>CM052798.1:44170935-44285426 GCA_028533885.1 Nasua narica | reverse complement strand
CCTCCCCCTTGGAGGCGGAACACTGTGGTAGTGTAGATAGTGCAGGATTTTTGTGGCAATTCCTAGTCACTAACAAAATGCTTGACAACTCCTAAATACCTGAAGAAAAGAGGAAGTTTTTTGGGGGTGGGGGTGGGAATCACATTCCATCTCTGCTGTTCGATCGAGTGGATTTGTTCATCCTGGTATCCAGTAGTTGAGCGCATGCTAGGTGCCGGGCTTGTCCGAGAACCAAGCACTGCCTTGGCCCTCAAATGGGGCTTACATTTAAGGAGCATAGGTTGGAGGAAGGCTTGGTGTCTTTTCTCCTCCAAATCCAAAGCCCTATCCTGAATCTGGCCTGCCGCCCTTGCTCAGTGATGGCGATCCCTACTTCCCCGACTCCTCCCCGCCGCGATCGCGTCCGCTGGGACGGTCGCCCCCCGCCCCGCACCCCAACCGTGGTCGGTCCCCACCCCCCACCCGGTCTGCGCGGAAGCGGGGCATCCAAGCGGCGTGCCTGCGGATTCCTGCAGGTGGAGCCAGAGCCCCTGGCTGCGCGGCGGAGGCCGGGTTGCCGGGCGGCCCCCGGCCGAGGCTCGCTGGCTCCCGGCGACGTTTCCTCCCTCTCCCCTTCTCTCTTGTGCGGTCTCCCTCCACATCCAAACCAACCGAGTGCGTCTGAGGTGAAGTCGTGCCAGACTTGGAGACGGCTGCCAGCTCTCTCTCAAGTCTTGGCTTCACAAAGGAAAGCAAATTACAAAAATGGAAATTTTCGAACTAGCGTTCAGTGGTATTCAAATCGACGTTTGGGTAGCACGCAGGCACAGACCGCGTTCGTGCTATTTTGTGATTAAAATGATACCGAAAATACCTCCTTGCTTTGGTTTTCATCTGCTAAAGCGACTTGTATCTTTCCCTCTTCGAATTTCCCCTCTGTGTGGGGAGCGGCAAACCCCTGACCCCTCGAGAACGGCTAACATTTGGATCCGCGTCTGCTGAAATCTTGCCCCTGCTGACTTTCCTCAAGAGTTGAACTTTGAAAACGCCTGCGCATCTCAGCCTGGGGAAATACGAACGAAGTTTCTAGGTACTAGTTCCCACAGAACTAGGGAAGTTCTGTGTTTTTGTGGCAGGAACCGCGAGTTCTGTGATAGCGTCTAAATCGTCTGTCAGGGTCATCTGGATGCAAGGAGCCAACTGAACTTGGAATTGAGGGCTCCGGCCCATCCTTTTACAAGATAGTTTTAAAGTGGCCTTTGAGTTGGGTCTGGAAAGGTTTTACTTATTGCGTATTTTTTTGCAGTTGCTAGACAGGCCTTTTCCCAAGTGGGTTGGTGAGAAAGGCGCTCCCATCCCCGGGGCTCTTCCACCTCCCCTCCCCCTCAACAGTACAACTCCTCCTCCCCCCCCCCCCCATTTCTTTCCTTGGAAGCTTCGACTGTCTCCTTACACAGCTGTGTTTGCAATGCCTGGAGACAGGTGGGGGAGCAGCCTCCAGCTGAAGCTGCCAGCTCCCTCTCTAAGGACTGTCTGAATAGCTATTAAAAAAAAAAAAATGTAAAGATCACACGGATGCATGCACACACACACATACTTTATTTTTTTGGTGGTGGTCACTCACTATGTCTGACTGTTGTCCAAAGGCAACTGTACAGGTCTGTGGGATGAAGTGTCAGAAACATTCTATGATCTGTATTCTCCAGGCCACGTAGGCGCTACCTAGGCTGATGCTGTATCTTTCTAGGTACAATAAAAGCTGGGTCCTGTGGTCATGGCCACACTGTTGGACAGATTATGAATGTGGGAGAGAGGAACCCCCCCTTCCCCAACTCAACAGGTCAACCTCAAACTCTCCAGAACACAAGCAACTTTCAGGCAGTTGTCACATGAAGAGGTTTTCTTGATTTGGGTCTGTACAAGTTAGAATTCTCTGTCTGGGTCAAGTGATTGCAGATAAATCAGACTAGACTGGTAGTGTTTTTCAGACTTCAGAATGGAAGGATGACTTCCGGGTTGGATCAGATACCCTGAGGGCTCTAGTCCTGAGTACCCAGTGTTCTTTGGGACCCTCATGCCTTAGCTTGTGCTGTTGCCTCCTCTCGGACTATCTCTCCTATCCTCTTCTTTGCTTAGCAAACTCTTTTGTCCTTTAAGACTTATCTTAAATGCAATGTCTCTGAAGTCCTTCATAGCCAAGCCATATACCCATCCCCCACACCCCTGTAAAATTAATAATCCTGTCATCTGTTAAATATAACTCTATTGTTTGATCTACAGAACATACTGCCCTGTATTACACTTTTTTTTTTTTTTTTTTGCCTCTTTCTCTCCTGACAGAATATACTCTTTGCAAAGGCAGGGAACACATCGTATTTACCTCAGAGCCCTCATATTAAAATGTTTAGGAAAATCTGTTGAATGCCTAAAGAAACAAGCTTGGTTTTTAAATATGTTTAAAGGAGCAATTTTTTTTCAGGTTTGCCTAGTTCAACAGCCAGACATCTATGACCGTGTCTGTAGAGCTGAGAGTAAACATCTTAAGTTTATATCTGATTTTCCTATTTGAGAGACATTCTCCTGCTTATGGTAAGAAAAATTTGATGTGCATGTAGGTAGAAAATTTCTGTATCCCCACCATCTGATTAAGGCATCTGTTCCTACACAATCCAAGGACAGCAGAATATCACTGCAGACGTGGGAGCCTGTGGGAATGATGTCGTTCTCCTATCGCTTGTAGGGTACTCTTACGAGTTATGCTAACAGGTTGGTATTTATTAGACTTTATTCATTAAGTTGCTGAAGCCACCAACCTGGAAGTGTCCTTGGAGGCTCCCTCTCCCTCAGGTCTCATGTCCAGTTATCACCAAGTTATGTCACTTCTTTTTTTTTTTTAAAAGATTTTATTTATTTATTTGAGAGAGAGAACGAGAGAGAGCATGAGAGGGGAGAAGGTCAGAGGGAGAAGCAGACTCCCTGTGGAGCTGGGAGCCCGATGCAGGACTCGATCCCGGGACTCCGGGATCATGACCTGAGCCGAAGGCAGTCGCTCAACCAACTGAGCCACCCAGGCGCCCAAGTTATGTCACTTCTTCTCCAAAATATTACTTATATTTGTCCACTGTTCTTCACCTCTGCCATTGTCCCATTCTAAGCCACTATCCCTTCCCTTTTGGACAATAGTCACAGTCTTCTAGTTCATGTTTCTGCTTCTTGTCTTGCCTGCCTCCCATCATGGCACCCCCTGGCCTGCCACCTTTGAGTGGCTGCATAATCCTCACATGATCTTTTTTTTAAATTTTTATTTATTTATTTGACAGAGAGAGAGAGAGAGACAACCAGTAGGCAGAGAGAAAGGTAGAGAGAGAGGGGGAAGCAGGCTCCCCGCCGAGCAGAGAGCCAGATGCGGGGCTTGATCCCAGGACCCTGAGATCATGACCTGAGCCGATGGCAGAGGCCCTAACCCACTGAGCCACCCAGGCGCCCCAATCCTCACATAATCTTAGCATAATCCTTCACATGGCAAAGTTTGATCTGACTCTCCGCTATCTTTTTAGTTTCTTTCTCGCTGCATATACTAGCCTTCAGATCCTCGAACTTGCCCAAGTCTTGCCTACTTCAAGGTTTATGTGTATGCTTACTTCTCCTGGGAATACTCATCCACTCTTTTGGGTTACTTCTCATCTTTCAGAAATCGATATCAGCGGCACTTTCTCTTCCCCACTCCGTCTCTCCTGGATAAATCAGATCCCCATTTTTGTCCCTCCTGATGCTTTACTTTGTCTTTATGTTCATTATCACAGGTTTATAATGATAAAAATTATTGATGTTTTTATTCAATTTATGCCTGTCTCCCCATCCATGGTAGATCACATGAAGGCAGGAATCATATCTCTTTATTCAAAAGACTGTACTGTATACCAGTGCCTGGCCTATAGTAGGTAGTCAAGAAATACTCTGGATAGTGCCGCAATGAGAAATGCTAGCAGGTCATGTGTAACAGGACTGTGACATGATAACAGTTTCGTGTAAAAAAAAAAAAAAAAAGGTAATCTGAAATGAAACTCAGAGATGTTTATGCACATAGAGCAAGCGAGGAGAAGACTTGAGTTATGATATGATATCCCACGGCTTTTCTCCACTGCTATTTGAAAAATAAGAAGAGAACAAGAACAAAAATATTTGTTTTACAGCTCTACCAAGAGTCAGCCCTCCCCTTCTCTCCCCCTTGCATCAAGTACATCCTGTACTTTTGGCAACATGTTGACTGGATATTTAAAAGCTGTGAACTGTTCTGAAAATTTCACATACTGGGTTATGGGCCATGTGTGTTTGATCAAAATTCAATTACTACACTGTACCATACTTGGAAACCTATCATCCCAAGTTATGAAGTATGACGAAATAGGCGAACCTAATTGGTTCAGTATGGGAACAGTATCAACCAACCTTGTTATGATAAATAGCTTCCTGTGTTAAAGGTTCTCTAGAGCTTATAAGTATCTTGGCTCACCTCCTTCAGTGGAATAAGAATATTGCTCCCAGGGACCCCCTAGATCACCATCCCTCCAAAGCAACAGTTCAGAGTTTTCTTCAACTTACTGCCCCTGAAAAAGAAAAATGCTGTGCAATTTTTCCTCTTCCTTTTCCTTTCTTCATCTAGAATTTGAGTACCTGGGAATTTCTTTAGCTCTATTTTTCTTTAGAAAGGCAATTTAAAAATCATAAAGCATTCTAAATACAGAAAAATAGACAAAACATCAGACAACCTTGAACCCACCACTCAGAATTAATAATAATTTTTTCCTATTTCCAGCAGATATGTTGTCTGATGTTTCTTATGTTTTCTTTCTCTTCTTTTGGGGATCATAGGTAGACTACCATTTATTAAAGCACAATATTCATGAGATTTATCAATTAAGTGCTGACATACTTTAATACCCTTGAATCAGGAGGATGTACATCTCATTACAGAGAATTACCTGTAAGTTGTAAGTCTTTTTGGGTGTTGAAATGGACCTAGTAAAGATTCCTTGTCTGTGTTGTAGATGAGATCACAAGGATCCAGAGAGGAGGAAGGTTTTTGGAGGTGGGGGAAGAGAGATCAAGAAATTGTCTTAACAGTTTAGAAAAGAAAAAAAAATGGGAAAACATTTCTGTGCTTTGTGGTCATCATGGGCGTGTGTGCTCAATTTTTCTTCAGCAGTGACATTTTGGATTAGGCTGGAAGTATTTCCTTCTAGTGTTCTAAGTAAAAACCAAAACAACTGGGTGACAGGCATCTTAACTTCTGAAAGACAATCCATAGCATTGGCTTCTGTCTTCCCTCAGAAGACAGCTTTAAGGCCCCCAAATTTGCATACAGTTACCCTTAATTCAAGTCAATCACTTGTGGTTGCTTTCTCAAGTTTACTCTCATTCACCATTTCTGTGAGACCCTTCTCCTTACCCTCTTCACAACCTTCCCCCTTCATGCTCAATCTGCATTTCTCCCTCGGGGGAAAAAAAAAAATGTGCTCCGTAAAAAGTTGTTTCAGTAAAAAGTGAGAGCTTCAGTTTGTCTTTGACAATAATTCATCAATCATGAGTGCTGCAGTACATCACCAAAGCGCAGAGAAGGCTCCTTGGTGAGGGTAAATATGCATGGCCACACAAAGGGAAAGGGAATACACTGTGTGGCTGAGCAGTTTGAAATCACAACGCTGCCAAGATTAGATTAGAGATGTTCTTGCTCTCTGCAGTCCCATTAGGTTTACTTTAGAAATTGCAATTAGCTTAAAAGTTGTGATTTCTGAAATGACCCACTCTCCTTTTTCGTTTTCCTCTATCAGGTAGATGTGAGTATCATAATCCTTATGTAATTTTTAAATAGGACTTCCAGCAAGAAGTGCTCCCTGAGAGCTGTAAACTTCAAAAAATAGAATGTCACTGTAGGCACTTATGCTAATAAGTGCCTACATAATTTTTTTCATGTAACAAATGTCTGATTTTGGCAAATCACCTTTTTGTTGTTGTTGTTATTGAATCTTGCTTGATTGAATAGCGCAAGATTTGCCAGAATACTACTACTGTCTGTACAGTAATTAAGGAAATAGTTCGTGTTGCTCTAATAGAGACCAGGCTCTGCCTGCCTATAATAAAGTTAAATGATAAAGAATAAATAAAGGGAAAAATAAAGGGAAGTCAGTTACTAGCATGTGGTTGTTTCAGGTAAATAGATATGAAGCAGTAGTGTATTTTATAGAAAGTGTTGAAAAAGTGAACAAAAGGCTATCAACTTTTCCAATTGAATGAAGTAATCATTTTAGGAAAAGAAACTCTTCCATTTCTCTCTTTTGGAGAAGTTGATGTGAATTGTTTTAAAACGTAACTTCGCCAAATACGGGTCAAACCCTACTACAGTAAACATTGGTTTTAAGACAACAATTTTCTCAGTGATCACAATGAACACTTTACTATCATAAAAATAGTTCCAAGCTTTGGAAAAGGCTGCATTACATCGTTTGAAATGATGCTGACAGAAGTGAAATTTCCCTTATGGATTTACTGTGCCAAAGTGGGGCATTCCGGCTTTTCCCCTCATCGTCTCTGATTCTCTCCTGCCTCTCTGTATTTATCTAATTCGGCTACTATATGTCTTGTTTCCAACAACCCCAAACGGAGCCTAAAGACCCCGGCACATCTCTAAACAAACCCCACCCAGAAGCCATGAAATAGAAAAAGACAGTTTGGTAATTTTAGAAGGAATTGAAGTGAAGGAGCAGTGCTCTGCAGAGGAAAGAGGCAGCACTGTATTAGCCATTGTCTTAAACCCCTGTGTTCTGTACTTTGGAAGGTCTGACGCAGGGCTCTGCGAACTTTTTCTCTAAAGGGCCCATGTTTTGTGCCAGACATAACCTATCAATAACCAGTGTTGTGGTTGTACCAGTCTTTGTGTTTTTTGTTTTTGTTTTTTAAGCTTTTATTTACTCATTTATCTGACAGAGAGAGAGAGTGCACAAGCAGAGGGAGAAGCAGGCTTCCTGCTGAGCAGGGAGCCCCATGTGGGACTTGATCCCAGGACCCCCGGGATCATGACCCAAGCCAAAGGCAGACGCTTAACCAACGGAGCCACCCAGGAGCCCCAGCCCTTGTGGTTCTCATTAAAACAGCAAGACATCGGCAACAACCATCAGGAAGCTTTGAAAAAAAATAAAGACTTATTACTTACAAGACCTAGACATTACATAGCATACTTGGGGCCACACAGCAAGGTGCTGGGTGGGAGAGAAAGAGAGCCCATGGCTCTGGGGTTTTGTTTTAATTGAGGTTGAGAGTGGTAGCCTAGGGTTTTGTGAGCTCACTCTTTATTGGTTAATTAATTAATTAATTTATTGAGGTTAAATTGGTATATGACATTATATTAGTCTTAGTTATGTGTACAACATAATTCGATATTTGTATACACTACAAAGTTATCACTACAATAAGTCTAGTTACTGTCTGCCACCCTGTAATTGACCCTCTTGAACCATTTCATCTACCCTACAGCGCTATATCACACTGATAACTACTAGCGTATTCTCTGTATCTGAGTTTTGTTTTGTTTGTTCATTTGTTTTGTTTTTTAGATTTTACATATAAGGAGAATCATACTGTATTTGTCTTTATTTGACTTATTTCACTTAGGGTAATATCCTTAAGTTCCATTCATGTTGTTGCAAATGGCAAGATCTAATTCTTTTTAATGGCTGAGTAATATATAATAATATTATATATTTATTATATTATTATATATTATATTATTATGTATTATTATTTATTTATTATTAAGTATTAATATTTATTATAATAATATTATAATAAATATATATATTTCACATCTTCTTTTCCTGCTTATCCATTGATGGGTACTTAGCTTGTTTCTATACTCCGGTTATTATAAACAATGCTGTAATGAACATAGTAGTACACGTTATCTTTTAAGATTAGTGTTTTCATTTTCTTCACATAGTACCCAGAAGTCAAGTACCTGGATCATATGGTAATTCTATTTTTAAGTTTTTGAGGATATTCTATACTGTTTTCCATATTGGCTTCACCAATTCACATTCCCACCGTGTATAAGGGTTCCCTTTTTCTGCAACCTCTCCAACACTTTTCTTCTTGTCTTTTCTACACTAGCCATTCTGACAGGTGTAAGGTGATATCTCACTGTGGTTTTGAGTTACATTTCCCTGGTGATTGGTGATGTTTTCTGGTGCCTGTGATCTGTATGTCTTTGGAAAAGTGTCTATTCAGATTCTCTGCCCATTTTTTAAAAAAGATTTATTTATTTATTTGAGAGAGAGAGATGGAGAGAGAGAGAGGGAGAGAGGGCACATGAGGGGAGGGTCAGAAGGAGAGGGAGAGAATCTCAAGCAGACTCTCTGCTGAGCACAGACCCAAGGTGGGGGCTTCAGGGGCTTGATCTCATGACCCTGAGATCATGACCTGAGCTGAAATCAAGAGCCAGACTCTTAACTGATTGAGCCACCGAGGTGCCCCTTCTGCCCATTTTTTAGTTGGATCGTGTCGTGAAATATTACGATTCTTTTCATTTTTTCCAACCCTTTAAAAATGTAAAAACGACTGCTAGTTCATGGGCCATACAAAATCGGGAGGCAGGCCAGATTTGGCTCACATGCTGACTTCTGACCTAGTTGATCACATACTGTTTTCACTTAACAAATGTCTGTTAAGCACCTACTTTGACCGAAGTCCTTTCAAAGCATTATGAGAAGTATTAAAATACAGAACACATTCAACAAATATTCAACTTGTATCTGTTGAGCTCTGTTATGTCCCAGGCACAGTGCTAGGGATGAAGATACGATGGAGAGCAACACAGACCACGTCCAGCTCTCACGAGTTTTCATTACAAAGAAGCGTGAGAAGTGCCCCAGCAGGGGAGTCACAGGAATTGTGGTAGCGCATGACAGATATAACCTGACCTTGAATAGCTTTCAGGTTTTCTTCTTTTTTTTTTCTAATGGTACTTTGTACTTGATCTTCCCGTTTCTAATCCTTCCCCTGTGCATCACTATCTGATTCTTCTTCTTCCTTTTTTTTTTTTTTGTAAGATTTTATTTATTTATTTGAGAGAGAGTGAAAGAAACCACGAGCCTCAGAAGGGAGGGGCAGTGGAAGAAGGAGAAGCAGACTCCCCGATGAGCAGGGAGCCTGATGTGGGACTCTATCCTGAGACCCTGAGATTGTGACCTGAGCATAAGGTAGATGCTTAACCGACTGACCCACCCAGTCACCCCTCTGATTCTTCTTTTTCTTCTTCTTCGTCTTCGTCTTCTTCTTCTTCATCTTTTTAAAAAGATTTTATTTATTTATTTGACACAGAGAGAGAGATCACAAGTAGGCAGAGAGGCAGGCAGAGAGAGATGGGAAAGCAGGCTCCCTGCTGAGCAGAGAGCCTGATTCGGGGCTTGATCCTGGAATCCTGGGATCAGGACCTGAGCCGAAGGCAGAAGCTTTAACCCACTGAGCTACTCAGGCGCCCTGATTCTTCTTCTTAAGAGAGAATATGGTGATGATTCTTCCCTGCCGGCAAGAAAGGTAAAACTATACATAGGACAAATTTCTATTCCAGCGAGGACAGTTGTTGCCCCTCCATTGTGGGCATGGTCCAATTCATCTGCCATGGGGTGGCTATCTGGTCTCCCCAGGGGGCGGCATCAGACAGGGAGTTAAGCTGGAGTCTGTGCTGTCGTAAGAGCGAGCTCTCCGCAGTCATGCCGTCCAGATCCAACATGCCGAGGAGAGAAATCTTCCTCTGTAATTGATCCCATAAATAACAACCATCTCTGCCTCTAGGTCCCTTCCTTTTATTGCAAGCACCCTGAGGAGGCTCTGGCCTTCATTGCTAGGAAAGATGTTGACTGATATTCGTGGGTCAGATCATCTTTCCTACTGTTATTGAGAGTGTCCTCTGCTGTGGGTGTCCTCCGATGAGCATTTACACAGGACACAAATACTCTCCCAGTCTGGGGCCATTCTGGAGGCCCAACCTCACAGCTCTCTCCCGTTCATCCTTGTCACCAGCCCTTTAATCTTGTTCCTTCCGAGTCTGTGACCATCTAGCTAAACCATCGACCACTACCCCCAAATTTCTGTAGGTCTGTATTTCTTTTGTTTCCTTCCAGGAGGGGGACAGCTATATATACTGCTGAGGTTCTGCCTACTGAATGAAGTACCTTTCCCTAGTTCATTCAGGAGCATTCTTTAAGGACGGCATACTGTTCCTGCAGTTTGGTTTTTTTTTTTTTTTAGATTTTATTTATTTGACAGAGAGAGACACAGCGAGGGAGGGAACACAAGCAGGGGGAGTGGGAGAGGGAGAAGCAGGCTTCCCGCTGAGCAGGGAGCCAGATGCGGGGCTTGATCCCTGGACCCTGGGATCATGACCCAAGCTGAAGACAGATACTTAATGACTGAGCCACACAGGGGACTCCCTGCAGTCTGTTTTTAACCAGTGCATATTCCTGCAGAGTTTCTTTTTTTTTTTCTTTTTTGCTTCTTCAGGTCACTTTCCATAAACAAATACCTGCAAAGCTATTAAAATAAGTTGAAGAGGGGTGCCTGGGTGGCTCAGTCCATTGAGCAACTGACTCTTAATTTCAGCTCAGGTCATGATCTTGGGGGTCCAGGATGGAGCCCCTTGTTGGGCTTCATGCTTTCTGGGGAGTCTGCTTAAGGACTCTCCCCTTCTGCCCCTCTCCCCCCTCTCTCTCTCTCTTGCTCTCAAATAAATGAATAAATCTTTAAGAAAATAAAATAAGATGAATTATAGAAGAGGAGGCAGGACCCCTAGGGCAGGTGCACTGGGAAGGAAAATGACGTGCCCGTGAAACTTCCCACTGCTTTTACCACCTGTTTTAGTACGATTGTGTATTTAACACTTCCACTTGATTTTGGAGTGTTGCTATGCATACCTAATTTATAGATTAATGGATTAGATGATACACAGTTGTAATGGGCAGCTCAGGTCACATGATCCCTTCGTATCTCATGCCTAAGCAATTGGTCTCTACCAGCCAGGAGATGTTTCTCCAAAAGAGACTATGTGTTCATGGAAGAGTGAGGGCTTTGCTCCAAACCCTAGGGGCTTGTATCTTGATTCTTCTGTTGGAGCCGTCTGTCCAGTATCCTCATCAGTCATACACACTTAGAGCACCATGATTCTGCTAGATCCTGTCCAGGCTGCTTACCCTGCATCCTGGACCAGCTGGAGAATCGTTGCTTACTCTGGGACCTAATCAAAGTCTATAGTGCTTAGGTGTTACTTGGTAAATGTGTCCAGCAATGTGTTATCCCAATGTGGTTTGAATTGCCTCCAAAACCCCAAGAGACCTTCTAAGCATCACCATGTTGAGGTGGCAGAGTCCTGGGTTTTTATGAGGTTTATCTCACACTCTTTCATGCACGTATGTTTTATCAAGAAATCTAGAACTACAGCTGTTTCTTATTTACTATGTCTTAAGGATACACTATCATCCATGTACTGAACTCCCATGATATCCTGTGGGATGGCGAGGCAATCAATGTCCTGTTGACTACAACCTAATGGAGAGTCAGAGTTGCTGTAGCCAGGAAGTAAAACAGTACAGGTAAAAATTGCTTTCCTGACAGATGATAGCAAACTCTTCTGATATTCTCTGCTTATTGGTGTAGAAAACAAAGTATTTATCAGATTGATAACTGCATACCAAGTGCCAGAGTCTGGGCTGATTTGCTCTACTAAAAAGACAATATCTGAAAAAGCAATTGCAATTGATGTGCTGTTTCTATGATAAAATTTAAGAGAATCCATTGCTATTCTCCAAAACCCATACATCTTCAGCCATGGTCATAGTGGTGAATTGAATGGGGCTTTATTAAAAGTCACCCCCCCCAGCATCTTTCAAATCTTATTTTTTTTAACAGATTAATGAATTACTTTTTTAAAGTGAACATCCCGTAACCAACACATGAGTCAAGAAACAGAACTTTTGCTAGTCACCCTAGAAGCTTCTACATGTACCTCATGCCAATCACAGCCTTCTCCCATCAACAGTAACAACTATTCTGACTTCTATGTTGTCGTCATGACTTCCTTGGCTTTTATGCTTTTATCACCTGAGTGTGCATCCTTAAATATTATGGCTTAGGGCGCCTGGGTGGCTCAGTTGGTTGAGCAACTGCCTTCCACTCAGGTCATGATCCTTGAGTTCTGGGATTGAGTCCCACATCGGGCTCCCAGCTCCACGGGGAGTCTGCTTCTTCCTCTAACCTTCTCTCCTCTCACGCTCTCTCTCACTTTCTCTGTCTCTTAAGTAAATACATAAAATCTTAAAAAAAAAAATATTCTGGCTTAATCACACCCATTTTATACAATTTATGGCATAAATTTGAACTGTAGAGTTTTCTAAAGTCTGGATTTGTTTTTTTAATTACATATTCATGGAGCAATTCAACAAACTTCTTTCTCCTTTGTATTTCCTGCAGATTGGCAGCTGGATCCAGAGGCCTGGACTCAGGTTCAATCCCTTTGGCAATACTATAACTGATATTGTGTTTTTTCATTAGAAGATGTATGTCTATCTAATTTTCCACTCTTTTTATGATTTCAACAGCTGGTGAAACTCAAGGCCGAGGGCCCTTTATTTATTCGAGGTTTCAAAATTGTGATATTCTGTCATTTTGTTTTCATATTAGCTGAAGTAATTTTACTATTTTTTAAAAGATTTATCTGAGAGAGAGAAAGCGCACGTGCATGCACAGACACAGACACACGCATGCACACACGTGCATGGGGTGGGGGAGGGACAGAGGGAGAGAGAGAAAAATCTCAAGCAGACTCCCCACTGAGAGCAAAGGCTGACTCGGGGGCTCCATCTCACCACCTTGAGATCCTGACCTGAGCCAAAATCAAGAGTCCCTTGCTTAACTGACTCACCCACCCAGGCGTCGCTGAAGTAATTTTACAAAAGGACACTTCCCCTTATCTATTAAGCTAGTTTATGTAAAATAGGCAAGATAAGTGCTTGATTCTTTCCTTTCATTTTTACAGTTCTCAAGGAAGTAAACTGAGTTCCTTTTCATCCTTAGAAGGTGATCAGTTGGTTGTTTTTTCTTTTACTATTATTATAAACTTAGAGATTTAAGCATGTTTGGTGAGTTTCAATCTATTGTAATTTTTTTGAAGCTGAAATTGTAACATCTTTGACCAATAGAAGCTTCTTTAAGTCAGCTCCTGGATCTTTAACTTAGCTCCTGGATAGCTTCCTTGCTATCTGGTATGTTAAGATGTTCCAGGCATGTCTTGTATATCTTTACCCGAACCTGGATCTAGTCATTTCTCCAAAAATCCCTGGTTTCTTTTAATGAGGAATGATCTTTCAAAACCACGGCATGGGTTCTCAGGGTACCTGTGATTCCTGGGTTGTTCACGCGTTCTTGTTCATACTAACAGTTCCAATTTAAATTTGTGCTTCAGGATTTTTTATTTAACCTCTTCTATATTACATCTGTATCCCCTTCTTCCACACTGAGAATCTGATATGCAAAGACATGATAGAATTAGAATATTCCATAGTTATTAATTTGTTTTGTCCTACGTTACACTTAGAATAGTCTCAGATTAGCAACGCTAATAATCCTACCATTAATTATGATTATTGAAAATCTAAATTAAAAAGATTTTTATTTTATTTTGCATACCCATCTCCCCCCTTTTTAATGGTTTTACTGTATGTCAATTGTCAAATTATGCAGCTTTTATATACTATCTTCTCTTCCTCTTAATCCTCATTTAGTCATTGCTATTCAATTAAGTATATATTTAATATCCACCACCAGTCTTTATGTTGATGATTGTCCAGTCATTTGGTTGTCTGAAGCTCATTGGCTTAAGAGAGTATTGTCCCATAGAGGTTTTTTTTTTTTTTTTTTAAGATTTTATTCATTTATTTAACAGAGAGAGAGAACACAAGCAGGCAGAGAGGCAGGCAGAGGCAGAGAGAGGAGCAGGCTCCCTGCGGAGCAAGGAGCCCGATGCGGGACTCGATCCCAAGACGCCGGGATCATGACCTGAGCCAAAGGCAGCTGCTCAACCAACTGAGCCACCCAGGCGTCCCTATTGTCCCATAGAGTTTTAAGTGATGGTGGAAATGTTCTATATCTGCACTATCCAGCATGATAGCCACTAGCCACGTGTAGGTCTTGAGCACTTAAAATTGAGCTAGTTTGATTAAAGAATTGGATTTTTAACTTTACTTAATTTAACTCATTAAAATTAAAATTTAAATAGCAACACATTGCCATAGCTACCATATTGGTCAGCTCAGCTCCAGAAGATCTCTTAGGAAGGGCTCATGGGAACAGTAATCTTTGAGTTCTTGCATGTTGATTGTCTGCACCTTTTATATGTGTAGTTCAGTTTTACTGTATATAAAATCCGTGGCTCACATTTTCTCCCTTCAAGCAATTTAAGTATGTTGCTTTATTTTCCTGGCATAAAATGTTGCTGTTGAAAAATCCAATGACAATACTTTTTTTTTTCATTATATGTCATGTGTGCTTTTTTTCCTAGAAGCCTGAAATATTTTTTCCTTAAAGCTCAGTAATTGTACTAGAATATGTTTTAGTGCTTGTGTAGATACTTCATCATTATCAACCACTAATGATAATTTCATTAATTGTGAATGCCACTGCATGCCACAGATTACCTAACATCCTATTTTTCATTGAGAAAGAGTTCTGCACTCTTTTCCAGAGCCAGCATATCACCAAATCCTCAAATTCAATCCTTGAGGGTCTGTTTCCTGGGACCACTGCTGGGACCAATTTCTGTATCAGTGTCTAGTCAGGAGACAGAAACCATTCCAATAGTTAGGACAGAGTGAATTTGTTATAAAAGAAAGACATTAACTTCATAAATGGTGTGACTACCTTACCTATCTTTTCTCAAGCATACAGTGTGCTCTTTCGGTATGTAATTTCAAATACTTTTATTTTTTATTCCAGGAAAGATTCCAGTATCTGGTCTGTTCCCCTGCTTTGGGTGTGTTTCTTAATAATAGGGACTCCTATTATCCATATATTGGATTTTCTTTGCCTGTCTTTAGTATTTATCCCTTTTTCTTGACTTCTTTTTGATTTTTCCTCATTTGTTTTTGAATTAAAATTCTTCTTTTTACCTTCCACATTTTAAAGGCTTCACTTATATTTATTTGCTCTTATTTTTCTCCTACAGTAATCTTTAAGAGAAAAATTTTTTGCCCTTTATTTGTAATTCTCCTTGTCTTCTGTCACATCACTTCTGAGTTTTCCTGCTTCTGACTTATGCTATTTTCCCCTATATTGTATTATTTTCTTAATATCCTTTAGCTCATTTTGAAATAATATATTACAGTTCTGATTTGTTTTTGAGCACAGCTTTTGGGTGTGTTTTCTTTGCCTGTAGGGATATCATTCTGTGCCTTTTCTTCTTTTTCAAATAGTAACATTTTATGGGATTTGATTTTGACACTTTTTTTGTTATTCACTTTAATATAAATTTGGTTATTGAACTTTTAGAGGAGGGTTGTTTCAGATAGATCTTCTAAATTGACACAGTGCCATCTTCTGTTGTTTTCATATAATGTCTAAAAATGTGGTGGTTTGGTTTCTGAGATTTTTCTGGCTCTTTTCCCCCCTCCCACGCTTTGAACTAGACCTTCCTTTACATTTGTTACTGTTGGTCCTATTCTACTCAGATGTGAGGCTACCAGCAGCAGTTTCTCCTCTGGAGGTCTGTCTGGAGTTCAAGGGGATTAGACAACTCCAGCCCCTTTTAAGCCTTACTCCTGGCCCCTTACCTTTCCCCTGATAGTGGAGTTTCTGGTCCTTTCTCAAACAGACTAACTGTACTTTTTGTCAGTTTCTGTTGCCTTTTTGAGAGGGTTTCTATCCATCACTTGCATTGTTGTATTTCTCTGATTTCTCCAACCCAAATGACGATAACACATAGTTCATGTTACTGTCCTCCACACCCCCATTTGTATTTTGGGGTTTGTCGGATATCTTATCATCTAGTTTTGTTGCAAATACTGGTCATATATAAATTTTTCTGTATATTTTTATGTGGGAATTCAACAAGATTCTAAACTATGCTGTCCCCTGTTACCACCATCTTCCTCTTTCAGATTTTTTTTTCCTTCCTGAATTACCAGGAATTGATTTTTTTTTTTTTTTCAGGAATAGCAGAGGGATTGCAGCTCAAGAAATGCAAACCGTAGTGAGCTACAGGTGAGACCCTCAAGTCTTTGATGGTGGCATTAATGTGTAATTCCCTCAGGGATGTGATATTGTTTTTGATTTGGTATTTGGTTTACTTCACTAGTCCCCTTCCTTCATGACAAGAGAATGAATGTGAATAATCTCCTACTTGATGAAATGTTATTACAATGTTGTCTTCTGGAATGGGAAAATAACCACAGTATGGGTTCATGGACTTTCTTGGCCCATTGCAAGATGGATTTTGGCCAAAACTGCATGTATTACTTGACCTTCCTAAGCTCTTACTCTTACTGGTGGGTCATATTTGTCTTTTGTGTCCCTAAGGATTAATGCTAAGAACCAGTGTCCAGTTAAACCCTAAAGAATGGGTATTTCCCTTTCCCAGTGCACAGTTACTCTGGCAATTGGCTTAAGTTTACTTAAGGAAACAAAGAAGAACTTTATAATTCATGCTTGAGACAATGCCACATCATCCTTGCTCAGGGGTACCTGGCTTCTATATTCAATAAGCTCAAACTGTGAACTGGATCCATTTCTGGGAATTGGGTAAGGTAATCTGACTTTTCATTGAGGCAACTCAAATCCACTGCTCAAATATCCTAGATTTTTTATTTTCTTGACTATTTTTGTTACCCTTTGGTTCAGTCCTAGGAATCCAGCCATAAATAATCTCATTCTTGGAGGTCATATAATTCTGATTATAGCTGTATTCCTGCTGCTTATATGGTAACCAGTTAGTACTACCACCTGACCTCTGCCACTCCAGAATCATATCATTACCAGTGAACTCAGGAAACCTATTTTAATACCAGCATCTCCTACATAGAGCACCCACTATAGTGTTTTAAAGGATATTGGTGCTTCAACCAGATCTATTTATCTGTGTCTTAGTTAAGGGAGCATCCTTTGGACCCTCTTGGCAAGCATAGTTAGATGGTCATAAATAGTAATTCCATTTTAACACTGTTATCTCCCTAAAACTTTGTGTTTCCTCCTCCCTTTACATTCTGTCAAGGAATTTTGACATTTCAATCTCACTTGGGGTAGGTCTCTGTTGAAACCAGGTTTAAATTGATCAGCTGAACAAATGGGTGCATTCTCTTGAATTAGATAACTGAATTAAAAATCTCTAGTAAATGCATCCATGTTGATAATTACTTCTCATCGATCTAGTCCTTTCCCCTCTGAATCCATTATCACACATATTCCCCAGGTTGTTTTTACGGATGTTAAATAAGCAGGAAATTGTGATATTAAGTGGTAAACTCTCTTTACTGGTCTCCTTGAGGCATAATGGGATCTGACTTTTTTATGGGGCAAGCAAGAAACAGTGAAAATGGTGGAACATAGCCATTGGTATGGTGAAACATGGGGTTAACTGGCATCTCCTTAAAGGCAGATACCTCTGGTAAGGTCAGCACAGGCTTTCCACAAAAGGTGGAGCTAACTTTCTCATGTGGAAAGGAAGGACTGCTTCTTCTACCAAGTAAGGCTCAGTGTATACTGAGGCTCCAGAGACTCATATTCATCTGAATTTATCCAGATGTTCTCATCTCAGTTTTCAGGGTTCCATTCCTTCCCTAATCAGTCAGTCTTGACCATAAAAGAGTGGGAGAAGCTGTGAATTCGATTTCATTTGTAAATCAAGAGTCACATGACCAGTCTTGGCATCTTATTTTTGCACATGTCATCCTGTTGGCTTGAAGAGATTAGAGATTGTTTGATGGCAGTTACAGAAACTTTCCAATCCTCTAATTTTGTCTGGTGTAGCATTTTTAAAAATATACATTGGCTCCTTTCTGTAAGCTCTCCAGGGCTTCAGAAGTGTTTAGCTTGCCCCATAGTCCTTATTTGCCTCATTCCAACCATACAAATCCACCAAAGACTTGCCTTCAATAGGCACTTAATTTAAGTCTTCCAAAAAATGTGATAATTTAAATAACTCTATTTGCAACTGTGCCATGGACTGTCAGTTCCATTTTTCAGTGGGAATCAAATCATCTCTGCCTTCAAATCCAACCAAATCAGATAACCACTTCCAAATTCTTGTTAAGAGTCTGTTGTCTTTAAACACTTCTAGTTTCACAAACTATATATTAGTCAAGGCTCAGTATAGGCAGTAGAAAATATCCCAGGTATTTTAAACAGGAAAGGATTTTTTATAAGAAATTGGATGCTTTAAGAAATGGCTAGAAATGTTAGAGTAGCATGAATCAGGAGATCTATTAAGTTCAAAACTGATATATCATAGATGCTACTCAGAGATCAGGTAGCTGGGGTTAGAAAGCCACTTCCTCTGTCACCATCGAAACTTTCTTGACACCCTTTACAAAGGTGTTAACCAGGCACTGAATCTGGTCATCATTGCCTCTGACCTGCTTTTCGACACTTGTGTTTTTATGAGCTTGCTCGTTAACAATAGGAAGAAAGTGTCTTCCATATTTTTGTTCCAAAACTTTTGTGAGAGTCTTAATTGGCACAATCTAATTTGCATATAGACACTAGCTGCAAGAGAGTCTGGAAAACACCATTTTTAACTTTCTAGGTTCTTTAAGGTGAGAATGGATGCTATCCAATATCACAAAAAATCAAATGCTTTTCTTCCCCTTTGGCTTATATAAATCAGTTGCTGTTGCGTTATGCAAAATGGGAGATAAACTATAGTGAGGGGAAGAGTTAATGGAAATGAGGCCATATAAAGAGCAAAAATAGTGTACTCTTTAAAATGTCTGTATATGAAGAGAGAAACAAGATGGTAATTAGTAGGAGAATTCAGAGAAAAGAGACAATTTCTATTTAGATGTAAGAGATTTAAGCATTGTTATGGGTTGAGGGGAGCAAAGCGTAGAGATGAGGTTGGTTGAGGACTTAAACTAGGACACGAGGGACAATTGATCATGCAAGGTCTGCAGGAGGTGGGAAGGTAGGGATCAGGGTTATAGGCATCATGGTTGGCCTCAAACAGAAAAACAAGAGGATCAGCTTTACTCTTTGGGTGTCCTGCCAGAACTTTGACCATGCAAGGACCCTGCCAGATGTGAGAAATCAGGGAGCATGATCATAGGCAACCTCATATCTATATCAGTCATACAAGAGTGGTTTGTATAAAATAGATGACTAGATGTGCATGTAGTTCCAATTGTTTTCAAATGAAGAACTTATTTTGGGGCATTTCATCTCTTTCAAATACTTCCAACCATTTGTTGTCAGATATTTACTTAGGACAGATTAGATCCAACATGTATTGTGTTAAAGAGGAACATTGTGAAGCAGCATTCTTTGCTTTTGTAAATGTGTGAAACCAATCAACATGAGATCTGTGGGTTGCTCAGGACTCCACGCTGTTCTGCTCAAGCCTATGCAGAGTTCTCCATTTCTGCTAACCAGCCCACATCTCTGTAACTTAACTCTAGCCTTGGTTGATATGGCCTGTGGTAAGCCCCTGAAAAGCAAGTTAGCTTTGGCTGGGGAAAAATAATGCAACAATTAAGTTATATCCACAGTAAAAATGTCTACCCTTAGAAGTCAGTATGATTAGAATGGAGGTTTTGAACTAGGTTACGCAAAAAGAGCAAAAGTAGGGGATTAGAACAGAATGAGATCTGCCTCTACATTTATCTTTTGCTAAGGCTGTTAGGTTTAAATCATCCAGGCAGGAGGCTTTTTTTTTTTTTTTTTTTTAAGATTTTATTTATTTATTTGACACAGAGAGATCACAAGTAGGCAGAAAGGTAGGCAGAGGCAGAGGGAGAGGGAGAAACAGGCTCCCTGCTGAGTAGAGCACTGGATGCGGGGCTCAATCCCAGGACCCTGGGATCATGACCTGAGCCAAAAGCATCTGCTTAACCGACTGAGCCACCCAGGCACCCCTGGAGGCTTTTGTGGGTAAGGGCAAGTGGAAAGCAGAGAAAGTCAGCCTTCTTGAGGTGATGTGACTGGGTCTTCCCAGGTGGCCAGTAGAGAGGTGAAATTGAGTGGACTTCTTGAGAGGAGTAGTGAACTGGAGGGAGCTTTCCAAGAGAAAGTAACGGGATTCCCAATTTCGCTCTTCATTTCCTTCAGTCAGTCTTGGGTCAAGGGGACAATTGGGTGACTCTAAACTGTCCCATACATTCTCACCCCCCACTTTCCATCTACATCCATCATCCTAAATAAACCTAAAGTCCAATTAAGAGTGGTCTGTGCAGATGTAATGCAAATGTGCCCCGAAGACAGTCCCCAAGCAACCCTTTCCCACCAGCAGTGACCAGAAGCCCTTGCGGCAGAGCTGGTCCAGAGCTACTACTGGCTTTCGTTCCAGATGTGTGTTCTAACACTTTGTTAGGAAAACAAAGTGGAAAAATACCTTCCTATAATGTGTTAAAAATTCTGTCTGTGATTCTCCTTTCTCCCTGACATGTCCACCGGAGGCTGAATGCCTTGTACTATCTTTGCTGGCCTAGCTATCCTCTTCTCTAACCCACCCAAATCTGGGGCCCTTCCTCCCATTTTTGAGATGAATCCTACCTGTGTCCCTTTCTCTCAGGGCTCTGCAAAGTGACTGGTTAGTAAATTTAATTAACTAATGCACAAGAAAGCCCTACCAGTTTCATGCATCACTCTTGGAGGGTAACATTTGCATTTTAAATGAAGCTTCTTAGACTGCCAAGCTCAGCAAGTAGCTTATAGATCATCAGGACGAATGCTCTGATTGTACAGAGGAGGCTGCCCGCACTCCCAGGCCCCACAGGACTTGTGGAAGTCTGAGGGCGAAGGCAGGGCAGAGGCAGCACTGAAACCCATTTGGGGTCTAGTCTACCTTGCTTCATGACCCACAGGCTCTCACAAGATGATGAGGTAAAAACAGAATTTTCAGGTACTAAGGGAAAAAACATATTTTGAATTGTGTATTTATTTAACAATCGACATATATTTACACACAAAGTGATCCCTCCTTACCTAGACTTCCCATTCTCACTTATCTCTGTGGCCACTTAGCATAGAAAGCCACCATTGTTTCTTACTTGTATGTCTTCTTGACTGGATTCTGAGCCCCTAAGGACAGAGACTGGATTTTATTTGTCACTGTGTCCCAGGACCCAGGCCAATGTAGGGCAGCATGGGGATTCGATATACAAGGCTGAAGGAATAATTTTTTTAAAGAGTTTTTTTTTAATATTTAATTTATTTGACAGGGAGAGAGAGCACAAGCAGGGGGAGCAGCAGACAGAGAGAGAGGGAGAAGTAGGCTCCCCACCAAGCAGAGAGCCCAACGAGGGACTTGATCCCAGCACCCTGGGATCATGATGTGAGTTGAAGGCAAATGCTTAACCAACTGAGCCACCCAGGTGCCCCTGAAGGAATGATTGAAAAAATGAACGATTTGATCCACCAGGCACAGTGGCTATAGTCTTAGGTACCTCGCTTTCATGGTTCTGACAAAGTTATCCTAATGGTGAGGCATCTTTTCTAATATTCTTCAAATTATATGAGTAACTTACCCTCCTCCTCTATCTCCTTGTACGGCTGGTTGCTGCCTTTAACTTTAACTTTTGTGTCCTACGCTGATGTGATTACGTCTCGTGTTTCTTCTACTCTGTAAGATTTCTTTTCCTCATATGGTTATCATCACCCTTTTGCAAGATTAAGAAATGACATGCTTAAAGAATATCAGATTAATCTGTTCGATTTTTTTTTTCTCAGCTAAGGATAAAAAAAGAGCCTTTTGAAGAGCCTTCAAATCAACAGTAACTTCAAATTTTCACAACATAAAGAGGCAGAGCACAAAGTGAATTTGACACTTTGAAAAATGCTGTAAGCCTCCCAGTAGACAGATGAACATGCTTCCACTTCATGAATGCTTGTTTCTTAAGTATTCCATAAATATCGATGTCAGGGTTGTTAAGTAATTAATATTAACCTATTGAGAAAGCGTTTCTTTTCTAGGTGGTTGATTTCCAGTGGGGAGACTAATGAAATATTAAAGACTGTGTGAGATGTTTTCTATAATTACAGTTTCTAGCTGTATTTACAAATGATGTGTCTACATGCAGTGAGATAATAATGTGGTTTTAATCTGGTTTTGTTCCTATACAGAATACATAGATTTTTTTTTCAATCTGAACCTTCTTTACCCAAGCTTGTCTATATTTATTACTCTTCACAATTGCCACTCTTTCCTGTTTCTACCACTATTTGAGAGGCTACCATTCCACATTTTTATACCTCTCTGTTTTCTGGTTCTTGAATCATTGGAGTTGTTTCTTTGAATTCCTGTACTTATTTATAGAATAAACTCATTTTGAGGCATCAATATGACCGTCTCTAGTTAGTTGAGTGCTTAGATCTTGGGGTTTGGGGAAAATCATATCATGTAACTGTTAACATAATCTGAGTGTTCTCTGGGGCACTCCTGCCCCTTAACGTCTTCTTAGGATTAACCTAAACCACACTCCACGCCCTGTAGGAAAGTCTAATACCCTCTTTAGCATTTGTGCAGATTCTCAGGGATCTTAATTTCCTTTTTTTTTTTTTTTAAGATTTTATTTATTTGACAGAGAGAGAGAGTAGGCAGAGAGGCAGGCAGAGAGAGAGAGGGGGAAGCAGGCTCCCCGCCGAGCAGAGAGCCCAATGCGGGGCTCGATCCCAGGACCCTGGGATCAGGACCTGAGCCGAAGGCAGAGGCTTTAACCCACGGAGCCACCCAGGTGCCCCATACTTTTTTTTTTTTTTTTAAAGATTTTATTTGTTTATTCACGAGAGAGAGCATGAGAGAGAGTGTGCATCAGCTGGAGGGTGGGGACGGGTAGAAGGAGAGGGAGAAGCAGAGTCCTGTTGAGCAGGAAGCTGGACATGGGGCTTGATCCCAGGATCCTGGGATCAGGGATCATGACCTGAACTGAATGAAGATGCATAACCAACTGAACCACCCAGGCGCCGCTCTTAATTTCTTTTTTTTTTTTTTTTAAAGATTTTTATTTATTTATTGGAGAGAGAGAGAGCGAGCGAGAGAGAGCATGAGAGGGGAGGTCAGAGAGAGAAGCAGACTCCCCGTGGAGCTGGGAGTCCGATGTGGGACTCAATCCTGGAACTCAAGGATCATGACCTGAGCCGAAGGCAGTTGCCCAACTAACTGAGCCACCCAGGCGCCCACCCTCTTAATTTCTTATAGTCATCTCTGAGTCTTGTATTTCTAGTCAATTTTTATTTTCCATTCTGCCTTTTTGTGGTTGGTCGTTTCTCTTCTTCACTTTGGTATTGACCCCAAAAGAACTCAAATATACTCCCCCTTCCCAGATGCATATCTATCTATCTACCCACCTATCTATACATGTACATATACATATACATGTGTTTATACATAATACGTATGTATGTGTGTATATAATACATATACATGTGTGTGTGTGTGTGTGTTTTAATCACCAAAGGCCTCTGTATACGTGGCAAACTGAGGTTCGGTTAAACAAATGGGAGATTCAGCAGTATAGACAGGTTAAAAGAAGACTTAGCTAGATGTGTTTTTGAAAGTTCTTCTAGTGTTCCAGCTGCTTGCCATTATTTCCCATCTCTATTCCCTTCTCTCTTCTGTGCCCCTTTTCTCTCAGAATCAAAAAGGCTTCCTCAAATTCTTCCCACTATCTATGTGGAGCAATCTAACTCTCTCCGCCCTATTCCAAATCCCCACAATCCCTGGCTTTTCTTTGTAAATACAAGAGCTCTATCCAAGCTTAAAAATCACAGTGTGCAAGAGCTCACGCCACTATATTTTTTTGATAATCCTCCTCATTCTCTGTTGGGGGTTGGGTCATGCCTGATTTTGACCCTTCCATTATACCTAATTTTCAAGCAAAAACTATCGGATACCTTCAGATTTTCCTCGCTCCTCAAGAGTACTCCTCAAGGCAGTTCTCAGTTCTAATTTTTGCTTTTATTTTTATGTATTTATTTTTTGCTGTAAAAATATATCGCACTGACCATGATTTTAGATTATTGGTCTTAAGAAACAATTGAAAGGAAGAATTTCAGAAGCATCCTTGCTGACCTTGCTAAATATTTATATGACTTAAGTGGATTCAAGCGGGATTGTTTCTGACACAAAGAACCTTGAATTGTTTTAGTACATAAAATGCTATGACTTTCATGTGTATGTTGAAAGAGGATTAGATTTGCTGTGTTTAAGAAGGGAGCAATAAATTTGAATAGGACATTTACCTTATACAGTATGGAAAAAATGTCCTAAAAATCAAATAAAATGTGTTTATTAGAAGGAAAAAAACCCTGCCTTTTACTCTCCAAAAACCAAGGAAGAGGATTAATCTACTAATGGTTTAGAAGCTCTGTTGTCTTCCATTCAAGGCAGAGTCCTTAGTAGCTACACACTTGAGGACTTACCCAGTCAGTACCTGTGAGAAGGAAAATCAATCCTTAGACTCGTTCCCCTATAATCATGAGACTCAAGCACACTTAAGTCAAGGCTCCTTTCACGAAGTCCAATGTCAGATGGAGAGCTCCTAAATCTTTTTGTTCAGTGAATTGGACTGGTCATGAGGGCTCTCCTGGTAAGAGCTTTCTTAACTTTAGGTTGGTTTAGTACTTTAAAGTTGTTTTTTTTTTTAAGATTTTATTTATTTGACAGAGAGAGAGAGAGAGAGATCACAAGTAGGCAGAGAGGCAGGCAGAGAGAGAGGGGGAAGCAGGCTCCCTGCTGAGCAGAGAGCCCGATGCGGGGCTCGATCCCAGAAACCTGAGATCATGACCTGAGCTGAAGGCAGAGGCTTCAACCCACTGAGCCACCCAGGCGCCCCTGGTTTAGTACTTTAAACTAGGAAAATAAGAATATAAACTGGAGTCTTGACAAGCGTTTACAGATTAATAAACATTCTAGGCACTGGCTAACTAGGCAAATACTGTTTAAGGAGAAATTGTGTGTGGACACAGGTAGTGTGGCCTTGGCATCAGGATGTGAGAAGTGGGTATGATGTTGACGAACAGCGGACAGTAAGCAGGTCTGGGGGGTAGAAGGAATTCACTTTATGCAGAGGTAACTCCTAAACCTTTTTGCTAAGTTATTTGTTTCTTTATGTAACGTGTTTTTTTATTGGGTCTTATATTCCAGTTGCTGTGATTCTGAGGGGACACAAATTCCAAAGATGTATGAGTCAGGCTTCTTGGTTGCAAGCGTCAGAATGTAACTCAAATGCCTTAAGCACAAAACAGAATTTATTGGCTTATATACCAGGGAAAGGCAGAATGTACTTGCCCCTCAGACACTGATCCAGGAGCTAAATTATTTGGGCTCTGTTTCCATATTTTCACTGTGCCTCTCTCTCTAGGGTTGGCTTAACTTCATGGACACGCTCTCTTCATGAGGTAGGAAAGGGGAATGGTGGTGGTTCAAGCCCTCTATCATTATAGCATTCAAACCAAAAGAAAAAGAGGGTTCTTCTCTCTCCAAGATCCATATGTTGATATCACGGAAAGAGTATTCAATTGCACGGCTATGCTCACGTCAACCATTGTTGTCAAGAGGATATGGAATCAGGCTTGGGTTACAGGGTAGAGCCTGCTGGAAGCAGGTAGGCAGAGCACTGTAAGGCCCAGTCTCAGCAGAACCACACAAAAAGAAGGAGTGGCACTTCCACAATGGAAAGAATGGTCCTGAGCACACAAATGGAACTGATGCCCACAACAAAAGACTGAGCCCCTTCCTCAAGAAACTTCGCGTATGGTGCCGGAGGGGGACATATGAACAGCTGCAATAGTCTGATGAAAGCTAATACAGTGCAGATAAGCCCAGTGCTCTATGTGACCACAGAGTGGGGACCTGTAACTCAGCTTTGGACCCTGAGTGATGGTTCCTTGGTTGAATCTTGATGGACAAATAAATAGGGGTTGTCATTGAATGGGGGTGAGCAGAATAGATTTTTTTGTCATTAGACATAGCACAAACAAAAGCAGAGAGATGAGACTGCATTAAGGCCATTTGAGGAACTCTAAATATTTGGAAAAGACTCCAGGGCAACATGTTTTGGGGGATTTTCGGGAGAAAAGGCTAAAGAAGTATAAAGGGCTAGAGTATGAAGGATCTATAGGACTTGCAAAGCCTCTAAAGTAAAGTAGGAAAGTTACTCGGTGAAGCTTGTGTTTTATGGCAGCAGATGGAAAAAAGATTGGAAGGCATGTGGACTGGAGGGGGAGAGCTTACACAATAAAGTGAGGGAAAAATGGTGAAGACCGAATTGAAGTAATGCAATTTAGGAGACATTCTTGATAGGATTTGACAACGGATAGGATGTTGTCAGTGAGAGAAAAGGAGAAGTCTGAGATGACTTTGGTAACTTGGCAGCAGGTGCTGTAAATCACCAATAGAAAGAACCAGAAATTTTTGGTAGATCAGGAACTTTGATTTGGAAACTCATCTTTGTAATGCAAACCTGAAGTGTCCCCAGAAGCTAAATGGATGCAAGAGAGAGACTGCAGAGAACATTGTTGTTTACAGTAGAGACAGGGACCAGGTGACTTTTTAGGATCCTTTGTGCCCACCCCAGTAAAAAACCCATCCTAATTTTAACCATATTTATCTGCGTGCTGTCAGAAGTTCCTGTGACCTTTGTTATATCTGATATATCTTTGACACAGCTTGTTCCTATATATGTGGACCTTGTATAGAGGAGAGAATTTTAATATTATGCTGTTTTGATTTAGTCTTCATAATTTAGGGATAGCAGCTTAGTAATATGAAAGGTGGAGTGGTGCTTAATCATTCCATTCTACAGAATGGAATTTAAGGCTATCTTTAGTTTTTTTTCCAGCAGGCAAATGCTACATTTATAGTTTTTCTTCATAATGTTTACCTCTGACACTTCAAACCATAGACGATAGCATCCCAGCTCTCTTGTCTGACCTACAAGGCCAGACACAACCTGATCTGGCCCATCTTTCCAGCCCCATTTTCTGCTACTTTCTCGTGTAGATACTCAGCTCTGATCAAGGTGGTCTGAACTTCAAATGACGCTGTGATAAAGTGCCTGGCACATACCCACACTTAAAGATTTATTGAATTTTTTAAAAAAGATTTTATTTGCTTATTTGACAGAGAGAGAGAGAGAGGAGAGAGAGAGAGTGCATGAGCACGAGCAGTGGAATGGGGGAGAGGGAGGGGCAGGCAGAGGGAGAAGCAGGCTCCTGGCTGAGGAGGGCACCCCACTCGGGACTCCACTCGGGACTTGACTTGGGACTCGATCCTAGGACCCTGGGGTCATGACCTGAGCCAAAGGCAGCTGCTTAACTGACTGAGCCACCCAGGTGTCCCAAGACCTATTGAATTTTTGAAAGAAGAATTAGAGAAAATCAAGTGGCTCTCTTTTCCTCTTTCTGAAATGCTTGTTCTTTTTCTGATTAAATAATGTTTTCATGGTAAAAATTAAAACACACAAAAACAAAGATGAAAAGTAAAATAAAAATTACTTATTTCATTACCCAGGATTAACCATTGATAACTTTTAGGTGAATTTCCATTTTTTTCTATGTATGCAGAAGCATATGTGTGTATATATATACAGACACACATATGTGCACACATATGTACACATGAATCTCATTAGATAAAGTGTTGAATTCTGCTCTTCTCACTTAGCATTTATCCTAAACTTTCTCCTGATCTTTGAGTACTCAGGGATACTATGCTTTTTAATCATCTGTATAAATATTTATCAATTGAGATACAGTTATCTCATCATTCTCTTGTAGTTAGATATTTAGGGTTTTCTAGTTTTTGTAAATGATAAATATCTTATAAATATTCTCATAGGCAAATTTTATCAGCATTTCTGGTTATTTCTTTAGATAAATTCTTAAAATTCTGGGGCGCCTGGACGGCTCAGTCAGTAGAGCATGTGACTCTTGATCTCAGGGTTGTAGTAGTTCGAGCCCCACGCAGGGGGCAGAGATTCCTTAAAAAGAAAACTGTAAAAACAGAAATAAAAAGTACAAGTAAAATTCTGGATCAAAATATTGTGGACCTTTAAAACAATCTTTGATTTACATAGCCAAATGGTTTCTAGAATAATCTTACCAATTTATATTCCCATCCAATTATGAGAGAGATGCCTGTGCGGTTTTGTCGGTTAAGCGCTGAACTCTTCTCTTGATTTCAGCTCAAGTCATGATCTCAGGATTGTGAACCTGGGCCCTGCGTTGTGCTCGGTTCTGGGCGTGGAACCTGTTTAAGATTCTCTCTCTCCCTCTACCCCTCCCCCTCTCTTCCTCCTTCTGTCTCTAAAAAATAAAAAAAATAATTTTTTATAAGATTTTATTTAGGGGCACCTAAAGTAAAAAAAAAAATTATTTACTTATTTGAGAGAGAGAGAGCACTAGAGAGAGAGAGCGAGCGAGAGAGAGCGAGCGAGAGAGAGCAAGAGAGCAAGCATGAATGGGGGCAGAGGCAGAGAGAGAAGCAGGCTCTCCCCTGAGCAGGAAGCCCGATGTGGGGCTTGATCCCCGGACCTGGAGATCATGACCTGAGTCAAAGGCAGACAGTTAACCGACTGAGCCACCCAGGGCCCCCTAAAAAAAAAACACTATATGAGAATGATTATCATTAAATTGCATGAGCATGATTAATTTTCAGGATATTTAAGCCTATGTCAGGTTAGAAACTAGGCTGGTGGGGTGTGTGTGTGTGTGTGTGTGTGTGTGTGTGTGTGTAACTTTATCAAACATCCAGATAAGTTGGAGAATGATTTATGTATTAATGATATTTAAACTTCCAATAGACTATGTCTCTCCAGTTATTGCAGTCAGTGCTATTTTTAGTCCTTTAAATTTTTAAGTTTTCATTTACGGTAAGTCACACACATTTCTTGTTAAGGTTATTCCTAGGCATTTATTTCTACTGATACTGAGAATGGCACATTTTCCCATTGTATTTTTTCATTAGCTGCCTCTGCCACATAAGAAAACAGTTGATTTTAAAACATTTTTTTTTTTTAAATCTCCTTCCTGTCTTGTAAAGGAAAGAAAAAAAGAGGGAGGTGGTGCTCTGACTACCTTCCAAACATGTTTTACTTTTTATTCTCCTATAAATTTTGTTCATGTGGTCCGGCTCTCTTAGAAAGCCCTTCTGATGCTTTGCCACCTAGGAAAATCTTAACAATGAGGAAGAGACTGTGGTGGTCCGCCGGAACTCCTCTGCGCGGAGAATGCAGGTTCTGGGACCCCCAAGGGGCCCCTGCCAGAAGTACTCAGCATGGTCACCAGTGCTGTTTCATACTCTCGTCAGGCTCTGTGGCTTCTCTGCAGCTGCCAATACCAGCCAACAAAGGAGACGGAATGCCTGGTCCGACCCACCCCCCCTCCGCCACCTGCTGGCTCCCTGTGAGGTCCGAGCACCTCTGCTTCCTGGCCCTCCAGCCACGGTACACCCCCTGTCTCCTTGTTTAAGCCCAAAGTTAAGCCCCTCCAGTCATCCGTTTCCTCTGATATGGTTGTGGTGTTTATTTACCTCTTGTCTGTGAGTTCCAAAACAACTCTTCTATGTTCTGCTCTGTGATGCTGGGCTCAGGGTCTGCAAAACTGTATTTCTCAGAAATTCTTGCCAGTTGGCTTCCTATTAGCTGATGGACTGCCAATGGGAAGAACCGGAGGGGGGTTGGGAGATGGGAGGGAGAAGAAGGGACTTTCTATTTCTAGTGTCGGTGTCCCTACAGCAAAACAGCAACAAGGTGCAGCTGCGGCTCCCAGCCCCCAGCTTCATCCGGGGCTCCCCAACCAGCTGCGCCCTTCCCCCCCTTAGAAGTGCCAACACAGACCAGCCTCACCCTTCCTCGAGGTCTGAGCCTACTCTCTTCCCCTCCTCTTCTTTTCTTCCCTCCTCTTCTCCCCACTTCACTCTCCTAGTTAGTGCCTAATCCTTCAGATCTCACCTCAAGCACTGACTTCTCAGATCGTGATGCTTGTTTGAAGCACATCTGCCGAGGGTAGGTAAGCTGGCCCCTCTCCCATGAAAACCAACTAAGAACTAGTCAGGAGGTACTTTTTGGGCTTTATGAGTATGTGAATATGGGGCTTGGTGTGGGCTTTTGGCTCTACTTGTGCACATGTTATTTTATACTTCTTTTCTATAATCCTAAACCTTAAGTCATAAGTACCAGCTGATTTCATTTCCTTTTTCATTTCCTTTCCACACAACCTGGCTTTCTCTATTGTCCACTAGACTATCCACTTTTATGGGTGAAGGGATTGTATCTGTTTCACTCACCTATCAGCAGTAGATAACATATGCAGTGAATATTTTTTAAAGGAATGAGTGAATGATTTGGCTGGAACTGCCATTTCTAAGGCCATTAGTGGTATGCCATTTACCAAATAGACAACGGACACCTTCAGACTTTCCTCTCTTGCTCTGCGAGTATTCATGCTTTAATCCCTTGTGTTTCGTGGCACCACTCTTCCTACCTCTCTTGCTGTTAGTTCTCCATTAGCTTGGTAGCCTTTTCATGAAGGTCCCACCCTATCTTCGTTTAATTCTCCAGTTTAGCTCCTTCAGAGACCAGGGGTTTACCAGGTGATAACAACAGATTACTCAACTTATTTGTGCCATCTTTCTGGAATGTGATACTATTTCTGATTTACTCTTTTGGCTGTGCTGGAGGTAGGGCATTTTCAGAGACTTCCACTTGACTTTACCCATTATGGTAGCTTTTATCCTACAGATCAAGGACCCAATATGGGAGTTGCAACAAGTATATCAAACCCAAGTGAACATTCAGGAATGGGGAAATGACCACTGGGTGGGTTCATGGATCTAATATAAACTGTACCTTGGCCAGGATTCCATCCTTTACCTGGTCCCTGTAGTTCCCTATTCTAAGAGAGAGGCCAATGGTGATTGTTCAGATCTCAGTATTCATGTCAACTGTGTCCAATAGTCCTTAAAATGTTTGAGTATTTCCTTTTCCTAAGTGTATAGCTACCCAAGTACATGGCCATAGGTCCCTTTGGAGAAGGAATGGGGAAATCATTTCCATGTATATTTACTTGGGTTTTAGAGGGTCCTTCCTCCTGGAGAACTGGCCTCCTGTTGAGTTAGTGAGTCTGGGTCTGAAAACAGATTAAGTCCAGAAATTAGGGATTTTGACTTTATTTGGGTGGGGCGGGGAGTAACTGCTTTCTGTCTCCTATTACCTATCCTTGATTTCTTAGGCAGTAAAAGCTGATTAGGACCCTTTTTAGCTGAAGAATGCCGCGTTCCTTTAGATATCTTAATAAATCCTTATGGCTCAAACCCTTTCAACTGCCATATCAACCATGGTCTTAGGGTACTTACGTCCTTTTGACTTCTGTAGTTAAGCACTACCCTCAACTTCTACTGCTTTTTTTTTTTTAAATACCCATTGCAATCTGATTCTATTTCTGAAATGGCCTACTCTTACTAATAGCCCTGGCCTACTGTACAAGGCTCTGGAACATTTTGATGATGCCCAGAAGATTGGGGAGTCACTGGAGGGATTTTAAACAGAGGTAATAAGGTCAGATGTATGTTTTAGAGAGGTTAGTTTGCAGCTTTCTGACATCCTCACCACAACATTCTTTCTGGTCTTTGTAAATGGTGTATCTTGGCATTCTCATGGAGCACAATCATTGGGTGAGTCTTCAGGCCTTACTTATTATATCCATTCCTGAGTGCCTACTTCTGTGAACCTTCTAATCACTTTCTCAACCATCTGGCACAGCAATTCTGAAATTTTAATTTCACTTAATGTGGTCCACTACTTTCTCCAATGTTTTTAGGAGCTTTCCTGGAGGCAAGTTTGTATTATCTCTTGGATTTCTTGCTGGATGTTAAATCCTACATTTTGGCAGAGTGCTCCAAAATAAATAAACTCATGCCTACCTATCTCGTGTTCTAGCCCCCTCAGTCATGGACCTTCAGAATCTGGCCCATACCTACTCTCCAGTGCCTGCTGGTACACATTGGTTGTCTTGAACCCCATTGTGGAATAGTAGGAACAGTTCTTTTTCTCCCTTATTAGATCGAAGATACCGAAGAGACCCTCCAGCTTTTACACTTGGTTTTCAAATGCCTGTTGATCTCTCATTGCTCTTTAGTATCTTTTTCTAAGTCATCAGTAGCACTTATGAACAAGTATCCAATCCTATTTGCCTTATAAGTAGTAATTACCCTGTACTTCTCAAATGCCTGATGCATTATACCAACTGCACAATCCCCTTCTCTGATACACCATTCTAATGCACCATACAGGAGCATGTTCACGACTAGATCATCACCTGCTGCCGAGGTCCATCTGTATTCCACCCGTCACCGGTGATGGAGTCCTTCTTACCAGCCAGATGATGAGTGATCCAGCTCCTAATTTCCAACCTACATCCTGCTCTTTTGGTCTGTTCCTGGTGCCAACTGTCACAGGTTGGGCTCTCAGAAAGCAGATGCTGAGGCAGAGAGTGCCATGCAGGATGGGATGTTTAGTAGGGGTCAACACCTGTGGAAGGCAGGTGAGGTAGCAGAATCAGGCAGAGAAAACAATCCAACTGTGGCGCATGCCTGATAAAGCCTCAGTCAACTCTGTAGGGGGCTCCAGAGTGTACATGATCTGTTGGAGTTATCCTATCATGGGGTGGACTAGCTGGGCCTTTATACCCCCATGGGATCCAGTATTGGACATGGACTCTATAGGGAGGGCATGACCTTGGGTGAAGGTGCTCTCTGCAGCTAAGGCAAATCCTGAAGGGACTGACATCTGGAGGCTGTCTACTGATAGCACTCCTGGTTGTTGGGGCAAAAAGTTCTACCTTGAAACAGGATCTGGGTGGCATACCTTCATATCCACCAAAACATTTAATAGTGAACTCAGTATCGTATTCGTTAGGGTACTCCAGGGAAAACAGAACATATATATGTGTGTGTGCTTATCTATCTATCTATATATATCTATATAGTTAGGTAGATAGGTAGGTAGATAGATAGAGACCTAAAGGATTGACTCATGCAGTTATGGAAGCTGAAAAGTCTCATGATCTGCTGCCTGTAAGCTGGAAAACCAGGAAAGCTGGTAGAGTAGCTTTAGACCAAACCTGAAGGCTAGAAAACCAGGTGAGTCAATGGTATAAGGAGTCTGAGTATAAAAGTCTAAGGACCAGGAGCAGTGATATCTGAGGGCAGGAGAAGATGGATGTCCCAGCTCGAACAGTGAGCAAACTCAGCTTTTCTCCACCTTTTTGTTCCATTCAGGCCTTCAGCATATTGGATTGATGCCCACGTGCATTGGTGAGGGCAATCTTTATCTATAGGTTCAAAGGCTAATCTCTTATGAAATCCCCAAAAGTAATGTTTTACCAGCTATCCAGGCATCCCTTCAGTTGATGCATAAAATTAGACATCACAACTTCTCTCTTCTTTTTTTCCTCCTTCACACCTTTTTTCTTCCATGTTCTTCATCAGTGGGAGTGGAACTACTCCTCACCCAGGCATCTGGAAGCCATTCTGTTTCTCATCCCTCATAATTATCACATCACCACATTTTAATAATTTGGTATCTTGAATATTTTCCACATCTTTCCCTTCCTTTCCATGCTTCCCACAAGAGCTCAGAACCTCAGCGTGTTTCCCCTGGACTGTCTCAGTAGCCTTCCAACTTCTCGGCCTTCAGTCCTCAAGCTCAATCCATCTTTTACTAAACTGCCAGTATGACCTTTCTGAAATGTAAATCTGATCTTATATGATCTTAACTCCTCATTCATTCTTTTGCTCAGTAATGAATTCATTCAATCAAAGAACTTCTCAGGTCAAAGACTTTGTAGTCAAAGAAGTCTCTTCTTTTCCCCTCACACGCATTAAGTCCTATGGGCACCAGCTTCAAAATACATTCTGAATTCAATCACTTCTCCAAAGGTCAACCTCTGTGGCCTCTGGTCCAAACCTCTGGTCCAAAGCTTCCTATACATCATGGGGACCAGTGAAATAGCCCTGAATTTGGTCTTCTTGTTTCCTCTATTGCCTCTTTATTGTGATTTTTCCACAGGAGAGTCAGAATAATTTTTTTTAATGTAAATCAGATCATGTTTCTACAGCAAATGAAATCTGCCAACAATTTGACAAACTAGAGGAAGAATATTTCAGATAGAGGGACACCTGAGTGGCTCAGTTGGTTGAGTGTCTGCCTTCAGCTCAGATCATGATCCCACAGTCCTGGGATGGAGCTCCGCATTGGGCTCCCTACTCAGTGGGGAGCCTGCTTCTCCTTCTGTCCGTCCCCCTGCTTGTGCTCTCTCTGACAAATAAACAAAACCTTTAAAAAAAAAACCTTTAAAAAATATTTCAGATAGAGGGAACAACAAGTACAAAGGCCATGGGTTGGGAGCAAATTTGGGGTGTTTGAGGAGAGGTTAGAAGGACTGTGTTACAGTGAGCAAGGGAGACTACGTTGGGGATGGGTCTGGGATGCCTTGCATATTTCTTTCTCCTGGCCTTCCCTTCCCCTACCCCTCAGCTTGCTCTCCAGTTTCTGACTCTTATTGTGTGCAAGCAAGGGAGAGTGGAGGAGATAAAGTTCAGGAACAACTGTATTTGAATACCTTCTATCATAGGCTGGCCTCCTATTCTTGGGCTTGACATATGTTTAAAGCTGGAGTGCTTTCCAGGCTCTTCTAGAGGTTGCCGGGCCAACCCTCCAACTGCAACTTCAACATACATTTCTCTTTGGCTTGACTGTTCTCTTTCTGTGGACCCTGGCTTAATAGGAGCCCCTCCCCGTGCACTCACTCTTAGCCAGGAGGTCCAATTGGACAGAACTTAACAGGTCTGTGGCTCAGCTCTCTCTTTAGCATTGCCGGGTCTGTTCCTTGGGAAATACTCCCCCTGTGTCCCCCCAGACTAGGCTGTGGAGGACTTTCCCCAACTCAACAGCCCTCTCCTGACTCCACCATCAAAGTGGCTAGTCAAGTCATTCCATTGCTCAGCTTCTAGATATCCCAGCGGGAGTCAGAATATAGGCCATGGTTGTTCTGCCAGTGTATTGCTTTCACCATGTGGCCAATGGAAGCCCTCTTCATCTGGCTTGAAATGAAGGAGATCATGCTTCCACCACCAGTTCCGCATCTTTCTCTCACTCACATCCAGTGAGAAGGTGTGGGAACTCAAAGCACTGTTAAAAAATCCTAGATTATACATGCCAATTTGAAAAGGAGAAGGCTTTTTAAAGTCACTCAGTATACTTTCTGCTTAGTTGTTTCAAGGTTAGGAAGAATCACTTATCCAATTAGAGGGGATGTGAGACAGTGACAGCTTTTTCCTAAAATAAATGAAATGGGTGATGCTGGTAAAAGAATTCTGACCCTAAGTTAAGAAAAGGGATATTAAAATAATGAGTCAGTATTTCAAATGACACATCTAAGGAGGTGTCCTAGCCAGTCACATAGCTTTTGTTCCTAGGAGCGACCACTTTGACACAGACCACCGGGAAGAAGGACATGCAAGAATGGAGAGGTTTTCTTGCTCCCAATCACCACTATCTTAGAACTTTCTACTCTTCAGAGAAATTTCTTTGTCAGAAAAGCATTAGATGAAAGAATGGTAGAGGTTACTAAGGCAGTAGTAGGTGTTTTTCTCCCCCTGTATAAATCAGAGAACACTTATTTCCTCAACAAATATCTTTTGAGCAGCCCCATGTGTCAGGAGCTGAAAGGGGAATAGTAGAGAACAACATACATGCTATGATAAAAGGGGGTTATCGTCCAGAAGAATGCTGATTTTAGTGTTACCTTGCTGTTGGAATTAGTGAAGCCAGATGCTTAAAGAAATCTGTACCGTGACCTGCGGTATTTCTCAGAGAGATTTGCCTTGAGGAAGTGATTTTATACTTTACTACTTAATATACCAGATATTCTGAATTCAAAAAACTGTGAAAAAAGTGGAAGAAAAAAATAGAAAGAAATGGATAGGATTCATTGGAAAAAAAATATTAGATTTAGTAATAATGCCATAAATTATAATTGTTACAGTAATTTTTAGAAGCAACATTTATTGGGCACTTACTACATGTCAGATCCTATGCCAAGCACTTTCCTGGATTATGTTATTTTTTATAACAATACTTTTATTTTTATTTTTTTTTAAAGATTTATTTATTTGAGAGAGAGAGAGAGCACGCGCATGTGCATGTGCGCAAGCGTACAGAGGGGCAGAGGGAGAGGGAGAGAGGAGGCAGACTCCCCTCTGAACGTGGAGCCCCATGTCGGGGGAGATCGTGATCTGAGCCGAAATCAAGCTTAACTGACTGAGCCACTCAGGTACCCCCATAACAACACTTTGAAATATGTATATTATCATCCCCATTTAGTAGATGTGGAATTTGAGGGAGGAGGTGACGGAGCCAGATTTGAAAATGGCTGGCTGAGTCTTTTTTTTTTTTTTAAGATTATTTATTTATTTATTTGACAGATAGAGCACAAGTAGACAGAGCAGCAGGCAGAGGGAGAGGGAGAAGCAGGCTCTCCACTGAGCAGGGAGCCCGATGCGGGACTCGATCCCAGGACCCTGGGATCATGACCTGAGCCGAAGGCATCCGCTTAACCAACTGAGCTTAACCAACCAGGCGCCCCCTGGCTGAGTCTTAACCACTGCTTCACGCAATCTGGGATGAAAATGCACGACACCAATTTCCTCAGTTGTACACACTCCATTGGAGTCAACTGTAAATGGGATCTATGCTCAGGGGATTACCGCAGATGAGCCCACAGTTTCTTGGTCCCAAGGGAAAGGCTCTTGGCAGTCATCTCTATTTTGTGATTTCTCATGTGTGTAAATAAGAAGAATATGCTGGATTTTCTCCTAAAACATATTTATTCCATTAATATTGTCACCCCCGCCTTCTTTGCATTTGAAAATCAGTAACGTCCTGTTGTAAGCCTTCGTCTTACTTGTCCTAGATGAAATTGTACTGAAAGGAGTAAGGCATTTGGAAGCAATGAGCTTCAGGGAATGAGTCGGGCATCTGAGAACGTCAGAGCCTTCTCGAAGTGTTCCCTGTGCGGAAGTGCCTGTGGGATATGCAAGCCCAGAATGCCAGGCACTCGAAACAACCAAGTCTCTCCCTTCCCCAGCAGAGTTGAGATCCTCTCTGGGAACGCTTCCTCGAATCTACTCTAGCCATCTCCTCTGGGTGCTCTGTGAGGGGTTCTGAAACCATCTTTGTCAGAAGCTGGAAGAAGCCCATGGTTCCAAGACGAGGTGCTGAGAACCCACTGCTGTGCTCTTGACCACGTGGAGTAGGATTTTAAGACTCTCTGCTAGAAAAGAAGAACAGGACCTCTTGCTGAGAGAAAGTCTCCCAAGTCGCGTTGGCTTTCTGGAAAACAACTGGATATGGTATTGGTCTTTATTACAGTTTCCACAGACTTACAAAAAAAAAAAAAAAGTTGTTTATAAAACAAAAGCCGCATACAATTTGGTATGGTAACATTTTTTAGAATTTTGTTTTTGCACAGCGGAAACCAGGGCTGATGTGGTCATGGTGGAAATGGAGCCAGTTCTGTTACCCCAAAGCACCTCTCCTAAAACACGAAACTGAGTAAGCCAGGCTGGGCTTGCCAGGAACAGCCGGCATTGTTTGGCTCTTTGGAGAGACTTCCGGGACACAGTGCTCCGAGAGGGCCCCTCGGAGCCCCAGGCTGCACAGCAGTGAGCACGCCGCACCCCCGGGCCCCCAGCTCTCGCATTCCCAGGAGCGGAGGACCTCCCCTACCCCCCGCCCGTGCCCTCCTTTCTTCCAGGCCAGGGTCACGGTCACGGCTGCCCGGTGGGCGCTATGCTTCGCTGGGTTCTCGCCTTTCCTCTCCACCTCGAAGGCTTCCTGGGCAAACAGAGACACCTCTCTTGTTCTCCTGTTTGCAGTTCTTCAGTTCTCGGGCAGTGAAAGATGCCAAACGAAACATCCAAGTTTCCTGATGTTTTGAGCCAGATCATGTGAAAAATCCATGTTTGCTGGCTTTGAGAACAGGAGTTAACAAACTACTTTTTAAGCTCAAAGGAAGCGACTTACAACAGAGCCAGACTCACGATGAGAAAGTAGAACGTGAAGGAATTCTATTAAAATCTGGGCATCGAGAGACCGCCTATAGTGGCTGTGTCTCTACTCTCCAGACAACCAGAATAATTTATTTTCCCTCTTGCTGCCATTCTCTGGTGAAAAATTAAATTCAGTGCCGCAAGCAAAAATTTGGGATGAGGGGAAGGTTTCTTTTGGAAATATGGAGGCCACCGTACTATAGAAACTATTTGGATAGTTTTTATACGTATATTTTCCTAGGAAAATGAGAAATGGGTACTTCATTTGTTCGATTCATTCAGTGGCTTGATGACTCAGGGCTGGACAGGAACAGTGAAGGCTCCTGGCCTCAGGAGCTCACAGGTGATAAGTGGGGGAAATAAGAAATTTGTAAACTCTGAAATGTATTATGTAATTTCTAATAGTGATAGTGCTCTGGGGAAAAATAAAGCAGGGTGAGGAGAGAGAAAATGAATAGGCAAGGTGGTCAGAGAAGCCCCCCGGGAAGAGAATTACTTGAAGGACTGGCAGGAGCCAGCCATGCACAGTTCTAGGGGAAGGGCATTGCAGGCAAGGCTGGTGGCTGGAGCTGAGTACAGGAGGGAAAGTGGCGATGGCTGAGATCGGAAGCTAGGCGGCGGCCAGGTAAGTAGGCTCCTGTTAACCACGATTGGGGATACAAATTAGGGGAAGCCACTGAGTGACTTTGTTTATTGTCAGCTTTTTTCCCCCTACCCAGTTCCAGAAAGAGAAAGCATTTCATCCATTCATTCGATAGTTATTTATCAAACACCAACCATATATCCAGCTGGGTTCAGTGCTTAAAAAGTTGTGACCTCTGGGGCTCCAGGTAGCCACAGCAGCTCATGTCCTCTCTGCCTGTGTCCTCTGGCCGCCCGTGGCCTTTGCACCCCCTGTCCTGGGTGGCATGCTGGCCATGGTCGAGCTGCCCGGCACCCCCCTGTGACCCACGAGGCGAGAACGGGCCTGGGCTGGGCAGCCGGCCGTGGGGCTCGAGCGGGTTCCAGGTAGAGTAACACAGTCGTGTCTCCAGCAGATGCAGGCTACCCCTTTGATGTTAGAGGACATCAATTACACCTTCTTTACTCTTGAAACTGTGTGGTGAGATGGACCCAGGAAAACTTGGTAAATTCCTGCTTTATGAAAGACATGGGATTAGACACTTTGGATCGAGTGGAGATTGCCATGGCCGTGGAGAACGAATTTGGGTTTGGCCAAAAACCAACAAGACAGTAAACAACAAATGTTGGAGAGGATGTGGAGAAATGGGTTTGAAATTCCTGATGGAGAAGCAGAGGAGTTCATGTATCCACAAGAAACGGTAGATTACATTGCGGATACGAAGGATGCACATGAATAAAATACCAGACTCCTTTTCTTCATCGAGAGAGGACTCGGAAGGTACTGGCGAGTGTCTGCAAGGGAGAACATGTTTTTGGCATTATTGCCGACTTTGACAGTGTAATTCTGCTTAGGCTTGTATTTAAATTGTCTAAGTGTTTTTGCCCTTTGAGTACAAATCTAGAAAACCAAAAAGAAAAAAATAAGGTTGGGACCTCTGTCATCAAAGGAGGGGATAATAAAATGATGTGGACAACCAGAACAAAAGTGGAATGAAGAAAATTCCAGAAGAGAGACAAAAATACTACCACTAATACTAATGAAATAGGAGCACAAACTACAAATATTAATGCTGGTTAATAGTAATACTGTGCCCTAGGTGCCATTCATGTATTTTTTTTCCACAATGATGCAATGTCTTAGGTACTATTATTATTATTCCCTGTAAATAGGAAACTGAGGTCATAAAAGCAAAGTAAAAGCACAAGGTCAGAAATCAATTAGGTTCAGGAGCTAAGATTGGAATTCATGTTTGTCTGAGTCTAAAGCACAGGGTTTACTGAGAGAAAGGAGCTACTGTGACAGGTCAGGTTTGGGTAACTCAATAGTCATCTCCTGGACTTGGGTCAGATCGGTTTCCGATATATATATCCCGAAGTTAAATAAGTAGGGCACCAGGAAGTTGGGTCTGAAGATCTTTAAAAAGCATTCCAAAACATTGCAAGGAGGACAGCCCACAAATGACTTCTTCCTTCATAAAACATGCTACAATCCATCTGTAATCATAGTGTTCTATTTGTCCCTCGTTTTTTCCTGTCTCCCCTGCCACATCCCCTGCGGCCATCAGGGCAAAAACCACGTCCGACTGTTCACCATTTTATCTGCAGAGCCTAGCACAGCGCCTAGAACGCAGGAGGGGCTCAATGCATATCTGTTGAATGAATGGCTCAATGAAACTTCATTTCATTTCTTTCCTGGGCCTGCCTTGACTGTCGTGTACCCTTCCACACAGCACGCAGAGACAGCGAGAGTATAATAAACAGCAGAGGTATTTTGCAATTCATGGCTGACCCACGCTGACCCTTTATTTAATTAAATCTTTCACTTGTGAATGAATCATTTCTTCCATTAATTAAAATAGGATACACATATGTCTCTGTAAAGTATGTGTCAAAAGAAGGCATTCCACCTAAAATATACAGGAGTCACTGACCACCGTGGCGAGTCATCCATCATAATCTGCTAAAAAGATCGGCTCTGGAATGAGAACTAGCACAATCATCTCTTATGCCCTTAAAAATATTAGTCGCAGCGTCGCAACCGATCTGTCAGCTCCTGTGTTAATGTAAGGAGGACGGCAGAGTGGGAAGCCTGAGAGAGGCCTTTATTTTGGAGGGCGGCTCAAGCGGTCCCTGCACTCCAGGGATGCCATCATCTCTAATAATTGCTTGGAGACGGGCTCTCTGGAGACTTGGATCTCGATTGCTGGAGCTGGAAGGCAGCCGGGATCGCAAGACTCTACATTCACTCTCCTTCGGTTCCTCTGGAAGCCGGAATGAGAGCCACAAGAAAGAAACCGGCTTTTCAAGGGGCATGAGCCAGTTTGTGTTTCCATTCATCCTCCAGTCTCCGGCTGGAAGAAATGGGAGGCAAAAATCAATTTGCGATCTTTAGCTCCAGGAAACAGTGAGCATATCCGGCTATTGTTACAAATATTTTGCCTCGGAGCAAAGTCTGTGTAGCCCGAACCCCGAAGGGCCTCGATGGAGTACCTAGACATACTTAATCCTCACCACGGAAGATTCTCCAGGCCAGATGAAAAGAAGGGAGGGATACAGCAGGAACTCAGTGAAAAGGGCCTCTGGTCCTCTATAACAAGTTCTAAATATTTTTTAAGAATTCAGATGCAATGGTGTTCAAAAGAGTAAGGAATTGTAAAGCCGATTCCCTTAGTGAAGTGTCGGACTCCGTGGGAGCAGAAATGATAAACACTCTCCCCACATATTTAGGAGGTTGTTTCAGAGGCCAAGTGATTGCTAAACCAGTCGTGGCAATCGAATGTGTTTTATTACCATACTTTTATGTTGCATATTAACTGCGCTTTTATTTTTTTCCTTCGCATGAATCCTGGAAGGCAGGTGCAGAAAGGTTGTAGGAATCGTAAGGACCTTCGTGATCACTGGGGTGATTTCCTCTGGTGCGGAAGGCCCTTCTGCGGAAGTGACTTGTCCAAAACCACGGGGCAGGGGAGCGGCAGAGCCAGGACTCTGTGGTGTGTCTCCCATCTCATAGTCCTGGGCTTTCTCTCCCGCTCTGTGCCGAGGGCCCAGTCACAGGTGGTGGCGTGCCCCAGCTTGGGCCAGGTATGCTCCCGTGGATTGCTTAAGGCACTAATTCCAATGGCGTAAGAGTCAGGATTACTCGACAAATCTCTCAGGTGCTCAGAAAAAAATCAATAGCTTTTCTTAGACTTCAAGTCCAAGTGATCTGGATTATCTCAGAGGTTAATCTTAGTCTCTGTTATCTTTAAATTTTTGGTACTTTCTCCCGTTTTCCACACTTCTCTGATACTCATTGGCTTATCTCCTAGATCATGATACAAAAAACTGAAAATAAAAGGTAGGTGAGAGATTTAACATTTAGTAGAAATGGACAACAGCCCTGGAGGCCTCACTGTTTCCGCAGCATAGAGAAGTGATTAAGAGCATAGACTCCAGACTCATGTCGCCTGGGGTTCAAATGCAGTCTTTGACATTTAGAAGATGTATAATCCAAGATCACTGATCCTGGGCTTTTTCAGTGGCTGAGCCTCGGTTTTCTTCTCTGCAAAATAGGAATTATGGTATTTACTTTGTAGGATTGTTGCAAGGACATCAATTTAAAAATCTCTTGGAAGTCCCATTGCTATGTATCATTTTGTGACACATATACATAATCAAACAGTAATAGTAGAACATGAACAATGAAAAATTAGACCATTGGTTTGCTTTATGTTGATGGAAGCCCTGATTACAGGTCATTTTTGAGAGAAGAGCATCCTCGTGCCCCGTGATGATGCTGTGTCCTCTCTCTCTGCCCCACCCCTGCCACCGCAGCTTAGATGCCCTGTGTCCCTTGTCTACATGGCTGTAGCAGCTGCTGCTCTCCTGCCCCTTTTTCTTCTTTCTACAGACTAGTTCTTCTTGAGTAACTTCTGTAAAGCACATATTTGGCCATATTATGCTCTAGGTTCCAAGATTTCCATGAGTTCTGTGGCTCATAGAATAAAGCAGGACAGTCTGGTCCCAACCCATTATCACAACTCATTTTACCAGCATCATCCCTACATCCTGTGTTCTAACCAAATGGGACTACGCACCGTTCCCCGAGCACCCTATGCGTTTATACGCCTCTGTGCCTACGCTCAGGATGTATTCCTGGCCTGAGATCTTCTTTCCCCACTTCAACACCTACTAAATTCCTGGTTATCCATCAAGGCCCAGCCTCAATTTCACCTCTCCAATTAAGCCTCTCCCTACTCCACTCCCCTCTTGACAAAATTAATTACTCCTCACTTTGTCTTCGATGCTCCTTTGTCCTTATCTCGCAAACAGCACTTACTCTATTAAGTTATATTTTGCTGTGTATATTTCTGTCCCAGGCTAAACCTGGATTAGCAAACATTCAAAGCCATTCCTTCTTTCCATGCCTCTGGTTCTTTTCCTGCTAAGATCAGTGTTGCTTTCAATCGGGTTTAACCAGCGCTCTGGGTGGCCCTCTATATCCATGAGAGTTGGTACCAGTGTCAAATACACTTGCCAGTCTGCAGCTCAACTCTGACGTGTCCTAAGTGCAGGCCCGTGTCTTACTTATCCCTCTACCTCTAGCACCTGGTCCCATACCTAGTACTTAATAAATGTCTGTTAAGTACATGAAGGAGAAGTATGACAGCACTGAACTATGAGATGTGAACTTGAAGGAACAACACTGGGCACCGAGAAAGTGGAAGGGAGGTGTAGGCTGTTCATACTCAACACCACACTTCATATCCTGGACCCTGGGAGATGGAAACGTTGATTCTAATTGCAAAAGGAACTCAGACGTGGGAAATTGTTGCCAAGGAACTCAACACCGTCTTCTACACACATACACACACAAACAGTCTTGCTTGGTAGAAAATACGCCTCCCATACACAAGAAAATTTAATACCACACAGAACTTATCTGCCATGTGGCAAGATATTTATCTTCTTCCTTCTTCAATAAATATTTCCAAATAAGTCTTCGTATCCAATTTTCCAGAAAAAATGTATCTAGTTTTATAATGTAAGTTAATTGGAAAGTGAGATTCATTTTATAGAAATTAAAATTATTATTATTGTTAATAACAGCAAAGATTTACTGGATCTTTGCTCTGTGCCAGGCACTGTTTTAACTGCTTAATATGTATTGTCTCATTTGGTCTATACAACAGTGCTGTGAGGTTGGTACCATGATTATTCCCATTTTTCCGATGAGGAAATTGAGTCTCAGAGAGGTTAAGTAAATTACATAACATTTCACATCAAGTAAATAACAGCAGTGAGAGTCAAAACAAAACGTGCCAAATTTCAGAAACCATGCCCTTAAGCATCATGTGGTATTTCACGAGAATATACCTTTCATTCTGTAATAGTCAGCTTTTTCCCAAGAATGCTGTGTAACAACCACCTCAGAACTCAAGGGCTTAAAAGGGCAAGCATTTACCTCAGGCTCAAAGGTCTGCAGATCAACTGGGATTTGGCTGAGTTAGGCTGAGCTCAGCTGGAAGGGTCTGTGGGTTCAGTATGTATCTGCTCCACATTTTTATTTTGGGGTCAAGGCTAAGCTGACAGTCGTAACTCAGGGCATCTTGTGGCGGGCAGCTCACCAGTGCACCAGACCAAAGAGAAACTGAGAAAGCACATTTAAGCGAAGTGTCCGGTCCGGAGACATGCATGTCATCTGCTAATCGCAGGGCCAAACCCAACACGAGCGGAGGAGGGAGGTGAAGGCCCATGATGGGATGAGGATTGGCGTAGATATTTACTGAGTAAGAACACAATGAATCACACAGGACTTTTTTATTATTATTATTTTTTTAAATTAACTTATAATGTATTATTTGTTGCAGGGGTACAGGTCCGAATCACACAGGACTTTATTTACTTTTAAAACAAAGCTGAGAACACATAATCTTATGCATTTGGGCAGGTATTATTTCATTTTTCTCCCTGTGCAAAGGCACAAAATTCTAAAGCTACTATTGAAGATTTTAGCCCTTCTGAGCACTAAATACTGAGCACTAAAATGCGGGCTTGTGACCTCTTTAGAACAGAAGCATTTTTTTTTTTAAGATTTTATTTATTATTTGACAGAGAGAGAGATCACAAGTAGGTAGAGAGGCAGGCAGAGAAAGAGGGGGAAGCAGGCTCCCTGCTGAGCAGAGAGCCCGATGCGGGGCCCCATCCCAGGACCCTGAGATTATGACCTGAGCTGAAGGCAAAGGCTTTAACCCACTGAGCCACTCAGGCGCCCCAAGAATGGAACTGTTGTTGGCAGATTACGAATTCACACTATTCTTCACCTGATTGTTTGCCAAGTTTATAAAGGTGTTTATATTTTTTAAAAACCTTATGGTAAAACTCTTATTTTTCTCAAGAGCAACGTATTTTCAGAAACCCAGAAGTTCTTGTGAACAGCTCATAGAAAGCATCCTGGAATAAGGTCAGAGAGTTTTAGAGCAGGCTTTGAGGGCCCTTAGTTCAACCTCCTCATTTTACAGATGAAGAAACAAATAGTTTCAGTTTCAAACTTCCAATTTTTGCACATCTTTTTTTTCTCATGTAAGAAAAGCAATGAGAAAAAAAAAATCGAGGGTAACATTTACGTGTCTTACTGTAATTTTATAATGGGGACCTCCACTCAGTTTCTTTTATGAGACCCTCCTAGGACCAACGAGCTTTATCACTATAATCAACTTCCCCAATTGCCTATGAAAACCAAAAATCAAGTCTTTCCCTTTCTCTTTATAATTTTTATAATCTCTACTTTCAGAGCCAGTAGAATAGGCTGAGAGACACCTGGTCCCCAGCTCTATGGTCCTGAGGATATCTAGGCCTGTTTTCCACAAGGGAGAGAGAGAAAGAGAGGCACCAAGCCTAGTTTTCCAGAAAGGGAATTATGAAAATATCGTCTCAGGCCAAACATGTTCGATATTTAGCTAATGTTCTCCCTGATTAAAACTGTAGGTTTAGAATGGAGAGTATGCTGGGATGAGGGTGGAAGCAAGGATTAGAAAAATCAAGAGTGAAAAGTATAATTGCATAAAAGTATAAATAGCTTTGAATACTTTCTAGGAGCCTGGCCTGGTTTTAGTTTCCAGGGTTACGACGTGACCAAGGTAGAAAAGGATCCTGTGCTCCTAATGCTTCCAGTCTAGCCTGGACATGTAATGAAAGAGTTAACAAAGCAAAAGAGCAGGGCGTCAGGAGGGTGTGGAAAGTAACCTAATGTATATGGACAGGGGCTGAGAGGTAGTCCAGGAAGGTCTCCCTGGGAACAGGATGTTTTCCCATTAGGGTCTTGGGGGTGCTAAGGTAGAGAGCGTTCCAGGCAGAGGCGAGAATTTGTGCAAAGGCCTGACGGAGCTGAGAAGTAGTCAAAGAAGCTGAAACTTTGTCAGGGAGGGGAGACTAATGGAAGACTGGACAGGTAATCAGGACGTGGACTGTGGGCCTCTCATAAGACAAGAGTAGAGTGTGGGACTTTATTACCAGGACAAAGCCTTCGTAGTAGGGGAATGACATTATTTGTAGGATTTGCATTTGTCAAAGGAACGCTTTGGCTGTATTTTCAAGAATAAATGAGGGGGCGGGGGAGAAAAAGAAAATTGGGGAATGTAAGAAAATGACACAAAGAACTAAATAAGAATCTAGAGCTAGTGAATCCTTTCTTCAGACCAGGTGGGCTGTAGATGACGCAGAGTGGACAGTCGGCACGCGTGGGTACTTGTGTGCGCACGTGCACACGTTCATGGATCCTCTCTTCTCTCTAAACTCACCCACAGCTTCCACATAGCCCAGCAACAGGGTCTCTTCTTTGGGATTTGAAAATATCTCCGGAACTTGCCGGTTAAAGGAATTGAAGCTGGCCAACTGGACACATATATTTAGTCCCCTTTCTTCTGGCAACCTACTAACACAGAACCAAAGAGGATGGAAAAGGGGAAACCAGCAAAACCTGGGGACGGAAATGCTGTTAGACCGGCAGCTGACCTAGTCGACGCGGTCAGCAAAGCCATGTGCTAAGCCTGCAGTAGGGAAACTCCCAAAGTGAAGCAGGAATTAGTGGCACCTGCTACGTCTGGATGGGAGAGTGAAGGTGGGGCAGAAGCAGGAGTGTTAGGGGAGAGGGTCTAGAAGCACGTAGGTGTCCCCTGAGCCCTCCCACCCCCGCCACCTCCTATGGCAGGAAGTCACTCAACTCCTTTTTTTTTTTTTTTAAAGATTTTATATACAGAGAGAGAGCTATTACAAGTAGGCAGAGAGGCAGGCAGAGAGAGAGGGGGAAGCCAGCTCTCCACTGAGCAGAGACCCTGACGTGGGGTTTGATCCCAGGACCCTGAGTTCATGACCTGAGCTGAAGGCAGAAGCCACCCAGGTGCCCCATCCACTCCTTCTTCACTGCAGTAAGTGACAGGAGAGATTTATTTTCAAGAGACGATAAACAGGGCATTTCTGAAGCGAAGATGCCAGGCAGAGTTGAGGTATGGTTGGGTGCCGTACTGACAACAGATAGACTCAAGGAATATTGATGGCCTGACTGAATCTTTGGGCTCCAGCCTCCTTCCCACACTTGGCTCTCAGAACAGAGCAGTCAGGCATATACTTGCCATGTAGGGGCTTGCGGAGTCTTCTCCGGATATCTGACCAGTCCAAGAGGAGACGCCTAAATTGAGGGTTCCCTAGGAAACAGTCTGGTCACGTGACCCCTCCCCAGTGCAGGTTGGAGCAGGTCAGAGGGATCTGGAAGGGACCTCGAGAGGATGAAATCAATAGTTACTAATGTGTTTGAATGTATTGAGAGGCTTTTACGCAACTGGGGCAGAATTTGGGTTTGCTAAGCGATAAGTCTATTAAAAAAACCAAGCAAGTGAAAAAACAAACAAACAGACAAAAAACAAGTCACTTATTCACTCCCAGTGGGAAAAGTTTTGTGCAGGAAAGAAAAAGTACTCTTGGTATCCCCCACGACTATCTATAGCATTTACGGTCATGGTGATGTTAACATTGGATATCAATCTAACGGAACCACACCACTATATTGGGTGGATGGAATACTAGAATGTGTGTGTGTGTGTGTGTGTGTGTGTGTGTGTGTGTTAGAGGTGGAGTGTACCTCTGGAGAGCTGAGTCACCATCTTCCATGTTGGAAAGCCAATAGATAGTATCTATAATTGAAAAGTCGTGTAGCTATGTAAATCTGTTATTTGGAAATTTATGTTACATATTCACAGAATCAGAAGAGTGGAAAGAAGCTGTCCCTGAGAGCATGAAATGGAGGTGGGAAGCACTGCATGGCTTGTTGACTCATATTTTTCATAATAAGCCTTATAAAACTACCTGACTCTTTCTTATGTGTGTGTATAATGTTAATGAAAATGAACAGCAAATTTAAAAAGGAAAAGAAAAAAGAAGGCATGTTAATATATCCCATTATTGGCTTTTTAAAAAAGCTCTCTTCTGGGTACTCCACAATACCAAGTACACAGAGCTGTTGCTTCCCTGGTATTATGGATTAAATCGTGTTCCTGAAAGGTGTTGGAGACCTAACCCAAAGTACCGCAGAACGGGCTCGTATTTGTAGACAGGGTCTTTATAGAGATAACCAAGTTAAAGTAAGGATGGGACCTAATCCAATATAACTGACATCCTTCGAAAAAGGGGAAATTTGGACACGTAGAGAGACACACACACAGGGAGAAGGCCATGTGAAGAGGAGGGTGGAGATCCAGGGAAGTATCTACAAGCCAAGGAGGATGAGAGACTGACAGCAAGCCGTCGGAAGCTTGACACCTTGATCTTGGACTTCCAGCCTCCAGTACCGTGCAACAGCACATTTCTGCTGTGCCAGCCTTCCAGTCTGTGGTATGTCGTTACGGTGGCCCTCAGAAACGCACACACGCAGTGTGCGATGGCTCACTATGTGCACTCCATAAAGGAAGGGACCATGTCTCCAGCTCTTGCTCTGCACGAAGAAGGAAGAGAGGAAAGAAAAGAAGGAGGAAGGGAAGAAGAGAAGGACCAGAATGTGCCTAGATTGACCTTGACCCCAGCAGGAAAAACTGCCTTTGTGCAAGAGGGGTTTTACTTCTGTCTTTAATTCTTTTATAACTGGAACATATGTAGGTATTACGTTTGTAGTTGAAAAGTAAGAAGATAAAACATATACATATAGCCCCCCAAAATGGAAAAGAAAACTCTTCTTCAATTCTTCAAAATCTCCAGATGTGAAAAGAACTAATTGATGATATTGAGGTTAATCAATGGCATTGAGGTTAATAAGGGATAAAAATATTGTATCTTAATTTGTTCCTTTTCCCTAACAACGTAGGCTAACTGCATTTGGGCAGGCTGGGCTCTGTCTGACTTCTCCCTGGGAACGCACAGGGTCAGGGAGACACTGAGTTGGGGCAGTCCTCCTTGGACTTGCTTGGGAACAGTTAGGAAATTTTCCAACATTGGAATGTTGGATGGATACAGGAAGTAAGGTAATAGCTACCACTTCCCCCTCTTGTCCAGGTTCCAGTACGTGATACATAAACCACACGCAGCCGCTCTGGTTCACAAGGTTAAAAGTTATTAACTGAAATCAATTGAAATAAAAAAGTCACATCTGCCATGGTACACAATTCACTTCTTCAGACAGCTTTGGCCTGCACTGCAGGGGACACACACACACACACACACACACACACACACACACACACACTAACCTTGAGGGAGAGCAGAGGCAGCTGCAGAAGCCAAAAACCTCCCCAGTCCTAATTAAACTCTCCCAAGTTTCCAGGCAACACAGCCAAGGAAAAAATCATTTCCAAGCTGAAGACCCCCAGCCCCTAACCCCCAGCCTCCACCCCAGCAAAGGAAACGGGTCATTTGGTTTAATCAGCCCACGTGCACATTCTCTCTCCCCAGGTTGCCAAGAAGGGGCCTGTACCTAGCAGAGGTATTTGTGTAATCAAAGCTTCTGGAACTTTCCCTGCCAAGGCTACCAATGTGAATAGGCTCCTGAGGTAAAAATGTTCCCCCTGCTGGGGACGGCGCCCTTGAAGTCTACATCAAAATCAAGTCAGGGTCACAGCTGTTGCGGCACCCCACAGTGGAAAACTTGCAAGAAATCCTAGCCTGTACTACTGTTTTGCCTCAGGTCTAGAGGAAACAGGCCGCAGTTGCAAGTGAGAAAGAGAGGAGGGTTTGAGAGAGAGAGAGGGGAGAGAAAGAAAGAGAGAGCGAGGGAGAGAGGAAAGAGAAGAGAGAGAATCTGCTTTCAAAAAGGCCACACTTCTCACTAGTACTTTGGGGTGGAAAGACAAAGCCACTGGAACCTTGCCCCCTTCACCAAGGCAACCTCATCCAGTCACCGCCGGCTCCTTCCTCCTCCGTGAGCTGGGGGGTCGCAGGTTGGCTGAGAGCCACTAGATGGCAGCAGATTAACTCTTCCAATGCCAGAAAGGGCGCAGAACAGGAGGAATTGGGTCCAAAAACTTCGCATCTGGTCATTTCCCTCAAAGAAAAGGAAAAACAAAGGGCTTTCTCTGTACTTACGGGTCCTTGGCACGCAGCGTAGATACTGCACGAAATCCTACGAAGGGAAGATGGTTTCTGGTTACCCATTCACATGGTGACTCGAGGCTGGGTGAAATGCAATGGCGTATGCACCAGGTTTCATGACTCCAATGACGCTTGGTTCCCGATTGGTTCTAGGGACTAAAAGATTCTTCGAGAAATTTATACTCACCTTCAACTCACTTCAACAAATACTAAATACAGTGAGAAATGAGTGCATTCCATTTTCCAGGGTTATTTTCCCTGCTGACGGCCGGGGCCCCTGCCCTTGAGGATTGTGGGGACGACAGACACCAGATGAGTGATATTCTCGTAGTTAACAACCGCGGGTGAGTAAAGGAGAGGAGACTCAAATTTGCTATCCACAAAAGGGAAAGACTTAAGTAAGTCTTAAGGGAAGATAGACTCCTGAAGATCATTTTACATTGCACTTCTCTGATATGGGAAACCTTGTGTTTTTAGGGTGAGTAAGGCCTAAAATATGGGATCCATCAGAAAGAAACCCAGCCAGCAGGGGCTAAGAATGCTTGCTGTTCAGATGACAAGGAAAACAAATCATTCTCCAGGGTATTCTAGCTTCTGTAAAGCAGCCCCCAATTCTGCCTATTAAACTTTTGCCACAAATATAAAAATACTATGGTGTTGATTGGAGGAGTAGGGCTGGAAGGTGAAATTGATTTACTTTAGAAAGCATAGAGAGTCACCAGCCACAGGAGAAATCAATTCAGAAAGGGAAAAGGGAGCTGGGCGTGAAGGACAAGGTGGCTTGCAGTTGGGTTTAGGAGAGATTGGAGGCATACAGGGAGAAGGGGGAAAGAATGAGGAGGAGGGAACCATAAATGTATGATCAATATGACTAGAGAGGGATGGGGTAAGGCAATTTTAAGATATTTTGCTGTGCATTTGGGATTCTCTTTGATAGGCTTCAAGAGAGCTCGGTGAAGATTAAAGTGCCTTCCAATGATTCTTATTTCTTGGACTGGAGGGCTGCGGAGGCCACAGCAAAGAACCATCTGCGTTACTACCCTCTTCCCTTTCCTACCTGTCTAAGTGGTAGGACAGCGTCCAGGTTGTAATTTCTTTCAGGAAAAGTCATCCCAGGGGCTCCAGTAGATTATACAAGATTAAAGCGTTTATCATGTTAATCCTAATATACAAATTCTCATTCTCAAATGGGCAGCTTCAGCATTTAAATTTCACCGAAAGGACAGGAAGTATCGCAATAGACAACCCTCTAATCATCAAGTGATTTTTGGGTGGTGGTATCATATTGTTTCCTTGAATCATTACCGTATACTTATGCTGCATACTTGGCAGGGCAAATGGGCGTTGGATGGAATTGGGGTTTACAATGGTTCCCTAGCCTAGCTTCTCATTTGAGACAAGAACTGTTATGTCTTGGAGAACATTAAATGAGTTAGGTCCCAGGACCCTGGTCATGCTCCCATCTTTTCCCTTTGCTGGATTCTCTTCGCCTCTACCTATCACTTTACCACCCAACACTTTCTGATCTGCTTCGCAAATTCCTACTTGAAAGTGAAGACTGTTGAAATGTCCTGGCCTTTAAGACACCTGCTCTGATCATTCACCCATACCCTCTTGGACATAAGTCCCCATCTGGTACTGCTATAACGTTTTTATATCTACCCTCTTAACTAGAGTGAAGACGCAAACTGTCTTTGTATCTTCAATGCCTAGAACAGTGCCTGACACACAGTTGTCGCTCAGTTAACCATTGGACAAAGAGTTGTCATATATCTCGTCATTCCATTTTGAGAAAGCCCAGGAAAGCTATCATTTTCAAATACTTAACCTAGAACTCAAATTGCAGTAGGTGCTAGGGAATTCAATTACTCATCTCTCTACTAATAAACTCTTTAAAAAAAGTTTACTTTTTTAGGGGCACCTGGGTGACTCAGTGGGTTAAAGCCTCTACCTTTGGCTCAGGTCATGATCTCCAGGTCCTGGGATCGAGCCCCGCATTGGGCTCTCTGCTCAGCGGGAAGCCTGCTTCTCCATCTCTCTCTGCCTGCCTCTTTGCCTACTTGTGATCTCTCTCTCTCTCTGTGTCAAGTAAATAAATAAAATCTTTAAAAAAAAGTTTACTTTTTTTTTTTTTACTTTTTAAAATATAAAAGCACTTCATGCTTATTAAAGAAAACTTGCAAAAGAGAGAAAAGCAGAAAAGCACAAAACAGTTCTCAATCAGAGTCTATGTAAATAGTGAGTCTGTAACATTTTGGAGTATGAATGACTCTCTTACTTAGGGAATTTAATAAAAACCAGATGACAGCCCACACTGTCTGCTAAAATCAGAGGTGGCTTCCACAGAAAACACATAGGTGGATTTCTTCTCTGGCTCGTGCAGTGCACGTGGGGAGAGCGCCTGCGGGCAGGCCCTGGTGAGCAGGGCTGCGGGGGGCAGGGTGGGGGAGATGAGTTAATGGAAAGGGTGAACTTGCACATTTGGGTGCTTTGGCTTGAGCAGTGGAGCTTCCTGCCTTGCCAAGCTCTTTTCTGTTCTCTTCAAATCCCCCGGAGTCACGACAAGCCTCGGGCTGAGGTTCTTTCCAGCTCCCAGTTGTGCATTACGGGTCAATTTTTCTGAGCCGCAGTGACAGTCACCAGAGCCTCCCCGACAGCCCCGGGATCTTCACTGCTGTGGCCTTGACTGAACCAGCCTGGAGCTGCCATCATACTTGAATCAGGACGACGCTCTTCCTTGGAGCCTTCGTGGTCACCCCAGCACCGTCGCTTGAGAGTATAGTGGGACGAACAGCTTCCCAGAGTTGAAAGATCATGGTAGAAAGAGGACACGTTGTTGATGTAAATAAACTGGTAGAGACAGTCGAGCATCTGGCTGCCGGGTAGAGAGCCGGCATGCCCTCATCTATGCGGAACCGCCAGCCCCTAGAAGAGCATATGCTGACTTCTTGACTCCGGAACGGATTTTTGCATGTGCACATATATTCGTTTTATTTAATGTACAAAGTGTTTGTGGGCCCAGAGTAATGAATCAGCGCTGTAACTAAACAAGATGAACTTGTGCTCTTTGCCCTGTACCGAGATAATTGCCGGGGACACAAAGATTCACATGCCGGTCCGGCTAGGGAGACAACCGTGCACCTGTATGGGGGGAAGGGAATTTAATATTTATTAAGTGTTTCTCTGTGCTTGGCACTGTGCTAGATCTATCTATCTATCTATCGATCTCTATCTATCTATCTATCTATCTATCTTTTAATGAACACATTTAATCTCAACAAAAAGTGAATTGGATAGTATTTCTTCTCATTTAATGTTAGAAGAAACAGAGGCTCAGGGAGCCATTTACTTCGCTAACTCAAGCTGCTGGAATTTTGAACAAAAACTCAAAACCCACGTCCGGGTCAGTGGGATCCGGTGGCAGGGAGCAGGGGTCTAGAGCGGCTGGCTGAGGCTGGGGCCACCTTGCAGTCTGCTTTGCCTTGCTTTCGGGGTCAGCTGTGACTCGGGAGTGACACTGTCACCGAGAAGCTGTTCAGGTCAGCTGCAGCCGAACGGCCCGGCGAGCAGGTGGGACTATTCCTCGGCTTCGCAAGCCTCTAGTTTGGAAGGAGGCATTTAAATTCTTTCCGTCCTTCCAGCTAAGCCTCAGTCTTCTGCCTCCTTCCCTGACAGTGCCGAGGAGGGACCAGCTGCCCGACTCTGATGTGTAGATAAAGACGGATTTGTGCAGCGACCAGTGGCGTGGCCTCAGGTCTGTGTCTGGACATTTTTGAGCTCTGGTGCCCCATCCCTATGATGGCGCAATCACTACCGGACAGGGTGATGCTTCTATTTCTTGAGATATAAGAATTGGTGGCTCACGAGCACATGGAACATTTCAAAGCTTGATAGACATTAGCTCTTGTCTCCTCACTGCTTTCTAAGCTCCACTATTAGGGATCTATATGGTCAGCACGAGTTCATGTCCTAAAATAACTTTCTTTTTTTTCCTGTATGTGTCAGTCTTTGTCCCCCAATCCATTTCCCTCTTCCGCCAGCTGGCCTTAAGTTCTTTGAGGGAAAATGTCACATATTAACCCCTTTCAGGGGTTTGTGACCCATAACAAACACTTTTTAAAAAATTGATTGATTGATTGTGTCTCATAGACACCATGTTCAGACCGCGAAGTGACGTGTTAGCAGTGGAGTATTGGCACCAGCTCCCACTGGCCTGTGCAAGTCCTGTTAAATTCTTGGGAAATTTGTGGGTCAGTTGTTAAACTGTGGCTACTTTAAATTTTGCTATGATAGGAGTATTTACACCACAGAAATTGCCAAACCCTACGCTTTGCTCCCTCTCTACCCCTAAACACACACAGAGAGCCCGTAGGGTGCTAGATGTCTTGGTAGACTAATTTTTGCTGCATTATCCTTTTTAAGAAACTTCTGGAGGATATTCAGGTTGGTTTCATCAGAGCAGAAGCCTGCAGAGTTTCTTAGACTATACTGAGAACAGGATTCCCAGCCTTAGAATCAGAAACTTAAAAGATGTCACTTACTTTAACCTCCTTTCCCATGTAGAAGTATCTTCTTTGACATTCCTGATGAATGCCCATTTGACCTCTTCGGAACAGCCCTCTAAAGGATAGGGAGCTCATTTATTATTTTCCAGGCAGTCTTTCTCATGGAGAGCTCCACAATTATTCAAAAATTCTCCTTCGTAATGATCTATTCCTACCTTTCCTGTAACTTCTACCAATTGTTCTTAAGTCGGCCTGTTTTCTGCAGCAAAGCAGAATGTCTACACTGTCCAACTGATGGCATTGAGCACACTTTCAGAGCTCCTCTTTGTAGGGCTGTATGGCTTTCGTCTTCCAGCTGTTAAGACTGCTTACCATGTCATTATCTAAGAACTGAACAAAATATTATAGATTTGGCCAGTTCAGTACGATCAAGTGGGACTCCCATTTCCTGTCATATTTTCCCACAAGCATATGACACGTTTGGTTTGTGTTGTACTTAAAAAAAATTAATTCTTTTCATGGGCATGGTTTTCAAGCTGGGCCACCTCGGTGATATACCTAACACCATTCATTTTATGAACTTAGCACTTTACATTTATGGAAGTTACACGTCATAGTCCCATGACTGATGTGTTATTTATTTTTTGAGTACTTATTTTGGTATTCATTGTGTTAAATTAATTTTTTAGTTTTGTGGTTCCCCCCGAAGGCCTTACTATAGATTTTCAAGACTAAATACAAATATTCAACCAGTTGTAGTTTTACTTAATTACTATTATCTAATAGAAATTTCTGAAATTTGGCTAAAAGGATGCCATGAGAAGTTTTATCCAATAGTTTGCTGAAATCAGGCATATTCATGTAATTCCCTAGATTTGTAAGTCCAGCCACTGAAACAAAAATGGTAGTGAATTTCATGCAGTATGTCTTGCTTTTAGTGAGCTCAACCAGTTTCTTATGATTATTTACTTGTTTCCTAATCTGCTTATGAGTGTTGTATTTAGTCATTGGTTCTAGAATTTTGTCCTGAGAATAAACTTATCAATCAGTTCATTTGTTTGTTTGTTTCTTTCTTCTTTCTTTTCCTTCCTTCCTTCCTTCCTTCCTTTTTCTGGAGAGAGAGAGAGCACACATGCACTCAGGGAGAATGGAGGGGCACAGTGGGAGAGAGAATCTTAAGCAGACTCCATGCCCAGAGCCCAATACGGTGCTCAATCTCGCAGCTCTGAAGTCATGACCTGATCAAGGGTCAGATGCTTAACTGACTGAGCCACCCCAGCACCTCTTACTAATCAGTAGTTTCTGATAGCCATCTTTTCCTGCTTATTAAAATTAAAGGTATTTTCTTAACACTTCTTTTCTCACTCTTCCTAGTCACTCTGATGTCCTGTGGATTCCATCATGGAAATCTTGCTAGCCCTACTCATATCCTATTAAATAATTTGTCTGGTTCTTTAGGGCACTGCTGTCTAGTAGAAACATGATGCAAGCCACAAAGGTGAGTGACTTACATAATTAAAATTTTTCTAATAGCAACATTAAAAAAATGAAAAAAAAAAACAGGTAAAATTAATTTTAACCTTATATCTCTAAATTATTACCATTTCTATATATAATCTGTATGAAATTATTAGTAAGCTATTTTAAATTTTTATACTGTCTTCCAAAACTAGTGTGTGATTTCCTAACAGTAAATCTGTACCAGACATGTTTCAGGCGCTCGCAAACCACACAGAGTTAGCAGTGATCACAATGAATCATGCAGGTATAGACAGGCTCCTTTCAAGGGCTGGACATTATTGTTGCTATTATTAGGCATTATTTTATCTTGTACTTCATTCCCATTTTCCAAATAGTTCTTTTCTTTTCAGCACGAAGTTCTCACTCACAGTCAAGAAGGCGAGAGCTACACGGGGATGGAGTGGCCTCGCTTTCTCTTTGTCTGTTAATATTAACGAGGGTACCTTTTACAGTTAAAAACCATAAAGAAAGCTCGTTAAGGGCAACAACATCCCCTAGTCCACAACTCTCTCTAGAACCACAAAATGGGTATGTTACAGAGGCCTGGGAGCTAATTCTCTCCAGATGTTTGCAAAGCGAGCAAGACCAAAAGGTGGAAACTGAAATGACTAAACACTTAATAAGGAGCTGATGGAACCAAGGCCCCAGGGTTGGCTCAGCAATAAGTGAAACACAGAGACCCTGTTTGTTCAGAGGAACTTCAAAGCCCCCTATAAACTCCTAGGAAAGGTGAGAGGCAAAAACGCTACAGCGAATCCAGCATTCCTACAAAGTCAAACTGGGACTAACTTGAGATGCTTTTCCTGGTGCTTAAGAAGAAGACGAAGGGGCAGGTCTGGTAAGCAGATGTTTGACCTTTGTTTACGCCCATTCCTACATACAGTATGTGCATGTTGGATCGAGGCATTTCTCTAGTTAGCCCAAAGGGGATACACCAATTAAACATTCAGTTTAAAAAAAAAAATAGAAAGGGAAAATGCCTTTTCTGTACTAAGTTTTCTCTACACTAAACCATTAAATTGCTAATGAAACATAGTCCATCCAAATAAAGTTGGTTATATTTATCTTCATTTGTTTCTTTCTTCCCTCCCTTTAATAGGGGGCAAACAACATGGAGTGTTGGCTGAGGTTATAATTAAAGAGGAAGAAGAGAGACTAATTAATCAAACGTGGTATCAGTTGAAAGTCTGATAGGTTCTCTTTTTGGTCACCAGTTACCCTGCAAGAGGAAGGCTTCCGGGATCCAATCTTGTCGCTGTCTTTTTGGTTTTGTTTTTGCTTTTCCATTGCAATCATTGTGACCTGCCAGGTGTAGGCCGTTCACCTTTTATAGCTTCCTTGGGGTTCAAAGAAAAAATGAAACAATGATGGCTCAAAAGGAAGACCAAAAAAGTGATCGACAGTGACACCATCGCCGAAGAAGAGGAGCCACCATGGAGGAGGGTGGAGAATGGCTCTCAGGAAATAGTTGCTAAGAGAGAGCAAAACTCTTCTGGTAGCAATTGAGGCAAAAACCCCGTCTTCTTCTTGGAGAATCAACGAAGTGGGTCCACAAGCTTTTTTTTTTTAAACAGAATTACATAGCATTACATCAAGAATATAATGGTTAGTTAAATGCACCATCTCTTTGGACTGAGATAGACTAGGTTAGATTCCCAGCTCAGCTGCTCACCAGGTATGTAAACTTTTAGGTTTTTAACGGTTCTCAGATTTCAGTTTCCTCATCTATAAATGGGGCATGAAAATAGTACCTTCTTTTTTTTAAAGTTTATTTATTATTTTAGAATTATTATTTATTAATAATAGAATAATAAATTATTCTATTATTAATTATAATCAATTAATTATAATCAATAATTATAAATACATCAACTCTGATATAATTAATTATAATTAATAATTATATAATCATAATTAAGAAAATAAATAATTATTATTAATAAATTAATAATTTATTAATAATAGAATAAGTATTTATTAATAAATATTATTATTTAGTATTTTAGAGAGAGAGAGTGGGGTCAGAGCCAGAGAGAGAGGGAGAATCTCCAGCAGACTCCCCGCTGAGCATGGAGCCCAAAGCAGGACTCGATCTCATGACCCTGAGATCACGACCTGAGCAGAAGTCAAGAGTAAGACGCTTAACAGATTGCACCACCCAGGCAGCCCAGTACCTTCTTCTTAGGACTGTGGTGAGGACGTATTGAGTATGCATGCAAATACTTACCTTTATAGCCCTGGCAAAAGGTGAGATAACTTATGATACCCAAGGTGACAGCCTATTTATTACTCTCCCTTTCAGGCTTTTGTTCAATTTCTTCCTGCAGAAAGCATTCTTTTAGTCTTCACAGCCTTCAGTAGATTCCATGATTTGCAGACAGATCATTTTCCTTCATAATCTCCAGAGGGTGGGTTCATCAAGGTTTGCTCCTTGTGCTAGCTTTCCTGATACAGAAAAGAGGCAATCTCAACCAAGTCTTGTGCTTGGTGAATTTAACTCTGAGCATTTGCTGGAAGTATGGTTTTCTGAGATGAATCATTAGCTGAGGAGCCACATGGCACCCTGTACCCATGTTTCCCTCAGTTCCCCTTCTTAGTTCTTTTGTGCAAATGATCACTCAGCATAATAAAGCATTTCATAAAGTCACGATTTGACAAGAGAAAGATCAATGTAAATACTACACAGACAAATACCATGAGGAAAAACATCTGGATGTCCACTGCTTGTTTCCTGTGGAGAGAGTTTGGGAATTTGGGGATTTTAACAGTTGGACAGGGCTAATTTTGGAAACTACTTCACATTTGTCCAAAAAAAAAAAAAAAAAAAAAAAAGCACACATTTATGGCACTTCACTCATCAGATGAGGGAAGTTGGTGGTCAACATCCCAGGCCTCTCTGAGGACAAAAGAGATTGCATTGGACACGGAGCAGTTTTCCTTCTCTTCCCACTCCTCACTGCTAGGGCATCCCCTCTCCTTTGTCATGGTTCAGGTTTCCTTGATTCCTTTCTCTCCTGTTTGCATTCCATTTCCTCTGAGTTTCCAGAGATCTCAACTTTGAATTCTGGCTTTGGTACTGACTGGCTAGTTGATCTTAACTAATCTCTTACTCTGTCTATACCTCAGTTTCCTCTTTCAAAAATGAAATTATTACTAATAGTACTAATAGTAATAATAATTGCACTTTACACTCAAATTTCACAGATTTGTATAGCTCAAGCCTCCTCCCTCTTTCCCATTCCCGGAACATTTAATGTTCTTTCTTGCTTCTATTATTCTTTTAATACAAGGCTTCCCTTTCTGTCTCCCTAGAAAACTGTGACTCAGCCTTTTACGTGCAGCCCAGATATTACTGATACTGTGAGAGCTTCCTTGTCTCCCTCTCATGGGTGATAGCGTTGTATGGGGACAGATGGTAGCTACTTGTGGGGAGCATAGCATGACGTACGAACTTGTCGAATCACTATGTCATACATCTGAAACTCATGTCACATTGTGTGTTAACTGAACTCCAATCAAAAAAAATTTCAAAGCACTTTTAGTAGCTTGGGATATTTTACTACACATCTTTAGTAAGAAAAAATGAGTTATAAAATAATGCAATCCAAATTTGATAAAATATGATACGTGCACATAATTAAATTTACTTAACAGGATGATAAATGGGACTCTTCTTGTCTTGGACTCCAGGCTACAGTGCAAAGCTGAAAGAACTCTCTCGTTCTGAAGAAGAGACGCTAAGTACCTAACTGCAGATGCTATTAAAGGGTAGACCAGATAGTCTTGTAACATCCCACCACCTCAGTCAGCCTACATAAGCAAAGATGAGACACTCGAAGTCAATTTGCTCAGGTAACAACTGTATACCAATGAGCTGTTAGTGAATAGGGATTTTTTTTTTTAAGATTTTTATTTACTTATTTGACAGAGAGCCTGATTCGGGGCTCGATCTCAGGACCCTGGGATCATGACCTGAGCTGAAGGCAGAGGCTTTAACCCACTGAGCCACCCAGGCGCCCCTTGAATAGGGATTTTTGGGTCATCTTCCTCTCCATTCACCACGAGTTACCCACCTTTCGGACTAGTTGAGACTAGCTCTAAGAGAATAATTCCTAGAAATTAGGGCTGCCTACAGGAGGGGAGCCTGGCTTCTCACTCTTGCTGGATGCTGGCCCTGGGATAGACATTTTCCAGTCCATGGAGGTGCTGCTTCCCAAGCAAAGGAGACTGAGAGAGTTCCTGGAGCTTGACACATCCTCCCTTTCCTAGAGGTGGGGGTCGCATGTGAACCCAGAGGGTTGCGCTACAGCCTGTCTGAGCACCCTGAAGGTACAGTTTGGAGGAACAGTTTGCAATAGCAGGGCAAGGAGAAAAAGCAGCAGAGGGGCCTGGTGACTCCACTGTGGAAGGGATGCCTCAGTTTTCCACAGGCCAAGAGAGTATTTGGGAATGTAACTGGAGTGAAGGCTCCTTGAAGGTCACTCCAGTAGACAATGGTATAGGGTAGCTGCCAAAGTTTGGTGTGGAAGACAGCAAGACGTCACTCCCACTAATGTCAGGGAGCTGTGTACTGCTTGTGATCCTTGGGGTGCATACCAGCAACCCACATGCCCAACACTCCAGAGACCCAGGCTGTGGGAGCCTCCAATCACAGAAGGGCCCTATTAGCCGAGGGAGACCTAAGACCAAAGCAGGGGCAGCGGCAGTGAGGAGACAACGTTTCTCTCTCTTCCTCTTTCCCTCTCTTCCACCCCGATTCTGGAGAGCCAGTGGTGGGCGAACGGACCCAGACACACAACTCCCACTTCTCACTCAGAGGGACTGACCATGACTCAGGCTTTGGGTTACAAATGGGAGGACGCTGTGGAGAGCAGAAGTTCTCACTGAAGCGAGATGGAAACTTTGATTTAGACTCAGTGAAACTCGCCGTTAATAGTTGAAAGCGACATTTTCCTTGTGGATTCAGTTGGCTCTCAAGATCCCATTCCTGATGCCGGAGGGGGAACAGGTCAGATTGGCCATTGAAAAATAACACAGATTTCAAGGGAAGCTTTCACATTGTTCAGAGCCTCAGATCCTCTAGTATATGGCCAGTAGGCTGTCCTGAAGTTTGCTACTAGAGCCACTCCTCCTGCTGGGGACTTCACTCCCAGAACCTTCACTAACCAGATCCAGGCAGCCCTCCAGGACCACATCTTCTGGTGGCTACTGATCCTGGGACTGACCACCAGCTTCCCACAGAGGCATCATAGGGCTACCTGCCAACCAACCACTGCTCTGAGTAATACAGACTCTCCTCTGTGCTATGTAGACACCGTCACCGTGTGCAACAACAAGAGAGCTCAATGGGTCTAACGTGCTGTGTGATGACCAGGAAAGTTCTATGTGTGTGTGTCACCATCCCTCATGGACACCCACGGGAGCTCATGCCTGATCTATTTCGACAGAGACGGATTAAAAAGGAAAAGCAGGCCACTGCTGAAAAGGCCACAACTGAGGAGGAATTCAGGGTGAATGGACTTCTCCAGCCCAAATAAACGGCTTGAGTTGACAGCTACTGAACCCAGGTTGCAGACGGGCCTGAAAGCACACAGGTGGTCTCTGTGCCTATTCAGCAGTCCCGTACTAAAGACCAGAGCCCCTCGCCTGCCACTGCAGACTGATCTGCAGCTTCCATTGCCCAGGTCACTGAATGGGTAAGAAAAACACTGAGTGGTCTTACACTGTTCTTCCATAGGCTCTAAAACAGAACACAGAAATAAAATTGATAGAAAATTAAGTTTCTTTAAAAAAAAAAAAAGAGGGGCACCTGGGTGGTTCAGATGGTTAAGCATCCAACTCTTTTTTTTTTTTTTTTTTAGCATCCAACTCTTGATTTCTGGTCAGGTCATGATCTCTGGGTCATGGGGCCAAGTCCTGCATCTGGCTCTGTGCTCAGCAGGAAGTCCGCTTGAGATTCTCCATCTCCCTCTGCCCCTCCCCTACCTCCCTCCACTCTCTCTCTCTGAAATAAATAAATCAATCTTGAGACAGAGAGAGAGAGAAAAGAAAGAAAGAAAGAAAGAAAGAAAGAAAGAAAGAAAGAAAGAAAGAGAAAAGAAAAAAGAAAAGAAAAGAAAAAAGAAAAGAAAAGAAAGAAAGAAGGGAGGAAAGGAGAGGAGAGGAGAGGAGAGGAGAGGAAATGCAGTCTCCAGGTCTACAACTGTCCTAGGTAAATATTCAGGGGATTCCATTAGTAGGAGTTCCATGACTATATCTCCTCAGGTTGTTTTCTCTTTCTCTCCCTATTTCTGTGATGGTGTTTGAGTTTAGGCAGAACCTTACATGTCCTCTTCACAGTGAGAGGAGGATTCTCTAATCCACGTATTGTGTCCTCATTTTGCAGAGGAGAAAATAGAGGTTCAGTAGCCTGTAAGGGTCCATAGCTAGTGAGGGGCAGAACTCCCTCTGTGGCTGGGCAGAGGTTTCGACACATAAACGGAAGATCGCCCGGTGAGTGGATTAAGCCATTGACCTGTTGGAAGAATGAGAGGCATGCTGGCTGGCTTGGGTGGCTGAGGTGTTAGATCTTGAAAACACTTGTCAAGACACTCCCAGACTCCTATAAAACACACCAGCCTGACACAACTGAGTCACTTCCGTATTTCTGAAAGATGAACGTGGTCCAATAAAGGACACAGCTTTTCACATGACTCAAAGTATGATTTGGACTATTTGTTCAATTCACTTATTTCTCATTCATTGGTTATGTATCTACTTCATGTGTTTTACAAATAAGGTAATGTTCTAGGCACTAGAGATAAAGAACATAAACAAGACAGACTACCCCTGCATGTACAGAGCTTTTATTCTAAAGAGGAGGGGAGATAATAAAAACTGATTACACTATTCATGCCTTATTATCATTTTTGATAAATTCTATGATAGAGAAATTTTGGGTCCCATGAGACCATAAAATAAGGACACGGACTATTTGGTGGTTCAGGGCATCTTTTCTTGAGGGGATGGCATTTGAGCAAAGCTATAAAGGTGAATAGACTCTAGCCTAGGGGAAGGGAAGAGTTATAAGAATGTTCCAGACCACATGTGTGTTATCCTATGGAGACAGACAGAGTGTGGCTCAGCCACAAACCTGAAAAAGAGCTGGGACTACTGGATAGTAGCGAGGTCATCTGTACAAGATTTTAGGCTAAGAAGCTAAGTAGCTGTTGGGTTCAGTTCATGGTCCACAACACAGTGAATGGAGGAATGCCCATGATCTTACTGAGAGTTTCCTGGGAGAATCCAGGAGTTGGAAGAGGTACCTGAAATATAGCTGCATCATTTTGGCAAGCTTTCAAATGATGTAATGACTAATTACCAAAAAGCCCATCTAACAGTACTTAAAACTGAGGTTAGTAAACCTTTTCTGTAGAGGCCCAAATTGTAAATACCAGAGGCTTTGCGGGTCGTGCTGTCTTGGTTGCAATTACTCAACTTTGTAGGTGTAACCCGAAAGTAGCCATAGACAGTATCCGAACAAGGGAGCATGGCTATGCTGTGTTCCAATAAAGCTTTATTTCTTGGCCCCTGGGTTGGAATTTGTGTGTACCAGTGCTTGTTGCAGAGCTGACCTGGCAACATCATGGAATGAGGAAGCTGGAGAATCAGCTCTGTGATTCCCTTATAGTCATGGGAGCAAATACAATAAAGACACGAGGTTACCATTTTTTAAAATACAAGTTTATTAAATGAATAGTCAAGGAGACATATATTAGTGAAGAAATTCACTGAGAATATTTCTTCAGGGGGAAAAGTCAGGGGTTTTAAGTACTAGATGAGGAATGAATCATGCTAGTTAGGTTAACTAAGGATTGAAAACTAGTACTTTAGCTAAAGCAGACTAAATCCGTTAGTTTGTCTAGGATTTGTCAAAACCAGTCTCAATGTCCATCAGCCCGCAAAAGTTCGGGCTTCAGTTCAGTCCGGTAGGCATCTGATTCCTGGGGTCCCTCCAAATTCATGGTCCTTCATCAAGTTCCACTGCGTAGAATCAATTGTGATGAAACACAACAGTAAGTTTTGATCTCTCCAGGTGAGTGCTGACGTGGATGGAGATTTTGCCTTATCTGGATCCAAGATGGCTACTGAAATTCCAATCATCACCTGTTTAAAGGACAGCGTCCCATGAGAAGGGAGGGCATAGCCAGAGGAGCTTTTGCTCACAGCACTCCCTCTTCTATCAGGGAAGAAATCTTCCCCAGAAGTCTCCTATCCACAACTGCAGTCTTACCCTCATGTTTCATTGGCTACAACAGAGTCTCATGTCCACCTGTCCTCCCATCACTGGCAAAGAGAACTGGGATAATCGCAGCCCTTCCCTGGGGCTGCCTGATACCTGAGCAGCACTGGGGAATCTGTTAGCAAGGAGGAAGGGCTTGCTGGTTCTCGGGAAAGCCACCAACTGTGTTCCTCCATAACCATCCCTGGCCTTCCTTCTCGTCAACAGAAGATGAAACAACAGTGGGAGATATGTGGGTGCTGCTGAAGACGGTGTGGATGGAACCATCGACAACAGTTCTGCAAAAGTGAACTGGATCTTGGGAGCGCGCTCCCTGATGAGAGGCTGAGTGCTCTGGACCTTCAGCAGCGCTGGCTGCTTATGAGAATAAGCCTATCTGGTCTGCTTGGAAATTTGGATTTTATTTTTCTTGAGAATACTCAAAGGGGAACTCCCCCCTCCATGTAATCCCTCTTCCTAGGGACACACAGAACCAATCCAAGGAAAAACCTTAAGGACAGGAAACTCCAGTTTGTCTATAAAACAAACATACTTATAGTTTAAATAATCGGCCATAGGTTATTGGATTCCTTTTCTCTATTTATACACTACTTTTATGAGAAACTGGCAAAGTATATACACACACACCCCAACGTTAGGGATTTAGTAGGAAAAGCCATTTCCAGGGTATGTTATGATTAAAGTCATACTAATTCAGCCCAATCCTTAAACACCTATTCTGCCTGCACTGTGGGGTAATGATATAATTATAACTCTGAGGCATTGCAGGATATGGGAGAAAGAATGAAGTCTTCTTGTCAAGTTTCTATGTTAATTGCATGTTACTGTTGTCTAATTATTTGTCAGGGAAAGGCAATGAATAATGATGAGAAAAGCATGGGTTTTGCAGCTGGTGGACTTGGGATTAAATCCCAGCTCTGCCACTTAATAACTACCTCAGTTCCCTCATATTTGTTGGTAAGAGTTTTGGGGTATCTTCAAGAGCAGTTTTAGTGCACAGAAAGATTAATCAGAGGCTTAGTGTGGCTTTATAAATTCTGTTCTTTTCTTAAAGTCACAAATTGAAAACTTTAGTACGTCCTTAAGCTTTTAAGTTTGGCTTCAAATCTTATTAATCTATTTATAAGTCCGGCAAATTTTCACGATCATTTCGGGGTGGCTGTGACTAATGTTGGTTTCATTTACAAACTGGGTTAATTGACCATCTTCAAATATTTTAGAAGCGTGGTTATACATTTAATGTATTTGCTCCCTCCGTTAAGGATTTCGATTCCCTGACAACAAATAAAGCTTCCTTAGTATTAAAAAAAAACCTCTCATACATCTAATAAATTACCCTTATAAATATGCGAAACTGTAGTTCTCCTAAGTAAACTGAGTGAGACTTCAAATTTAAAATCACATATTTAATTGGGTGTTCAATTACATAATTTTTTTAAAAAAAGATTTTATTTAATTATTTGACAGAGAGAGAGAGAAATCACAAGCAGGCAGAGAGGGAGGAGAAAGCAGGCTCCCTGCTGAGCAGAGAGCCCGATGCGGGGCTCGATCCCAGGAACCTGAGATCATGACCTGAGCCGAAGGCAGAGGCTTTAACCCACTGAGCCACCCAGGCGGCCCTTGATTACATAATTTAAGTTAGAGTTTCAATACTGTCACGCTCCTGGTCAAAGTTACATAAGCATGAGAAATAGAAAACACTTGCCTAGATTCCTTAGCCTGAGATCTTAATATTAAACCCTTCTGTATTTGTCTATACAAACATCATGGAAAGTCCCCAAGGTCTACCTGCTGACCCCTCTCACACCTCACTTAGAAAACCATTTTATCTTCCCATGTGATATATGGGTTGGCTTTCTGGGGTCGCTTCCTACGTTAGTAGACATTTTAGCCAGGATGCTGATTGGACTCTTGCCTTTGATGCTGCCTGGCTGTGTTGAACTTTATAATTGCAGCTCAACTTCAAGTTGAGGCCATTTGTTGCTCTCGAGCCTGGAGTCCATTTCTATACATTCCGACATGTATAAAGGAAGCCCGTAACTCCTGCCCCAGGTAGTCTCTTGGCTGAGTTTTGCGTTTCCTTGGCAAAACCTTATGATCTATAAGTGCCTCCCTGCTTCTTCCATGTTCCTAGAGTCCCATAACACTTGTTATTGATATTGAATATATGCAACAGATACTGAAATGATAGCTGATTGAATTTCAAATATCTCTCATGGCTTCATTTGTGGTCACAATATGTCAGGTCAGCCTATTAGCAATTTATACATTTGGAATTTTTATACCTATCTGGTAGGGTTGTTGCAAAGTAGCATTAATTAATAGGAAGTCCCTACCCCAGTGATGGTCCATTATAAGCACTCAGTTGGCCATAGCCACTGGTACTGTTTTTACAACCCATTGATCCTAATGCATTTCCTTAACTCAGCCTGCTCATTCCCTCACTTCCCTCACTGGCCAGCTTCCGTGCCATCACTATGATAATTACAATATCTTCACACCCTTGCGTAAACCTGTAACTGTGTTGCCCCTTTCTTTCCTTGTCCTTCTACGGGGGTACGACACCCACCTGTTTGAACACATCTCTCCACCTGCTCTGTGAGGGCTCCCACACGGCTGAATGTGGCTTGAGAAAACCACACCACCATGCTAATGGGTCTCCTTTTAATTCTTATTCACTCACTTCAATGCTGCCTAGTAATCACCGTATAATTTCCTAACCCATTCACTTTCCCTCTCCTCAATGACTATTTCATACCTTCTCATCTCTCCTCAAATTGCCACACTTACTCTGAGCCCATGAGCTTGCTTCCAGGATCACTGAGAAAATACCAGCGCTCAGATGAGAGCTTCTGTGTACTCCCATCTCCACATGGTCATCTCCCTGCATCTATGCCTGTTTCTCCTGTGCGAAGCCCTAGCAACAGCTAACTCCCTATTTGTGCACTAGGTCTTATCTCTTCTTGTCCATTGAGGACACTGCTCCAGCAATCTCCCCTCTCTCTCCTGCATTATCAAATTTTCTTTTTAAATGGATCTTTCCCATTTCCCTACAAACTTGCTAGTAATTGTCCCATCTGTTTCCCATTCTTCTCTTGACTTCATTTCTTGCCCCGTACGGCTCCATTTCTTTACTTCCTTTTACAACAAAATTCCTTAAATGAGTTGTCTTCATTTCTTTTCTCCCATTAGCTCTTGAGCGTAGTCCCCTCAGGCTGTTGGCACACCACTCCAGGGAAATTCTTATCAAGGTTACAAATGACCTTTATCTTCTAAATCCCACGCTCCATTTTAGGCCTCATTTTCCTTGACATATCTGTAGAATCGAACACTCTTTCTTCAATGTATTTTCCTGTTTCTGTTTTGTCTCACTACCCTATTGGCAGCTCCTTCTCAGCCTAGGTTGCTGTTTCTTTTTTTCTCCCTGATCTGTTAGCATTCAGTTAAGAAGCTCATTTCTTAACCTCTACATATTTCTCTTTATCCTTTTCTCCTTGGTGCTATCATTGAGTTTCACGATCTCTAATACTATCTATACACCAATGGCTCCCAAGTTTATGTCTCCATTATCAGTCTGTCTGCCCTATATGCCCACTTGGAAATCTAATGGGCATCCCAAACTTAACACTGTTCAAAATTAGGGTCCTGGGCTCTCCCCAATTAATTTACCGGTCTTCTCCATTTCAGGAAATAGCAGCTTTATCTTTCCATTTACCTGAGGCAAAAACCTTGAAGTCATGCTTGACTCCATTCTTTTTCTTCCATCCCGTATCTGATCCACTGGCAAACCCTATCAGCTTTCTATGATAATAATATTCGGCATTTCTCACTGCCCCCACTGCTGCTGCTATGATTCAAGGGCCTCTCTTCTCTTTACTGGATTTAGAGCAATAGCCTCCATACTGTTCTCCCTGCTCCTATCTTGTCCCCACCTCAGTTTATTCCTAACAACCAAGTAGAATCCTCAAAAAAATTGAAGTCAGATAATGTGACTCCTCTTCTAATGACTGATCTCTCATCTGGAGAACAAGTCAAAGTCCTTACAACGGTACACAAAATCTTACACGATCTGGAAGTCCCCTCTGTCTCGGATTGCATCTTCTATTACTGCTATCCTCATTCGCTTGACTCTAAAATGCTAAGTGCACTCCCACTTTGAGACCTTGGCACTCTGACGTGCTGGGAGTGCTCCCCCCAGCACTATCCTCCCTAGCTATCTACACTTCTCACTCCTCCATTCCCTTTAGGTCTTCAGTCAATTGTCTCTGTGTCAGACACAGAGGACTGTGGACACAGAGAATGGACTATGTTATCCCACAGTAGCAAGCGACCTCAGCACCTCACTCAGTTGCTTGAAACCGTCATAATGTATGTCCATGTTGGGGGTTGCTGGACTCTCTCCATGTTGTCCTCAGTCCAGGTTCCAGGCTGACAGGAAGGTCACTATTGCAACATGGCTGGCAAAGGGAAAGAAAGAGCATGGAGAATCATAAACTAGCTCTTCGTGCTTCCACACCAGAGCAGCACACATTACTTCTACTCCCCTCTCATCAGCAATAGCAAGTCATTAGGCTTCTCTAATTCCAGTGTAGCAAGGAAATACAATCCTACCACGTGCCCAGAAGAAGAACCAGAAATATTGACGAAGAGTACTATAACATCAATGGTTATCACAGTTCATCATCTAACTGAGACCTTCTGTGGCCATGCAATAAAAAATTACGTGCCTTCCCAACTACTTTCTCTTTCCTCTATTTCCCTCACCTACTTTATTTATCTTTTTAGTATCTTTCGCTATCTACACATACTCCATACAATACTTTCTTATCTTGTTTGTTTTATGCCAGTCCCCATTAGAATGTCAACTTCAAGGAAAAAGAGATTTAACACTGTTTTATTCAATGCTGTGTTCCCAGTGTCTAGAATAGTAACAGCTAGATAGAAGTGTTAGATAAAAATTTGTTGAATAAATGGGCAAAGGACAAGAAAGATACAAGTAGCGATCCATGTAAAATATACGGTGATTTTCAGTTGCCCAGGCTTGGGATTTAGCTTAGGCCATGGTTGGTACTATCAATTTATTCAACAAATTCGAGTATATAACCACTTCTGCAAGTCTCTATGCCTCAAAAAGAACATCCCCATCCTCAAAAATACCTGATACATGGGAACTTACTACCTTTCTTATTTTACAGTATTTTTATCCATGGAGGAGAAGGAGCAACTTGACTTTCATGGAAATAAAAGAAATAATCTTACTTTTTTCAACTAAGATTTGAAAATCGAGGTGGTTTTTTGGTTGTTGTTGTTGTTCAAAAATACTAGAAAGTCCCATATGTGACAAGCACACTCTGTCATTTCTCCTTTCTGATCCGTGTGCATTTCATCACAGGCGCAGCCCCACCCCCATCCCCAGCCCGACCCCCACCCCCGCCCTGCCCGCCGTAAACAAAACTTACACCAATAATAATAATGAAGCTCCTAGGATCTTAATTTGAAAAGTTTCATCACCTTGAGGTCAGCTTCTTTGCATCATGGTCTTCTTTAATGAATCAAATGATGCGTTTTGTATTTGTAATTAAATAATACCTTAAATGGCTCTGCCTTCCTCAAAAGCTTCACGTGGAATTCATTTTCACATAGGGATAAGTACACTCGGCACTGAGGCTAGACACTGTGGTGAGGGATGTGGATATCCACCAGCTCCTTGAAGGCAAATTACAAAGGAACTTAGTACAGAAGCTAAAAAAAGGTCTTAGTAGAAAACAAAGTTGCAGGATGTAAATATAGAATCCAAGGCTAGTTTGCTTTCCCACTTAGAGAGATTATTGCTGAGTCAATTATTTCTAGCAAGATTTGTTTTTTTTTTTTCTTGCACAGACCACATCTCATTGTGTAAATATTTGAGGGAGCAGTAAGTACATTTGCATATGCTATATGCATAATTTGCATAAAATTATACCATCTTCGGAAAAATTCCAAGTTAAAATGAAATTAGTGATATTTTCCCTAATTATGCTTTCCCTAGCTTTTGTGCCTCAGTCTTCATGGCTCCCATTGCCTACAGGAAAGACCCCAGTGTCCTCTGCCTGGTGCATTATGCCTTATCCCACCCGTCCTACCGTTGGTGTCTCATTTCTGTTCCCCACAATATATGACGCAGTATGTCATATATTGATATATGACATTATATCAATATATGATATATATATTGGAGCTACTCACCGTTTCCTAACATGCCATGAGAAGTCACTATGAGTTGATGGTCCGTTAGGCACTTTCTCACTTTTTTCCTCCGTAACAGAGCCATGATTTTCTTCCTTCTGGCATTCGCAGACCTTATGCTTGGGGCTTGGCAGGGGAGGGCGGGTAGGGGCTTCACACATCCCCAGGGTAGATGTTTTGATGAGGCTACAGCCAAATTGGTAGATCCCTTTCCTTGGTAAGTGAGTGGTTTCAGCAACAGTATGTGATGTCGTCCTGGCCAATGAGAAGTAAAGGGAAGGCTGCTAGGAGATTTCTTGCAAAGTTTCCTGCATCTTAAAAGAGGACACACAGGGAAAGGCGGAGACCCACCTCTCTTCGGCTTCTGGACAGGACTGTGCAGGCAGTGATGCCTAGCTTCAGCATCACAGAACCACGAGGGGGGGGTCGCTCATGAGACAGCAGATGGGAGGAAGCTTGAAGGGGGCATGGTGCCCTGGGCTTAAGCCATTGTAATAATAATTACAACTGTGACTTACATGTCAGGTGCTGTTATGAGCATCTTACATACGTTACCTCACTCAATCACCACAACCACCGTATGAAGTGGGCATTTTAATTATTTTCACTTTATCCTTGAGGCATCTGAACCAGAGAGGGGTTAATGCGCCAAGGTCACTCTCCTTATTTATTTGTTTTTCCAGCTTTTTATTGTCAAATTTAAAGTATATGCTCAAGTAGAGACTAGCGTAATGAATCCCCACGTAGCCATCAATCATCCAGTTTAAACAATTAGCAATTCCTGGCCAGCTTTGCCTCATTTGCTCCCCTGTCCACTTTTCCTCTGCCCCACATTATTTTGAAGCAAATCCCAGACCTCATATTATTTCACTCTGGATTACATCATGCATGACAAAAACTGAAAGCTACTTTTATTTGGGTCTTCTGTTACAACTAAAACTAGTCTCTAAATATTAATAACTTTCTCCTCATAAAAATTTGAAAATGTCGATAAGCTGAAGGCAAAATGTAAAAACCACCACCAATATAATCGCCTAGCAACAACAATCAAGAATAATTTAGTAGCGTATTTCCTTTCAGTATTTTGTATAAGTTTGAATATAAGATTGTATTTTTCTGCTTGTCCTGACCTGAGCACTTTCCATCCTCCTTCCAGCTCCCCTGATCTTTGGGAGCTGTGCTCCCTCTAGCCTTTCTTCTAGAAACTTGTAGAAGTGCTCCCTTTGCACTTTCTACCACACCGCCACCTTGGTACTTTAATAACACGTGGCTATTGTATGTTTACCTGTGTTCCTGACTAGACCAGGACATACCAAGAGCAGGGGCTGTTTCTGAGTTGTTCTTTTAATCTCAGGTGCCCATATTGTTATAAGAACTATCTGACAGGGCGCCTGGGTGGCGCAGTTGGTTAAGCAACTGCCTTCGGCTCAGATCATGATCCTGGAGTCCCGGGATCGAGTCCCACATCGGGCTCCCAGCTCCATGGGGAGTCCGCTTCTCACTCTGACCTTCTCCCTTCTCATGCTCTCTCACTCTCTCTCTTTCCTAATAAATAAATAAATAAAAAATCTTTTAAAAAAAAAAAAAGAACTATCTGACAAAGCTCACGATAAGGATGATGTCGAACGTGGGGTGGCCTGCATCACATGATGTCTCCTTCACTAGGATCCAGTGGAGAAACTTTCCTCTCATCCCAGGGACAGGTAGAACCTTGTCACTCCTGAAAAACAGGTATAGGTTCCTTAATGGGAACTATGATAGTTGTATGATTAGTTCATGTGTCTATTTTTGCTTTGGTCTCTCGATTGCTCAGAGCCGAAGTCACGGTTCTAACTTTGGAACGTGTTTAAAATTTTCAAAACATTAATTCTCTCATGGGTTTTCTTTTCTTTTCCCTTCCCCATGAAGTATTTATATTTGAAATAATCATATGGTATCATGACAGCACCATTTTTGATGTGTCAATTCGCGAGTTTTCTTCTCTTCCCTTTTCTGTGAAAGTAGCTTACAGGTTCTGGGTCTTCCTGCTTCAAGGGTGGTAGATTAATGTTTTACTTCCTTTTCTGGGTTTGTTTAGGAAAGTCTAAAGTTTTTAGGGAGGATGAGCTAAGCGTCCAGCATGGAGAGAAAGGGCTTCTGAGGGACACATGGAAAGAGGAGGATCTCTCCAAGAATGACGAAAAGACTCTCAGAGTCTATTTGGATCTGTGGGTTTAGAATGAACAGAGGGAAGCACAGCTCACAAAGGTGGCAAGAACCTAGGTAGGTAGGGTTGCAGCCCCCTTACCTAGCAGAAGTCGGTTTAGATTAGAAATTAAATTTGATATATAGAAAACAAAGAAAGACAATATTTCTTGTCTACCTAAATTTGGAGACTAGGATTCATATTCACAACATTACTTTAATGAATTTGTGAAAGTCATTCCAAACTCTTTTTGGAATGAGACAGTGTACAAACAAATGAACAAGCAAACAGAAGAAAACCATCATTATCATGGAAAGAATGTGAGCTCTGGAGGCAGAACTGGCATTATTCCACTTCAGGCCCTTAATTTTGTCCCTTGGATCTGTCCAACTGTCTCCCAACTGTTCCAGCAGTACCCGGCCTTGCCTGCTTTGATGCACCCTTCACCCAGCTGTCAGAGTTGTCTTCTGCAAATGCAGATTGGTTTAGTTCTCTGCTAAATCCCATTTGCCTTCAAGATGAAGTTCAAGTCAACAAGGGCCTTCATCATTTTGCTCCCTGTCTTCCTCTGTAAGCCTCATCTTCTAAAAACATCTCCCATTCCAACTGAAACTTGACCGTCCAGCAATAGTGGGCTACTTGGTATTCTACAAATGTACTGCTTTTCTTACGGTTCTTGCACGTGCTCTTCTCACTCACATTCCACTGACTCACTCCTCCTCTGTCAGAACTCCGGTCAGGCATTACTGTCATCCAAGCAACTTTCTCCAACCCTTTCCTTTCCATGTTGCTTATGTGTGCTGTCTCTGCTCTGTGTTCTCAGAGCATCCTAAGGTTATTCCTAGGTCACTTAGCACAGTGATTCCAACTGCATGTGTTACAGTAAGAAAGAACATGGACTCTTGTTTTAACTGGCATTCTAGTAGCTACGAATGTGCTAGATGCATGGTAAGATGGGAGCAGGAAGACATTGCTGGGAGGGTCATTGGAGTCTGGAGAAAATCAGGAAGAAGTCTAGTATTGAGACCCATAAGCAATAATGGAGCTTGAAGGCAAAATGGTTTGGAGAACAGTGTGAGGACATACCCCAAAATGCCTGGGCAGAGATTGCTAAACTCTGCCCCAGGATCCATTGTCTGCTTATCTTTGAGTAAGAAAAACTCCAGACTTTCAGGTGGTCACATGGCCACCCAGCCAAAGATTATGATTTCCCAGCCTCCTTTGCAACTAGGTATGGTCATGTGACCAAGTTCAGGCCAATAGGATCAAAGTGGAATGATGTCTTTTCAAGAAAAATGGTCATTTTAAAGAAAAAAGCTGCTTATGCTAACTTCCTCTTTCCCCTTCCCACAGGCGGAGGTACAGACATAGATGAGGAGACCCGCATTCCTGAATGATCCTGTGGGGTTGGGGCTTCCCACCCAGGCTAGAGAGCGCTCCTGGCTCCATTCTGTTTGTCAGAATGAAACAAACTTCTGCTATGTTTGGGATAGGCTGACATATAAGGTTTAAGCTCTTTTCCACGTATTCCATCCAGGAAAACGTTGTGGGGTTTACTAGGGGGAGTGGGGACTCAGGGTAGGGTGGGGGATTGTAAGGAATCATGCCAGAGTGCACGTCTTCCAGCGGACACGTGCGGTGGGAAGATCTCAGTAGGGACTTGCTGTGAGCTCGGGAGAGACTCAGTATTTAGGCTTCGGCTGTTCATGGGCATTGACTGCCAAGGAAGAAGGGTCCAGACAACACTGAAACAGACAAGTTTTCTTTCACCCTTTCCTATCCTTCTTTAAAGTCCCAAAACACTGGAGAAGAAAAGAGGAAGCAGGAAGAGACGTGAAAGGGGAAAAGCACACTTCCTTCCATAGTAGAGCAAGTCTCTTGCATTAGGAGGGAGATAATTAAGTTGGAGATGAGTTTGAAGCTTTAAGCTGGATCAATTGTATTATATGGCATTTTTTAATATCTGAAAATGGTGACAAATTTTACCTACCATGTCATTTAGGGAAAAGAGAATGAGCTTCGACAGAGCTTTTTCAGGGGCAGCCACTGGAAGAAATAATATTTTTCATGTTTTATTCTACCGAATTTAGACCAGTCAATAAACTGGCTACAAACTGGAAAAGGAAAAAATCAAAACAAAAATAGCTAGAACGATAACTCTAACCCTCCTCTCACCCTGCTTGGCAGTGGCCCTCTTCCCTACAAAAAGGGCAGGGGAAAGAGAGAGAGGTGAATGCCAGAGATCTAGACTTAGGAACCCCAGTGGCCTGAGAGGCCAAGGGCATTCCCAGCATTACCCCATAACCAGCGGGAGCTCACAGTCAAACACTGCAGGGCACTTGAGGGTAAATGCTTCTCTGACACCTCTGATGTTTTCTTCTTTGTGAAAGGAGCCCAATGAGAGTCCCTTTATTCACTTCTTCACAGGACGGTTGGAAAAAGTTAGCCGATTGGTAATTTGGGGAAGAATAAATGGAAAGTTAGCTGGACTCCTCCCTTATTCTAAGAGTAAGCTGTCCCAAGGGCTATGTGTTCTATTTTGCCTCTCGATGCCATAAGGGACACGGGAAACCTGCTCCCTAGGACTGGGTGGCAAAGGAAGAGATTAGCATTATTGGGCCCACCCAGCCCAACCCAGAGGACAGCAATGTGGCTGAGTAGATAAACAGCAAACTAGACAAGAGAAACAGTTCGAGGATCGGGAAGAGAGAGTGACTACAGAGTAGCTCCAAATGTATGTGCGACATTCCAACCTCACCTTGGAACTCCCAGAGATGCAGAAAAAGAAGGTCTGAATAAGCCATATGGCAGGTGAGGACTGGTAATAGAGCAGATTTAGGGGCAAACTCTTGAAGTGACTTAACTCTGGTGCCATCAGCTAGGGCAGTGAAGGGAAGATTTGGGCTGCAATCATCGGCTCCTTGATAGGTAAATAATACCGATAGGTAAATGATACTCTGGCAGGTGTTTTATGGAACTTAGGGGAGAAGCAATCTAACGTCTATTAAGTTTATAGTCTAATACAATTTATTGAAATGTCAATGTTTCTTCCTGCCATGGAAGGAAAAAACCCTGCATTTTCCTCAGAGGGTTCCACTCAAATTCTTTCCAGTTTTACCCCCCACCCCTTGTTTTATTGATTCTGCAGTTTGGTGGAGAAGGTATGAGATTAGATTAGTTTAACGGAACTAACCAGTGGGATCCAACCGAACCACTCAAATCCCATTGAAGGGCTATAAGAGTCTCAGGAGGCAGGGTTTTGAAGATGTAGAGGTGTAGCGACGCTTCACCATCCTGGACTGCTTTTTTCCCCCCATAGGAGAAAATTCTGAATTCAGCACAATTCTTGTCCTAAGTAAGTGTTTCATAATGATATTCATACAAGTGCTTGTTACAACACAGCTAACAAGGGCCAGATTGGTTGTGGTTGAGTTATATTTGCCATTTTGTGGGCTACATCTTTGTAAATCAGCCAGATCATTGCCTTAATTAGGGTCATTTGGGGGTTTGAGGATGGCTCAACAAGGTCAGTCCTTTCACTCCCACAGTTCTTCATTAGTCATTTTGTGTGCCAAAGCACAGCACGCACCCAGAGGCCAGATCGCATATTTGCTTTGGGAAAAGCAGCAGGCTTCCAAAATACGCAATGCTGTAGATGACTCAAAGTGTTGAAAACGATTTTTCTTAAACTCACTGCCATTCTCCTCTCTCAGAAGTAGAGAGGACTGACCTCAGGATGGGCTGGTCTGGAGGAAAGAGAAATGACCTTGGAGGTGGGCAGTTCTATTCTCAGAAAGCAGCCCTTGCCACTTTACTTGCACTAATGTTAGACAAATTCATTAACCTCTCTGAGCCTCAGTTTTCTCATCTGCAAAATGGGATAAGAATATTTTAGGGCTGTCTGGGTGGCTCAGTCAGCTGAGTGTCTGCCTTCGGCTCAGGTCATGATCTTAGGGTCCTGGGATGGAGCCCCGTGTTGGGCTTCCTGCTCAATGGGGAGTCTGCTTCTCCCTCTGCCCCCCTCCCCTGCTCTTGTGTGCTCACTCAGTCTCTCTCAAATAAATAAATAAAATCTTAAAAAAAAAAAAAAGAACATTTTAACCATGGGGTTAAGGCTAGCATTTATGAGGCTGCATATATAAAAGCCTCATGGACATTCGGTGCTGAGAAATCATTTTGATACCAGAGTCAAATAAAAGAAAATCTAGCATGATTTGCCAAATAGCCTGAGGAAATGAGTACTTCAGAAAAATAGTTTTGAAAATGTGATGTTAGTTGAGTATTACATTAGGAAGGCAGGAACTGAACAACATTGTTAACTCCACTCCTCACTTTGTGCCCAGGGCTGAGGAGATTAACAAGCAAGAGATAGACGTGGCTTCTTCCAGTGAGGCTCTCTCCATCCTACTGGAGGTGTGAGTGCTAAATACACATAAACCTGAAACAGTAGCTTAACAACAGAGGCCAACCACCAGCAAAATCATTGCCTGCCATTTGATTGGTACTCTATAAATATTTGTCAAGGGCATACCCAAATGCATAACCATCTCTAACCAAATAATCGACTGTGTGGATTCGAAACTTCCAGAATGGATAAGGAGCAAGTTGGGTACACACTTTCCCCAGAAAAACAGTTCCCCGGTGAAAATTATAAGCAACCATCCTCTGAAGTCTATGAAACTTGTCCTAAGGGGATATAGCAAATGGAGAAAGATTCTAAATCTTGATAAGAAGGAGTCTATGGTGGTTGAGCCAGAACCTGCTCCTGGACCCCTCCCTACAGCTGTACCCCGGGTATGTGCAGCCAAGGCAGACGGGGGGCTCCCTCTCCCTCCAGCCCCCAGGGTGGAGTTAGTTTCACCTGAGAAGGGGCAGGCTGCTATTTCTTCTATCCCCAGCGCCATGTTGAGATGCTCTATTCTAGACAGGCATGGCCAAAGGGATTGAGTTTCTCTTGTTTACCAGCTCTAAAACTCAGGCTGGCAGCTCTACTCCAGGCACATAGGCTGAGAACCCTAGAGCCCTCTTGCCCCCATCCGAGCTTGCTTGTAAGAGGGAACTTCCATTACAGAAGAGGCTGCTGTCTTTGCTGCGCTGGAGATGCTCCTTCCTACAGTGGGCGTGGTGCTCCGGGAAGAGCAGGTCTCTGGCCAAGCTCTGGTGCAGTGGCATGGGGGTTCTGCCCACGGCAAAGGCAGGCCCCTAGGACCCAAGAGCTCCGTGGCTCTGTTGGAGGGACTGACTTCACTTGGAACCGCGTGGAGGACTCTTGGAACTGCGTGGAGGACTTGACCTCTGTCGCAGGCAACAGAGATCTTGGTGGAGGGCCATGAAGAGGAGCCTTGCAGCTCTGTTATACAAGGCAAAAGGGCAGAGTAGGAGTTTTGGAAGGATAAATTGGAGAGAGAGAGAGAGAGTTAAGAAGAGCCCTCCTGGGCTCACAGTCCATGCTGGATTAGGGAGGAATGTACACATGCGTGAAGCTGCACCTGCTGGGGACAAATTAAGGCGCTATGTGGGAGCTGTTAACATAGGGCAGAGAGGGCACTAGCACCGGCTCTTAAACACAACCTCTGACCAAGCACGGACAGAGCAGTGTCTCTGAGCCAGGGGGAAGGGCAGAGGGGGAGTTGAGAGGCTCCTGAAAAGCCAGGTTTAAAAATAAAATCACACTCCTCCCTGGCCATCTGGAAGGCTGTGTGGATGCCCGATGCTGCACCTTCACAAGAGTGATCAGAGTGGGAACTTCCATACTACAGTACCTCACTGCCTGTGGGGCAAAAAAATGTACGCTGCCTGAATTGTGATCTCCAATTCAGAAATCTCCAAACCACATACACATCCATCATTAGAGAACAAACATCTAACTAGTGTCTTGGTTTTCTATTCCAGTGTTCTGTACCCTATTGTCACCTGTCTGGCAATCCCTTTGGATTGAGGTTTTATTGGGATTTTGTCCTTGGACAGTCTCCTTGGGATCTCACTGGGCTTTATACCCTGTAAGTGTAGGCAGTTCCATTCTTCCCGTGGTCCCAGACAGTGAGGGTAAGCTCTGTTATTTCCTAGAATGGGACCCGCATGAGGGGAGCTGTTTCTCCCCTCCAAGTAGTGTGCTTCCTTTTGACAAGGGAGAGGGAGCTTGTCTCTGAGGTCCCTTGGGCTGTGATGGCATCAACCATCTCGGTCTGAAGTTTGCAATCAACCAGGAATGGGTGATGGGAAAGGGAACAAGTTAGGAGAGAGGCCAAAGCAAAAAGAAGACCACTGAAATGCCCAAACTTTCTTTGGAATGTCTCTAAGGGTGATGAGCTGTCAGTGCCAAGCCACCAGGAGCAAAGCATAGAGGACGCCTGTATGACAATGGTCTCTGCAGTTGCAAGGTTCTGTCAAAACCATCATGTATTGACAGCTCAGGGAGAAACCTCCAGGTTTCTGGGCAAGGTGGTGCCCAGGAGGGGACAGACAGGGGTGAGGATTGATAGGTGGACTTGGATTCCTTCACTGCCTGACTTCGGCTGAAAAGCAATTCTAATATGAATGACTATTATTACTTTTCAGGGAATAGCAGATTAGAATTAAAAGAAGCAAAACTAAAAAAGTTGGGGGTAGACACACTGAAATCAGCACAAAGGACATCTTGCATCAAGACAGCAAGGAAGTTAAGAAAAACTGGAGTTCATTTATTCAACGAATATTTTTGAGCACCTGTTGTATGCCAGCCTCCATTCTAGGTACCAAGGATGTATCAGTGAGCAAATCAGAGTAAGATCTCTGTCCTCATAAGGCTTACATTCTAGCAAGTTCCAGACTGATACAGAAAATCCATGAGTACATCTAGAATGTTGGCATATCCCTGACAGATTTTTGTAGTTGTTTCGGGCTTCATTACCTCCCAGGTCACCCAGCACATTAATAGGCTAATGGACACTTTCTGTACATTAGCTTCTTTAACCCTCACGGAAATCCCAGTTTTGTTCTTTTCCCCTTGAACCCATTGGTCCCTGTGGTCAAGTTGCATGGTGTGTTCTGATTGGTCAGGCCTCTGGGACTGCCCGCCCTCCCCCTCCCCTGCCTCAGCCCCCTCACCTCCTTTGGGCCAAGACAAATGTCATCGGTCCCATCAGAGCCATGTGAATAGAATAGGATAACTGGAATGGCATGAGGGCTGGCTCACCAAAGGAAATGATGCTGGGCAGACAAGCCTATATCTATTAATCAAATAATAGGCCTTTTTAGAAAGGCAATGGCTTCAGCATTCAAAGTCCAATACTCAGGAATGATGCAGGACAAAGCAGAGTAGGGCTAAATGCCCCATTTTCTAAATGAGAAAGCCAAGGCACAGAGAAAGGATGTAATCTGCTCAGGTTCACAAACCTAAAAAACACTGAAGACAGGATTTTGGTCTGACTGCAGAGCCCATGCTTTATGACTGCATTATTCTGATAAAATCATAAAGGCAATTTTAGTTACTATAGTTCACGGATTCTGAGAAGCTCATCTTTCCCATTTTAAAATCTCTGCAGTTGAGATGTGCCATATAATAGATACGAATGCGGAACTTAAGAAACAAAACAAATGAACAAGGAAAAAAAAGAGAGACCAAAAAAACCCACAAAAAACAAAACACAACCCCTGGTTCTTACATACAGAGAACTGGCAGTTGCCAGTGTGGAGGTGGGGGGAGGAGGGGTGAAATAGATAAAGGGGAGCAAGAATACACTTACCTTGATGAGCTCTGAGTAATGTATAGAATTGTTGAATCATTATATTGTACACCTAAAATTAAGGCAAGACCATATGCTAGTCATGCTTCAAGAAAAATAGGGGAAAAATAAATATGATAAGAATATGTAGGGTCAATTTCATTGGTAGCATTTTTTTCTTCCTCAGTAGTATATAAAGTAATAGTGTCTTTTTTTAAAAAGATTTTATTTATTTATTTGATAGAGAGTGAGATCACAAGTAGGCAGAGAGGCAGGCAGAGAGAGGGGGGAAGCAGGCTCCCCGCCCAGCAGAGACCCCGATGCGGGGCTCGATGCCAGGATCCCATGATCATGACCTGAGCTGAAGGCAGAGGCTTTAAGCCACTGAGCCACCCAGGCACCCCAAAGTAATAGTGTGTCTTGCAAAAGGAGTCATATTAGGGTTGATGAAGTGCTATATTCTTTCAACAGATATTGCTAAGCTCCTACCCTGCGCCAGGCAGCCATGCTGGGCTCACTGTGTGGTGCGGTACACAGGGATACGGAGAATTAATAATTACCCACAATACCCAGTGGTATGTGCAGTCAGAAGAGTCATGTAGGAGAGGGTGTAGGAATACAAGCGAGGGGGAAGGGGAGGCTTCCCGGAGGGATGGAATATAGGTGGTAGAGGAAGGGGAGAAGTACGGTGGGGACAGAAATGGCCCCCTCTTGATGGAGGATAAAATACGAGGCCGAGGGGGTTGTGGTTCAGGATGAAGCTGGAGGTGTGCAGCACCATCTGATGTGATGATGCCTGATTTGGCTGGACTACGAATGTCATGCTGTATACACAGCAAGCAATAAGGATCCACTGAAAGGACTGCGAAGAGGTCACGGCCAAATTGCATTTCGGAAAGTTCCATCTGGCAGCTGGGTGCCCGATGGCTTAACTGGAGGCTGGGCTCCGGGGCTCGGCAGTCACACAGAAGGGCGATGTCAAGCAAGGGCTCGCACTCCGGAAGTCAGTGCTAGCGTGCAAAAGAGGAGGTAGGTCTGAAAATCTTTTAGAGGGAAAATTGAAAAGGCTTGGGATTGGGTTGGGGCGTATGGGAGAGGGAGAAGGGTCAGGGATGATTTCCAGCTTCTGGGTATCTCAAGATAATACACGTGCTATGTCCTATTGCTACCCCTTTGTAAAGATGAGAAAACTGAGGCACAGAAAGGTTAATTCACTTACCTGTTTCCAGAGCTAGGAAGTGATAGAACTAGGATTTAAAACTAGGTTGTCTGTCTTTGGGATTTTTCTATGTGTTTGGTACAGTTGCTTTGTCTTTTTTTTTTTTTTTTAATAACATTTTCCTTCTTTCAGCCATTGGTAAGAAACAAGGGTTTAGCACACAAAAAGTTAAGTTCCAGTTGTTTAGAAATTTTATCTTTTTACTTGGCAAACACATTCATATGGCAAGACTAAACCTCAACCCAAACCCCACCGTCTTTGTGACCCTTTCCCTACCCCATGGCTTTTCTCCCAGAGTTAAGCTTACCTTCCTTTGGGCTCCCCTGAGATCCTTAGGATGTTGCTATGAAATTAAATCCCTCCTTGTGTTGAATTATCTTTTTTCTTTTTTCAGCTTGAACTGTTCCTGAGGGCAGAGATGTTGTATCAGACCTTTCCATGTCCTCAAATAGCTAACATCATGTGGGGCAGACAGTTAAGTTTGCCAGGAACATTTGCTATAGGAAGGAAGGAAGGAAGGAAGGAAGGAAGGAAGGAAGGAAGGAAGGAAAGAAGGAAGGAAGGAAGGAAGGAAGGAAGGAAGGAAGGAGGAAGGAAGGAAGGAAGGAAGGAAGGAAGGAAGGAAGGAAGGAAGGAAGGAAGGAAGGAAGGAAGGAAAAAAATTATTCCTTACTTTACTAATATTTGACACGACAGGTGTTATAGTAGATGACATTTGACACATCAGGGGCTACTGTAGACGACACACGTCCTGCTCTCTCTGAGCTTCCAGGGTCTCTGCAAGGACAATCACACCAGGTCTATCTGCCCACTGTGGACAGATCTTCTCTAAGATGTGTGGGCCACAGGTCTTTCAGTTATGACCCCTTCCTTGACAGTAGCAAGAGTAGGGCCTAGTGTCCCAGTGCCTCCAAATCACATGACCTGCCAGGCAGAAATGCAGAGGGACCCCCTCCCACTGTGTATGAGGAGAAGCAGCCCACGTGCTTCCCCCAGAGCTGGAGACAACATGGATGCCAGGTTCGGGCTTCCGGTCCCCATGCCAATACAGCAAATCCCCTGGGAATTCCCTTATTCTTCAGTATCTTCACTTCTTCTTTCTATGTAATGGGACCTAGGAATGCGCAGCACATCCCCTTCCTCCCTTTTTTCTGAGGACCCACTTCTATGAGTTCTTGCTAGGTATTTCTTGAGGAACACAATCACCATTTGGAACCATGGCGGCATATGGTTAGTGTTTTGTGGGAGGGGTGGGGTATCCATTTCTCCCTCATGTGGCGGAAGTGCAGCAGCTGTAATATCTCATTACAGGGCTTCACTTTATTTAATAATAAAAAAGAGAGTATTGCTCTACTTAACCAAATTATCCTCATGCCTACACCCATCTCCAAAAACCTGATCTGTGGTTTCAGTGCCTCTTGCCGTAATAGCTTTAGATGGTTTGCATGTGATATGAGTTAGCTTCAGAATCTGCTTTCAATTCGGTTGTTTCAGATTGTATTTTCCCTGTGAGCCATTAGTCACCAAATGTTGACAAGCATTTGTAAGGATGCCATCTTCCCCTTTGTTTATATGCAAGTGCGGCAACCAAAATGATTTATTTATGCTTTAATTAAAATTTGTGGATAGACCAGTGATTTTTAGCAGTGGCTTTTCTAATTTGTGGCCTCCAGGAAGAAAAAAAAATCAATAACCTGATACCATTTATGTTTTTATAGTTACCCCAGGCATTTATAATGCAGACCTGCCAGTCACCTGCAGTCTAACTCCGAGCGGAGTGATCCTCGCCACATAAATCTTCCCCAGAGGCCTAGAGGGCCTATATTTCAGTCACTTCCTTTCTGTGTCAGCTGTAAGTGAGATGTTACATGCTTTCCATTCTCATGATTTTCATGGCAAGGCACAAGGCTAAAAATTAATATTGAAAGTAAATTGATGGACTGTAAGTTTTATAATACCTGACCCAATCCGTAACAACTGCTTAGAATTTTAATAATTTAAGCCCATTGATTTTGGTTCCTGCCTATCCCTCTGCACATTGAAAATGTACCCCATAGCGTCTTTGAAAAGAACATGCCCCAAATGCCGAGCTTTTAGGGGAACCTAATATATTCGGCACTGCAGGTGCATAAATCTCCATGAAATTGCACCAAGTTAACATATTTACTGGTGCACACAATTTAGTAAGTACTTTGTAAAAGTCTAAATAAAGATAGATAAGACAGGTAGATAGGGAGAAATAATGAGTAAATGTTCCCGTGTATATTAACACGGTGAGTTCATTGCCTTCACAAGGCTATCAGCCTAACTGGAAAAGAATTAATTAATTTTCAAGGTGTTCAGGATGGTTTTAATTGCCGTTTTTCAAAGTCTGTGGAAAATGAACTGTTTTTGCATTTCCTGCCAAACTCAAATGATGCTCTCTCCAATAGTCAGGGTTGGGGGGTGTGGAGACAGTGATGACAAGGAGGATGGGAAGGGAAACACTTGGTTTCATGTACCATTTGGTCCCTGAGATCAAGGTCTGAGGGACAAGGAGAAGCTCATTCATTCATGCAGGAAGTCATCTTAAGAAGGATCCTTAAGAAGGATCCCTTTGGAGTTTCTGCAGCTTCTCTTCTTTCGGAATATGTATCTTCTCAGGTCCCTGCAAGCATCCCTACTCACATGTCTGACTTTTCCCCCTTCCCTGAGTGTTTGCAGTTCAGCTCTGGGAACACTCAAGTCAAGTTTTCAGAGCAGCATGTTGGAAACATCTGGCTGTTCTACCAAGACGACCCCCCCCCCCCACCTACCTTAGGAGGACGGAGTCTGTGTCCTTTCCTTGAGGCAGATATTCTAGTTGGTGGAGAAAATTGCTCATTTCTTGGAAACTATCTAACTCAAATATGTCTGTCTAATTCGGTGAAACCTTTCACGGGAGTTCATTTTATAAATCAAGGAAGTATGAAACCGCTGCTCTGATGGAAATGGTGGTTTTCAAACAGATGCCGAAGGAGCGGGGTTCCAATCTGGTACCGTCCATGCTCATCTCTCTGGAAGTCCCGGGGCTGCTTGGAGCAGAGGTGGGGAAATCACAGAACTAACGCTACTGCAGTATGGGTCATAGGGTTAGTGTAAGTGAGGAAGACGTGAAAAATCCAACCAAAGAAGTCTCCATGTGGCCTCCCTCCTTCCGCAAGCTGGTCTCCCCTCCTCCACTCTCGGGACCACCACTCCTGCCTTGTAGTTCAGACATACTGGATGTCTTTCCACGCCTGCAGTACACATAGTTCTCTCTTACCTCTAGGCCTTTGAACAGATTCTTTACTCCACTTGGAAAACACTGTATCCCCTCCCCATCTCACCGTCAAGCAGCTTACTCCACTAACTCTTTAACTTTGAGCTCTCAACCCATATGAAGGCTTCCCGGTCTCAAAGAACCAGGCTGGGCACGTCCTTCTATAAAATGGAGTTCTTTCACTGTCAGCACATGACACTGTGGATTTGTAATCTTACTTAGTCTCTCTCTGGCCTATGAGCCTGGATGACAAATTCACAAATGAAATATAAGCAAAACCAAAGTTGGGTTTATTCCACTAAAAATGTTGATAAAAATCCTATACCCGTTTATGATAATGATGAACAAAAGCATAGCAAGTTAGAATTAAAAACATCTTCACGCATATAAAATTTTTCTTTAAAAACCCATAACAACCGAAAGGTAAACTTACAGGTATACTTACAGGTTTAATATTAAAAACTTCTTCCCGAAAATGGGAATAAAAGACCCACTACCAATGGCTTTATTCAACATCACACTGGAGGTCCTAATCCGTGCAATAAGACAAAAATATAAGAGGATAAAGACTGTAAAGGAAGAAAGCTGTCATTATTCACAGACAATCTGATGGTATACATAGGCAATACGTTCTGGACAAGAGCAAGTGTTGGCAAGAGTGTGGAGAAATTGGAAGCCTCACATGTTGCTGGTGGGAATGCAAAATAAGCTAGTTCACACAGAGACTTGTATAGAAGTAGGACCTAGGATCATTATTCATAAAGCCCCCATTTAGAAACAACCCAATGTTCATCAACTGATGAATGAATAAAATGTGGTATAGCCTTACAAGGGAATATTATTTGACCATAAAAAGGAATGAATTAATGGGGCATGCTACAGCACAAAGGCACATTGAAAACATTATGCTAAATAGAAGCCTGACCCAGAAGGCCACATGTTGTATGATTCTTTTTATATGAAGAAATATCTGGGATTGGCAAATCCATTCAGACAGGAAGCAAATTAATGGTTGTCAGAAGCTGGGCAGAAAGGGAGGAGGGGAGTGAATGTGAATATGTGTTTGTATTTTTTGAGGAGATAAAGCTATTCTAAGTTTAGGTAGAGGTGATGGTTGCTTAGTTCCGTGACTATATGAAAAGCCCCTCAATTGTATACTTTAAAAGGGTGAATTTCATATGTGAATTATATCTCAATCAATCTTTTATTTTAAATATCTCCTACTATGGCTATGGATTTATCTATTTCTCCTTTTTTTGGTCAAATTTTGCTTTATTATATATACATTGAAAGTATGTTATTAGGAACAAAAAATTGAATTTTTATGTCTTCCTGGCAGAATGACACTTTTATTATTATGGAATATAACTTTTCCTCTCCAGCAATACTTCTTACCTTAAAATCTATTTTGCCTGATGGTGTTCTATCTATATCCAGTTTATTTTTATTAAGTTTGCATTGCATGTCTTTTTCTACACTTTTATTTTCAATCTTCCTTTCTGCTTATATGTACATTATATCTCTTTTAAACAGCATATAATATTTCCTTTATTTTTCTTAGTCCTTAATTTGAATTTAGTTTGATTTATCCAGTCTTTGTATTTTTTTTTTAAGATTTTATTTAATTATTTGAGATAGAGACAGTGAGAGAGAGCATGAGAGAGGAGAAGGTCAGAGGGAGAAGCAGACTCCCCGTGGAGCCGGGAGCCTGACTTGGGCCTTGATCACAGGACTCCGGGATCATGACCCGAGCTGAAGGCAGTTGCCTAAACAACTGAGCCACCCAGGCGCCCCAGTCTTTGTATTTTAATGAGAATATTTAGTCCATTTAAATGTAATAGAATTACTGATTATTTATTATTTGAAATCTATTATTGTGCTATTTGTTTTTAATTCATTCTATCTTTTCTATGTTGCTTTTTCTCACCTTTCTTTTCTTCTTTTGGGTTAAGATTTTTTATTGTTTCATTTTCCCCTCTATTATCTCATTTGTTATACATTCTTTTATTATTATTTTAACGTTTACCTCAGAGATCATAATGTGCATACTATATCTTGATATAAATATAAACCTATATTTTATAAATAAAATTTTGACCTAACTGTAATTTTATGATATATTATATATCATTACATATACTATAATACAAAAAAAATGCAAGAACCTTAGAACATCCTTATGCCGTTTAATACCTTCGCAAATTTTGGCCTTGTTGTCATGGATTTTATTTCTCTATGTTTTATACCTCACAAGACAGTATTGCTATTATTTATATAGTCAATATTAATATAAGATTTTCTAGAATTTATCTTTTCTGTTCTTTCCTTCTCATATCTCTACAACTTGGGTGTGGTATCGTTTTCATTCTGCCTGAAGAACATCTTTAGCATTGTCTTTAGTGTGCATCTGTTGTCTCAAAATGTTCTTTTTTTTTAAGATTTTATTTATTTATTTGACAGAGAGAGAGAGAGAGAGAGAGAGAGATCAAAAGTAGGCAGAAAGAGAGGTGGAAGCAGGCTCCCCACTGAACAGAGAGCCCGATGCAGGGCTCAATCCCAGGACCCTGAGATCATGACCTGAGCCGAAGGTAGAGGGTTTAACCCACTGAGCCACCCAAGCACCCCTCAAAATGTTCTTATTTTGCCTTTGTTTTTGCAATACATTTTTGATTCTAAGTTCCCAGTTATAGTTTCTATTGTAATATATTTTATTTTAAAAAGCTGTATGTGACTCATTACATTGATTTCACAAACCATTACATTGAAGTGGCTTGAAGTCCACCACAAACCATTGCAAATCCACAGATTAAAAAATGCTGCTACAGAATGTTCCCTGTGATCGTCCAGCTATTGTAAGCCATCCTGAGAAGTCGGTGGTTTCCATAGTGAAGAATGTCCAACAAGCTTGCTGAAACACCAACCATTCATACAGAGAGAGCCTTTGGAATAGTCATTCAGTCCTCAGCTTCCCAGACTCCACAGCCTGAGTCTGAGCCAGGCTTGATGAGTTACAAGACAGTTTCTATCCAATAAAAGGACCAGAAATCAGACTGCGAATATTGCTACTCCATGCCCAGGATTGAAGAGATGCATACTTCATAAATAATAACTTATAGAATCATTGGCCAAACTTATCTCTCAGAACTTGAGTAGAACCATCTGGAGACAGGCTGAGGCAACTAGAAAATTCTAGAATTCACCAGTACTTTAAGTATTCATTGAGTGTCTTCTCTATGCCAGGCACTCAACACAAAAAGATAAGCTATTGACCTCCATAACTGACAAAACTCCCATCAAAGGTGTGACTTAAATAGGCCTTGCCCCTCCCTAAGCTCTGGTGGATAAATACCACCCGCTTCACCTCCATACCTCTCCTGTTCTTCCATTGTCCACCAATAACCCAAGCCACCTTCTGCATGATTAAAGTTGAACTAAAATTCTGTTCTGGGCAACCAGCTATCACCAGGCTCGTTAGGCTTTTCACCTCTACCTACAAATCTTCTCACTATTTTGCAACATAGATGAGTTTATCTGTGGCCCCCATATGTTTTAGTTACTCTAATACTCTCAGTCAGGTTTTAGCCAAGGTTTGGAGTATTGGGGACCATTTTATCACTCATCCTATATTCTTCCATTCCATATTAATTGTGTGTCTATTTCCATTCTAGGTTCTGGGATTCTACCATTGTAGAACTCTGTGGAGTAAGGACGACAAGTAACAAACAAACAAATGGATCTCTAATATATGTCATGTAGTGGTAAGACTATGAGTAAGTAACAAGAAAGAGAAATGGAGTGATGGGAATATCTAAGAGAGTGTGCTCAATGAAGTTCTCTCTTAGGAGGTAATATCTGAGCAATATCTCAATGATGTGAGACAGCAAGTCATGAAAAAACTTGATGGACAAGCACTTCCAGACAGAGGAACAGCTAGTACAAAAATCCCATGGTTGAAGCTTGCCTGGTCTATTCAGAGAATAACAAAGAGGCCAGTGTGGCTGAAGCAAAGTGAGCAGGAGGGGAACTGCTCGGAAATTAGGTCAGGCAGGTGGTCAGGAGTCTGAGCATAGTGCCAGGTGTCAATTCCTTGACTTTAAGGTGATTTGAGTAGATGGATTATTAATTTAATGATTGTGAGTAAATGTTTATCTTTCTTTTTATATAACCAACATAATTTTGTTTCTAAGGGTTTCTTACTCATTACTTTGCAAGTCTGAACATAAGCAAATTTAATTCAAACTATAGACCTAGGAATAGCATGGGTGTTAAGGTCAAATTGGCTTAACTTTTAGACCCATCTGTGAAATGAGGATATGTAGCTCTGTCCCACCTGGTGGTTGTGAGGATTAAAGGACATACTACATAAGGCAAAAGCATTCAGCGCAGTGTCTAGCACACAAAGGCACACAAAGATTAGTTTTGTGTCATTAGAGAACAAGCTGGGGGAGATGTGGGAGATGAGGCCTCCAGGGATTAGCTCACACAAGGCATCAGCTATCATGCTGAATAGATTAGATCTTACCCTGATGAGGAGGCCCCTTAAGGGAGAATGGGATTACTCAAGAGAGCAGGGATTTGGGAGGGGGGGCAGCAGTAGTGGGAAGGTTATGGGAAGGGCAGGAGAGATCCCTGTGGGTGAGAAGGCCACTGCAGGATGCTAGGTGAGAAAGGGGGAGAGGTAGGGTTGAGTTGGTGGGCAATGGATTGAAGAAATGCTTGCAGTTCCCAAAGTTTTTCATGCATTGGTGACACTGAGAGAGCTTCTCCATCTAGATTGCCCTTCACCTTTTGCCCTCTTCTCCCCTCCTCCTTCTCATCTTGAGACTCTTCAGCTCACGGCAACTCCTGCTTGCCATCCAGCTGGCTCTAGATGCCCTTCCCTCCCATCGTAGCTCCTTGACCCTCCTGGAAAGATGCTTTTTTTGTATCTTTCCCCACCTCCCTTCCTGGGAGTATGACATGAATTCTGATCTCCCTCTCCTTACCCTTAGCACCTTTAGGGATGCTCAGTCAACTTCTGTTGTTCCCATTCACTCTGGCATTGTGATTTCAAAACCGAAGTTAATTAAGCCCTGGGAATTCTTCTGTTTTCATTAAGACCCATTCACTCCTTGTAATTACAAGGTGCCAGGTTTTAAGACCAACCTACATTCTTTTAATTTTAGAACAGCATGTGCCCCATAACAAGAGTATGTCCTACTGCCCAGCCTTCTTGTTCAAGGATTAAGGTTTCTAAGGAGAAGCTGGCTCTGGTGTCCAGTAACCAGGTTACTATTGTTTGCCCTTCATCCTTGACAACTTGTAATTTATTGCTTCTGATATTTCCATTGTGTCCCATCATAAGATGCACAGATAACAGAGGCAGAACCACGATAACGAATGGCCAACAGAACCATGCTTATAATTAAATCAGCTCCTTAAGGAGCAAAGTGGGCCTATTTGCTCTGGGAGTCTATCATATATAAATATACTCTAACAAATTACCAAACAGGAGCGCCTTTCAGTTTGTTCCAAGAAGACAATTACTTAGAGCCAAGCCAGTGAGTAGGGAGGAGACAGTCCATCAAACCTGCAACAAAGAAAAATGGAAAGGCCAGCAAAGGAGGGCCCTGTCAGCAGAGCTGGTGCGGCTGTTCCCTTTCACTAGAGATACGTGGCTCTCTGCTCGAGTTCTGGCATTCTGAGAGCAAGATGGGCAGGAGAAACATCCAAAAGAGGGTTCTCACATGGAGAAGATAGTAGAGACGGCGTGCATAGGCTTTGGAATTAATATGGAATCCATATTAATACCATTGCTACTACAGAGCACCTGGGTGGCTCATTCAGTTGAGCATCTGACTCTTGATTTCAGCTCAGGTCTTGCTCGCAGGGTTGTGGGATCAAGCCCTGCATTGGGCTCCACACTCAGCATGGAGTCTGTTTGAGATTCAATCTCTCTCCCTCTGCCCCTGCTCTCTCTCTTTCTCAAATAAATAAATAATTTAAAAATACCATTCTACTACTAATACTAACATCAATCAGCACTTCTGGAGAGTAACTCTCCAGTTACTGTAGTAACTCTCCAGTTACTACAGTAACTGGAGAGTTACTACACTTCACTGGAGAGTTACAGAGTCACTGTTCTAAATAAAGATTTTATGTATGTTACCTCACGTAATTCTCACAGCAATACAGTGAGATTGGTATGATGATTGTCCTCATTTTACAGAGGAGGAAACTGAGACATAGAGAGACTAAGTAACGATGAAGGCAGGAATCAGACCCAGGCAGCCTGGCTCCAATGTCAATTTTCTTAATGACTCTGTTTTTCACTTTGGACAATTCATTTAAGGTTTTTGAGTTAAAAGTTACCTCCGCTATAAAATGGGGATATGGGAGGGTTATTTTGAGGAGTCAAATAGTAGTTATGCAAGAAAATAATTAGAAAATAGTGTAGTGGAAAGATTCCTGAACTAAAATATATCATAACCATATTTAATTATTTATTTTTTATAACAGTTTTTTAAATTGAAGTATAGTCGATATATAATATTATATTGGTTTCAAGTATACAACATAGGATTTGACAATTGTATAGGTTATGTGATGCTTACAATCATAAGTGTGGTTGCCATCTGTCACCATACAAAATGATTGCAAATTATTGACTATATTCCCTATGCTGTACCTTGTATCTCCATGACTATTTTATAACTGGGTATTTGTACTTCTGAATCCCCTTCACTTATTTCACCCATCCTCCCAACCACCTCCTCTCTGGCAACCACTGGTTTGTTCTTTATATTTATGAATCTGTTTTGTTAATGTTTTTGTTTTTGTGCATTCATCTCGTAACAGATGGATAACCTCCCATATCCTCAGGGATAACCTCAGAGAGCTGAGATCTCTTTAGGATCTCTGATGAGTCCTGAACTACCATCAGGTGAGGTTGGGAAAGTGCTGGTGGTGCTGATGGGGCTCTTTTTGATGATCAGTGAAACATAGACTAAAGACCACCCCACAGTCCACAGAAGGCAAGGACACACAACTATGCCCCTATTGCCCCTCTTCCCTGTGGTTGTGATAACCTTCTGCACCATTCCATTCCTTGGGGATGGGGATTATGAATGTTTTCTTCCAGCCCAGGTTTTGTCATTCGAATCGGTACCTCCTTTCCTGTACATCTGCTTTTCCTTAACTGAAGGCAAGGGTGCAGGGTTGGGGAGGCAGTTAATCTCAGATTCCTCGCCACATCCAAATCCAAACCAGCCGTTATTTTTCAGATGAGGCCTGTGGCCCAGAATGAGCTGGTATGTGTGCGTGCATATGGTTTTTTAGTTAGCTAATTAGTTGACTTTTTCAGTTTTCCAAGTCTTAGTAATAATTTTTTAGTTCTTGCAACATTTATTGGAAGCACGTTATGCACCATGCATTATATCAGCTGCTTTCATGCACATTACCTTATGATTATCCCCATTTTCCAAATGAGGAGAAGGAGGCTCAGAGGAAGTATATAACTTTCCCAAGCCCATAGAGCAAGTAAGTGGCAGAGCTAGAACCAGCACCAAGATTTTGAAGTCCAATTTTTTTTTAAGATTTTATTTATTTATCTGACACAGAGAGAGATATCACAAGCAGGCAGAGAGGGAGGCAGAGAGAGAGGCGGAAGCGGGCTCCCCACTGAGCACAGAGCCCGATGCGGGGCTCGATCCCAGGACCCTGAGATCATGACTTGAGCCGAAGGCAGAGGCTTTAACCCACTGAGGCACCCCGGCGCCCCTGAATTCTAATTTAAGAATTCTTTGTCCTGTTGTGAGCAACCAACCAAGCTAGGGAATTCTGCCTGGGCTGTGGGATCAGTCCTATAGAAAGATGGGGGGTTTTGAGTCCACCAAGTAGAAGCAACAGATACCTAAAGGGAAAGAGAGCTTATCCCCAATACCTGAGATACTGACATTGTTATAGAATGGAACTATGACTTGTGCTTAATAATATATATAGTTGATTTCATGTGGAAAATAAAGCTTTGTATTTTATCAGGTCCCAAAATTTACCTATACTGTTATACTCGTATGATTCAATCTCGAAAGAACACCGATTTCCTGAAGCCTCTTTAGATGGCAGGTACCGGCACAGGTATGTTGGTTGTCAAAGGCGGCAGTAATCCCCGAGTTGTCAGAATGCTCTTGCCCTGAGCCTTCAGAACACTCACTAACTCAGCAATCCTGCACCCTCACCCGGGACCCTACAACCTCTCCCCCCATGATCCAGAAACTCAAGGGTTAACAACTGGCCCAGAAGGGCCTCTGGTAGCTGGCTCTCCACTGCTGGGGGACACCCTCTCTTGGCCCTTCACTCTGAGTGCTAATATTTCCCTAGCATTACTCTTCTCTGCTTAATACAACTTGGCACTTTAGAAAGAACTCTGATGGGGCTAGACCTGAGGATGGGCTGGGGGTGGCAAAGATGGGTGCATCTGGAGTTTTGTGTTCTGGAACCTTTTCTTTTTCTTTCTTTCTTTTTTTTTAAGATTTTATTTATTTATTTGACAGAGGAAGAGAAATCACAAGTAGGCAAAAAGGCAGGCAGAGGGGCGGGGGAAGCAGGCTCCCTGCTGAGCAGAGAGCCCGATGTGGGGCTCGATTCCAGGACCCTGAGATCATGACCTGAGCTGAAGGCAGAGGCTGTAACCCACTGAGACACCCAAGCACTCCGCCTCTGGAACTTTTTCGATCTTTTTCCATGGCTCTCAAAATCTACCTGTCTCATGTCTTACCCATTTAAGTATTATGGTCTGCTTTCCACGGGGATAGGACCCATCCCCTGCAGAACACTAATCTTCTGAATAAAAAAGTTCTGTGGTCATGGGAGTTGGTGAATGCTGGGAGCCATACCCTCATTTGAGAGCTTCACATTTTTACATAGCAAAGACTCTGAAAAGACCTTTTATGAAGAAATCTACCTTGTTTAATCCAACATTTCCTAACCATGGAACCCCATCTGCCCTCCTCCATTATTCCCATTAAATTTCTACTCTCACGGGGGAGAGCAGGGATGTATAAAAGCCTGGAGGAGGATGAATGAGGGGGCAAGGAGGGGGAAGGGAAGATGGAACACACTGCTGACTTTGTAGTTGGTGGACCAGAGAGGGACAGGTGAGATAGGGAGGGTGGGGGTAGGAGAGCAAAGTGCGCAGGGGAGCATGGCCCTGGCCCTTCTGCACCGCAGCCCCCACCCCACTCTGAATCCTGGGCCAGCCCAGAGAAAGAAGAGGGCCAGCCAGCAGCTGGACTCTCCCCAGCAAATCTGGAAGGCCTCCAGGCAGATTCCACTCTGCTGGTTGAGAGCTGGGCTCATGTTCCAGCTCAGTAATTTTCCAGCTGTGTAACTTTGAGCATATTATTTAAATTCCCTGGACCTCTCTTTCTTCAGTTCTAAAGATTAAGTTCAAGAAATACATGTAAATGACCTCAAATTTGAACATGCATGGGAATCAACTGGAGGACTTGTTAAAACACAGAGTGCTGGGCCCCACCCCCAGGGTTTGATTAAGTAGGTCTGGAGTGGGCCGATGAATTCACACTTGGGACTGGTTTCCAGGCCCAACTGCTGCTGCTGGTGGGGACCACACTTCGAGTGGCATGGCTAGAAGCCGAAGTGCTTTGTAATTTGTAAAGTCTATGTCTTAATTAATTTAAATTAATTCATCCCATCCTGTGTTAAAATAATGTTGTGTTCATGGGATAAAGTTTATCTCTTACTACCTCTGCTTTGGGGAAGAAATGCTTTTATTTCTTTGCCAGAGAAGCAATTCCCATGATAGAAGTTTTAGGAAAGCATCTGGGCACCCGGCAGCCTCTGCGATGCTTCATGGGCAAGCATCTGCTCTGGCTGTGGAATGTCAGTCCCCCAGACATTCCCCTGATGGGACAGGGGTCATCTGTCATCTCCAGAGAGCAGACACTGACTGTCACACCCCGTTGGTGACTGTATTCTGTGGGACTCTGGTCCCTCAACATGTTCTATGAGAAAACTTTTCTGCGATGGTATCCCCTCAGGCATGTTCTATTTCTTCATTGCTTCACAATATTCATTAATGCATAAAGGCTCTGTGAAGTCCTGCAGGAAAGAAACCTAGTCAACTTTCTTCTGGTGGTATAGCAGGTAGTAGCACAGAGCCTGGACCTGGGCAGTCCAATACTTTTTCCACTAGCCACATGTGGGTATTTCAATTTAAATAATAAAATGTACATAAAATAAAAAATTCAATTTCCCAGTCCCACTAGCCATATTTCCTGTATTCAATGGCCACATGTGGCTAGTGTCTACCATTTGGACAGCACAGATAGAACATGTTTCCTTCACTGCAGAAAATTCTATTGGACCCAGATGCAAGACCTCAAAACCCAGCTCCCCCACTTACCACCTGCATGAACTTGGATGAGTTCCTTAAATTCTTGGTGCCTTAGTTTTTCATCTATAAAATAGGCCTAGTAAACAATACATACCTCAAAGGGTCATTGCAAGAACTAAAATCTTAAATAGCTAAGCACTTAGATTAGTGTCTGGCAGAAAGCAAGCCCTCCGTAAATGGTGCCCATTATCATAATTTATCTAACTTACTGTTCTTAAACCAATTTTGGAATCCTTTATCCTTGTAGTACTATTCATTTCATGGAACTAGTGTTCTATGGGAACACAGTTTGGAAAACACTGTCCTTAATTTTAAAGCAGGTTTCAAGGAGGCAGGGAGATTCTTTACACTGTGGTTCTAAATATAGTCACAAAAAATCCCAAGGAAGAAGAACATGGCTACCTAAGAGATATTTGAGACTCTTAAGACTGCAAGAAACAGAGCCCACTGAAAGTTTTAAATAACACAGAACCCACTTTCAAATAAAAAAGGAAATTTTTGGAAGGATTCATTGGTTTCTTGAGGAGTCCAAAAAAAGTTGAATGCCTATGCCTTGGGCAGGGGAAGAATAGTGGTAACTCCAGGATTGTAACAGCGGGAGTTGGATGCCTTTTTTTCTAAAGTTCTTCCAATGGCAATTCTCAGCCCAATTCCATGATCTGTCTTTCAGATATATTTTCTATAAAGAGAATTTTACAGGGCTAGCTTAGGTCAGTCTCCAACTGTAGTCTAATCAACTATGGCTGAGACTTAGCCACATGACAGAAATATGATTCCTTCTATGTGATGGGGAGCAGGGATGTTTCCAGAGAAAGGGTGTCATCAAGCAACTCAGAGAAGTGACTTGCCCAAACCTCCCCCACCTCTCTCTGACACTAAAGGCCTTCATTCTTAATTGCTGGGCAATACTCCCTGGACTAGAAGATTCACATCTGGGTTTCATCTTGGCTTTCAGGCAGCATAATCCATAAACATGAGGACTCTTGTATTGCTTGACAAAGTGCTCATCCTGGTATATCAAGCAGGGCCACAGAGATCAGACAGAGTATAAGCAGATTGGAGGGATAATAATAACCCTATGCAGTGTTCGATGATTTATAGACCTTCAAAGTATGACATGTACATTGCTTCACTAGAGCCTCACACCAACTCTGAAGTAAGGTAAGATGGCAGTTGTGTCTCTCATTCCACAGATGGACAAATTGAGGAACAGAAAGGATGAGTTCGTTGGTCGAGAAACTCAAGTTTTTAACACACCTCAGCTCTCACACACTTCCACCTTTCAAGAAATGCTTTTCCTGTGAATATCTCAGTGATCCTGTGTTGTAGGCACAATGGAGATTATCATTTCTCTTTTTCTGATGTGATAGCATCTTGGAGCAGGAAGAGACAAAGGGCCCCATTTTCTTATTTCACAGGTGAGAAAATCAAAGTTCAGAGAGAAGGGGCTTGCCCTGAATCACAGTTAACATACACCCATTCATTCACTGGGAGGGAAAGTTTGCTTGAAGATGTGTGTCTAAAGCTGTAATGGGTAGGAGGGTAAGTTCACTTGACAGATATTTATTGAAGAATTGCTATGTGCCAGGCATAGCAGATACGCTACCTCCCTACCTCTCATCTTCATTATATCCCCCTTACTCACTCTCTTAGCCTCTGCTATGCCTCCAACAGCTTGATGAAATCACACAGTGGGGCCTTTGCTCAGGCTCTTCTTTCTTTCTGGAAGGCTTTTCCCAGATATTTGCTTGGTGCCCTCTCTCACCTTCTACAACTCTTGCTCAGATTGGACCTTCTCAATGAGATCCTACCCTGACCAACTTGTTTATTATTGCAACCTGGACCCTCTCCCCTTAACTCTCCTGAGCCCCTCGCCTCACCTTACTGTGCAACTGAGCCCCTCATGCTAAATATGTCCTGTGCTTTGTTATGGTGAAAGAGTTTGTCCTTTCTTAATCTTCTCTTGAATTGCTACTTTCCCTTGTCCTACCTTCAATAAGAACTAGGCATAAAGAAAGGGGCGAACATGTGCTGGGTCCCAAGAAAGGAGATAGGGATAGAAAAGAAAAGAGCACATCCTGCCCTCTCTTCTCCTTTAGGCTGTAGGAAGCCTGGCATATTGGGAAGATTATGTGACCAGAGCATGGAGCAGAGCATGGAGGACAGAGGACAAAAGGGGAAAGGGGGAAGAGATGGGCTTGGAGGGGAAGATCATCAAGGGCCTTACAAACCAACCTTACAAATCATGCCGGGAAACTCATACTCACCTCATGTAAGACTGGGTGCCAAAGGGCAGTGCTAACTGCACAAGGCCAAGGTTAGATCTACATTTTAGAAGGAACACATTTTGGCTGTGCTGTGGAGAATAGATTTAGAGCTACAGGGAAATCTGTAAACTCTGGACTCCGGGAGGCTGGATAAGAAATGGTGATGCGTGCCAGTGGAGTTGGAGAGAAATGGACACATTTAAGAGCTACGCAAGAGATAAAATAGGCAGGACTTGGGCCTGATTGGATGTTGAGGGTGTTGGAGGGGAAGATTGGAGGAGGTGTTATTTTTTTTTAATAAATAGAAACTACATCACTTCATTTTTTTATAGCAGATAATAAATGGAAGGAAGTAACTCAAGAAGGCCCCAGAAAACTTTTCCATACACAGAAGAACAGAAAGGATAAACACATTCACCACCCCAATCTTTGGTTAATTTTTTCTTTTGATTTCTGTTCTCGTCTATGACCATGCCACCCTGCAGGTGCCCGATGTCATCTGATTTCTGTTCTCTACACCCCATAGCAGCATGCTGTAGAGCATTTTGTGTGGGGAGGGTTCAGTGGCACTAGTGGTCAGGAATGTCACTAGATACTCGACAGTGCACAGAACAGTTTTCCTCAGTAAAGAACTATCTGGCCCAAAATGTCAGTGGTGCTGAGGTTGAGAAATCCTGGATTAGAAGTAACTAGAGCACCAGAAGGTAGATGTGTAGTTGTTGCGAAGAGCATGAGCCTGAGTCTGAGAGTCAAGATTTGAACTCTGGCTCATACTACTCACCACATACTCGCCACATTGGAGTATTGCTTACAGTTCTGGAGCCTGTTTCTTCATTTGTGTGACGGGGCTGCTAATCTCACACAGGTTGAGGGGCACCGTGCCTGGTTCATAGAGAGCACTCACTTCATAGTAACTTGCTGGTTGGGGGCAGACCCAGAATCCATTCATCCAGTAAAGAATTGTTGAGGGTCTGCTATGTGCCAGATATTGTGTCAAGCAAAGGGATACAATGGTGAATAAAGAGCAGTTCTGGTCTTCACGGTTTCGACACCAAACATCACACACACACACACACACACACCATCCCCATCTCTATCAGAAAACATAATAGCTCTTGCTTAGCTCCTCCTCCAGGACCCCAGTGACAAATGGCATCGTCCCGAAGCAGCTCCTCGTCCCTCTCCACCAGCTGAGTGTTTCTCTTCAGGAAAGAGAGAACGATGTTGATATTTTGACTACAGATAGCCTAGAAAAGGAAGGAAGACTCTCTTTCCCTGAGGACTTCAAGGCCCTTCCCTTCCTGTGCCCCCACCTTTGTCCCATCCCTTGAAGTTCCTATCAGCATGACAAACTGGGACTTGCCTTTTCTCCTGCTGGTTTAAGGGAGCTTGTTGAATTTTTGAGCCTTTGGTTGTGAAACTATAAGGGGAAAGGAGCCTCAGACTTCTCCATATTGTGGGGATAAGGCCCTTCAAGGGCCGCCTTGAAGACAGGGCTTGCCTTTCTACATCTGATCGCTTAGCCGTGGGGCTCAGAAACTTTCGAAGAGATCTCAGAACTCACTGTAGCCTTTAGTGGGAGCATTGAGCATCTACCAGCTGGGTGACACTGGGAAAATGACTCAACCTCATTCTCCGTGGCCTAATCTAAAAAAAATGGTAATACCTGCCTTATAGGGTTGTCACAAGATCCAATGGAAAAGGGGACAGTGTCTAGAACATGGAATGTACTCATTTATTAATTCAACAAATATCTATTGAGTTTCTTCCCTATATCAGGGACTGTTCTAGGCAATGGCAATCACCAGTGTGTAAACCAGACTAAAATCTCTCCCTTCATGGAGTTTATGTTTTATTGCTCAAGAATTGTGGCCTTTTGTTATTATTCGGTAGGCATTATATCCCAACTTGATCTCATCGTCTATCCCAGACACACATATTCTGTGTCTATATATGGATAGACTGACATTTATCTCCTCTGATTCTTACCTTTCCCTTCTATTTAGATCAAGAAATTGAGATTCAGAGGAATGGAGTAAATTATTCAGATTCACAGAATCAGAAAGCGGGAGAGCGAGAACTGAGGCCCAGGTCCGCCTGCTTCTCAGAAGATGCTCTCGCAGCTCTGCTGCAGTCAGATACGGTCAGACCTGCTGACACCTCCGACAGGGGCAGTGATGATCTGGTCGTGACTGGTCCTTTCCTTTTTCATTCCAGCAGCTCTTGCGGCACAAACTTTCTTTAAAAGGAGTATTAGAGACTTCGGTGCTGCAGTGAGCCCAACAGAGCCCTACCGTGGCAGCCATAATTAATAGAGATGCCAACTGCCAACTAACCAGAAAAACTCCAGCATCGTAAATCTGTCCCCTGCTTCTCACAAGAACTGATGGATGAGGAATTTAGCTTAAATATTTAGCAATCAATAATTCAAATACCTATCCAACCATTTGCAAGTTGGCATGTTTATAAATATAAGGGCTACACTTTCTTGCATTTTACATGAAACTTACTGAGAGTTGAATGGAGGGGGTAGGAGATGCACCCTCCGCCCCCAGACTTTATGGGAAAGAATCTGGGGGAAGAGATGGAATTATCTTCCAGTCTTGCCTCAATTCAAATCTACAAACTATCCGGCTACAATCCCGTACCATTGTTCACGCCCTTGTGTTGCTGGTGAGCAAATCCACCACAAATAATGTGTTGAAAGGCCCAGTTGTGCAGCCTGAGGAAAATGCCAGAGACTGATTTCCTTTCCATCAGCAGCTCTTGGGATGAAACCTAATGCACAGCCCACAGAACCATGAATTATTCACTTTGAACTTCCATGATCTCTCTGTCACTAGAATGGGTCATCTCTCAGGCTGTAATTCAACCTCCTTCTTCCTTCCCCACTTCCCCACAGATGGCCAGGAATGAGGCCCGACTTGGGGAAGACATTTCGGTCCGGTGGGTGGGGACTGTGAACCGCATGCGCATCTGCAGCCTGGATAGGAGTATTGCTGTTTGGGTTTAACTCTTTTGAATGAATAAAGTCTAAGTCAGCATGGATAGCTGTGATTTATCGGCACTTCACAATTATTGAATTTGGATGCTCCATCCACTTGCTGATTTATTAAACCTCTCTCCCCTCCAAGGGAGAATCAAAGCACCTCCTTTGGCCCTAATGGATAGACACTTTGGAGGCACTTAGGGAAGCCATTGTTGATAAGACTTACTACCTTAAAGAGTACCCTGTCTCCTGGTGTCTCTGCATGGAAACAGCCTCCGTTATTCCCATCTTATTTCTTCAGTCAATAACTCACCCTCTCCAAAGAAGGGTAGGGTGATTGGCAAAGGATTGGGGCATTGACTCCGTTAGGGTTGAAGTGTCAGGCCTGAGCTGTGTGCTGCCTGCTGCATTTGCCTCTTTACCCACACGTCCCAGTTGTGTCTCCTCCCAGCTGTGTAGCCCGAGGTCCCCCAGGTCCAAGAAAGGTTTTAAGCCCCAGCTGCTTATTATGCTCCCCTGTTCACAGGCTCTACCTTCCTTGGCTGTCCTTAGAAATCATTGCAGCCAGGACCTTGACCTTGAGTCCCTTGTCAATACACTGCAGATTTTGACACCCACCAATGGGGGCAGAGAGGGCAGGAAATGAATCCAGGCCAGGTATGCTCACCACGCTCCTCGTTGGGGAAAGACTGTGGCTTCTCTGTGCCACCAGGAATTGATGATTTCTAGCGGTGGATGGCCTCTTAGTGAAATGAATCCCAGGCAGCAGTATTTCCAGTGTGGAATTTTGGCTCTATGCTGGGGAAAACAAAACTAGCTGGTGGGGGGGGGGGGCGGGGAGGACAGAACAATGAAAGCCAAGTTCTCCTTGCAGAAGCCCGAGTTATAGGTCTGTCTTGGATTTAGGTTTCAAGGCCTGTAGAGGAATGTGTGAGGTGTAGGTCAGCGATGTTTGATAGAAGACTAAGGTTGGGGCATCTGGGTGGTTCACTGGGTTAAAGCCTCCCCCTTTGGCTCCCAAGGTCCTTGGGTCGAGCCCCACATCGGGCTCTCTGCCTGGCGGGGAGCTTGCTTCCCTCTCTCTCTGCCTACTTGTGATCTCTCTCTGTCAAATAAATAAATAAAATCTTAAAAAAAAAAAAAAGACTAAGGGAAAGCCAAGCTGGTCAAAGCCAAGGATGAATGCCATTGGCTTGTCATGTCTGAAGGTATGGTATGTAGAATTTCCAGAGACTTGTATAAAAGAACAATAATAGTAACTAACTTGCAAACAGCTTGTGACAATTTCAAAGCCTAGTCCCATTTGTTTTTCTTGAGTGGGGGCAGTACTGATCAGAAAAAGAATCTGGAGAAAGACCCTGTTAAGGGAGGAGGGAAAGACATAAAATTTACTGATTAGAAGCAAAGTACGCTATTAATACTTTTAGGAGAAAGTAGGACTAGTCTCTAAGACCTTATGGAGAACATCTGGGGGACTGCAGACCTGTGGTTTCTCTCACTGACAGGAAGAAGTCAGTATGGATCATAAATCTTAGGGCTGCACATCCAAGTTTTCAGTCTGTTTTTCTATCCGTCGGTGCTGCTGCCTAGAAGGAGCCTCAGGCAGAAATTCCTTCTCACCTGTGTACCTTGGCTTGGGTTGAGAGCGATTGTAATGGCTGCCTCTTTATTCTTGCCCAGGAAACCTGAGCCTGATTCGAGCATAGTGATTGAAGCACGAGGAGACAGACTTTTCCTGTGAGGCTCATGATCGTTCCAGGAAGTATTATTGGTTCTATCTCTAAAATAAGCAAACAGAGGCGAAGAGGGGCTGAGTCCCCTTCTTAAAGTCACACATTGATAATATTTCTTGCAGAGCAGAGATTTTAGTCCATGTGCTTCAATACCCACACCCCCCAACCACTTCTCTTTTCTTGTGTTTTACAAAGAAGAGAATCAGGAGCTGGGGGGAAGGAAGGCTGAGTAGGTGGGACCCAGGGTTCCTGCCTCTGTATTAATCAGAACATTTTCCTCTCTTTCACACATGATGGTTCACGTACAATCTTCGACAAAAGACTTTGTGCCATTGAAAGGCATTGAAGATCATAACAACAGACAAGCTAATTTCCCTTTCATTGGCAACTGGATGTGAAGTCGACATGAAAAATCTGAACGTTATCTGAAGACCTGGTTCTTATATATTAGCCATTTTCTGCATAAATAATGCCTTTCACTAACTTAATGCTAACAGAAACTGGAACATCTGGCTCAAAGAGACTACTGAATTTTGTGCATGGTAAGGTTTCAGAAATATTGATTAAGCTTAATTGGGAGTCTCAAATACACTGGCAAATGTGGTTCTTCTTTTTCTTTTTCTTTTTTAAGATTTTATTTATTTATTTGACAGAGAGAGAGAGACAACAAAAGAGGGAACCCGAGCAGGGGGACTGGGAGAGGGAGAAGCAGGCTTCCCACAGAGGAGGGAGCCTGATGTGGGGGCTCGATCCCAGGACTCTGGGATCATAACCTGAGCCAAAGGCAGATGCTTAACGAGTGAGCCACCCAGGCGCCCCACAAATGTGGTTCTTGAGTGAAGGACTGCCTGCTTCTTTCAGAGTCAGCAAATGCCAGCCAGGCATCACCCGGAATTCCATAGGAGGCACAAAAGGGCCAGACATAGATTGCTACTTCTCGAAGGACAAAAACCTTTCAGCATTTTCACGCTTATTATTGAGGAACCACCCAGGGAGAAGGTAGTTTTGAATACAATTAGGATTCTATTTTAAGGAGAAATCAGAAACTGCCCATTTAATGCTAATGTTTGATCTTCTGTGAAAGGAAGAAGGGAGAGGCTATTACAAATTTGCTAATACCATCAAAACTTATAACGTGATAAAATGAGGCTACATGAAGAACAGGCAGTCATCCCAAGCATGAGGCATGCTAATAGCTGTGACTATATACGAGAGCAGAGAATTATTCTGAAAATCAGTGAGGAGATCCGGCTGTTTTATGGGAATGCGTCACGGTGACCAGAGGACATTCCTGGTTCTTAACCTGCTGGAGTGATCTCCAAAGTGGAGACCCACACGATGATTAGAACTTCTATTTGCATTTATTTTTATTTCTTCTATTTAAAAAGGACTGTTTTGTGTGATTTTTATAATGTCCGTAATATATTAGGGAAGTACATGACTATAATTTAAAATAAATATATAGCTATCTTCTCTACCCAAACTCTTGCTTCCTGAACATAAGAATTGAATCAATTCAGCTAAATTTTAGGATGAATTTTTTTTGTTATCCAAACTCGGACTACTTGCTATTGGAAACTGAGGAGCCAAAGAAGTTTGGATAAGCTTGTATTCCTCGCTATTCAAATATGCTATCCCAACTCAGGAACCAATATTTGGATAGTGAGGGACAGTTGTGTGTAATCATACAGGTGCCGTTTGTTTTTTAGCTGAGATTCACTATGAAAAGAAGTTAGGAGATCCCATTGCGGATGACCTTGTCTCTAGGTCTGACTTTAAGTCACAGGCCGACAGGCTTGCAAAAACCCTGAGGTCATCTCTGATAATCCCAGACCAAACAAAACGCTCGTTTCAGGCTCTTGTGTAGACTGAAGCTGTATCTTTCCCGAGGAGTAGGTTCTGATATCGGAGTGTAAGGTGAAAATTTCACATTGTCAAAATCGCCCTTGAAAATCCCTTAGGAAAATACTGTTTTGGAGGTTGATGTACCATCTATTAGTAAGTCTGATGGGGTCAGGATTTGCTTCAGTTTGGAGGCAGGGAGGAAATCACTATTTCTTAATGGAACCCCTGTGAAATACTGAGTGCACTTTGTGGCCATGTAGTACCAGAAATTCCCATCTCTAAACATTAGAATCAAACTCAGTGCAGCTACAAATTCTGTAAGACTCTGTGGAGAAGACAGGTCTTTGAGAACAAGCCAACTCCAGGCCTCCTCTCACACTCCCCCTGGGCTAGACGTGTTGAGTACAATGAGCGCAATCCCTCCACTGCAATGGAAGTCACCCGAGTGTGGTGATGGTTGCCTAAGTCTGAGTATACAAAAAGCCGTTGAATTATATACTTTAAATGGGTGAATTGCACACATATAAATTATATCTCAATAAAACTCTTATTGTTTTTTTTTTTTTAAAGGCATACATACTTAGGCACTCATTTCTAGAGTATAATTTTTCAAGAGATGAGCTTGGCACCACTCTCCTCTCCCAGGCCCCACACATTAGAGGTCTCTTTTTTTTTGGCCTTCCTATAGCTGCACCCTCCCCACAGACTGTGTCCATAGGGCTGAAAGGACCTTCTCACCTGTCCCTCAGTACCCCTTATAACTCATGCTATCGGTTCTAGGCACCCTGGAATTTTTGCTCAAAAGGCCCCAATCTATTCTCATGGTTTGTTGGACTATTTGCCTGTCCATCTCCCAATGGCACTGGTAGACTTTGTCACAGGTGTGTATACTCCTAATTTGGAGAGCATAGACGAGAGTTTCTCTTTGCATTTGGGTGAGAGTATAGACAGAGCTTGGATAGTCAGGCTGGGATGTTCAAGCATGTGCACAAGACCCCTCACAGTGCAGGACTGATTTGAGGGTAGGAAAAGAAAGGGGCTAGCCATGAACCAGGGTCCCTAGATGGACTCTTCCAGAACCCTCGAATATTGGGACAGACCAGCCATGAAGAAACAAGGTCTAAAATCAGTGTAAGTATCAGTCTACCCTGGTATTTTTCCAATACAATAAACACATCTCTTCTTTTCCAGAAATTCAAAAACAGCTATGGCTAACATGTATTAAATCTGCTAGGCTCTCTTTCATGCATTTAACAGGCATTATCTCACTTATTTCTTACAATGAAGTGGATGCTATTATCACCCCAACTTCTCCAATGAGAACACTGAGGCTTGCAGAGGTTAAGGAAACATTGAGTCAGAATTTGCTAACAGGACAATCTGACAAAATCCCACTGGCCATATGGCCTCCCCAGCAATGCCTGGCTCATAGCTAAGACTATATTAGCAAGAAACAGGCTCCCTTTTAGCTTCTAACATTTCCAAGAGTGATACAAAAGAAAAAAGAAAAAAATGTGTATGTTCCAACAGAAGAATGGACGAATTTTCGAACAAGACCGCATCGCACAGAATGTGCACAAGCATTGTAATATGAGTCACATTTGTAAGGGACATTTTCATCTTCTCTGCAGCCTGAAGCCATGGGTTGTCAGTTATTCCTTCTAAGATTAATCTTTCTGCATCACAGATATGGAGATTAAGGGTTCAGGGCATGATGACTTATGCACACATGAATATGATTTTCTACATGTTACTGAAAATTTGGTTCACAAAGCATTCCTTCCGTCCGAAGTCTCAGTCCCACAGTTACTTGAAATTTATTGATGTGCCTAGGGTTGGTTTTCTCAAGGTTGTAAGCTGGACCTCCAAATGTACCACCCCGAACTGGTTTTACAACAGCTGACTCAATTCTAGCACAGATTCAATTAACAATTTATAATATATGAATATTTGTGAACATGTCTCATGATTAGGTGACACCCCCATTCTACAGATGAGAAGAGCAAGTCTCAAAGAAGTTGTATAAATTGTCTGAAGTGGAAAGTAAGGCCAAAAATCAAATCATTCCCCCGAGGGCACTTTGCTTGTTGGAATGTGGAATTTTTACAGGTATAAGGCACTGCCAAGTGCACAATTTCATATGACTTTTATTTATTTTCAAAGATTTTATTTATTTATTTAGAGACAGAGAGCAAGGGGAGGGGCAGATGGAGAGACAAAATCCCAAGCAGACTCCCTGCTGAGCGCGGAGCCTGACGTGGGGCTCGACTGCACAACCCTGAGATCATGGCTTGAGCTGAGACCAAGAGTCAGATGCTCAACCAACTGAGCCACCAACGTGCCCCTCATAGGACTTTTAAATTAACCTACAGAGTTGTGTAGGAATAGGAATCATTTGGTGGATGCTCCCCAAGTCCTCATTTTTCCATCTCTTTCCCCAGAAAAAGCATCCAAATCTTCATTTGGAGGGAAGTTTCTTCCTAGACTTAGCTCCCCAATCTGGAGAGGACAGTATCTACCTCATCTCATCGGTGGCTTGGATTGGCTTAGGTTGTTCGGCTCAGCCCACTCTAGCCAACGAGGATTTATCAGGGTGGGTGTGGGACCCAGTTTGGCTGCTGAGATGAGAGGAAACAGCTGTTAGGACTTCCAGGAAATAAGTTTCCTCTTTCATCCATGGTAACTACTGCAAGAGACCAGCCTTTTTTCGCTGGAGCATAGAGCGTGTGCAGGAGGGGCTTGAAAATACCACTGTCATTTTTTGCTACCACAGGATGAAGCAGAGAGGGGAGGGGATTGGAGGAGGGAAATTGATCCCTACAGGAGGGTGGGTGAAGAGAATGGCAGAGAAATAGAGATGAAGCCATGATATTGTGACCTCTAGGTCATATCACACCTGCACATGTCATTTTTGCTTAATTTTGAATGAGTTGATGCAGTAGAGATTATCTTTCTCAACTTTGCATCTGAGAAACTGAGGCTCGGATAGGCTGAAGTACTTCTCAGGCTCCCACAGCTAGAGAGCTGTGTCTAGGATGTAAATACATGTCCCTTCACTTCAAGTCTAGGGCTACTTCAGTGTTTTCAAGGATGCTTTCGCCACACTTGGGTCAGAGCAATACTTTTTCTTCTTTACCCGGGAAAAATAAGCAAGCACCCTCTCCATAGAAGATTTATGGAGAAAAGGCCAGAGAAATTGGAAAAAACAATAAAGCCATTGTAACAGAAAAAGTTGTACCAAAGCCAATAGAACCAAGAGAATTGGAAATAGCCAATCTTGGGCATTCAGAACAAGCTCTATTAAAAATGTTGACTGATTTATTAGAAACCAGGGAGACCATTTAAAATTTTTATAATTAGTAAGAACCTCAAAATAGTCCTATTAAGATGCCAAAATTTGTGGAGCAAATAAGAAATGTAATAAAAAATAAATTAAAGCGTAAAATATTAACTTTAGAATTGACCTTAGACATCATTTCATCCCACCTCCCACCAGTGGAGAAGTTTCTTTTACTACACCCCTAACAGATGGTCATCCTGCCTCTGTTTGAATACCTCCATCGATGGAGCTCTCACTATCTCATAAGGCAGACAATTTTGTTTTTAAATTATACTGTAATCTAGTCTAATTAATGAAAAAATTAAAAATATAGATAAGCCCTAAAAGTAATGTTGCAGAATATTTTATATTATTATTTTAACTTATATTTATTATGTTTTCACTTTCTTTTTCTCTTTTGGCTTCTCAGTATTTCCTGTTATTCTATAAATCTTCCCTTGATTTAGTGAACAGCTTGAATGTTCTATGTTTTCTGCCTTGGAAGAGGGAAGGCCAAACAGAATGAAGAGAAGAAAGGACACCCAGGCCATAAGTAATAAATTCAGGAATATAGATGTAAATCCAGACCATCCAGCCTTTAGAACAAAACAACAACAACAACAACAACAACAACAACAACACGAGACTCTTGAGATGGAGACATTCAGACAGTCACAGAAGAAACATGGAGAGCTTGGACATAGTGGGGTGTTGAGAAATAGTGGGGTGTGAGGTGCATCACACCTGTGGTCAAGCCCTGGGTGAGAGGGGACAGAAGATATTCGAGACAGGTTTGAGGAAGTCAAGAGTCCTCTTTCATTTCCAAGGAGAATCTGTGAAAGGGGGAAATATACCAGAATAGAAACAGCCGCCTGTATTGTGTAGGAAAACAGATCTGTCATGTCCCCACAGACTTTCCCATAGCACAGCATGATAGTGGGTAGAGAGATGCTTCCCAAACACACGGAGAGAGGAAGGGGCACAGGGCTCTTGTCCGTAGGAGGATGTGGATTCCATGGTGCCTGCATTGGCTTATGACATAAGGCCACATACAGGTGGCAACATCTCAGTGAACCAATGGAGATGAATAACGACCAAGAGTCAGGTGTCCCCTACACCCCCCCCAAATTATGCCATGTATCACCATCCCACAATACTGACCTTTTGTCATTTTTTGGCTTCTCAAAACCAAACCCCTTTCTGAGATTTTGGTAGAAACCTTAGAAGGAAGTGTTCCCTCTCTCTACCACCTTCTCCCCCACCAGAGGGAGGGTATGTGACCTGTAGTCACTAGTTATATGCTTCTGCCCAGATATTTGACTCTTGAGTGAGTGAAGCAAAGGCAAAAGGATGATGAGACCAACCACAGGATGGCTGTTGTAACTGGTTGTGACCACATCCTGGCCCATTTTTCCTGCTGCCTAGTCTCACTCGGTTCCTGACAATTTTCCAGACCAGTGAGCTACCCAATGCCTTCCAGTGAATTCCTCTTTTGTGAAAGGTAGTTAGAATCTCTTTCTGTTCCCTGCAGTTTCCTGATACAGGAATTTGTTCCAGGGAGTGTGCCACAGTCTCTTCAAGTCAGAAGGCCTTCAGGGGAAAGATCTGGGATTGATTATAATACCTCAGTGGGGAGTTGATGACCATGATCATTTTTTTAGGATTCAGAGATAGGAACCTGGAAGCCCATGGTTCACAGCAACAGAACATCTTAACTATCCCCTGCAGCCATTGTTTGAAGGGCTCATGAAAAGCAGGGGTGCAAGACCCCCTAACCACTGTCCTGAGACAGTATGAAAGACACAAGGAGTTCAAGGACTGTGGGATGGAGTGTCTACTCCTATTGACCCTGGTTAGCTTATTAAAAGAGAGTGATAGATTTAAGCTCCAGAATTTTCACTTTAAGGCATATATTAACATCCAGGAACTTACTTTGGGGCTATGTTGAATGGATTTCCAACCTCCCAAAGCCACACAACTGAGAGAATGGTAAACAAATTTAAGTTGGAATCTGAGATTTGTAGAATTACACCAGTTAAGTTCTCAGCCTTGTCATGCCTCTTAAGAGAAAGTTAAGGCATGGCAGGGGCAAAACTTGAGATGAGGGTATGCAGGATGACCCAGAGAACTCACTGACCCTCCCATGCCAGCCCAAACAGGCTAACTCCCTTGATTGTTCACTCTTTTTACTTTTTGCCCAAAGGTATTATAACTTTCTTACCCTAAAGAGTTACACTGAACTAAAAGTCTATTTTTATGATCTGCACTGAAGCAATCCTCCCTTGTCTTTGGGATCAGACCTAGAAGACCCATGAGGGAGGTGGGTAGTAAAGAGTCAAACCTGGGAGCAGAAGGCATAGATAGCAAGTAATTTGCAAAACTTTGCTAATTTACACCTTCAAAGATCTGGGGAGTATGTGTGGGAATGAATTTTGTAGGCTCTAAAGACAAGACGAATATCATTTTAGACCAAGCTAAAGTCATTGATATGGAAGCACTTAGCAGAGACCCTAGATTCTGTTGCAAGTTCGAGCAGCTGGGAGTAGACATCATTGTTTGTTCAGTTGGTTGACAGAAATCTGGACTCAGTGGTGGCCAACATTAAACAGAGTTGAGATGTCATAAATTCCTTGATATCAAGTAAAGGAAAGAATCCAAAGACTCTGAGAGATAGAAATGCTGGAGTGAATTTATCATGTGCAACTTGCCCTCTCACTCCCCGACTCTGTCTCCCAGGAGAGCACAGAGGACATCCTCCTTGCCAAAGTCTTGAGAAATACCTTGAGGAGGGAAACACCAATGTCTTCACCATGGTCACTGCTATCTGGAGGCTGGAGATTATGAAGGGAGCTGCAGTTGACGTGGGGTTTCTGGATTCAGTAGGGATGGGAGGAACCCAGGTCAGCCAAGGACACACAGTACCTTTTTAATGGTAGAGATGGGAACTGAAGGGGGAATCCTTCCTGTCCCCTCCCTGGGGACACATGGCTTTAATTCAGCCAGTGAGATTTTCCAACCCAGAGCTCTGAATCTTTTATCAGGTGTTTCTTTTGCAAATATTTTCTCCCAGTTTATGGCTCACCTTCTCATTCTCTTGACATTGTCTTTTGCAGAGCAGAAGTTTTTAATTTTAATGAAGCCCAGCTTATCAATTATTTCTTTCATGGATCGTGACTTTGGTGTTGTATTTAAAAAGTCATCACCACTGCCAAGGTCACCTGGATTTTCTCCTATGTCATCTTCTAGGAGTTTTATAGTTTTGCATTTTACATTTAAGTTTATGATTCACTTTGAGTTAATTTTGTCAAGGTCTGTGTAGAGATTCACCTTTTTTTGCTTATAGATGTGCAGTTGTTCTGGCAATATTTGTTGAGAAGACTATCTTTGCTCCATTGTTTTGCCTTTGTTCCTTTGTCAAAGGTCAGTTGCCTGTATTTATACGAATCTATTTCTGAGCTCTCTATTCTGTTTCGTTTATCTGTTTGTCTACTCTTTTGCCAATACCACACTGCCTTGGTCACTGTGGCTTTATAGTTACATCTTGAATTTGGGTAGTGTCAGTCTTCCAACTTTGTTCTTCTTCAAGACTCAGAATCTCGAGCAAGAAAAACAAAAATCCAAATGATGAGATCGTATTGGAGGACCTAAGGATATAGATGCAATGATTCAACCCTACCTAATTTGACTTTTGATATTTTACAAAGCTCAGTATGAGCCAACTCCTACTTATCATCCAATTTCATCCTGCTCCATTCTCCCACTGGGCTCCAACCACACTGGACTTGTTCCATTTTCTTAAACTTATCTGATTTCCCTTTCCCCACAGCTTTCACACACGCTGCTTCCTTTGCTTAAAATATTCTTCTTCCAGCCCTGCCCTGGATAACTTGACTCATCCTTCAGATTTCAGGTAAAATAGCCCTTTCTTATTAGGTCTTTCGTATTATATGCTGTTATATATTTTCTCTCTTGCTTTCATCTGAATATTAATTTTCTTTTAACGTGTATGCATTTTCTGTAATGTCTGTATGTTTACAATCCTTTAGGTTTTATACATTTCTGCTTTGTTCTTTGCTGTGTCTGCTGCTGCTAACTTCCAATGGTGGGTCAAACAGGGATGGTGTTCAAAAATCATTTGCTAAATGGATGCTCTATGTATGCTGTCTTAATTGTGTTTCCTCACTTGTAACATGGGAACACCTCATGTCAATAAATAAAACCTATAAAGTCCTTTTAAATGGCACCATAGTATTCTACAATAGGAATGATGATGATCATTATAGTAATGGCTATCTTTGTCTGAACATTGAGGTCCATCAGGCCCTATTGGAAGAGCTGAACATATATTGATCATTTAAGCTTCCCAAACTTTCGGGGTAGACAATTGTATTATTCCTATTTTACAAATGTGTACTCTGAGGCATGGAAAAATTAAGTAACCTTTCTTAGCATCTTAGAGCCAGTATTCTATGCAGTCAGGATTTGAACTCAGGCATTCTGACTCCAGATCTTATGCTCTTAATCTCAATGTTACATTGCATATAAAATCCTATTTCATAGGGTGTCTGGCTGGCTCAGTCGGTAGAGCAAGTACTCTTGATATCGGTGTCATGAGTTTGAGCCCCATGTTGGGCATACAGCCTGCTTAAAAAAAAAATAATATAGAAAATTCTATTTCATTTAACCAATCCCCTTACTGATGTACATTTGAATTGTTTCTAACTTTAAGTCATTGCAAATGCCATAATTAATTCCTGTTATCTTCATACAATTATCCAATTATATTTGAAAATATTTGCTAACTTGCTTACCAGATTGAACATTTTTTCCATCAGCAGCTTAAACAGGCCCTTGCTCACATCCTTTGTGCTTTTCAGTATTTATAAGTTTAACAGAAGAAATAGGGCTACCTGATTTAGCAAATAAAAATATAGAATGCTCAGTTAAATTTGAATTTCAGATAAATAACAAATAATTTTTTTGTGTATGTCCCATGAAATATTTGGGACACATGTTACTTAGTATATTTATGTACCATGTAACATTTGGGACATACGTATAAAATTTTTTTTTGTTGTTAACAGATTCAAAATTAAATTCAAATTCCAATTTAACTGGGTGTCCTATGTTGATCTGATAACTGTAAGGAGAAAAGAAGTGTTTAATTTAAATTTGTCTGTCTAGCTTTAGTAACTAATCAATATAAAAAGTATTTATTTCAATAACCACAGCATAGAAGCAGCCCAAGTATATGGATAAGAAGATGTGGTATACACACACACACACACATATACACACAATGGAATACTACTCAACCATAAAAAAGAATGAAATCTTGCCATTTGCAACAACATGAGTGGAGCTAGAGAGTATAATGCTAAGTGAAATAAGTCAGACCAAGAAGACAAGTACCACATGATTTCATTCATATGTGGAATTTAAGAAACAAAACAAATGAGCAAAGGAAGAAAAAGAGAGAGAAGCAAACCAAGAAACAGAACAAACTCAAGGTTGTCAGAGGGGAAGAGGGTGGGAATGGGTTCAATAGGTGACCTCAATTAAGGAGGGCTCTTGTTTTGATAAGCACTGGGTATTGTATGGAAGTGTTGAGTCACTATATCATATGCCAGAAACTAATAGGACACTGTATGCTGACTATACTGGAATTAAAATACAATACAACACAAGTATTTATGAAGTAGTAGCTAAATGGTAGTCCCTGACATCAGCTAACGCCCTGTGTAGTGAGGACAAAACACATAGTTAAATCTAACACAAGGTCATAAGCACAGTGATAACGATACACACAGAGGTGTTCATTAGGGGCATCTGAGGCCAGATGGGGAAGCAGAAAAGACTGTTGTTAAAAGACTCTTGAAGGTTTGGCCCTCATTAAGGGATGGTGGAGGATTTCAGGCAGAGTGGAGTGTAGAGGCTAAAGCCAAAGCTAGCAAGCAGCACGAGTGTGTAGGTGACACTGCTGATGTTGCTGTAGCCAAAGGAGTGAGGCAGGGAATGACAAGGGATGAGCTTGGGGATTTGGGGGTAGGAGGTAAATCATGAAGGAGGTTCATTGTAAATGCCATGCTACTAGATGGAACAGGATTTTTTTTTTTAATTTTTTTAATTAACATATAATGTATTATTTACCCCAGGGTACATGTCTGTGAATCATCAGGCTTACCCATTTCACAGCATTTGCCATAGCACATACCCTCCCCAATGTCCATATCCCTACCCCCCCCCACCTCCCAGCAACCCCCAGTTTGTTTCGTGAGTTTAGGACTCTCTCATGGTTTGTCTCCTTCCCCATCCCATCTTGTTTCATTTCTCTTCCCCACCCCCCCATAACCCCCTGCCCTGCCTCTCAAATTCTTCATATCAGAGCGATCCTGTGATAATTGTCTTTCTCTGACTGACTTATTTCGCTTAGCATAATACCCTCTAGTTCCATCCACGTCGTTGCAAATGGCAAGATTTTGTTTCTCTTGATGGCTGCATAGTATTCCATTGAATATAT
>CM052798.1:44135138-44170435 GCA_028533885.1 Nasua narica | reverse complement strand
CCAGGATTTTGATGGATTCTTGTCTCACATCGAGGTCTTTGATCCATTTTGAGTTTATTTTTGTGTGTGATATAAGGAAATGGTCCAGTTTCATTCTTTTGCATGTGGCTATCCAGTTTTCCCAACACCATTTGTTGAAGAGACTGTCTTTTTTCCATTGAATATTCTTTCCTGCTTTGTTGAGATTAGTTGACCATAGAGTTGAGGTTCCATTTCTGGGATCTCTATTCTATTCCATTGACTATGTGTCTGTTTTTGTGCCAGTACCACACTGTCTTGATGAATACAGCTTTGTAATAGAGCTTGAAGTCTGGAATTGTGATGCCGCCGACTTTGGTTTTCTTTTTCAACATTCTTCTGGCTATTCATGGTCTTTTCTGGTTCCATATAAATTTTAGGACTATTTGTTCCATTTCCTTGAAATAAATTGATGGTATTTTGATAGGGATTGCATTAAATGTATAGATTGCTTTAGGTAGCATAGACATTTTCACAATATTTGTTCTTCCAATCCATGAGCATGGAATGTTTTTCCATTTCTTTGTGTCTTCCTCAATTTCTTTCATGAGCACTTTGTAATTTTCTGAGTACAGATTCTTTGCCTCTTTGGTTAGGTTTATTCTTAGGTATCTTATGGTTTTGGGTGCAATTGTAAATGGAATTGACTCCTTAATTTCTCTTTCTTCTGTTTTGGTGTTTGTGTATAGGAATGCAACTGATTTCTGTGCATTAATTTTATATCCTGACACTTGATTGAATTCCTGTATGAGTTCTAGCAGTCTTGGAGTGGAGTCTTTTGGGTTTTCCACATAAAGTATCATATCATCTTCAAAGAGTGAGAGTTTGACTTCTTCTTTGCAAATTTGGATGCCTTAGATGGAACAAGATTTTAAACAGGACAGAGGCAGGCATATACTCTTTCTTGTCCTGATTAGTGGCTGCTTGCTTCGAAGGCTCATTTCTCATGCAAGCTTCTCCATGAAGCTTTTCCAAGGACCTTTTCTCCATGAAGCTTTTCCTCATGGCTCAGGAGGCTCTCCTCAAGCCTCTTCTGGGAACAGAAACTAATTACATTGTGTCCCAAATGTCTATTCACTACCTTGCCCATGGGACTTCTTGAGGGCAGCAATTTGTTTTTTCCTTTGGCCCCCCCTGTACCCTCATCTTCCAATTCCACATTGACTTCACTGAATCCTAAATATTTGCCAGAGTGGGTGCTGCATCAGTGACCTCCAGCCAGCCCACATTCTCATACTGTTAAATTGTGTCCGGTCTCCAGACGGTCTCCAATGTGCTCCCCCTACGGCCAGGAGCTTCCCCAGTGCTGAGAGCCCTGTCAATTCTACAGCCTGGAATTCTACAATTCTAAAGCCTTTCCTAGGTCTTCGTCATGGTCCCCACCCATCTTCCTGAGACAGGATGACTTCTGTTTCAGAGAATGTCCAGTGAGAATGACTTCTACTAATCATGTCCTACGGCAGCTGACGTCAGGTGGCTGAGGGTGGCCTGCTCACCCCCACGAAACTCAATTTGGGATATCCCGTGGCCACCAACTTTGACTTTCTGTCACCCCGTATCTTCCTTCCAGAGGCTCCTCCTCTCTGAGAGCATTAGGTTTCAGACAGGAAAGAAGAACCAGAAGGGCTTTGAGACAGGGACTGGAGTTCCCCTGCCGGTTTGGTCGGTCAGCTTAAAGTACAGTTTTTTCCTTATCAGTCAGACCTTTGAACTCACTCAGGTTCAAGTTGGGGCTGCTGCTGTATGTAGTTTAACTCCCAGGAACCAGCCTTACTTGCCTCATTTGTGTGTGTGTGTGTGTGTGTGTGTGTGTGTGTGTGTGTGTGTGTGTGTGAAGGAGCTAACATTCCCATGTGGCAGGGACATATTAGCCTACCTTAAAGTTCGCCCAGTGGTTGACCTTGCTGTCACCTTTCTGTAGCAGCAACAATTGCTCCAGCTTAGCTCCTGGAAGAATCCGAGTCCCCACAGGGCTCCAGAGTGGGCCCCACCTCAGTTCCTTGCTTGCCTCCTCTCCACCTCTGGATTTGGCACCCTGCCTTGGCCTCCGTGTCTCTCTGGGACGAACACCGTCTCTCCAGGACTGTCCAGGGTCCCGAGTTCCTGCAGGTCAGATACAGGAGCTCTGGAATCTGAGGAACCAGCCCAGTCGGCTTTCATTTCATTATGTAATTTCACGTGCCCGAGAACCCTGGGATGACCGTGCTATCATCTTTGTCTTTGATGACAGACAAAAGACAAAAACAAAGATAAAAAACGTCAAGAGTAGAAAAGTTAATGTTTTGTTTTGTTTTTTTAAATTACCCAGCTAGTGAGTGGCCTACCTGGGATTTGAACTCTGGCTCTGTGATTCTAACGCGGGCATTCTCCCTGTCACGTGGTCTCCCCAGAAGCTGAAGGCAGGGGCCCCAGGGCAAACTGCTTCACTATATGAGTTTCAGCTTCCGCCTCTCCAAAACCGAGTTCCTAATAGGTTAATCAGAACTACCTCTCAAGATTGTTGTAGAGATTAAGGGGAATTATGTAAATTAGGCACCCAGCCCAGAGCCTGACTACAACCAACCAAGAACGATTTCCTCCCCTCCTTGCTGTGTCCTTCTGGGTGGACTTTTCCCCTTGTCTTAGCAAGGGAGCAGCTCCAAGGAAGTACCAGTCGTGGCAGCCAAGAAGGGGTGGGAGGTGCCGCTTTCCAGAAGCCCAGGTGAATGAAGGAAGGCTCTTCTCCAGACCGCCAAACGAAATGGGCTGGGCACAGTCTTCTGGATGGGCACCCAGGCGCTCACGCCCCCTCCCAGATAAGGAGGCAGGACGGCCTGGGACCCGTCCCCAGCACCGGGGAGGCCAGGTCTGCACTGACCTGGGGCATCCCAGAAAGATGAGGCAGCTGATGGGTTCAGCAGGGATTTGGGAGAAATGCTCTTTTGGATAAAGCTACTTTTTGGTATTTCTTATCTCCCCACCCCATCTGAGCATGCCCACAGCCCGGCTCTGAGTTACGAGCACATAAATCTCCATCACAAATTTATTGCCATCATTTATCAGCTCCAATTGCTCAATGGCCAAGCAGTTAATTTTAAAATGAAGTGGGGCTGTTTTCATTAATACCCTGGCGCTAACTACCTATCAAAACACTCAAAGACAATTAATACCATGTTGCTGAAGTACTGAACCAATAAATATCTCCAGTCTTGGCTTGTCTCTGGCAGATAAAAGACATTAGACTCATCCCCTATTTCAATAATATTCTTCCATTCTCTTCCCGTCCATAGCATCCGAAACATTTACATTTAAGGACGAGATTAAATCGCCAGACCAGCCCATAACATGAATTTAAAAGGCTGTTTTTTCATGACATCTCAGTAATGCCTTCAGGATATAGTGGTAATGACAGCGTGCCTGAAAAGAAGATGGTACATTTCTGAGGAAGCTACATCATCAATACCAAAGCCTTTTGGCCTCAGAGGCTTTCTGGAAAGCAAATGCAACGCCTCGGAGTCTGAGCAGTGGGTGGGAATTGGAATCCACATTCTCACAGGCTCGAAACCTTGGTAGACAGAATATTCTAGATGTTGACAACTCTGGAGCCACATCAGGGATGGATGGCATGTGGTCATTTGTTATTTACTAAGTCATGAGTTTACACCTCATATGGAAGGCTGCCCCGACCATGATTTTCTAGTAACCTTTTCTGCCCCAGCACCGTATTCAATCATTCTTCCTTAGCGTATATTTGTGAGCCTACTGTCTGCAAAATGCTGCCCCAGGCCCCACAGATGCCGTGTGGGCATCCCGGTCTGCAGGGAGCACGTTCCCATCTTCTTGATTATTTGCCAGGAGCCAGCATCATTTATAGAACAGTTCTTAAGTAATAAACAGTTGGTGTCTTTGTAGAAAATAGTCCTGGAAAAGAAATCCGGGTGTTGCCTTAAAATAAAAAATTTTACCACCCCCCCATCCCGTGTTGCTTAAATAATGTGTTCACTGTGGCAAAAATTAGAAACCAGAGGTGAGCAGAAAGAAAATAATTAGCTCCCTAAATCCCACCATCCAGAGATAACCACAGCTAACCTTCGCCTCCCACACACATGGACTCTCTTTCTTCTTTTTGTAGATCTACTGCTTTTTAAAAAGCATGACTATTCTTCGTGTAATTGCCTGCCCCTCATCTCCTCCTATATAAGGCCATACTGTCCCATCATTCCATCTTAATAAGCATACTTGTATAACTAATGGCTGCCAACACTCTCTGGGTCCTACTACCCTGTGTATTATATCCTGAAAAAAAAAAAAAAAGAATGTATACTAACTTGTTTAACTGTTCCTCCCTGTTTGAATATTGAGGTGGTTTTGTGCCCTTTTAAAATCATAAACAACACATAAACATGAACAACTTGACTAGTCATGATTACTAGATCCTGGTGTGCACCCCTAATTAATCCCTTGGGATCAACTCACTGAATTGGAATTTCTAGGTCAATTTATAGGCACATTTTTAAAGCTTTGCTTTATGTGGGCAGACTGCCCTCAAAATGTTTCCAGTTTATGCTCCCAGACATGCTTATCCTCTGCTGGATGAGGACTCCCAAGCGTCTCACAATCTAATTACAGAGAAACAGACTGCATATGCTCCTCCCTAATCGCTCCTTCCATTGAGGGTGGCAGAGTCTCCCTACTCCAGCCCACGGCTCCTCCCCTCCACCCCCCACCCCTGCATCCCACCTGTCCTTCCCTTGTCCTCACCGCTTTACCTCTGGCAGTTGTACTCTTTCCCTGGGAGCTTTTTCCCCAACACTTAAAATACTATCTCTTGGGCGCCTGGGTGGCTCAGTCAGTTAAGCATCTGCCTTCAGCTCAGGTCATGATCACGGGGTCCTGGGATCGAGTCTCGCATCTGACTCCCTGCTTTTCCCTCTGCCCCTCCCCCTGCTCATGCTCTCTCCTCCCACCTCTCTCTGTCAAATAAATAAATAAAATCTTAAAAAAAAATATGGTCCCTGTTTATTTGTTTTTTTTTTCCTTTGAAAGAAAAAATGTCCTAGACCTCTCTTATGGGTTGAATTCTGTCCTCCACCCCCCAATTCCTATGTTGAAGCCCTAACCCCCAGTACCTCAGAATGTGCCTGTATTTGGAGATAGAGCCTTTAAAGAGGTGATTTAGTGTTATGAGGCCTTTCAGGTAGACCACGATCCACTCTGTCATCATGATATCCTTAGAGGAGGAATTTTGGACACACAATGAGGTGTGTGTGCACCCAGGAAAGACCGTGTGAGGACATGGTGAGAAGGTAGCTAGCTGCAAGTCCAAGGGAGAGGCCTCCAAAACCACCAAACCTGCTGACCCCAGATCTCAGACTTCTAGCCTGTGGAACTATGAGAAAATGAATTTCTGTTATTTAAGCCCCACAGTCTGTGGTGTTCGGTTACCCCAGCAAAGTAACGCAACTTCGTTATAGAAACCCTTTCCTTTGGCTGCCCTTATAAAAACAAACTTCTTGAGCAAACTTGCTCTTACCCTTCATTCTGTTGTCCCTTCTCGCCATGCAGACCACTACAGTCTGGCTTCTGCCCCCAGTTTGAGAGACGGCTCCTACTAAAGTTATAAGCAATCTCCACATTATCGACCCAATGAACACCACGCCTGGCACATACAGACACTGAATTCACCTCATAGGAGTTGCTGTTATCATGGTTCGAGTAAGAGGTGCCAACTCAGTCTGCCAAATTAGAGTACGGGATAATAAATACGTCCGTATTATTTCTTTACAGAATGTGCATTGGCCATTCCCCCTGCCCAGCCCTAAAGGAACCAGAAGCAGCAGGAAAAAGGTCAGAGAAAGGACCTTAATGCCTGAAAAGGATCTGTAAGTATGGAGGACATGCTCATACCAGAAAAGTTATGGCATCCTTCCAAAATATCACAGGGGCAAGGAACAGAAATTCAACAAAATATGTCTGAAGCGAGTGGTTGGCCAAAAGTAAGCCATTTTCTTTTTGAACCCCATTAATTTCAGATCGTTCCATTACAAAAGGAATCTACACACACACACATACACATATTAGAAGGACTGCTCTTTTCATTTAATACTCTATCATGAATATTTCTCATGGCATTAAATGTTCTACATCAGAAGAAATGTGCACTGGTAGTTTTCAAGATATGGGTAGAAGAGGCATATGGGTTATAGACATCTTTGGAAAATAGAGCAGGCACACACATTCTAGAATTTGGAAGATAAAGTGTGCTGTCTCGGTCAGTTTCCTCCAGGGGTTGTTTTTGTTTACTTGTTTGTTTGATTTTCTATGCAGAAGTTGTCTGCCTGCTAGAGTCAGCCATATATTATCCCCGCAATTATTTTGTGTCCGCCTTTCTTCCTTTTTAGTTAACATTATAACTATGCCTCCTCCAGCTGTATTCAGGTTATTGAAAAGGCACATGTAGCCAGCTCACTGATCTTTCTGATTCTCATTTCAGTTTCGAAGAGTCCGGCTTGGGAGTGGTGCTGGTGGTGCTTTGGCCTCCATGTGCATGAAAAGTTAAGTAGATAACCAAGAAGCCACCTTAGGAAGGTAAGCCTGGTGTGTTCCCCTTCCTCCTCCCCTCTCCCCCTCCCAACCTGCCTGCTCCCAGAGGTCCAGGTGTGTGCCTGAGTGCTCCTCAGGAGGACTTGGCAATGATACCAAATGCCCTTCAGACAGGAGGGTAAGCCAGGCAAGAGCTCTTGCAGCAAGCGCCTGGCACGGGGAAGGGCTCTGCTTGCTGTGATGTTTCTTTCATCAGCCGGACGGTTGTTTGCTTCTAGGAGGAAAGATGTTAAGCGATCTTTCACAAACGGGGAGAGAGGTGGCCCAAAGCATTTGAAAGCCCAGATTTATGGACTCATGGTGCAGAGACTCGCTGATTTGCTCCAGCAGAGTAGACGCAGCAGCTCTGATGGGAAAGGAGGCAAGGTTCTGGGTTCTCCCTTAGGGCTTGGGTTGTTGATTGCACACCCCCATGGGCACACAGGGCCTGAGTGCCAAAGGGTGGGGTTGTAGGAGGTGGAGGGACTTTCCGAATTGTCCATTGCTCCAACTGTAGCTGCTGAGAACCGGGTCCTGGAAGCAAGAAGGCAGTCTTGGACCCTGGTGACACCAACCTCCTCTTCTCTGAAGCCGCCTCCAAGTTCCTCACATCCCTCTCTCCTTAGAGGCCCCCCAGCTGGCTCCTTCAAGGGCTATCTCTCCCTTAGCGCATCCTGCCTGCTTTCCTAGGTTCACCCGCTTTTCCACTGGGCCTAGAGCCTGATGCCTCCCCTGGCTCCCTGCCATTTGTCACAGTCACCAATTGTTTGATAGCTCGTTTGTGGAATGTTTTTTTTCTGAGGATACAGAAATGTTTCCTGCCCTGAGTTTAGAGGGAAAGATGGGTCTAGATGCTGAAAATGCCATTATTCATGGGGAGAGTGCTACAGTGGAGGGAGGGACAGCGTTCTGTGGGGTTCAAGCCTCGGAAGACAGTCTTTAAACCCAACCAACAAGCCAGAGTCCCCAGTTTTGGTCTCTAGCTTACTTTGTTTCCCTTGCGTTTCTGACATTTAACAACCTACTGCCTCCTAGACTTCAATGTCTCACATACATCTGAGGCTTAAAATTGAGCTCCTAATCTCCTGCAAACCCTAAACTAGCACCAGCAGTAACACCCAAGCCCTTGAACTTGTCCCCAAACTCTACCTGCTGGGCTGCCTCGGATTCATTAGCTGCTACCACTATGTTCTCAGTTTCTGCTGTTTCTAGAACCTAAGGATTTCTCTTTCTTCCTTGCAAGCTTAGCCCCGCAATTAACTTAAAAAAATTGCATATTGACCAGTTTCTCCAGTTGTAAAAGATGTATGAATTTTAAGGTAGTGTCCTCTGCCTTGAGGGTCTTCATTATAATAATTTTTAACCTGTGAAATATAACACAAATACAGATAAGTGCACAAAATAAAAATCTGTAGTTCAATGATTTATCCCAAGCAAACCTCCTTTATTCTATTGATAAGGTAAATTACTTTGATTTTTGAGATGCTAACTTAACCTTGCATTACTGGAATAAAACCAGACCAGTTGTACCGTATATCTTTTTACTATCAAGCTGGATTCTGTGTTAAGGTTTTGTTTAAAGTGTTTGCATCTCTGTTTATGCATGAAAATGGCCTGTAACTTTTTCTCTTCCATAATATCCTTGTCAAGTTTTGGTATCAAGGTGAAATAGTTAGATGGGTTTCTCTTTTTCTATTTTCTAAAAGAGTTATGAACCATTTGCATCCTTCCTTCCTTATATGTTTAACAGAAGTCACTGTTGGAGATATTAGGGCCAGGAGTTTTCTTGGGAAGGTTTTTGATTTCTTTCATTTTGATAGGACGGTTCAGATTTCAATTTCTTCTAATGATAGGATTTTTAAGGAATTTGTCCAATATCCATTTGGCCAATATTTACTAGTTTTACATTGTAATGTAATTTTTTATTTTATTGGTAAATATTTACCAATATTTACATTGGGATAAAACTATTCAATGAATTTCTCTTATTATATTATTTTTTAAATGATTACTTTATCTATAGTTGTACCCCTTTTTCATCCCTGACGTTGCTTAAGTGTGTATCTAAGATCCCCTTTTATGGGTCATTCTCTTCACTGTATGCAATATTATTATTCGTTTCAAAGTACCAATTTATGGCTGTGCTGACTTCTATTGCATGTTTGCTTTGTCTTTCATGATTTTTCTTTCTGTTTATCTTTCCCTTCTTTCTACTTTCTTTGGGCATAATTTAGTGATTTAAAACAAATTATTGAGTTGGATCCTTAGTCCACTGATCTCATCCTTTTGTCTTTGCTAACATACATATTCAAAGCTATAATATGTTATGTGAGTATGGGCTAGCTAAATCCCTTAAGTTTTTTAAAATTTATTTTTGATCTACATATAGTAAAATTAACTGTTCTTTGTTGATGAAATGCCTGTTCAAATCCTTTGCCTATTTTTAATTGGGTTGTTTGTTTACTATTGTTGATTTTTGAAAGTTCTTTATATATTTTGGACACAAGTTCCTTGTCAGATATATGCTTTGAAAATAGCCCCCCCTCCCCACCTCTGGGTGGCTCAGTTGGTTGAGCATCTGACCTATGATTTCGGCTTAGGTCACCATGATGGTCAGGCTCCACGCTCAGCAGGGAGTCTGCTTAGGATTCTCTCCATCCCCCTCTTCTCCACTACCCACTGCCCATGCTCTCTCTCTCTCTCTCTCTCTGTTTCTCTGTAAAATAAAGTTTAAAAATATATTATAAAAAAATTAAAAATACACTTTCTGCAGTCTGTGGCTTTACTTTTCCTTCTCTCTCTTTTTTTTTAAAGATTTTATTTATTTATTAGAGAGAGAGATTGAGAATGAGAGGGGAGAAGGTCAGAGGGAGAAGCAGACTTCCCGCAGAGCCGGGAGTCCGATATGGGACTCGATCCCGGGACTCGATCCCGGGACTCCGGGATCATGACCTGAGCCGAAGGCAGTCGCTTAACCAACTGAGCCACCCAGGCCCCCCTACTTTTCCTTCTCTTAATCGTGTCTTTTGATAAGCAAAATATTTTAATTTTAATAAGGATGAATATATTTTTTTACATGGATCATGCTTTTGCTGTTGTATGTAAGAATTCTCTGCAAATCTCAAGGTTGCAAAGATTTTCTAGTATATTTTATTTTGAAAGTTTTATAAATTTAGGTTGTCCATTTAGTTCTGTTTTATTTTGACTTAATTTTTTTTTTTTACAAAGTGTGAAGTAGACATTGAGGTTGTTCTCCTCCTTTTTTGCATGTGGATTTTCAATCTTTTAGCATCATCTGTGGAAAGAATTACTTTCTTCATTGAGTTGCTTCTGCACTGTTGTCAAAAATCAGTTCACTGTATTTGTATGAATCTATTTCTAGACTCTATTCTGTTCCATTGATCTGTGTATCTCTTCTTTTGCCAATACTGTGCTGTCTTTTTTACTGTAGCTTCATAGTCTTGAAATCACATAGTGTTAAACCTTCTATTTGTCTCTCTTTCAAAATTGTTTTACCTTTTCTAGCCTTTCCATAAAAAAACCTGAAATCAGGTTGTTGATATCTATGAAATATTGTGCTGGGATTTTTGTTGAGATCAAATTGCCTCTAGAGGTTAATATGAAGAGATTTAACATTTTAACAACATTGAGTCTTTCCGTCCAACAGCCTGGTGTATCTTTGCATGTATTTAGATTTTATCTAATCTGCTCACCAGTGTTTTTTTAGTTTTCAGCATACAGATTCTGAATATATTTGATTAGATTTATATCTAAGTTATTTGGGGGGAGTTACTGTTGTATATGGTACTTTAAAAATTGAATTCTAATTGTTCATTACTATTCCATAGAAATATAATTGATTTTTGTATATTGACTATGTATCCTGTGACTTTGCTCTTATGAACTGAATGTTTGTCTTCTCCCCCCACCTCTTACCCCACTCCAGTTCATATGCTGAAGCCCTAATTCCCAATGTGATGGTGTTTGGAGATGGGGCCTTTGGGAAGTTATTAGGGTTAAATGAGGTCATGAGAGTGGGGTTCTCATGATGAGATTGTGTCCGAATAACAATGAGAGACACCAGAGAGCTTCTCTCTCTCTCAAGGCTGCACAAGGAAGAGGTCATATGTGCACATAGAGAGAAGGTGGCTGCCTACAAGCCAAGAGAGACCTCAGAATGAAACTGACCTTGCTGCCACCTTGACCTTGGACCTCTTAGCCTTTAGAACTGTGAGAAATAAATTTCCATTATTTCAACCACCTAGTCTATGGTATTTTGTTATAGCAGATTTATATTTATATTTATGACAAATTTGTTGTAGGCAATTTTTTTGGTAGGTTCTCTGGATTTACCTCATAGACAATCATGCAGTCTGTGAATATAGTTTTCTTTCTTCTTTTTAGCATCATTAACTGTGCTATTCTGAGCCATACTGAAGCCTGAGGCAAAAAGAAAAATCAGGAATACTGACCCTGTGTTTATTGAAAAATTTGATATTTTGTTCATCATGACTATTTTTGCATTCGTTATTATTTAAAATGTATTTGCACTGAAGTAGTATTGGTCTTCATGACTGAAAGTTTTGGCCTCTTCAATTTTGCACCTTAGCAAGTATCTAGCTCGCCGTGCCTGCCCCCCCCCACCCCCGGGCCCTTGGTCCACTCTGTTTCAACGGGGACCCAGAGTTCAGGGGTCTGTTTGTCAGAAAGGCAGAGAAAGGAGATGGGGCGACACTCACGCGTTAGGAACCTTCTACATGCCCACACTGGTGTCCACCGTGACCTCTTCTCCTCTCCTTAGCTGATGGGGACTCGGAGCAATGGAGCTTTACTAGGAAAGAAAAATTGCACAGCCCAACTCCTGCTCCTACCTGAGCCACACAGAACACTGCCTCCCGTGCGATGCGGGCCGTGTTTGCTTTGGGTCAATAAAATAACACTGGTAAGTGACTGGCACACCATTCTCAATTTTGATAATAATTGTTGCTATTGTCTTTGCTATTTTTACGGACAGTGCACTCAGATACAATTCATGGTTTGTCCTTGCTGCTACAGGAAAGTCGAAATAAGGAGAAGTTTTGGGGTTTTTTTCTTCTCCCATTCTGCCAAGTTAGTCAGCCTCCGTGTTCGGGATTGGGGCTCCCTGGACTCATGCTTCCTAGTAGCTAGAGAGGGCCTGCAATGTCCCAGTCCTCATCAGGTGTGTACAAAGTGTAACTTATTTCGGATTCTTAACTTCCAAGCTGTCTTTCAGCAGACAACTCAATTTAAGCATCTTTGGGTAAATTTAGGCCAGTCAGTGATTTGCGTCAAATTCACAATTATTAGATCCATGCCCAGTTTAAAACCATTTCTGGGGGTGCCTGCATGGCTCAGTCAGTTAAGCATCTGCCTTTGGCTTAGCTCATGATCCTGGAGTCCCGGGATCAAGCCCCGCCTCAGACTGTCAGACTCCCTGCTCAGCGGGGAGTCTGCTTCTCCCTCTCCCTCTGCTCGTGCCCTCTCTCAAATAAATAAACAGTGAAATATTTTTAAAAAACTAAACCATTTCTGGAGTCTTCTCTCCCTGGCTCTGGAGTCTGTTCCAATGCTAGGGGGCACTAGGGCCACTACAGTGGGACAAAAGTGGGGAAAGGGGGACACGTTCCAGTCTCTCTTGTGTCTTGTTCTTATGTTGTCAGAGATGCTGCTGTCCCCACGGTCTCACCTCCCATCGAAGATGCTGCCTGGGGATGGCTCTGTGCACCTCTGGTTCCTGGGAAGGCCCTGCATGTGTAAGTCCCATGGAGGACACCTTTTCCTCCCTCACGTTCATGTCCCATTCATGGGCGTCTCTGTTGTGCCTCCTTTTTGGCCCAGCAGATGGTTTCTTGTAGATGGCACAAAGGAGTACTCTCCTGGTGTCCGTGTCTCCGGCCGGGCAGCACAGGGGGTGACACTCTCAAATTTCACGCCTCCCCTTCCTTTAGGACCTTCTTGTGTTTATTTCCCTTCTCCTTCCTAACAGCCTCTCCTCCTCCATTTCAGGACAAATGGGGGATGAGATGGCAAACACTCATCACCACTTCTCTCTCTTCTAACACTGTTTCTGCCTTTCCCTTCCCAGAGCCCATTGACCATTTCTTCTCTGGATAGGGGAAGAAGATAGTTCAGTCTCTTCAAAAGTCTATACAAATTAGTTAAGTCAGACAATAGGAATGGTGCTCTTTGAGCTCTGCGGTCTTGGCTTTGGTAATGGGCCCTGTTCAGGGCAATCAATTCACTTCCACTGTAATCCATGAATGTTTCTTTAGGGGTTGGGGGAAGTGACAGGCAACGGTTGTCCCCAAGGGAACAGATGGGAGCTCGTCATCGATATTTCTGCAGGATCTCTTTGGATGCATGGGCTATTTTATTACCTTCAATTGAAACAAGATAATAGTTGCAAAGTAAACCCTTAGCACAGCACTTGGCATTTGGTCTTCATGAATGCAGGCTAATTTATAGAAATAATAATTTGAAGTTCGCCCTCATTATTACATCAGATCTGGAAATAAGGGAGATATTTTGGGTTCTCTCATTCCAAGAAGCTAGCAGAGCCTCCATGATCTGAGCTCCCTTCCCTCAGAGAGTCATTACTATCTTTTGTGCTTTGAGGCCAAGTAACAACTTGGTAAGGATCCAGGAAAAAGCCCTCCACTCAACTAATTCTTGGGAATCCACTTTCAATAAGATGCAGTAAGGCAGGCAGGTGAGGAGGTAGAAGGGCCAATGTGACCTTTTGTTCTATTACACTTGGGTGTTTTGCACAGAACCAGTAAGACGGGGGAAGTTCTACCTGTGGTAGAGAGGGGGACTGTATGCATCACAGCTCCAAAGCCTAAGCCAAAGAACCCCAGGACCCATTGCCTGGAAGCAATGGAGATGCCCGCTTTCTGAAGGGACTTAATGGACTTGATGGATATTAACTGGGTTTGGCCAGTTAATATCTCAGTAGAAGCGAACCAGATATGACAAAGAGCAGGGGACCCATTTTTGGCTTTTTTGGACTGAGTGAGCTGTGTCATTAGATGGGAGGGAGAGGGAGCGAGGACCCTAATGACGTTTTTCCCCTAGACAGAGCCTGGCTCGGGGCACCATCTTATGCTCCATTTCTCTAGCCCTTAAAGCCAATGGTCAACTCTTTATGGTCTTCCTTTGTTTACCAAGGACTTTTCTCACCTTTTGGAAACCCCTACTTCCCAAATGAGGAGTGCTGAGGTTCAAAGACGAGATGGTTAAGATGAGTCCGCATCTGAGACAATCAGAGGAGAAACACAACCCCAGGCCTGCTGAGCCAGGTAGCAATGCACTCCCCTTCAGCTCTGAACTGGATCCAGATCCTGTATGTTTTCCATCCCAGGAGAACACAAGGCTCAGTCGCTCAAGGGATAGTGGTCCACAGAGTGTCACTCTCTGACTCCCTCTTGCCGTGCATTGGCAAACACCCAGATTTCTGTGTCATTTGACTGAGGATCCACCCTGACTTAACTTCTAGAGCTTGTAAAGATTAGGACTCCATTCATCCCTGTCGTAGTCATGCTATGTGCCCTCAGGAGACCTGCTCCCCACTCAGCCCACTGCAGACCCCATCCCCCATGTAAATGGTGCTCAGGGTAACCAGTAGTTTCCTCGATGGTTCCTGTTTTAACTGCCCACGCTGAAAAACAAGACTCGCTAAAGAATTTAACATACTCAAGTGGGGCTAAAATAATTCAGAGCTCTCTTTGACGATTTTGAAAAAAGTTAAGGGCTGTGAGGCACCTACAAGTGCCAAGTAAGAGCACTTTTGGGGTGTAAATATTCCACAGTATTAGTTGCTGGCACTTGTCTTTGTCTAAATCGATTTTGCTCAGGTTTCAGGGCTCAGAGGTGAACACTTGTGGTTCATGCTCACTAGCTGGGTGATTTTAATCTTTCTGGACCATATCATTTTGTCACTTATTAAATGGGACTAATCACACCTACCTTGCTGGGTCACTGGGAGGACTAAATGATGACATGGGATGACCGGGTGACAAAAGCCAAGTACCCACTTCAGTGTTGACACTAGGGTTTCATGACTGGGCATCTAATTGAAGTAGGAATAAGTAAGGACCAATATATCCATCATTTATGCCTTTGTGTGTTTAGTTCAGTTCAGTAAAATTTATTTTTAAACCATGGTCTGTGGGCTTTGAGGTTTATCAGATCCTGGGGTGTGTTGCTGATCCGGGTTCCCAGCTGGCTCAGTTCAAGTGTAGGGAAAGCCCAGCTGGGTGGAGACTGATGGAGGGAAGCGGTGGAGGCCTGAAGGCTAATAGCGGATTTCTGTTTACAAAACAGCTGCTTTGTCAGAGCCCATAACTACCAGCAACTCAGCACCCTCCAGAATTCAGGGTCAGGATAACAGGCAAGGATGAATGGCCAAGTGGGTAAATATATCAAAGGAGACGAAGAATTCCCCGTCAGTCCTGCCGGGAGCCCAGTCAGTGGTCTTTCAGCAGACACTGGGGTTCCGTCTCCCCCCTCCCCTATCACACCTTTTAGAACTCATTCTTGTAAAAGTTTGTTACAGCCAAGTGTTCTCTGAGAATGTCTAGGTTGACGACCTGAGACTCGCATGGGCAGATGATCTGCTTTCATCGATCTGCACTTTGGAACTAGAGGAGGGTAAAGACGATTTAATGCCTATTTTCAAAGAATGAAGGGTCTTTTGTTCAGTTCTTGCCAGGGAGCAGACAAAGGAAACAGGCTTCACCTGTAACAGGAGGGGTTCGTGTTAGACAAGAGAGAGATTTATCAGGCTGGGAGTATGAAGACACTAAAATGAGTTATGGTATCTCCTTACCTGGAGATCTTCAAAGTAAGATATACTTCCCTCTGACAGGAGCAGTCGGGGGTGGTGGTGGGGAGGTGGGATTCCTAGCTGGAGGCAGGGAAATGGACTTCAGCGACCTTTGAAGGTTGAGTCCAGCCATCTGAATCTAGGATAAACTAAGATGGGAAAATTTATGGTTTTGACATCCATCAGGTGAATAAATCTGAGCCTCTGCTGGAATTTGAGGAAAAAGAAGATTCCTGAAGCCTGCACTGGCTTGACCACTTTATCCGTTCCAGGGGGAAACAGATGGCACATTCAACTCAAGATCATTTGAGAGGGGTTTAATAAAGAGACTATTTACAAAGGGGTGGGTAAGATGTAGAGAAATGACAAAGGACAAAGCAGTAACCCAAAGCTCTTACTGTCCATGTGCCTAAAGAGGTGAGGGGAGGGAGCTCTTAATCAGAACACAGAAGGAGAAATTAAGGTCTAGAGAGTCATGTTGAGAGGGATGGTGACCTTCTGTTAAGGAAAGTCACCAGTCAGAGAGGAGCTGGGGAGGGAGCCCAGGAAATAAATACCCTGCCATCACTCCCTCCCAACAATCTACTGGCATGGCTTCTGATGGGCAGATCCCAGCTGGTAACCCCAGGCCAAGGAAGCCCATGGACATGGTCCACACAGGTCAGCCTCTTGAGCACAGAATAGTTCCAAGAAGGCAGGGAAGGTAGGTCTGGAGGGGAACATAAGTTGACACAACCATGGCTTATCCTCTGAGACTTTCAGATGCCCAGCACTATTCCAGGCACTGGGAAGAGGAAAATGAACTGGACTTATATTCAGACTAATTGTGATTTAGAAATGTATCTACTCCTTGCACCCTTGAATGTTAGGGCCCCACACAGGTAGTTATTAATACAAGTAAGGAAAATTACTGAAACTCCCTGTGCCTCCATATCCTCATCTGTAAAGTGGGAATAACAAGTATTTCTCTTTCGTGGGGTTGGATTATATGTGCTTATGCCTATAAAGCACTTAGAATAATGTCTGTTGTGAAGGACTCGCTCAGTACCTGCTGTTATTATTACTATCATGACTATTGATATTTGTGTCTTCTCGCCGGTCTCTAGAACTCTTCCTCATCCTTGAAGACCTAGGTGGTGCATCTCCTCCCTGTAGCTCTCTCTCCCTTGGGCATAGTTGGTCTCCAGATTATCTGGCCCATGATGTCTTCTTGGTTTTTAGAAGGCCATGGGACAATGATTTGGTTTGTGTGTCTGTTTTCCCTGCTAGACGCCGTACTCTTCTGGGATGATTTCAGATCCCTTTCCTTTGCCAGCCCCAAGTTCTGGCACATGAGAGGTACTCAATAATATTGGTCTGGTTTGTTTTGAATGAGATTTTATACTTCCATGGAGAGGAGTGTGGCTCAGGCCAGTGTTCAGGGTCCATGACAGTGGATGTGGAAGTAGCAGATGAGCTAGATGAAGTGATCTTATGGCCCCCAAGTTTGCTCCATAGAGCCTGATGGGACATCTCCTTTTCCCTATCCTGGAACTGTCTTCTGCCCCTCAAAGCTATGTATTCATAAGGGAAGGGGATGCTTGTTGAATAAGGAGGCAAGAGCAGAAAGAGTTTTATCCGATCAGAAGACTTTTTTACCAATCAGAATTATTCATCTTGCTCTCCTTTAAGGTGGAAGCTGGCTTTCCTTTTTTTTTTTTTTTTTTTTGTCTGCAGTAGGTGGTAAAGGAGACAGTATTCTTTGTCATTTGGGTAGATAATCCCTTGACCCCGCGGTTCCTGCCAGAGAAAAAAGCCAGCTAGAGGTGGAGTTGGCGAACAGCTCCCAGAGCCTCTTCCACTTTGGTTTTGTTATTTTGCCTCCAGCTTCCAGAGTCAGGGCACAAACACTTCCTTGGGCCATCCTATGACAGTGTGTGAGGGCAGTTTGGGATTACATGCCATGGGTCAATTTCCAAGGTCAGGAATATGGTTCCAGTGGTAGAGCACGACTTGTGCCGCATAGATGCGAGCCACAGAACTGAGCCTGAATATCTCTTCAGGACCAAGAACCCAGTTTCTTCAGTAAATAATTGCAAGTAAAATAAAAGAGAAGGAAGGAGACCCTATAGATTTAAAGATTTAAGATACATACAGATCAGTTAGTATATAGACTTTATTTGGATTCTTAGAAAGCTATTAAAAAATTGTATGACAGTTGGGAATATTTGAAAACTGATTGGTTATTTGATGATAGTAAGGAATTACTGTTAATATTTTGGGGTGTGAAATAGTACTTTGAATATGTTTTATAAAAGAGTCTTTGTCTTTTAGAGATGTATTCTGAAAAATCACAAATGAAATATAGGAAGCCTGAGATTTGCTTCAAAACAATCTGGGGGTGGCCAGGAAGTAGATGGGGTACAGAGCGGGTAGAAGTTAATTGTAAGTAATGAATAGGAGGTGTAATGGTAATACATTACCAATTCTATTCTGTACATACATGGTATTTTTCCATAATAAAAAAATTTTAAACATCACAGTAGAAATAAACATACTTTTTATTTGTTTTACTAGGGCTCCCTGTAATGAACTTGAAATCCAAACTGAATGTGCCAGACGTAAAGCAAAGGCAGAATATAGGTGTAGGTGTTTCGGAGAGGAATAGAAGCTAGTTCAGTCCTCCTAGGTCAAAGGAAGCCCTATTTATCCCTAAACGCCAGCAAGACCTCTCTAATGTAGCCATGTTCTTTTACCAAAGAGCCAGAACTGGAAGGGTTAAAATGATGACTAGTACCACTTCCCTTGGCCAACTTTCCCTGTGTGATGAGACTGGATTTTTCTGGCAGTTAACACTGTTGAGCGAAATAGGAACCAGAGCCAGGTGGGACCCTCCAGCTGGGTTCTATTCAATGGAGCCTAGTGCCCGATGCTTGGAATTATGCTTCCCAGAACATTCTCATACGTATTCATTGAGCCATTGGGGCCTTTCTCTCAACTGGGACTCACAGACAGGTACAATAACTTACTAATATCATACAGCCAATAAATGATGGGTCCTCTGGTTTCAAACCCAAGCTTCTTTCCACCATGCATTGCCTTCCCAGGTATCAGCATTCTTAGGGATGCACAAACCCAGGTTGCAAATGATAATAGTTGTCATCTGGTTGACACTGTGTCATGTGTTCTACATACATTAATTCATTTGACCCTCTTCATGATCTTGTAAGGTAGGTACTATCCTCATTCCCATTTTACAGACAGGAAAACTGAGGGCCCAGATGTCAAGATTTAAACCCAAGTGTGTCTGTCCTCTAACCTCTGACTATATTTTTTAAGGTGCCTCTTCCTGCTTCATTGAGGCAGATGTGGAATGAAAGTTTTTCCGGGGTTTATTCAAATAGAGGCCTGGAAATGACAAGGAAGAAGGCTTATGCTGTCAGAGCACTGAAAGAACGCCTTATCTCCACATTTTGGAACCACTTGTGTATTGTTTAGCTAAAGCATTCACACAGCATTTATGATGTACCAGGACACACTACTCACCCCTTTTTGAACAGCAGCCCAACAAATATTCAGCACAGTCCTATGAGGTAGGTAGGGGCCATCGTTTTTATTATTCTCATCTTACCAGTAGGGAAACTGAGGCACTTGCCAACACCACAGAGCTAATAAGACGCACGGTCAAGATTCAGCCCAGGCAGTCCTGTGCCTGAGGCTGTGCCTTTGACCTCTACATTGTCTTCACCCCAAGCCCTGTATCTATACACTATATATGACCTGTCAATAGAGTCGTTGAATGACTTTAATTCCAGTTTCTTAAGTCTGAATAATAAAGACCAAAATGCCCACTATTGGCCGCAGTCCTTGCGGAAAGGTAAAATGACTGATTCCATCAAACTTAAACCCTAAGCCACGCATGTGTGAAATTTCTTTATTCACTTTGGTCGGAAATGTGTTTTGAGGACCGACTGTACCTTTTTGAGCTGCAGTAATAAGAGAAAATATGAAACTTAATGGGATAAATCACATTAAAGAGCTCAATACCCAGTAGCTATTAATAGCCTTATTACTTTCTCTGACCCGGCCGCTCTATCGCTGGCCCCACAGACCCGGCCACCGTCTGCCACTCTCCTGTCCTGTCTCTTGCTGACCTTCTCCACTCCGCACCTATCCCTCCTCTCCTCAAGCTAATCTATAAAATCCTGGTCAAGAAACCAGGGGTTCCCAGAAGGGCAGCGGGCTGGGGGATGGCGAAAGAGGGGAAGGGGATCAAGAGTTCACTTGTCATGATGAGCACTGGGTGAGGAATGGAATTGTTGAATCACTGTGTTGTACACTGGAAACTAATATAACACTTTAGGTTAACCTTATTGGAATTAAAATTTTTAAAAAACTAAGCATTCTCTAGGCTTCCTTGTGGGAGGAGTCTCCAGCCTGGTCCTGTTGAACCGAGGCATAGCCACGAGACACACTCTGGCCAATGAACCGTGAGCGGTGTGTGTCCTTCTCGAGGGAACTGTTGAAGGCCAGGCCGGCCTTGCCATGCTCCTCTCCCCCTAGGCTAACATCCAGCAATAGTTGAGGTGGTAGCTGCTTTTCACTCTGGGTCCTAGAGTGGGGACATTCTCACTGGGACCCCACACAACCCTTTGACAGACATGCAAAGCAAGATGCAAGCCTTTATTGTTGGAAGCCGCTGAGGGTTTGGACTTGTGTGTATCACAGCATAGAGGTAGTCTCGTCTGACCGACAATGTTTCGTGATGCTCTTAGGGGACAGGACAAAGGACTAATACGCCTGCAAGGCCTGGCACTATCTTGACCGACCGAAGTGTCAAGCTTCATCTGGAACTGTATTTTCTCTCCATTTCACCCCTTCATCTAAACAGGCCTTCCTCCCCTCCCCCAAAGATGCGAAGCTCCAGCCCGCTACAGGCTCTTTGTACATACGGGCTGTTCCGTCTGCCCAGAACATTCTCCTTCCTGCCTGCTCCCTTTGCCTGGTTAACTTCTGTATGTCCTCCTAGTCTCAATGGCCTTTCACAGCAATAATATATCCTCTATAACCCTCATCACAACCACACGCTTACCTTGGCTGCTGTGTTTATTTGGATAGTGCTTATTTTGCCCACTAGACTGTATACTTCATAACAACAGTGACTCAGCTTTTACTTACTTACTATCCCTAGGCCCTGGCATTGTCTCTGGCACATAACGAGTATTCAATTTTTATTGAATAAATAATTGAGTTGAGGGGTGCCTGGGTGGCTCAGATGGCTGAGTATCTGACTTTGGCTCGAGTCATCATCTTGGGGCCCTGGGATGGAGTTCCGCATTGGGCTCTGTACTCAGCGGGGAGTCTGGATGTCTCTTCTGCCCCTCTACCACTAGTACATGTGCACTCGCTCTCCCAAATAAATAAAATCTGAAAAAAAAATTGAGTTGATGTATTATAGTGATTACAGGATGGAAGTTGGAAGAGACTTCTTGGATTTGAATCCCATCCTGCCATTTGGTTTTTGTATGACCTTGGGTAACTTACTGAGTCTCTTTCTGCCTCAGTTTCCTCATCTGTAAATGGGGATAAAAATAGTTGCTACAGAGATGGCTCTGAGGATTACATGGATGAAGATACATGTGCTGTATATTTACTGCTTGGGGCTGGTCTCAAGGCTCACCTTTCTGTATCTTGTTCTGTGGGGCTGGCAGTTTTCTGACTGTATTTTCCATACTCCCTACCTGGATGCCTACGCTTTGATCAAGCTGCTGAAAGACACCGGCTGGAGCCTCAGAATAGGAGGGCAGGGAGAGAAGGGACTCCTTTCCAGTTTCAGCTCCTGTCCACATGGGACAGCAGCAGAGGATGGATACACCAACGGCCTCCAGCTCCCTTCAGCGCCCTCAGCGCCAGCCGCCCCACATCCTCTCAGGGGTCTGTGACCACCCATGTGGTGCGCCACCCCCCCCTTCATGGTGACCCCTCTCCGTAAAGATCCACGTCTCAGCTGTGTAGAGTTCCTCCTGAGAGCTCCCAGGTTCTGGTAGCCCAACCTTTCCCTCCTGTGTCCCGAGCTCCAGCGCCGGTGACTATAATCCTACACGTCCTCATCTCTAGGCTACTGCAGAGCCCCCTCTTGGAAAACCTATCGGACCCTCTTCCTGACTCCTGACTGGGTCCCCTATAACGTCTCAAGCACTTCGAACAGAATCAGGCACATAGCAAGCACAGGGGAATGTGAAGGTCCGCATTTGTTGAAGTAGCTGAGAAAACCAGCAGTGCCCACCGGGACCCCATGAAGGGCGCAAGGAGCTTGGCATCGACCAAGGATAAATGATGCAAACTCCACAGTGCAGAAAGGCCCATCCATCCCCTTCGCTGTCACTCAAATACGGCCACCCAGGTATGACTTAAAGCAAATGATGACACAGCTTCCAGAGCATTAGCAATTTTTTATTTTTCCTTTTTTTGTTGCATAGGAAATGCAGTACTTGCTTCCAGTAATTGTATCGTAATGTGAGAAGGTGGTAGCACTAATGGTTGAATACAAGAGTTAAACTAATCCACACCAGCTCAAAAAACCTGTGGAGATTTAGTTGAATAAGAATGGACGCCCACAGTGATTCTCAACCAATTACAAATTTTCACAGAACACAGTAAAACTAAAAGGGTAGCTATGAGAGTCAATACAAGTATACGAGAGGCACAGGGGGCCCGGCTCATAAAAACAAATGTCAAACCAAGTTATTAACACGGGGGGGTTTTTAGTTTCACAACAGATCTCTTTTCATCTCTGGAAGTGTTTGGTCCCCTCCCCCTGCAATTTGAAATGAAAAACCCGAGGTATCTTGAGTGGACAGATTTCCAAGGGTGGTGGGGAAGGTCCCCAGGGAACTAACTTTGTTCTGCGTTAAGAGGTCAGGGCTGTAGGGAAGGCGAATCATGAATTTGCCTTGAAAAGTCTTTCTTGAGGCCCTTCTAGAACCCGATAATCTCAGGGGTGACATCACCAAATGCCTTCACAGTGCAGACAGGTTGGTCTGAGACCAGGGAGAAAAAAATTAAGCTGGCGCTCTCTCAATCCTCCATCCCCACACAGCCAGTGGCCTCATGACCTTTGGGTGAGATGTTAAAAAAAATGCTGATTTATATAGACTGTTACTAATAAAATAAAATAAAATGGAAAATAAGAATAACACAAATAGAATCAAAGGGGGAAGAGCTTCTGTCACTTTGAGAAGTCGAGCAGAAGAACAGCAGGAAAAAGAGCCCAATTCACAGGACACTATTTGTCCTTAAAAGCACTGTGGAGATACAAAAGTTCACATTGCACGACCTGGTAAGTGTTTTCTACCATGAAGGTGTGCTGGTTGGAAAAGACAGGGCACTTCCACCATATATATATGTATGTGTATAGATATACATACATACATATATATATATACACATATATATATATATGTATATATATATATATATATATATATATATATCTGTGGTCCAGACACATTTTGGAAATTGGTTTTGTTTTTTAAATTAAATCGCATAAGGAGCCCACATGTGAAACTCGGGATGCCTGGCACACAGGTGAGGTCCTGCCCCCACACACTGCTGCCTCCCCACTCTGGTGTGCTTAATGGCAGGTGGTCCCCTATCTGTCTGAGCATTTCCGGTACCTACACCCCATCTTCCCATTCCCCTCATCTGGTTATGTAACCCTCTGGGGGCATAAAAGGCAGATGGGTGCTGGTTTAGGGAGAAAAAAAGTGAGATGAAACTGATTTAATTTGGGAAGCAAGTGGTTTCAAATTTAGACCGAAAAAGAGTATATCTAAAAAAATCCCGTGTTAATAGCAAACTCCTTTTTCTTATGAATCGGGCCCAAAGTTTGTACAGAGTTTTATTTTTGAAGAAAATATTGCAACTGTGCATGAAACTAAATAGCCATGTGATTCCTTAAAGATTTTTTTCATTATTTTTTTCTTTTAATATGAGGAAGTCTGGTGTGAAGACGGATCAAGCATGGGTACCTGGCGGAACATTGTCCATTAAGAAAACGCTTCAGGGTCAGCATAGCTTCGGTCGAGGGTCAAGGAAAATGTCCCTCGCTTGGAAATGTCCTCAATGTCTTCGTAGCACAGTTCTTGAAACACAGTCGTTTTGAGACAAAAGTCTTGCCAGGGACTGATTTCTGAAATCAACCACCCATGCTTGTCCCCTAGGAGAAAGAAAACAAAACAAAACAAAAAAACAAAAACGAAAACAAAAACACAAGTAATACTGAATTTAAGTAAATGTATACCTCCAAAATACTGAAAACAGCCGAAATTAAGAAAGACAGAATTTGCGTTCTCAGTGAAATACCTTTAAACCTAGCTGACAAGAACCAAGTCAGAAAAAAAGACTAACATAACTTTGAGTAATATTCATACAGTTCACTAAGCATTATGGAATAGCATGCATTAATATTGTAGGGTTATTTTACATCACCTATACCAGAAGGTCCTGACTGACAGACAGCGAAGGCTACCGGTGTAGAAAAATCTTACTTCAGAAGAGCAATATAATACAGATTTCACAGGCACTACATTTTAATATATCAGGTATTATGCTGGTTTTCTTATAATTCTTTCTGTCCTAAAGCTGGCATTATAACAATGACCAAAAAGGCAAGGATTGAAGTAAACGGAAAGTAGATACCAAAGTTGATATAGTTTTTTTTTTCTTCAGATAGATTAGTGCATAGTTCTCATGCAGATAAACACTGCTATGCATTTACACTGTTGGAAAGCAGAGTGAATTGAGCCCAAGTTGTCACATTGGTGTAAATCATTTTGTCAGCCTGTAATAGCACCATGTAATGGATTTGCATTAAACATTAAATTGATTTCAGAATTGGTGACACAGTATTCACTACAGTTAAGTGCTATGGAATAGCTTCAATGTTACCTGCTATCTATCAAAGCAATTTTCATCCCACTGCTTTTTTTATTGGAAAAAATAAAAGGAAAACATACACGACACTAATTAGGCAAATGCACAGCCTTGGACGTGGAGAAGGCAGAGCGGGTTTACTGTCAAACAGTAAATACATGCATTGACTTCAGGACGAATTTGGCCTTGGAAGCCGATTCGAATGAAAGCTCTGCCGGTGGGCAGTGCAGCTTTCTGAGACCGTCCTAGGACAGATCTCAGAGGGTGGGTGGTGAGGTGCCACTGAAGCTCTCCTTACATTACCATGCCAGTTGTGTTTGAAATTGTTCTATGGAGGCCTGCTACCGGGGGGAAAAACACTGAAAGAAAGGAAAGAAAGAAAGATGGAGAGAGAGAGAGAGATAACCACCACTATGGACAAAAAGATATATCCAGAGACATGATGCAAAGTACATTAAATGACATTCCTAGAAATCCCTCCCCCCCCCAAAAAAAATCACAAGGAAAAAAGTGTTTTTCTCAATCCAGATTTCATAAACAATTTATGACAGAATTCAAAGTATATGGGGATAAGGATTTGAAAAGTAAAAGGCAAACTTTTTGAGATGGGTTTTGCATATTCCTGTGGGCTGACTGAACACCATGACTCTGGAAAATTTGGGTTCCCTTACACTTCGACTGTCAAGAGAATGAAGACCGCAAGCACGGGCAGGTGTACCCATCGGCTTGCTGGGGTGGGCGCCCACGTCTGACTGTGGGGTGGGGGTGGGGAGGGGCTGACACCAATAACTGCCATGCCAGGGTGTGAAGAAACTTCTAGAAAAGTTCGCTCAAACCTCAGAGGAAAGTAACAGGCTCTGGGATGGAGAGAGTGGCATTAGGGGGAGGGCCTCTGCCCATGAATGATCAGAAAAGGAGCATTTTAGTGGCAGGGGGATGGATGGGTCAGGAAAAAAAAAAGCATATAGAAAAACGATCAGATTTAGTGTTTGTGCCTCTGACTTCAGTTCCCAAAGAAAAAACATGGAGAGTGAGTTGAGGGACTTATCTTTGCCAATGTTGTTAATGCCATTTGATGGGAGAGAAAAAATTCCAATGTGTCTCAGAATCAAGGGCGGGACCTTTCAATTGGCCAGCCCTCAGCCTGTCAGTCTACACACCCCAGGTAGCAAAGTCTTCCTCAAACATCTTCGCTTGGCTTTCATCTAAAAAGGTAAACACTCTGATTGTTGGTGTTTCTTTTTTCCTGCTTGATCACAACTGAACTACAGTTTCCTGCTGCTTTCTGGACAATGAAACATGAACAAAAATGTAACTTAGTGTATTTAATACTTGACCCCTGTTCGTTATCACCCTAGACTGCCTCCTTAATGTTTTAAAGCCTTTAAAACATTTTTTTTCCTGCAAATCTGTTCAGAGTTCCCTAATTTTAGCTTCATCAAACTTAATACAACAAAATACCTTCAAAAATACAGCATACCTGTAACGTCCATTTACAATGGTTTTTCAGTAGACCTATACTTCTCAAGCATAGGAATATGCTATACCATTGAGAGAAAAAAAATAACTGTATTTAAATACTTACAAAAAAAAAAAAGGAAACAGGAAAGTTTTAAACTTAAATCCAGTTCCCAAAAAGGGGGGTGGGGGAGGGAAAGAAAGAAAAGCAATTCTATGAACGCTGCCTTTATAATGGACAATCAGAAATTTCACTAGGCTAATTTGACAGAAATTTTTCCTCATTTAAACAACATTACAAAAGTCCTGCATTATAAAATAGGGTAGAATAAATCAGTGTAATCAATAAAACTATACAACAATACAAATTACATATCTTCTGAGTGGGCAGTTTATTCTCTCTCTTTGCAGTCATGACTACAACATGCTCACTAAAAACAACTAAAACTGCCCAAACTATTGCTTAGTTTGTTTTGTTTTAAAAAAAGGGTGCAATTTTATTGTATATACAACCAATTTACTGGTAATACCTTGGCTTATCGCAAGGTTCTGACAAAATGTTTGTCTAGGCTTTTTTCCCTTCACTGTGAAGCACTGAAAGCTGCTATTTTTTTTTGTTTTTTTGTTTTTTTTTCTTTTTTCTTTTTTTTAGTGCACATATGTCATAATAAAGTAATGCCCAGCTAAGTGCTATAGGGGAAGGCAAAGTATGCTGGCTGGCTATAGGAAGTGACACCATATACTGACAATCACACCATACAACAGCGCCAAACGACTATTCAACCACTTATCAGACACATATGAAAATCCAAAATGTTTTATTTTATTTTTTTTTCCTTAAATAGAGATAACCAGTAAACAATTTTCAGAACTTGGAAGTTTAAAAACGTGCATATAAAAATGGGCATTATATACTTTTTATTGAATGTGGATTGACTGCAGTCTGCTAAGAAAAATGGGGTGTGGGAGCTGAAGAAAAAGGAAGTTGTCTTTTTTTTTTTTAAGGCTTGCTTGTGAAAGGAACAGTTGTAAAAACAAAATTGCTTGAAGCAGGGTCAGCTTAGTGCTTCACAGTTTGACTGCTTCTCTAAGAGGAGCCCTTCCTGCGCACGTGCATTCAAAAATCACAAAAAAAGTACAAAGACAAACACCTAAAACACACTGCGTCAAGTGCAGCACCGACTTTGGTCAAATAAAAAAAATAAAAGAAAAATTAATAATCGCTAAGCTTTTCTACACGATATAAGCAGGTATTGCATATTTTCATATATCTGGGGGGGGGGGAAATAAAGGAAGACTCCAAATAAATTGTAAAATGCAGCAACATCCAAAATACTGATATTCTAAGCCATCTACAGATCTCAGAATAGCACTGCCACTGACCACAGAGGACAATAAAGACTACTCCTATCTGCGGAACAACTAACTCTCTATTTAGTTCTAGATGTTGAAACTGACGATGGCTGACATAAAAGTCACATTTACAAAAAGTGTCTCCAAATGCTTGACTAGGGAAAAACCCCTTTCAATAGAGGAGCATGTGCAACAATTCCACAAATAATCGCTATCCAGGGCAAGGCACATTGATATGGAATTTTTGTTTTCGTGCAAATTAAGGAAAAAAAACAAAACAAAACAACATTGTTTCGGGGGGAAAGATGAGGAGCAAAGTGTCTTCCCAAGAATTTCAGTTACTTGATTGTATAGGACAGTAGTAGAACCCTTCTGAAGGGCTGAAAAACATAGTTTAAAGGCAAGTGCCTAGAGTAGGGATTACAATATTGTGTCTTAATGCACTCTACTTTATCCTACATTAACTATATAAAAATTAGTTACTAACACTAGAACATGCAGAGACTTTCTCTGATCAGCAGGGCCTGCCAACCAGAATGTATATATATGTATAGTATAGGAAACCTTCTTGAAGTTGCATGGGAAGCAAAGGGGTGCTTCGCTGTCTGGTAGAAAAATCACTTGCACTTTTTTTTGTTATTTTTTTTGTTTTTTTGTGTGTGTATTTTTTTTTTTTTACATAAGATACAGGACATTTGGGGGTGCAAACTTTTTTTTTCCCTAACAGGTACCCTTGATCTGAATGGGCACCCACCAGCATTTGTGTCAGTATGGGTTTCATTATTATTATTATTATTATTATTATTATTGTTTTTTTTTTTTTCCCCATAGCCCAGTTCAGGGGCGCAAAGGTCTTGAAAAGTTCTGGACAATCTCTGGTACAATGAAGTGTCTGATAACTGATAAATCCTATGTTGCTGGATACATGTAAAAATTTTCAGAGTTGGCATAATCCATTATAGTGACTTCTAGCTTACAAAATTAACAGATACCATGATTTCATTTTAGTTATGTGCTTTGATAACAGAAAATAATTAATTAGCATTTAATGTAGTTAACATATCGTGGTAAAAGCACCATTAGATTTGTTTTTTTGTTTTTTTTTTAATTTTCCTTCAGTTTTTAAAGGGATACAAGTTTAACAATAAAAAACATAAAAAGCAAAAATAGCTCCCCTTTTTCTTGCAAGGCTGTTTTTTACCCCGATAATTTAGAGTCCCGGGGTGGAAGGACTTGAAAAACAAAAATAGAATTTTCAACAATCTCTATCTTACAAAGATATTTAGCTATCCAATGAAATTGCACTTTACTCATTTCAAAATTCGATTGTTTTGATTGATTCCTGTCAGTTTCTGTCAAAACAGACCATCTTCCCCATTTCCATGTGAATTTGTGTGTCATTGTTGAAATTGTTGAAAAAAATGTTTTGTTTTTTTTTTTTTTAAATGTAAGTGCAGCATTTCACAACTTTTAAAAAACTGAATAGTAGTAGTAGTAGTTTGTCATTTCGGAATTGTTCTGCAACGTGAGTGGATTCACTGTCCTTGTGGGCCATGTTATATATTTAACTGCTGACTGCTGAACCAAACCAAACTAAAAGAAAAAATAAAAAAGGAACATAACTGCATTTTCTTTTTCCAATATGTTACAGAAAAACATTGCCCTTTGACTGTCCCATAAGTTATATATTGCAGATCTCAGCTACTACAAAAGATTTAGTTCTCCATGTGCCTCCTGATGACTCGAGGAGGCTCACACCTGTGTGGGTAAATTCATGAAATACTGTGAAACAGCCAGGCTCCGTAAGGAAAGTGTGTTACAACGGAAGTCAGTGAGCAAGGGTAGACCTCCACTAGCCACGTCACCTAATGCTCACGCTACCAGGGAATACACTCCAAATGTTACAAAGCCCAACCATTTCCAGCACCATATGAGAAAATTACAACAGTCCCTAAAGTATTTAAAAAAAAAAAAATCCCAAAAGGTTATGGCCTTTGCTGTTTGACCATAATGCTCGCTGTTTCCATGTACAAGTTGATTTGATTCTCCCCTTCCACTGACAGTGAAGTTGTAACCGCGCTGGGTTGAGGATGCGTCCATGTTACAGAGTTGAGAAGGGGTCAGGTGGTCTGTCTGGTGGATGGTGGGACGCTGCAACTTTTATCCCAGGTACCAGGACTGGAAGACAAAAGGAAAAGAGCGATTAGGGGTACAATTTGGAAAGTAACATATTTTAGAAGTCGCTCTTCCGACCGGGCAATTGGGATCCTATTAGGAATGAAGTGGGGGAGGGGAGAGGATTTTCTGGGACTGGAAGAGAGGAATGACAGACAGTAGTAAATCCTGAGTCACTGAAGTTCATCTTATTCCTCTGAAGTTGGAACTCAGCGTCTTCATTCGGATTTGCATCTCAGAAATTCTGAGTGGGTCTCACAAATACACTTGAAATACATATATGGGTTTTGAGTGGAGCGGGGGCAGCTGCAGGAGGGGGAGGAGCTTGATCATCTTGTCACTGAGTCCTTGGTGTCTAGCACAGTGCCTGGAGTAGAAGGTCCTTGACAAAGAAGTGTCGAGGACAAAGTGAATGGACAAAGGATGAGGGAAGAGGCTTCCTGTGCTTATCAATGTCTACTTGGAGGATTTTCACATCTCCTTTTCCATGGGATAGAGGCACGAAAGACAGTGTTGTGACGTTCTCTGAATGGGCGCAGGTGAACAACAGTGATGTAAAAATAAGTGGAGGTGAGGTAGGAAAAAGTGCTGTACGAAGAGTCCTGGGTGATTTGGGGAAGTCACAGCACCTTTTTGATCCCCAGTTTCCTTTATGTGTCCCTAAGGTGGATTTTTTGTGGTAAAATGCTCCTTTCGGCTCAATATTTCTAAGATAATTTTTCACAAATGACATAGAAGAATCCCATGGGATTAAGATTTCACCCTATTAGCTGCCATGATGTCCAAAGGACAAAAATGAGGCCGTTGCATAGCCCTTGTTCTTGCTTTTGTTCATTTACCACTTGTTTAGAGCCTTCCATATGCCTGCTGGGCCCAGTTACTAGTCACCTTTTCCTTTCAAAAATCCTTAGGGCACTGGCTTTGGACAACGGTCTGGTGATACATCACTTTAGGGGCCAGCATTGCTTTCCCTGTTAGCTAAACAAAGTGACCAGTTATGGCCTAATATCAGAGTTGGTTTCTCAAGTGAAATAGAGAAGTGTTTGGCTTTGGCCGACTTTTCCCTAGAGATACGCGGCCAAATTCACCACATTCATCATCATTCACAGAAAAACTGTCAACTTCCAGCAAAAGTGAACGTCTCCGAAATCTCTGAGTTGGCAGTGTCAGAAAAGGGTACCCTTCGAGTGGATTCAGTCAAACGAAGGCTCAACGGTGCCCAAGAGATTCAATTAGGTAGAGGACGGCCTCTGATCCCAGGGGTGAATGGCGAAATGATAGCTACATGGAAACCTACCACGTATGAAATTTCCTGGTCACACAAGCTACCTCTGATTTCCAGAGGACTTGAAAAACCCAAGCCTAACCCGAAAAACTACTCATCCTGTGTACTTTTTAGATGTTCTTCCTTGATCACATGCTCTGAGGAACAGAATAAAGCCTCTTGTGTCCCGAAAGGAAATCATCCTGGCAAAGACACAGGGCCTAAGTCTTAGTGGACAAAAGGCAGAAGAGGGGGAAAGAGAGGAGAGAGGATGCAAGGCCCGAACTGTATATCCAGGAGGCCTCTCCTCACAGCTGACGGATCCAGGCGCGCCTCAGCCGCGGTCTCTTGCTCACAAAATAGTCTCCAAGTTTGGGTGCAGCGAATAATGCTTACAGGATTTCTGTTCTCACACTTCCTAAGTCAGTTGTGAAATTCCAGCCTTCTTCAATCTGACGCTGCATAGTAGCTCTTGAAGCAAACACGGGGGACCACTGAGTCGGCAGGGGGAGCAGTTTTCCATACCACAGTTTCTGGACACAACCTCAGTGCACTACAAAAATCTGCAGTGGCTCTGCACTTCTCTTAAAAAGCAAAGCAAAAAGAAAAAAAAAAAGTTTCTTCACACATCTTACTATTCAGTGTGTGCCTTGCCGACAAGGTTACCCCAGAGCAGCTCTGTAATCCTTCACTGAAATAGGCTTTATTGATTGCTCTGGTCTATTGTTCTCTTTTCAAGTCCCCCAAGTTCAAGTTCATCCTGGTGTTACATCATGTCTGGTTGCTAAGAGCAACCAGACAGACCCAGACGTGACTATCATTAGCAAGAAACCCTCCGCTCTCCTCCCACCAACCTTCCAGTGGCTCTGACGTAGCAGGCCCACTGCAAACACATTGAAGTATTTATTCTGCCTAATTTATGACCTACACAGCAAGCAAGACCCCCACTCCAAAAACCAACACTGTTGTATATTTAATTAATCTGTCTTTCTCTGGCACTTGGGAAAGTTAGACAAAGGACTAATTATTGTGTTTCACTCTCCACACTTTTCTTTGGGGGGGGTGAATATTTGCATGGGAAAGAAAACTACAAGGCCTAGCATTGCGCCCCCCCCTTTTTCTTTTTGCCCTATTGACATTTCATGAAATACTTTAGCTGCTTAAAGGAATTAGAAAAAAAATGCAATGTGAATGTTACTCCTTCTGAGTTGGTATTCAGTAACACAAATCAACTCATGACATGTTTAAATTTAAATGCTAACCACACACTCTCAGAGTTACTTTAAAGGTTAGTTTTTAATCAATAGAAGTTGCTGACTCTGGGTTTTTGAGCTGCGCACTGCAGCTCTTGGGCTTTTGTCTACCGTTAGAGCTTTCAAACTTTTTTTTTCCTTGAGATGATTTTAGCAATGATTTTCAGACACAGAAGGCTATTGTGCTCTGACCAGCAACATGTCAATAGAGAAGCGAGTTGCCCTGTGGTGTGGTGTCAATATGACTCCTAAAGGCATGGGTTGGGGGTCTTTAATAACCCGTGAAAAAAACTTAATTAACCCTTTCAGGCCCAAACCACAACCTATTCTTAAACTTTTTCACTCCTGTAATTTGACCATTAGTACTTATTTCAACATCACACTAATCTTCATGACAATTAACCCAGCTACTTGACCAAAGCTTTCCTCAGAATGGGAAGTCAATCGGTTGGGGGAACCACACAGGGAATTTGTTTTTTGTTTTTTGAGGGTTTTTTTTGGGGGGGGGGGGGAATATGGTCTCTTTGATTAAATCATGTATTTGCTGAGATGGCAGATAAACAGAATAATAATAATTAAAAAAAACTCATCCATTTCACTGCATTATCTTCTCACAATTAGTTTGCAGTTGAAGATGCTCCTAACTTCTTTATGATGAATACAATAGTTGCACAGGTATATGCCACTCAATTTCTAGAAACTTCCATGAACTACTAGTAACATTAAATGGACAAGACAGTGGAAAAACCCACTTTTCTCCTACGATGTTTTCTTAGAAAAGCTATTCAGCAAGCAGTGCTAGTTTCAAAACATCACTTGAAGAATGACTCTGACCATTTTTTTCTTGGGTCATACAAGAGAAATATAAAAATAATCCTGAGGTTGTTAAATTGTTGGGGTTGAGTAGCAAATCACTGGGAAAATGGTGCCATATTAAACAAAATTCATTTATGGAGAGTCAAAAAATTGTCTTCAGACATTTACTGACACAAGCTTACATTTCATATGGTTTCTGCCTTCATATTTTATAACCCCTTAATCTAACCTACTGTATCCAGATGGACTACAAAGGAATCTGTCCCTTATCTGCAGAGAGTTTCAATATTACAATACAATATAGGACGATGTTATCTTGATACATTTACATTAAGGAAGTAAACACAGAGCTTTGATCTATTTTTTCCTCAGGGACTTTCAGCTATCGTTGTTTTGGAGATCCATAAATCCACACTCCCACAGAGGCTCCAGTTCAGTAAAATTACTCTGTTACATTCACAATTTCTATAGTTTGGGATGTGCTGGGGGGAGCGGGGGGCCGGGGTGGTAATTGCCCTCTCTCAGTGTTCAAGGTGAAACATCAAAAGAAACCTGCAGTCCAGGACCAGAGCTCAGCTTTCCTTTTCTCCAGTCAAATGAAGAAGTAATCTCATCAGGTTGGAAAGTGCTGACTAAGGATTTAATAAAGTGCCTGCAGATGTGGCGTCTCTAAGGTATTCAACTCATGTAATGCAAAACAGCTCCACACTGAATGTGCTTATAAAATTTCATTTAACCATTGCAGCGCGAAATTTTTTTTTGCACCATTCTCTAAGGAGTTTTATCACACTTCCCGCCCCTTAATTTACAGCTCCATGAAAGTTCGAATCCCCTTCTGCTGGGATTCTGGAATCCTCACAGTAGTCAGGTTTTATGAACCATAAACAATATCCATCCGGCTGCATCCTAAACAGGAAGGCTGGGATGGCAGTAGGCACCTCTGACAATGCCAGGCTCTTTCCTTTCTTATGCCCCATGGAGAGCAATTAGGAAACTCTTTTCCAAAATTTGGTCATGAAGTGGCCCCAAGACATGCTCGAAGAGACGAAGACTGGATTCCTTCGTCAATAACAAACGTTCTACTGTGAATAAAAACTTTTTTTTTTTAAAGGGCCTTTTATATACTCTTCTCACTAAGAGGGCAGGATGTATATTTGAACAACAAAAGGAAATACAAGACTGTTTGAGATAGCTGTATTTTACTTGAACCCAAAAAAAAGAGAGGGTGCAGGGGGTGGAGATGGGGAGGGTGGTACAGACTGTGACGCAGCAGTATCTGTTTTTCAGATTAAAAAGTTAAACAAAAGGCCTCAAGGGCAAAGTTGAACACTGCGGAAGGAGGTTGTTAATGTGGAATCCAGAACTGGGTGTGACGCTTCGCTTTCTTCTCCAGGCAAGGTGGGTTATTTAAGGACATTTGCACACATGAAACAGAGACGTGCACATACTGGGAGGCCTCTGTCCCCACGGCCCCAGGAGGCCCGACTCTTCATCAGTCCCGAAGAGGATGCTACCAACCAGGACTGTGGGAGCTGTGGCCGCCATTTTGACTCTTCTCTTGAGGAGATGCTGTCTCTGCTGGGTCACACTCCTCCAGTTCGTCATTTTTGGATTACCGCTCTTGTTTGGATGAGCTAAAGCCCACTGTTGAGCCCAAATGGGTTGCCCTTGACAAATCAGCCCAAAGCCTGGTAGCTCTGCTGCTCCCTTTCAATACAACAGACATGGACAGGCCTTCCAGGTTTCTCACAGCAGTAGACACCATTTTGGAGCATTTCTTCACTCATTCTACAAGCACCAGGGGCCTAATGTGTGTTTGGTGCTATGTATGCTAGACCCTGGGGATAGGATGGGTACGACAGATAGGTCCTGCCTTACTTAAGGAGCCATCGTGCAGAAAGACGGCACTGAACTGCAGCCTTCCACACCTTTCAAGATACCAAGTACCCTTTGTCCACAGTAGGATCAACCTTTATCAACCTAATATTGACTGATGAGGCTGAGCATCCAATGTCCTAGGACCCAGGACCTAGTCCTGCTTTTTCCCTTAAAAAAGTTGTGTGAGTTGAAGTAAGCAAGTCTCTGTCCTTGGGCCCCCAGAGGACTGCTGTGAGGACTGCTCATCGTGACTGGAGAGGAGAATGGGTTTTTACACACCAGTTTCTTCTGAGAAAGGTGGGCTGCTATCCACAGGTGTCAGTTACTGGTATTGCCAGCCACAGGCTTTGATCTCTGCCATCATTTTTCTTGTTTGATTTTGTTAATTAAAGAAAGCCTGTTTTCAATAACACTAAACCAAGACTTATTTATTGGACAGGAAACTATTAAAACATTAATGGGCCATGATTGGCCCCACTTACCTTTGTGGCCTTATCTTTTCGCTGCTTGTACTCAACACTTGTGCTGTGTTAAACTTCTTCCAGATCCCCCAAAGCCAAATGCTTTCTCCCTGCTGGGCCTTGGCACGGGCGATCCCGCTCTCCTTGGCTTCGCTAACACTTGCTAGTTCTTGTGTTCTCAGGTTAGCATCCCTTCTTCCAAGGGGTCTTTCTCCAGGCCTTTTGTCCTGGGGTCTACCTCTGTCACAGTCTCTGAACTGTAATTAACCCGAGTTCTCCCCAAGAAAATGGATATCTGGTTG
>CM052798.1:44031034-44135038 GCA_028533885.1 Nasua narica | reverse complement strand
CCCCCCCCCCCCCCCCCCCCCCCCCCCCCCGCCTCAGCCAGCCATGACAGACGCTCTCCTGCTCTCCTGAGAGACACACGCAGGTTTCCACTAGCTGCCCCAGGCAGTTCTGATAAGAGCTGCTGCAGTGGGGCCAACTGTGGCCAAGTGCGTCAGTAGCACGTGCAACAGTTTTGTAACATGGACGGCTGCCTACTTACTACAAGCACAGAGGAGTTGTCCAAACCACCGATCCCTGGAGAGTGACCGTGCTGCTCCCGGCCAAGACCTCCGTTTGGTTCAAACCTCAAGACGGGAAAACACTAATCTTTTTACCCAATAAGCCATCCAGCACCTCCAAACCTTGAGAGTCCACACACAATCCAATTATTCCGACGGTGGTTCCAAAGTCTAAATCTTTCACCGTCTTCACACTTGCCCTAGTGTCTGCCTCCCCATCAAGTACATTTTTCTTTTTTTCTTTTTTTGGTCTCTCTTTACATTTTCATCTGAGTAACCTTTTACCTCATGAAACCAAAGACTTCCGAATGAACAACCGCACGCTGGCCCACTCAAGTTCGCGCTGCAGCCTTCCTACAGGGCTATGTGCATCCTGGTGGAGCTCGGGCCCCGGAGGCCGAGTTAGCAGAATCCCATCGTTTAACCTGTACGCACCATTCTATTTTAGTTAAGTCATCTTAGGCAAGTTAGTTAGCACTCCTGAGTCTCAGTATTAGACTCTATGAAATGGAGATAAAAACTTGATCAGTTTTTATGGGGCTTAGATGAGCTAATGCCTGCGTAGAGGCAAGCACAAAAAACCAGAAGGCCGGCGTAAATGGACTCTCCAACATGTGTACGAGTCCTCCAGTCCACGTGAGACCCCAGGAGGACCGGTTCCCTTGGAAAGCCATCGCTCAACAAGGCGGCTCTCTCTTACTTAATGATATAATTTCTTAGTTAAAAGTAGCAGCTGCGTCAGTTCCATTCCCCCAGTTGCAAGAGAAAGTTCTTGAGAAAATAAAAATCTGTCTTTAATTGCGGTATTAAAATCAGAGCGGCGAAACCAACCACACAAAAGGAACTGGCTCAAGTTTATGAAAGGCATTTGAGCCCTTGCCTTGCAAGGCTAAACTGCACGCCTTGGAAGTTGGGGGTGAGCAGGGGAGGGGGGGAGAGGAGGCGGGGAGTTGAGGGGGGAGTCGTCAGGCAACCAAGTGGGACAGAAACAATCCTATTTTGGTTTTTGTTAGCGAACGGCATACTACATAGATCAGAGACTTCTTATAAAATACAAACCCCCACTGTACACAAAGCACAGGAAAATGTGAGGAAAAAAGGGAAAAACTAAAAGCAGCTTAGGGTGTGTTAACGCTGCTATTCTGTCAGCTTAAAGAGTATTTTATGCTTGATCAACAGCTCTTTTTTATTGTGCTTTTCTTTCATTCATTCAAGACATCAAAGCCGGGCACCACCAGCGTACCTGCCCTTCTGGAGCCGCTTGTGAGGGGGTTCTAATGAAGCACGACTCTGGGAGCCGGAGACCCCCGTGGACACGGCAGTTCAAAGGGAATATTTCAACAATGATTACATTTTGTAAATCTTTTTATGAAAGAGACAGCTTATTTCCTGCTTTTTCATGAAAAATAGATTCTATCCATTAAAGTGAGCCCGCGCCACGGAAGCTGCTTGAGATCTGAGGTGCAGCGTGGAGATTAAGGGGACAACGGCCCCGATGAAATCGTCCCGAGTTCCTATCTGTTTGGCTAGGGTGGCACTGCCGGATTTTCCGGGTGGAGCCCGGACCGGGCGCCGGACGGCTCTGCTCCAGCGGAAATGCGGTGACAATGGTGCTTCGCGCTTGATTTTCAGCCGGGGAGGCCTGGTGTTTATTGTTTGTTCCTTTTTATTCTTTTCGATGCCACAAAGTCCAAACCAAATATCGGAAGGCATCAGGCCACCCCTTTTATGGCGCAGGGAAAAAAGATGAAAGATTGGAGTTACAGATTCATTAAATGCTGTTATTTTTAAAGCCCCGAAATGGGACAGACCCTTTTGCACGTGGGAAGTTAGCCATTAAAAAGCTGGCTCCGGTCTGAAGATACAATACCGGCTTTATTATTGGCTAATGTCTGCCCCAGAGGCAAAACTAAAGAAGGCAGGCTACCCTTTTGTAATTTTTGATTTCAGTATTAAGAATGATCTTTCCTCGGGTCTTTCTTTTTTTCTTTCTTTCTTTTTTTTTTGGCGGCGGGGAGAGTTGAGTACAGTAGGGACCGAGGAGGAGAATGATTTCCTAGGGAGCTATGAAATGAAAAAAAAAATGTATGTTTTCTGCCCATCAGATTCCAGCCTTAATTAAATGCCTGTTGTCTAACAAGTGCAGACAGTCACACTTGGGGCTGGCCCAATGGTGGCCCAGGAAGGTAACCTTTCTTGTTTAAAAAGAGAGGCGTGGGAGTGGAGGTCAGAGCTCAGCAGAGCGTGGCCACATTGTAATAATCATTCCACCCAGTGCTTCTCCGCTCCTGCTCTTCCCCCGGAGCAGAGAAGCCCTTCCCAAACACCACTCAGGTTCACAGCACATCTATCATGGAGATGTAGTGTTTGGATTGTGCAGGTAGAGAAAGTCTGGAAAGCTGCGGGGGGGGGGGGGACATTAAAGCAAAAAGTCCAATTATTACAAAAAGTCTCCCAGAGAAGTCCTGCAACAGAATGACGGAGGATCTGGTAGTTTGCCAAAAACGAATTCTCAACCAACCTTTTTCAGCCAAGGAGCCCTTTAGGCACCGGGTGGCATCTGCCACCTTTGGACCTTTTCACTGCAGCTGGCGCCGACTGGCAGGGCCCAGAACACAGGTCTTTGCTTCTGTCCCCTTTATTCACCCTCTGGTCTCAGTCTGGGTTCCTTCCTCCTGTCCTTTCCAAGCCTTGTTTCCTGCCCGCTCCCCCACCCCTCTAGCCAGTCTCTTTCTCTCCCTCTCCACCTGGGGTTGAGCCCCCTTTCCCCCACCCCCAGGAATTAGAGCAGACCCTTCCTCTCCCAAAGGCCACAGAAACCAACAGTCCTTCCTCCTCCATTCACTGGATTAAGAAAGGAAGCGCAGAAGACCACACTGGGCAGCAGCCACAACCACTCCCCACCCCAGCAGCTGGAATGGAGGGCTTCTCACTGAGCTGGAGAGCCAACGAAACGAGGCTGAGAGGCAGAATTGGGGCAGAAGGTGGAGGAGGCTGCAGCATCTCAGTTCTCGAAACTCACGAGAAAAGAGAAAATAGTGAGGTGCACCTCAGCGCAGGACTCTGAGTTGGGAGCCCCAGCTCAGGCACGGGCTGCCCTGGGAGTAGCATCCCAGGAGGCCACCCTAATTCTACTTATAAAGATCCCATTCCTAAACTTGCTTTACCTTCCGGCAACACCTGCTTTTCCATTTCACTAGTTCCAGGAGTAATCTTTTCCTTGTTCAGTTTCCTTGAACAATCACCTTTCCTGTTCACAGTGTGGATGGGCTACTGGGGTAAGACTGTTCATGTCCCTCACGGAGCTTAGAGTGAGCTTGGCCATGGAGAAAGCGGGAGACCTACATGCTAGTTTCCGTGTCTTCATGGGTCCAACTCTACTTATCTGCAAAGCAGGCCTCGGTATACCAGGTATCACGGCATTGGTGGGAGGAGATAACAAACACAGAAAGACAAAACTTTCAAATACTGGCTGAAATGACTTCAAAATACCAGCCAGAAGGGTAAGCAGCATGGTCACGGGAGGCGTTGCTGTGATCCCGATGGCGTGGAGTGGGGTCAAGGTCTCCCTACCCCGGATAGAAATGGAATGACTTCCCTGAGCCCAGGCAAAACTCCATGTGACATCCCCGAAAGCACAAACCAGGGATCAGTGAACAATGCTTTCCTCCTCCTTCTGAAAATGTGGTAGGATTTAGGGTTTTATGGCAACACAACTTGTCTTTGTTAAGACGTGACTTGCAAAACAAACTCACATGGGGGAGTTGGCAGTTTCGAATGACAGTACTTTTTTTTAATGCTGAAACAGCAAATGCTTTTTATGTTCAGATTTATTTCCTTCTAAATTTGTAGATTAAATTTACAACTAAGCAATATTCATTACTACAAACGATTCGATTCTTCCTGAATATTTCTAGGGGAGGTGAGTGGGAAGCTGCCTGATGGGGTTAGGGTGGGGTGTGAAACAAAGGCAAAGAACCCATGACATTAGCACTCTGTATGAAGGGTCTTATCAACGGTTTGGACATATACATCATATATACGACCGGCAGAGCTATTTGGTTTCCCTGTCAGGAATCCATGCTTCTTGGAGAGAGGTAGTATCATTCTAACACAGAAAAGTTAATTCATTTCTACCTTTCCAGTCATGCCTTTAGAGATGGTAGAGATCTCCCAAGCAAAGATTACTAAAGACAGATTTAAGAATGTGTTTTATAAAATCAAGCATGGTAACAAAATCACCTACTTTGTTGTCAGCTAAATTCTACCACGTACGGCTCCCCTAGTAACTGACATTTGGGAACAAACTCAGAACTCACACAATCCGCTAATCTGGAACACTTACACATTCCGCTATCACCTTATTTTAATGAAACAAATTACACATTGGACTGTTATATGTTCATGGACTCTTTAAATCTGTTGCTAAATCGCCACGTGGATGGGAGAGCCTATCGGTCATTTTGCAACAATGGTGCTAAGTTCAAATGATACCTATTCACTTTCATTGGATTCTGCAATCACAGAAATCTTGCCGCTCTACCACCTTGTGCTATCTTAAAGGCGTTGAGTTAAGAAAAATACCTGAAGCTTTTTCTTTCTGTTCGAGGAGTAAATTGTCTGAGCTAAAATATCGCTTCCTGTTGTACTCCATCAGCCTTCCGGTGTTGTTCTTCAAGAACATGTTTACGAGTTCAAGTTCAGGTTTAAACTAAATAAAACACTCCTCAGGAGTTTATAACTGAGCCTCATTTACATGTGCTCCCTCTGAGCTCTGCTGGCCTCAGTGTGCGAGTTTCCAAGGCTTGGCGAAGGAATGTTTCACAGTTGGAATCTGTACCACTTTCTCAGGCATTTCAGACTCCGAGGCTGGGCGCACAAGCTTCAGTTAGTATTCAAAGTTTCCTCAGATCTGCTATAAAGTTGAAGAGAGAGAGAAAGAAAGACAAGGCAGGGGCCAACTGTATCTTCTTAATTTTCCCTATCAGGCTTTCAAGTTAACATTCCAGTTGAAAAGTGAGTAACAGATTCTAGAAGTATGTTCTAGAATTCCACAGCCATGACTTTGAATTTCTCTGCAATCATTTTCAGCATTTTGTGAAAATGGTCGGTACGTATTTATTTACTCTCTTCAGATATAAAAACTGGGGCTTTCCAAGCTGTTTTTCTGCCTTGAAAATGCAGATAAAGAGTATTATGAAAATAAATGTCCGGACCCCATAAAAAAAGGGGGGATCTCATATTGCATTTATGAAAAAAACATAAGGGATTTTTTTAGGTCAGAAAGAACCCAGGGATTTTCCTGGCAATCAAGGTACACTAGAGAGGAAGAAATAGCTATTTTAGGTTGGAAACTGGGAAGAGCTGAAGTAGGGATTCTAAATGCTATTATAGGGAACCGATCTGGAGAGAGCTGATTCTCTCCATGACTCACCGAGGTTAAGACTAAGCAACGGTCCAGAAATTCAGAGAAAGCGGCCATGGTCTTTGTGGACAGAAATGGAAAGAGAACCAGAGAAAGCGCACCACGGACTCTGCCACTCAACTCTCTGAAATTTGAGTTTATGTAGCGAGAAAGTAGGTAGAGGAGTAATACACCAGTGATGCATGGCCCGAGAGCTACTTTCTAGCATCTCTTCACCCTGGGAAGCTTCTTTTCTGATAGGTGAGCACATCCAGCATCACCGCAGGTCCTGGCATTCCCAGCTTCGGTGGCTGCCTCCCTGCGGAGTGATATGTGATGAGGCCAGTAGTCCAAGAGAGAGTAAGCCCTGCTGTGGGTTAGAGTAGACTCTACCTGGTCCAGGGTGGATGGACAGAGTCCACGATGAATTTGCGTCTCAGTTAAGAGGGGATTAAGACCACCTTCCTAGCGCGGTGGTTGCGAGGGTAAAATGAAAGAATATATGGAAGTGTTCTGTGTCTTAACTAGACTATGCAGAACTGAGGCTTGTTTTATGGTATTCTTTTTTGACATGGGGAAGACAGAAACCGCATCTTTCTATGCCAGGTCACGGCTCTTCTTGGCCTAGTACAATGAGGGGGGCAGTCCTATCTCTTGAATCGATATAATAACAGCATGAGTCTGCTAGCCATAAACTCTTCCCTCGATCCCCTGAACTTAGGTTAGCTCAAATGCTGAGAAACATCAAGGATTTTCTAGAAACAAATTAAATGTGAATACGCTTCTAACTAAAACTCCCTGCTGTGAAAATAAGGCGTTTCTTCTACTGGATAAGGACGTGAATAAAAAGTGGAATCCTTAAGATGATATTCTGAAGAAAAGGATGGTAAAAGGAGTCTCTTTTTGGGTGGCGGTTTTCTTATGGTGATTGAGGAGAACTTGGGCTCTAAGGTAACCGTAGAGTCTCTCAGCCTTTGGCCAGGAATGATTGGCCAATGTGGCAGAAAGATGAGAATCTGCATATGAGAGAGTCTCTGCTAATCTCATGGGTCAGTCAACCACAGATTACTGTGAATCATGTCCTTATGTCTAGGGTTTTTTTTTCTTTTTTCATTTTCATAAACATTTAATTTTGACTCATTCTCCACTGCCCTTTGGATTCTGCTATTCCAGGTTCCTATAGGAAACAAATTAAACACAACTGCTAATGTTACTTTTTTTTTAAGTTCCTCTGGCAAAATGGTGGCTGAGAGGAATGTGAAACTCAAGACAGTTTGCAGAGTTTCCTGGGGGATTTAATGTACCAATGTGAACCTTAATTGTTTTGAAGTGGAAATAATTTGACAGTCGACCTGACAGTCGACTTTAAAAGGCTGGGCATTGGTTAGTGTGTTGGCAGGTGGAAGTAGGCTTCTCGTTTTTAAACTGATGCTGAATCCTTTGGTAAAACAGTAGCCTTATTCTTCTATGATTTTCTTTAAGAAGCAGAGAGCACCAAATCTGGAAACATGCTTGCTTGACAGAGCAACACGGAAGGCAGGGGCCGAAGAAGACGAGCGATTTCCTAGAAGCCGATCAGACACTTGGAGAAGCTGCCTTGTCTCTTCCACTCCCTTCGAGTTCGTGATTCAGTGGCGTCCATCCCTCATTTTGCCATGCAGCTTAATTTGTGCCTGGTTCTCATTCCAAGCAAGCAGCCAGGGAAGGGTGCAAAGGGGCAGTCCAGATTTGACAGCACCGGCCCTACGCCTGAGGAGCATTAGCGAATTCCATAAGGAATATCCAGCCGCAGTTTTTACTTTACAAAGGTCATTGTGATGCAAGGCCCAAGGGAAGAGCCCTGAGCTAGCAGCCTTCCTGGAAGATGGTGGGGGTGGGGGAAAGGGGAAGAATGATGTTTTTAGGAGGGTGGGGGTGAAGAGAACTTGGTCCATCTTTAGACTTTGACAGGAAAAAATATTTGGGAAGAGGCCAACTGTGAGATACAGCATGGCCCTAGCTGGATGGTAATGATGTAACAAATAGCAACATCCAGAGCTATCCAGATACCAGAGAGAACAACTGGCAGATATTACAATCATTATAAGATGTGAAATTATACCTCTCACTGCTTCATTATCACTATATTTCATAATATTTGTCTAGAAAGGCACACAAAGCCTATCAGGTTAAATTAATCCTAATGATCAATTTTAGTTTTATTCTAATTAAACAATTTCAATTTAATTAATGCGAGCACAGAAATTAGTCAAAATTACAAATGTAAATGTTGAACTTTAAATCAAAGGTCCTCCCTGCTCTCTGCCTCCTGTAGAAGCACTTTAAAGGGTTTGCCTGTGAAAGTGGATGGGAATTTTAACCTTTGTCTATACTGTGAAGGACAAGAGTTAGAAAACTGTGCAAGCTAAAAGCTCCCCAGAATGCCCACCTGCCCACACCCACACCCACACACACACACACACACACACACACACACACACAAACACACGGCAGTCTCCGAAGAGAAATTCCCTGAGGTAGACTTTTGAATTACGTGCTTTTGTTCCTGAGGATTCCAATATACGTGGGGCAGTCTAATGGATACTGGGCTTTTATAAAACACCTTTATAAAATAGGAACCACGCATCCACGAAACCACCCGTCCCTTGCCTCCTTGGTATCAGATACCTTGCTTTTCAGTTCTGCTTTGCCTCTGTTTACCCACGTGCCCTTGGAAGTCATTCCACCTTCCCCAGGCTTTGGTTCTCTCAGTTGGAGGTGCTGTTTTATCGGAATCATGCATACTTTATTCCAAAATGCACTTAAAGTTGTATCTGGAAAATGATGGCGTCTAGAGTAGATAATCTTTAAGGAAATCACCAGTTTCAGTATTCTGTATTTCTATAACTTCAAAAAATTCTGGCCTCTTAAAATGGATTTTTGAAAATGGTATGGGGGATATGTGTCTGAATCATCCTGTAAAGACATTCAAATAACCTTTCTTCTCCCTTAATAAAAATCCAAAGGAGATGGAATCCAGAGTTCTAAAAATTTGAGGAATGAAACGATGTGGTGAATGAATTTTTTTTTTTTTTTTACTTAAATGGAAAAAAAGGCAGAGTGGGTGGAAAAAAAAATGTGAAATAGGAAAAAAACATAATAAAGAGAAATGCATTTCATTTTTTGTATTTAAATACTTTTGTACTAGTGAATCACACCTAAGACCAGGCCTGCAGTGTCACAGATTCTTGGTCTTAGAAGAATGTCATATGTGACCAAGATTCTATGTTACCATTCTTATATTCGTAAGATAGCCACAACTTCTTTTCCCACAAGGCAAAAGAAAAGGAAAAAGAAAAGAAAAAGATCATACATGATCTTCCATCTTGACTTGTTCCCAATTGCACATGAGAATTATTTGATAGCAATCAATCCACTATCACTGTTCGGGGACATTATAGGAGAACAGCAGAGTAATTTAACAATATAGTTGATTAGTGTAATAATCATCATTAAATGGTAGTAATGATAGTGGGATTCCCCTTACCTTGGTTAATGACCATAGACAATTCATTTCTTGACTGCCAGTGGTAGAAATGGTTTTTGAAATATTAACTTCTGCCCCATGGGAATGACACTTAGCCCATCACATTTAATTTTTGACCTTCACTGAACAGCATGATCCTAATCCCTTGATTTTATAATCTTAACTAGGAATCATTAAAATATGGATTGACTCCAGTTGGCAGGAATCTTTATGTTCTTTTCACTAAAAAAGCTATAAATCCAATGGTTGACCTTTTATTTCCAGGTCACAAATGACACCCACTCACTTTTGTCCGTTCACATAGGATTTATGTTAGGGTCTACAGGTATAAGCCATGAAAGTTGAACTTTAATGAAATGTCTTTCAAAGCTATGCACTTAACCAAAAATTTCCCACCAAAAAAGGAGCAGAGCGCCTTTAAAAAACAGCTTTTATATCCTTAGGTTCATGGCTGGCCTCAACTAAGTCTATTTTTCACTGGTAGTAAGTTTCCTCTAATACTGGGATTTTTCCGAGGGTAAAAATTAGGCGTGTGTTTGGGATGATAATAGTACCTTCGTTCTCAATTTAGATTTCTAAACTGAAAGATTTCTGAAATGTCTCTCTTGCCATCACCATAATTCATCTATCTCCAGCTGAAAAATGTTCCCTGTCCTTTCTCCCAAAATCAATTGTATTGATGGGAGGTGTTCCGTGTTGTCCATCAGGGAAATGTGAGTTGATGGGACCCCAAAGCAGGGAGCGAAGGTAAGGAATACCGAACCTGTGCAGGTCCACACCATCTGAAGGAGATCAATGTTTCCCATAATACTCTTCCTGTTCTGCAGCACCCTAACTGTCACAATTAATAATGTAGAAGGGGCTGATTAACTTAGGTAAAGTGCTCTCTGCTGTGTAAACACATAAAGATCTATGAGGCAAAAAAATAAAATAAATAAATAAAATAAAAAATAAAAAAGGAAAGAGGGTGGGAAAGAACGAAACATCATTTTTATTTTTCATGCGGATGCGTTCTCACTTTCCATTCTTCGCTTGTAACAATTACTGTACCAGCCACTCTGACAGAGTCAATAAATTGATCTGGGTCTTGAGGCAGCGGCAAAGCAGACAGATCTGATACACCATTATCTGCAGTGGAGAGTGGGGGGGGGGGTTGGGTGCACTTGGGTGGCCGAGGGCAACGGGGAGAAATCAGCAAGGGCAAGCCAGCGTTGCTCCGGATAGGTAATTAACGCTCTACATGGAGTTTCTGGAAGAGATGAACACACCAGGGATGTGTGCTCAGTGTGCCTGAGCACGTGTGTGCGCGCGTGCATGCGTGCGTGAGTGTGCGTGTTGAGAAGGGACAGAGAAAAAGACGCCTTCAACTTGGCTAAAGGATGCAGCCTAAGTAATACCGTATGCACCACTTATTGAGGTCCCTGCGGTATTTCAGTCACTCAAACGGATCTGCAATTCAATGAGGATCACCACCCCATTAGAACTAATCATGTCAGCTGTGTATCTGACAAAATAAACATTCAGAAACTGTGCTCCTAGGTTCATAACTTGTTTTTGCACTGGGATTTTTTTTTTCTTCTCTCCCTCATCCAGCATAAAGTTTAATAGTTTTTTAATATGAAATTATAACATCCATACAAACTCTCCGTATGCATTCCTCAGCGTATTTTGCCTCCCAACCAGAAACTGCAGCTGTTAGCTGAGCTTTAACTTGCTCCTTGGGAGTATGCTAAGTACGTTCTTAATAAATAAATATCATTCCACTAGCTAATGAGAGAATTAATGGCACAACTTATGGAAAACGGACGTGGGAGGATGGGGGAGGAGGGACTCAGCTTAAGGGGAAAGTGACCAGATTACCTCTGGGGTTTTCGCCATATTAACATTTCTGGGTTTCTGCTGGCAATCACAGGTCCTTGGTCCAAAAGATGGATAAGATGCATCCCGCCTGTCCTCGGGTGCTTTCTGGAAGTTCAATTCTAAGTGGTGAACAAAGCAGCAGCACACACCAGCTCTCCGTGTGCCAGGGAAGGGGGCTCGGGGCTTCCTAATCTAACTGTATCGAGTCTTCCTAAAGCTCTAAGTGGAATCCACGAATGGATGTATAATTTTATAAATGTGACATCTGAGGTTCAGAAAGGCTAAAAAGTACCCCCCCCCCCCAAGATCACGGTACTCATCTCCGACTGCCATAACAAAACATCCTGAACTAGGTGGCTTAAACAACAGATAAGTATCTGAAAATATTTATTTGCTCACAGTTCTGGAGGCTGGGAGGTCCAAGAGCAAGGTCCCAGCAGATTTGTACCTGCGGGTCCTCTTCCCAGCTTGCAGATGGCTGCCTTCTCACTGAGCCCTCACGGGGCTGGACCCAACTCTCTGCTGTCTACCGGATGCAGGCGCTAATCTTGCTGCAAGGCCCCGCCCTCACCTAAACCTACCTCCCACAGTCCCCTTCTTCAAATACCATCCCAGTGGGGGCTAGGGGTTCAGAATATGAATTTTGACAGGACAGGGGTGGCGGTGGGGGAAAGGCAGAACAACACAATTCAGCTGACAGCAGTCACATACAGAGACAAATCAAAATCAAGTCTGCCTGGCTCCAGGGCTGATGTCTTCTCTACTCTATTACATCGCCCAGGAGAGGAGGGTACCTCACGATCATGGGTCTTCAAACTACTACTGTCTCTAAAATCCCGTACGTACAGAGTGTTAAAGCAAGCTCAGTTAAAGTTTCTTCACATACAGAGATCCCACTGTGTCCTTCACCTGCTTCTCTCCTTCCGCAGAATAAAGTCCAATTGCCTTACCATTGTATAAAGTAATGGATTTATTCATGACTAGAGCCTAATTTCCTAGCCTCATTATTCAGCATTCTCTGCCATTTACATTAACAGATACATCAAACAGAGTAATGTTCTTCAAACACACACTGCTACTCTTCTACATGTGCTCTTCCTCTTGCCTGGAGTGGGATGTTGTACCCACCAGGCCGGTCTGTCTCCTTTGAAGCCAGCTCATATGTCGTTCTCCTCTAGAATATCTTCCATGAGTCCCCTGCTTCTCTCCAGAGTTAATGACCTACTCTTTGTATTCCTTATAGATTAGGCATACTTCAATTGTTTCACTTATCACACCTTACTATACTTTGTTTACTTTTTTTCCCAGAGTCGTGAGCAAGGTATAGCAGGGACTGGATACACACACACACACACACACACACACACACACACACTCTTCTTCCAGCCCAGTGTGTTTCTAAGAATATAGTAGGTGCTCAGTAAATTTTTTTTAAAAAAATCCTATTCCCATGATCAATCACATAGCTGATGAGTTGGGGAGATAAGCTAAGTATCCAAGTATTTTGACTCCTAGTCTAGTGCTCTTTCTAGCCTACCAAGATGCACAGGTCCCTACTATGGTCAGTTAGTTCCCTTACTAGAATTTTCTATCATATTGTCCTTCCACCCTCCCCCCCCCCCCCCACTGTGCAACTCCTTCCCCATATGCACACATAATGGCCAGGGATCTGTGGATGGGGGATCGTACTTGGGAGGGGTACAGGCTGTGTGCCATGAGAACTGGCCTTAAATTTCCCCCCAACTACTCAGGGCAACAGGAGACGCGCAGCATATCCTGCCTTTTGGAAGGGAGCATTGAACACTTTCCACATTAGTAAGGCAGCACAGTGGGGGTCTGAGGTTGCCCTTCAAGTTCAAGTCTGGGCTGCAGCTCCATTATCCCAACACATTCAGAGTGTGGGAGGGAGGCGTGAGGGCCAGGAACACAGGCCAGGACAGCCTGTCCTAACCCAGTGTCCCAGCCCCAACACAGGGATCCAGCTTATCACGAGCTCCTGTGATTCATTAGTTAATGTGTAAAGCATTTGGAAAGTGGAAAGCTAATTAGAAGTGCTAAGTTATTTCATCTCTGCTGTAAAAGAAGCAATGTGAAGCCTCAGGAAAAATTCTCATGCAAATATTTTGGGGAGGCGTGTGCTGCGGAATGTAACTCAATGAATAGGCTCCATTGAAAGGCTATATCTCAAAAAGAGAGGCCCCTGATAAAAGAATGTGCCTCCGTCCTCAGTAAACAAACAGGAAGGTAAACAAGTGGGTGTGAGAAAAATGGGCAGGAAGAGTCACTGAGAACTCACGTGAGAGCTTTGAAAATCTCACTTTAGACAATAGGTCGCAGCCTTGAAACTCGGTCCGTGGGACCTGCAAGGTCTTAGGCTCCCGAGAAAGCCTGGGAAAGCCTGTGCCCCAAAGGAACCCCCTCCTAATGTGAACGGTTATTTTTTAGAGCGCAGGAACATTCGGGAAAGTGAATTCCTCGGGCTAGGGAGTTTCCCAGGCAGGGGCTTTGTGGAAAGGGGGACAGTTGGCCACCTGTACTGCCTCTCTCCTCACAGTTCACGGAGCGGGGCCAATCAACTCATTTTCCTGTTCTCTGAACTCTGTTGACTCAAGCTCAGCAAAACCAGGCTCTTTTCTTTTGCAAAGGAAGCATCTGGTTCCAAGTCATAAAAGAGAAACCCAGAACCCATTGCTGACTGTTTGATAAGCACTGGGGAGGGCACGCGGAGGGCACTGTTTCACAGGGTTCCCTTGCAATTACAAAGGGACATGTCCTCCAACTCAGCCTTTTCAGAGTTCCAGTTTACCGGGAGAAAGTTGACCCAGCCTGTGGGAGCTAGTCTGCACACAACTCGAGTACGTCTGCCTGAATCCTGACTCGGACGGAGGACTAAAATGACCTGATCGCTACACAGGCCCTCACTCGTGCTCACATGTGCATGCGCACACACGGTATATCTGTTTCTTAGACACACAGAGAGCACTGAGTGTAGAGGAAAGTCACTGTAAGAAGGCAGGCATCAAGGGATGAAGGGAATCAAGTGCAGCGATAAGAGTTAAAAGCACATGAAACCTATCAGAGAGTGGGAAAGAGGAATATGGCAAATACTGCTATCAGTTTACCTACTATCTATGGCCCCTACTTTCTTGGGGCCGTTTTGTTTAGGGAGGACAACGTAACCCGCCCAGGGTACTAAACCATGATTTTAGTCAATCAAGATAATTCTGTGTTAGCTTTCACAGCATTGTTTGCAGCTAAAAATTCAGTGTAATCCAGTTTTAGTCAGTGAGACCTAAAGAGAAATTTGCTAACAGGAAGCAGGGGAGGGGTACGGCAGGACCTTTGTTTCCCTGATGTAAGAGGGATAATGGTGTAGAATATGGGCATGATGTCTGGAGCTGCACCAGCCATTTTGCGACCAGAGGCACCAAGCATGAGGATGAACAGACAACATGCTGAGGGTGGTAGAGCAGAATGCCTGCAAGAGCATGGGTTCCTCCTGGTGTCACACAGCAGATGAAACAAGGCCAAAACCCACATAGATTTCACGTGAGGAAAAGAACCCTGATTGGCTTAAGCCATGCTTAATTGGGTTCTCTTCTATCAGGCAGATGGTATTGTGGCCTTCATTTCATAGATGAAGGAACTGAATTTTAAAGGGTAACCTCCAAGATCACTCTGATGAATGGCACAGCCAGAATGTGAAAATAGTCTATCCTACTCTTTAAATCATGACTTTTTCCCTGCTCCCCCAAAAGAAATCAGGCCGTGAGTACCAAATATCTTTCCCTTAGTATCCTGGAATATCCCCTGATCAGAAGCATCATTATCAAGATCCATCCTAGGACTGGAAATTTTGACAGCAATGCTACAATTAATGCTAGGGTTTTCTGGCTTCATTGCATGGCTGTCATCAAACCCTGACCTCACTCCTCTTAGTTCTCTACACAAATTCTCACCTTCCCTTTTCAAGCTTTCCTCCTGCTTCATTTTCAGCCTCCTTTGCGCACAGTCCCGATGGCTAATTTAATGGATACCAGATTTTTTTTTATCCTTCTTCCATAAGATCTAAAATTTCAGGTGCAAGCTCGCTCTTATCTTCCCCTTGTCCCTGGCCACTGATCTCATTTTAATACCGAGAAGAGGGAAGTGAGAAAGGAGACCGGATTTATTGAGCACCTACTATGTGTCAAATCCCAAGTAGGTACTTAATTCTTTCAATAATCTTCCGTTTGCTTTAACTAAGAGGCTTCCCCAAATCTTTTTGGAGCAAGACAAAAACCAAACAAACAAAAAGGCTAAAACCAAACTAAAACATGTGACTTAAAGGTAATAGGGTTACGGAAGTATAAGAATGGAGGGATAGGGCACCTGGGTGGCTCGGTCAGTTAAGCATCTGCCTTCAGCTCAGGTCATGATCTCAGGGTCATGGGATCAAGCCCGTGGCAGGCTCCATTATCGGCGGGGAGTCTGCTTCTCCATCTCCCTCTGCAACTCTCCCCTTGCTCATGCTCTCTCTCTCAAATAGATATATAAATAAAATCCTACTTAAAAAAAAAAAAGAAAGAACTAAGGGTGATAAAAGAGACCAATCCCTAGAACCAATGCTCTCATTTTGCCCAGAAGTGAAGTTTATAGTTGAGGACATCTAAAATGTGCTGCTAAATTAAACACTGAAAGACGAGGATTCTGTTTATTGAAAAGTATATCTTAATAGTGTCTCATAACCTATCAGCGAGGTCAAGTGTACCAGAAGAGAATGTACAGGTTGGTACGGGAGACGGGAGGCTAGGGGGATTCACTCTAGCCCACAGTAGTATGGAGGGAGGGGAAGCACACTGCACAAGTAACTCATCCTGGTGAGGGGTTGTTGACTACTCAACACCTAGGACTGGAGTTGAGAGCAAAAGAAAAAAATGACCAGGCACTGCCTTTCCCTTCAGTCTAGTGGGGGAGGCATATGCATTTGCTCCCAGTCCTTACCACACTTGGAGACAGTTTCTTCTTGGGGAGTCTCTTCTTCCTTGGGGCACAATTGAGCTAAAGAGGAGAAATGGTGTGCAGAGGAATAGATGTGCCCAATCAATCAGGATTTGGAGGTACCTTAGGCCAGATGCTCAATGGAAGGATCCATGGGGTTATAATCTTTAGGGGAGGGGTTGTCCTAATTTGCTAGATGGTTGTTTTAGATCCATAGTCTGGCAGGTAGGTTCTGGCCATATCCATGTAGCATCACAGGAGGATGTGCTGAAAGGTTTACCCGAGACCTTGCCTAACGGGGGGGGGGGGGGGGCACATTGAAGGGAGCTGGGGCTTGGGAATCAGAAGTGGGTGTGTGATCTGGGTCTACTGACCCCTGGCTATGTGGTTCCAGGGTAGGCATGTCTTCTCTTTAAGCCTGTTTTTAAATCTGTATAACGGGGATAACAATAATAATGGTTCTGCCTCCTTCAATGGGTTGCTCTTAAAGATCAAGTGAGAAAATACTTTGTAATCCAGAAACTACTATTTAAATATAAGAGTTTAGTTATCAACCAAACAATAAAAGCTATCATTTGTTGAATGTCTGACATTTGTTGAATGTTGAAAGTAAATGCCAAGCATTTACTTTCTCTATACCAATAGAATTTGAGACTTAAAACAACCATCAGAAAAATAAAATAAAATTAAATTAAATTAAAAATGAAAAAAAAACTACCATCAGAGATGATATAATCATCATTCTACAGTTAATAAATCAAACCAGAGCCATTGAATCACCAAGAAAAAAAAAAAAGAAAGAAAGAAAGAAAAGAAAAGAAAAAAGAAAACACATATACTGTGTCTAAGGGATGGAATAAAGCTCCACCCAAGAGCTGAAAAGGAAGCCCACAATCTCAGCTGCTCTGCTATCTGGTCTCTGGGCAGGGGCTAGCTGTTCTCACAGATGCAGACTAACATCATTAGTAAAGGTCTTTTTCCCAGGCAGGATGAGAGAATGAGCTCAGTCTTATTTTACAGACGCATGAACTAATAGGAAACTGGGGCAGGTCTTCAGAAGGACCAAGCCCAACATCAGTCCTATCCCACGGGACCCAATTTCCAGGCTTCTAATTCCTTGATGTAAGAAGATGAGTCAATCCTAGATGATCTTAAAGAGAAAATGGTCAGTAACATTTCACTAACACTAATTAAGCATGCAGATGCCGTTTGGGAAAAAGAAATTTGAGAGAAAAACTGGTTCAAATCCTGGCTACCTCTTTTGCTCAGGGCAGATGTATTCTTCTGAAACGTCAGTTTCCTCACCTGTAAAATGGGGATAATAGCGTCAACCTCAGAGGACTCTGAGTACTGTAGTAAGAGTAGGCACATGTGGGTGCTTAACACAGAGTATCAATTTGACCAGTAAGACTTGCCACTATTTCCAAAGTCAGGAGGAGATGAAATTTTACCTGTGATTGTGTGGGCTTACAACGGAAATGCTAAAATCCAATTCTAACTAGAGGGGAGGATAATTTTTTTTTTTCCCCATTTACAGAAATCTCAGTTTGTTGCCTCTGCAACTCTCCGGCTGGTTCTCTGGACTTCTGTAGGTATCTAACTTCCTCCAGGCAGGCAGCACAGGGCAGGGTGGGGAGGAGACAGGAAGGCTTCTGCTCATCCGAGCGTGATCTCAGGTGAGCTCGGTGCTGGGGGTGAAGGCGTTACACAAGGAGGGGGACTTTCTTGGAAATGAGGGGTGAGGGAGCCACTGGCTGACACGGCCGTAGCAGGAAAGCATTCTAATTTTATCTGTTCGGTCCAGAGAAGACAGAACCCAACAAACATGTCACTCCTCTTGGGATGGGCTCAATAAAGCCTTATCATCCTCTTAGGACGGGCTCAATAAAACCGTGGATAAATGGGTGAAAATTAAAGCCAGGAAGAAAAAAGGAAAATGATATGAGAATCAGAACCATGTCATCAGACCAGAGTTAGACATGGGCAGAAAAATGGTTTAGCCTTTCTGCCCCTTCCACTCTTTGGAAAGTTCTTTCACCCAACTCTGTGGTTTCAAAGCCTCTTAGGCAAATCCCTATAGAAACTGGTATCACCCCGCATTATTAATGTTGTTGTTGTCATTACTACTATTATGATTTGTTACATCAGTGTCCTCTACTAGTCTTTGAACAACTTGAGGAGAATTGTTACTCCTCATTCTGTAGGTGTTGGGAATATTGTAAGAAACGATGAGTAAATGAAGACAAACTTATGAAGAGTTGTGTAGATTGCTTATGCTTTGGTTTCTCAAGCTGAGCCTCGGGAATATGACACAGAATGCCAACAGATTGAAATGCTTCCCATATTCGCCACCTCCCCACATTCCTGTGCATCCCCATCAAAGGCAGACAATGGGGGACATGCCCCTAATTTAGCCATGCAGGGACCTCTCCAGATCAGCCGGTTTTCGGCACGGCGCGAAGTGTGTGGCTTGTTCATACGTGTGTGAATTTCGTGAAGCAAAGGCAGTCACACTGCTCGCAAGTTGGGCAGCTAAATGATTTATTAAGCAAAGGTTACAGCACCTGTGCCTTTTTGTCAACAAATCAGGCCCATGCCATGCCAAGCGATTCTTCTAATAACCCAAATGGTAATTTGGTTTTAAATAGCATTTCAGATACTACAATTCTGTTGATGCAGACCAGTGATAGATTTGGGTGGCAGGGAAGAAATGCCTGTTTTTAATATTGTTTGCACTCATTTTTCATTTTAAAGAATTAGTTCTCATTGGAGTTCTGTGGGTTAAGCATTTTATTTGAACATTCTGATTAAACCAGAACCTGAATCAAAATGAGTTCTTTGCTCAGTCCTTCTGTGTGGGAATTGGTATTTCTATTTATTACCTGATGATGAAATATTAACTTTTTTTCTCTAAATAAATGCCTCCTCTTAATGGCTCTTGTTTTCTGAGATCAGATTAAATTATGGGATACAGTTGAAATGGCCATTGGCTTTCTGCTATTTGAGATGATAGCATGTCCTCTATTATATATCATTCGGTGGGCATGCAGGGGACATTAATGGTGTCCAAAGTGAAGTAAATACTCTATGCCCTAGAGACTTCACTATACATTAATATCAACGGTCCTGGGACAAATTTGAAGAAGAAGAGATTTGGGGTGGGGTCAGGGGGTCATGGTTTCTCAAAACCCATGGGTGTCCTGCAAGCTGTAGGAGGTGGCCACTCCCCATTTCAATGATGAGTTATGAAATGGAGACTGCAGAGTGATAGGAGGCAAATGATGAGAGTAGCAGAGGGAGCAGACAAGAGAGGCAGAAGAATGGGACAAATAACCGGGCAGGAATGTTCAAGCATAGTCAAAGCTGGGGTGAAATATACAACACAACTGCAAGGCTGTTGGAAAGAAAGCTAGCTCAGGGCAATGCTAAAAAGAAGGCAATTCTGTCTCAGTGAAGGGAGGAACTCTCTGGAGAAAAAACCAGACTGGAAGGGAAGGAGGAGAAAAAAATGGCTTTCAATTATCCACATTATCTTTCCCTACCAATCATTACAGATGATGAATTGGTGCAATAAAAGCCAATATTCAATTTTTCCAATTTACATGGAAAGAAGGCCGTAATATATTGTTAAAGGGAAGAAACAGCAGGTTATCCAACAGTGTATATAATATGATCTCATTTTTGCAGTACACTTGTATGCATAGCAACAGTCTGGATGGATTTATATGGAAATGTTAACAGTAGGACTACAAGTGATTTTTATTATTTCTCCCATCTGTATTTTCCCCAATTAACATGTATCATGACTGTAATAAGAAAAAGTCATTATTTTTAAACTTCCTTATGAATCATTTAGCTTCAAGCAATATATGCGGACTACCCACTATTGGAAGGGCATGAGAAATAGTATTTTCAGAGAGGTCAGCACACACTCACAGTGGATTTTGTTGATAAACAGTCTACTCATTTTGTTTTACAGAATTTTATGCTCTTAAGAGGGGAAGGGCCATTAGAGTTTATTTAACGATTACATTTTAAAAGTTGTGGCGAAATTCACAGAGCATAAAATGTACCGTCTTAACCATTTTTAAGTCGCTTCAGATTAGCCACACTGTTGTGCACTCACCACTACCAACCATCTCCAGAGCTCCTTCCATCTTGCAAAACTGGAACTCCATACCCATGAAACAATGACTCTCCATTCTGCCATCCAGCCCCTTCTCCCCTCCTCCCCCCCACCCACCTTGCCCCGGGCAACCACCATTCTCCTTTTCCTCTCTATGAACCTGATGACTCTAGGGATCTCCCATGAGTGGACTCATACAGTTTTTGTCCTTTTGTGACTGGCCTATTTTGACTTAGCATCAGATCTTCAAGGTTCACCCATGTAGCATACTGCAGAATTTCCTTCATTTTTAAGGCCAAATAATATGTACTATATACCATGGTAACATGATAGATACACAATAAAATGTATAGGCCACGTTTGGTTTATGCCATTTGGCTGTTGATGGAGACCTGGGCTGCTTCCACCTTTTGGTTGTTGTGAATAATGCTGCTAAGAACATGGATGTACCAATACCTCTTCAAGACCTTGCTTTCAATTCTCTTGGATGTAACCAAGGACTCGATTTTAATGCAGTCTCAGATTTAAAAGCATGGGGGTAGCCCAGTAGTACTCCTGAGAGCTGAGCATCAGTCAGGGTTTGAATACCTGCAGGGAAAGGTGCTCGGCAGCTCATGGGGCCATGCCGCACGGTGGTTAGAGAACGCATGCCTTGGAGTCAGGCAAACTGGGTACAGATTCTTGCTCCACATCTCACTGTTTTCGGCCATGGGAAAATGAACAATCTCTTTAGGTCTCAGTTTCTACATCTACAAAGTGGAGATAATTGTATCTATCCTACTGGGTGCCTGAGAAGATTAGCTGGGTAATGTACTTTAGGTACTTGTAACATAGAAAATGCTCAATGAATAGAAGCTATATATCATTAAAGAATACTTTGCAGAAAGAAAGGTCTTAGGATAAATTGAAAGTTGCCTATTTAAAAAGCCTATGCAGTAGTTCAAGTTCTATCTGCTAGAAAAAAGAGAGACCATATCTAATCTGTCTCCCATAGGTTGATATTTGGGCATTTGAAGAGATTTCCATTGGGAACTGGCCTTTTGGAGAAAGGGATACTATTTTACTTTGCATTTGTTTATGGATTTATGTGCAGGTTACCTCTTCCGCACTTGTAAAGCTCAAGTATCTGCTTGGGTGACTCCTCAATTTTTACTTCTCTAAAGGCAGAAAGCAAATGTTGTCCTCCCAATTAATACAAATTTCATGCTTTAGTAACAAAAGTATCAATATAGAACAAATGCAAGCTTGCTTAGAAAATTACTAATCTGCAGGCCATGTTTAAATTGTCTTAGACAATTCCTATGGGGGGAAAAACCTCTTCTGAATTCACATCTTCTTAAAAAGGAGATGATTTTTTTAAGTATATGGCCATTTTTATCTATATCTGTCTATGTCTAACCACTAAATGGTTCCAGAAAGTAGTTCCTTTTTAAAAAAAAATAGTTAATATATACACCTTCAAACTAAAATATTTTGAGCACATAATTTTTACCTTAGGATATATATAATATTTCTTTTTAAATGACAACTCCATTAGCACAGTTTCTCCTAAGACAATTGTGGACAGCTTTCTTCAAGACAAACACGGCAGGTGTAACTGTGATAAGACACATTTAAGCTGTTGTCCCAATGATGCCAAAATATTTAACAGAAACCAAAAAAATTCAGTTCCAGATGCCAAAATTGGGTCTAAATGACATCACTCATCCAGATGCGTGGAAAATCTGGATTTTCAAGAATTGAATTTTTGTGGTCAACATCGTGAAGACTCAGTTTCTGGGTTAAATAAGGCATTTGTGAAACAAAGCCATTTTGGAATATAACACGTTTTCATTATAGAGAAACAAATTGGATGGAACACGGGGTACCATTTCAGTGCTGTGAATCACAGATTACCTAAAAAAATACAATGTAAAAGACAAACAGGACATTTCCAAGCTGCATTTTTGAGGTTCTTCACGAAGTAACCCGAGCACACTGGGGCTTTGAGTAAAGCAATCATTCAACATAGAGCCACTGTCCCCAGTTCTCCCTTCCCACTGAACTTGAACGTGTGCGCCGAAAGTACAAAATGAAATGTCCGTGCCTTTGAGGTAATTATTCAACTTCAAACTCACCAGTTAAGCATTTGGAGGTATGGGAACATAAGCAATATGCTGGAACAATTTTACGGAAGGTCCTGAATAGATGATCGTCCCAGAAGCTATGGACATGCCAGTTTCAGGAGAAACAGCAGAAGTGGGAAACTCAAGAGTTAACCTTCTGCCTTTCTTTCTTGCTCCCCCTCTCCTCCCAGCTGCCTCCTCCGAGGCTGTACTTTCTGTGACCCTGCTTCCCCGAAGTAAGGAAGGCTTCAGAAGCAGTGCAGTTTCACCTGCACTGTCGACACAGCAATAAACTGAAATCCTTTACACAGAGAGAGCAAATGGACCCAGGAAGGCAAATCTATCCCGTTGATAAGCATCTGGTCCTATTCTTATAAACAAAGATGAGTAGTTACCAATTCAGCATCTGGAGAATACACACTCGGGCATATGCACAAAATATCGCAGAGAATTTTTTTTCAAACCACATGCTGAGAACCTCACAAAGAAAAACACTTTCTTTATGTTGATTATGATGGTATATGGTTACATTCTAATTAGGAAATCAGTGAGTCGTTCCTTTCAAAACTTGAATCTAATTCCATTTTGCAACCTTCTAAATATCTCCACATCCACCAACTTTGAACTCCAAAAGTCTCTCACTGTGTCTAACAGCAGCCATCTCAAAACTTTGAAGAGATTTCTTCTCTTTGACCAATACTAGCACGAAACACAACTGTCTACCGAAAAACAAGCTCTAGAGGTCCTAGTATCATCTTTTCTTAATTGCCTACCTCAATGTAGGGCGTTATATTCACTTATGTCCCCTCTCGCCCCACTGCACCTTGCTCCCTCGTGGCCAGCATAGCTAGTGACAAATACCGCCTATTTCTGCGCCAACACCAGCAACTTAATAGGACTCACGGACCCTTTCTTTCCTTTTCTTTCAGGTTCCTGGGGACCTGATAACGAAAACAGAAGCAGGGCTGGTTCCCCATTCTCAGGATGCCCTCTGATTTCATGGGCAGTCAGAGCTGACTTTTCCAGGCAGGAGTGGACTTCTGACTGGTTCCAAGTGGAGAGACATGAATTCCCAGATAAGGAAACACACTATCTAGCCCTGGGAAACCTTTCTTGCCATAGGGAAAGGAGTTCTGGCACAGAAACCTTCCTCCTCTACCCCCTCAATACGAGACACAAAAATCGTAGACAGCGTTTTCCACGATTTCTGAGGACACAGGGAAATGTGGCTGAAGGGCCGGGAAGGTTGGGGTTGGGAGGAAAGGAGACCGAACAGGGGCTGGGAAATGCAGCCTGTTGTGCCAAAAGACAAGTTACAATGCACCTGGTGAATAAAACAAGCTGCACCACATACAGAAAAGATGAGAGCGGCCCACCTGTGTCTGTTGAGGGATATTTACAAAGCTTGGATCCCGTGGTCCAACACTGACGAATCGGTTTGCGGGGGAGGTGCTGGGTGTCGAGTAGGCTGTGAAGGGAAGGGACACATGCGTTCAGGAAGCAGCACGAGATTGCACACACAAACAACACCAAAACACACAGTCTCCGAGCCTACGCAGCTGATTAACAAGGAAATGTGCAAACACTGGAGCTAGCAAAGGGTTCCGGCTAGCGAGGGCATTTTAGACAGTCATAAAAGGGAAGGGGTGTTGGGTTCTAAAGACTGTTGGAATAACACGATGTCAAATTGGGGCTCAGATGAGCTCTTTTCTCCTTTCAACATACAAATTAGAACATGCAGGACATTTGCAAAGTATACTTTTGGAGTTAAACATGAGCTCTGGGGCCAGAAAGAGACATCCTAGTCCTTAGAGCACAAGGGAGAAAGAAACGAGGTAGGAAGGGGAGGACAGCAGTTCATTTTATAACCTTGCTTTTCACACTATGGCACTTCCAAAAATCATGAGATAGTCCTGCGCCTCTGTAGCTAAATATCGAAGAGGAGTCTTTAGAGAAGGAATTAATGGCTTCTCCAGAAAGGAGGTGGAAAACCACTGAGAACCAGCTGTCTTTATAGGCTTCGGGAGAGTATCTAGAATCTCTATGAAGTACCAGGTGTGCCTCAAATATTAACATCTGTAGTGTTCCCATCCTAGAACCTTTCTGTTAAGGCACAAACTATCAAGAACCCGTGTAAACCAAGATACCGCACTAAAATCACACTTCAGTTTACCATCCTTTCACAGTTCATGAAAGTTTGGTTGTTGGTTTTTATAGTTTCGGTTTTTATATTTATATTTGAGAGCTTCACTCCAGTGAGAAAAAAACTCGTGGCTCTGCTGTTTCATCGGCTTATAAATCCAAATGTGCATTTGGTCTTTTGGTGACCTGCAATTCACTTCTTTACCACAAACTCCCAATATTTATTCACATTCCTTCTTTGTACCAGAACTTTCAGATAGACTCTTGCTTAATTTCAAGTTTCTTAACAACACTTGCAAAAGGCCCAAGTTTTTCGGATTAACTCTAGACACAAGCCATCTAAAAGATGAAAAGGATTTACAATTTTTAAAAACACAGATAACTGAGGGAATAATACCAAATTTCTTTGCCAGATTTCTTTGTTTTCCTTTTTGGCATCATCTGCTTGTCTTTGATTTTCTGTTTTACAGAAAACTGCTCAGACTTCTTGTTTCCTTTGTTGAGCACATCTAGAGATAAAATTTCTACCAATCTGGCCCAAGTCCTGTTGGTCATCTTTGATAAGAGCTAAGTCACCCACACAGATCTGTGATGGTCACGTGGTATGGCTGTGCTAAACCAGCATGGAACAGAGGATGAACTGGAGGATCCTCTGATGTCTATTAGTAAGAAAGTTTTGTTGTAGTGTTTGTTTTAGAAGGATCTGTCTGGGAACAGTTTTATATAAAACAATGTGTATATAAATGTCTATATAAAAATGCATGATGTGATGTACGGTCTAGCTATGTGAATCTACTGATTTCCTCCCCAGCCCATTCTATGTTAGACTAAATTGAACAGATTTGAGAAATACCTCTGCACAAAGCCATTCCGTATGTGCCTCTCACTCACTGGAATGGGAGAAATGTAAGTTTTTAAAAGCTCATTAAAAGACTCTTTATTAATTGCTTTATTCAGCCCTATTGCTTTACTTTAATATGGTTTAAGAAGATTCCATAGAAAGTTAGGTATTGAAAATGATGGACTATAATTATCCGGTAGTGAATTTACCTGCTCTTAGGGCACAAAGAGGATGTGGGAGAGATAAGGAGGAAGCTAGTAGTTGAAATAACCTGTCAAACCTCTCAGTGGTTGGTGGGGGGCGGGGGGAAGAGTGTTCTTTTACATGTGAATAGGTAGGTAGATCAAGAAGGAACAGAAAAAGGCATGAAGAGTATGCTAAGGTACTAAGACTAAATGATTGATGACAGATGCTGAAATGTGGGTCCTGGTGGAACTTTGTGCTCGGGTTGCACTGTCATCACAGACACATAGCAGGATTTCCTATGATGCTTTTACCACACTGGGAACATCAGAAACACGCATGGCCATTGAGCCTAGGGATCATGGCGTTTTTTTGCTTTTCTTTCTCTGTGAAGACAGTTCTCCTTTGACCACAGGAAGTTTACTAAGTCTGAAAAGATCTGTATTGCGTTCTGTTCTCTATTGTTTGCCAGACCTAAATTTTGCCATTTGAAAGGTGTAGCGTACAAATCATTTAGTCACCTAAAACTGCTAGGAGGCTAACAACTGGATGTTTTGCCTTCCTCAAGCACGAGACAAACTTTGCCTTCTTGATTTCAAAATATCCCAGGAGGCCTTTCATGCTTTCAAGGCTCCTAAAACTGCTTCAAAGTTTAGTCTGGTTTTTAAAACAAGGGCAACAGTGAGAGAGTGTGTTAGCATTTAAAAAAGAAAGAGAGAGAAAGAAAAAAGAACAAAAGGATATTAAAACTACAAAAACCTGGGAATCTCTGAATACCCAAGTCATCAAACGGAAGAAAATGGTACCTGGGGAAATTTTTTCGATAGAAATGTAGCTTCTGGGAAAATTCAAGGACGTGGGGAAAATGAGGGAAGGAAGAAAGAAAGTCTGACTCATCTTCCATTATGGTAGTTACAATAGGCAGAATGTTCGCCTATAACAGGATGTAGTTCCAGAAATATTGTGACATTACTTAAATTTGATTTTCCCAAAAAAAAGTGAAATAAGGGAGTTACACTGTTGAACAAAAATCTCAATTGCAACTTTTTATTAAACCAACCACATATACCATAGCGAATCAATTATACACGCACAGTTAAGAGCTTTCAACATGAATATAAAATCAAGTAAAGGGGGCAATGTGGTAATTAATTATATACAACTGTATTTACTATGCTATTATATCACATTCATATCTTTCTTAATTATAATTCTGGTGTTATTTACAGCAGTAGTAATCAAATGCCGCAGGAAAAACTTCAGGAAATCATGAAATCCAGAAAATAATTTTCTGGGAAGACTTTTATAGGCATTTTTTTTGAGGATTCTGGAGGGGACATTTAGGGGCATTTGATGATTTTCTGATAAAGTCAACAGGGAAATCATTTTGCTTATATAATCTCACTGTAAAAGTCCTCATGGCAAACATGAATATTAGAAATCAAATTATTGATTATTTGGCTGCTTCTGAAGCAGAGGCTTGCTCTTTCTTTCTTCTTTTTCTTTTTCTTTTTAGCAGCCATCTTACCTACATGAGCAATATGAGCACTGTTAACTATTTTCCTAATGTTATGGATGAACATTCCTAATAGAAATCCACCATTTTATTTGTACTAATCTTTACTAATCTTTTTTTTTTTTTTAAGATTTCACTTATTTATTTGACAGAGAGAGAGAGATCACAAGTAGGCAGAGAGGCAGACAGAGGGGGGGCGGAAGCAGGCTCCCCACTGAGCAGAGAGCCCAATGAGGGGTTTGATCCCAGGACCCTGAGACCATGACCTGAGCCGAAGGCAGAGGCTTTAACCCACTGAGCCACCCAGGCGCCCCTATTTGTACTAATCTGATCATATCTTTCCTCTTTCTACTTGTATGTCTTCCCATTATCCTATGATCTTAGTTTGGCCTTAGCTACAGTGATAAGTATGAAAATCCCAGATGAGAATTTGATCCCATATCCAGAAAATCCCATTCTTCTGTGTTACCCACTTATCATATGCATTGCTACTTAAAATCCTTTACTTAGACTGTGTAAGTCCTGCCCCAGTATAATCAGTTGGGAGGGTGGCTCAAGAACAGTTCTTGCTTTATAAGCAAGACTTTTAAAGGGCCTCTGGCGACGCTGGAATCTGTCTCTAGTGAGGACTCTCAGGGGAGCATGAGGGAGTGGGCAGGGACAGTGGCAGAGATCACCTATTAAATCTGCCCTTTATCACTGTGCAGGTAGGTGTTCCCCAGGAGAACTCAGGCTTTTTTTTTTTTTTGTCTTCAGAAATGCATGTAACTAACCTCCTGCAAGCCAAATAGAATTTCCACTTTTGTTGTCCCCAAGGTGTCACGTTTTGTTTTGTTTCTTTTTCTCAATAGGAAGGAATAAGGGATGTATCTGGATAAAGGAATCATGATATTTTCCTATAAATCCATTTTGAGTCTGTAATAGCCTTCACCTATAAAATCAAATCTGACCATGGTTCACACTGTTTTGAACAGAGTGCTTGGAGCATTGCTTGTTTTAGGAAAAAGATGTAACTGAAAAAAAAGATATTAAGATATTAAAGTATGTGTACCATTATCAGTTGATGTTTAAGTTGGAAACCATATTATTAAAATCACCCAACTCTGACAAACCAGAAAATTAAAAGTAGGCAGACAGATTCAAGATCTAGTTCAAATGTAGTAACCACTAAAATATATGCACTCACTGAAGGGAAGGAAAGGGAGAACATTAAGACAGATGTTTTTGTGGAGAGTGAGTATGAAGGGAGAGCTGCCTTTTGGATGAGGCCCCCCTGGGACTTGGAGTGACCTCAGGGAGGCTGAGGGGCTGGAACTGCCTGAGGAGAGCGATGGCCAGCTCCTCTGCCCTGGCTAGGTGTCAGTGACACAGTGAGGCACCTTGGCAGTAACGAAAATGTGCCAGATCTGATGACCTTCGAGGTTCTACATTTACTTCCACACCTGGGAACAATGAAGTCCCCTGAACCCGGGCAGCCTGACCTACACACTGAAAGGAAGTTCGAAGAGAGATCTGTGTTCTGTTTTGTCAGACTCCAGATGCACCAAGGGTGAACATCCCTTTCTAGATTCCCTTGAACTCTACCAAGTCTAACCTCTAGAGTGCATCAAAGAGAGGTATTTCCATGTATTTAATAGAATTAATAGAATTAATATTCATTCTCTCTCTCCTTCTGTCTGTCTGTCTCTCAGAGGTCGCTGCCAGGCTCTGGGCTGACACGATGGGAGATTCAAAGGTGAGGTAAGACATACTGCCATCCTAGAAATGCTAGCATCTAATGGCGAGAGATGTGTGTAGAAAATGAAAATATGGGTGCTTAAAGGTGACATAAATAAGAAACTATGAGATGTCAAAGGACAGAAAATGGACACCTGGCAGGTGAGAAGGAAGAGCTAAACAGAAGAAATGAGGATAGGATGGCTTTTGCGACAGTGCTGTAAAAGATGCGCAGGCCGGCAGGTTCGGTAGGTTCGGAGGGACTGGGGGGCGGGTCACAAAGGAAGCAGCAGGAGAAAGGCGCCGAGGCCGGAAGCGGAGGCATCAATCACAGAGCGCAAGGAGAAAAGACAGGACACCGCAAATTATGTTTTGTCATATAGCACGGGAAGGTAAAATGTTGAGTCAGAGACCTGAATGTTTGAAAACGAAAAGGAAAAAGTCTATTGAAATTATTTTTCTTTTAAGAAAAAGAAATAATTTATAAAATAAACAAAGATATCAAATTTCCATTCCAAACACCTCAGTGAGACAACTAGACTTCCTCACTCACGTTCTAAACCACTCCCTTCATATCTTAAATATCAACATGCAGGCCACAGGTTCCCCCCTGGTTTTCAGAAACTCAGGTGTACTCACATGTGGGGATTTCCCTTCTAAAAAATACCTAGTCAAAAATTCAGTTTCATTCTAAATAGACTTACTGTGATTCTACCACCTGCCCAGGAATTTGCTAGTTATTGGACAGAGGTAATCCAAGCAAGTTCAGGAATGCAGACTTGAACAGATCTCTGTGTGTTCAAGTTGCAATTTTATTAAATGTTTATCAGTGACACCTGACAGTGAAGGAAAAGTCCATAAGAAAGCATTCAGTTGCAAACTTGGAGTAGTGAGATGATTAAATACCTAACTAGTTTCTAGAATCTTTTCTTAACCGCATTATCACGTTATTTAAAAAAAAAACAAAAAAATCCCCAAAAAGCCCCCTGAGAAAACTTTCATTTCTTAAAAAAAAAAAATGCAGAAAGTATCAGGAACTTGAACAGCACTATTTTCTTGCAAGGTCACAAAGAAATGCTGGAGGATACTGGAGTGTTTTTCCTTTAGCGAAATCTACTGGTATCAACAAGTTTACCGGGCCTGGGTTAGCATTATTAATATCATTATATAGCCAAAGAAACAGACAGCCTTTCTTTACACACGATCCAGTGTTCAGAGATTTAGAAATTCCCACATGACTGAATGGATATTGTAGTTGTCATCCAGATGTTTGGAATCTACAAGATAACCACACTGAATTTCCATTATTTTGATCACATCTGTGCAGTCAGTTACCTCATTCTATTATCTCTGTAAATCTTTTGTCTCTACAAACAAGTTACCAACAAAAAAAGATACAGCCCTCAGGGCATGAAATTAAAACCTACTTATTGCTAGTAAATTATTACAGAACAACATACCCATAAGCTTTCTTCCTGAAGAGCTAATGAATTCTAACTTTAATATATTAGCATTACTTAACATGTATGGTACCAATTTGCATGACATGGCTAATGTGCCAGTAGTTCACAAAAATCTTGAGAAGAGGCAATTTAGCCAGATGGTTTTGCTCTGCTGGTATTTCTGTTTGTATTAAGGATGCTCACAGGGAGGTAGAGGCTCTGGCTACATCATGATTTGGGGTAAAATATGCAGAAAGGAAAGTATAAGACCATTCGTATGCGCACACAGAAAGAAGGGGATCAGAACAACCTGTAAATTAGAGACACTTTGACTTTACGTTACCCAAATCTGTGTCATAAGCAGGTACTTGGGGCTGTTTCCTGTAGACAGTCTATTTAAACTGACTATAATATTGTTTTTCAGAATAGCTGTGAAGGATAAGAATAGAGGCTTATTTCAGTTTATTTATATTTATCTCTGATAGCTAATCCAAATTCTATAACTGTCATTTATTTTTATGTAAATGCTGTTTGTTGTATGATTGATAGAACATATATATTGATCAGAAGCAACAATGTATGTGGTAGGCACAGGTGAAATTTATGTTTAATAGCCACAGGGAATAAACCCATGGATTCAGCTGGGGTTTACTAAAAAAAGAAACTTAGATCAATATATTGGATTGCTCCCTTTTGAAAAGCTTCTGCGGCCTCTCAAAAGGCAGTGTAACTCTGGAAACCTACTTCTGGGAATTTATCCTCAACTGATACTTAAAGGTACAGATAAAGAGTTATGCTCCAAGATGTTCATTGCAGCATTACTTATAAAGAGGAACAAACCAAAGCCGTCTTATAAACTAATGCTTCATTTGTATGTTGAAATATTTTGCAGTCATTAAGCACATTTTAAAATAATAATGACATCACGACATGTTGCTAGTGTGAAATAAAATGAATAAAATTAGTTTATAAAACTGTATATATACACATAGACACATATGCACCCACACATGATCAATTATGTTTAAAATATGCATAGAAAATGACTGGAAAATAGGCATATAAAATGATTACCTCTGAAGAATGGCATTATGAATGATTTTTAAATAACTTCTGATAATTTTTAATCTTAAAAAAACATAAACAGAACCTGAAAACCCCCAAGTAATATTTTTGTTTTTACAGAAGGTAATCAGTCGAAAATGAATTTTAGAACCAGGAAACCCTGGATTGAATCCATTCGATTGTAATCTTAAATGTGATTTTGGCAAGCCAACTAATGTCTCTGAGCTTCTATATATAAAGAGTCCACCATAATAAATATTATTTAGTCAAATATGCATAGCCTTTTAAGTCTTCATCCCTATGTGAATGTCTATGGATTACACTCTCTACAGGAGCAGTCCAGTAGGTAATCCCTAAGAGAGGCTTAGCCAACAAGATGGGGAATCCCCCAAATTACATTATATGCTATATTTAAACAATTGAAGAAAAATGCCAAAATCATCCAATCAGGGATTACTGATTCTAATATCTGATCAAGAGTATTACACTCCAAGACATCTGCCTTCTAACACAAAAAATAAAAACTTAAGCCTCTTAAGGGTTAATGTGCTCAGATTCATAAGTAAGGTGTAAATTGGTGTAACCTTTCTGAAGAGCAATTTGGTAATGTATATCAAAATGAATATTCACACTGTTGGTACTAGTAGTTCCAATTCTAGGAATCTAGCTAATGAAATATTTTAAGCTGGGGACAAAATGTATTTTCAAAATATGCCGGAGTATATTTCATAGATTGGGGCAAAAGTTAATGTCTGATAGAGGAATAGGTAAAATTGTTTAAAATAATATTTCTTAATTCTTTATGAAATAGGAAAAGGTGTAAAATACTAATTAAGAAAAGGGCATGCAAGATATTATATTCAGCATGGTCACAATCATCTTATATGTGTCTGTGTACATACACAAACAAATACATATGTCAACATGCATTAAGGGAAAAATAGGCCAAAATGTTAATAGTAATTGATTATAGGAGAATATAATTTCATTTTTTATACCTTATATTTTCCAAATTTCCTACACTGTCATATAGTACTTTTATGAGGAAAATCTTAAAACTCACTGGTTATTTCTATCATCTTGAAAAAGTAACAAATGGAGGCAAAAACAAGACTTGAATGGGTTAGGAAACCTAAATGAATGGAATCATCCATTGCCCATTCTTTTCTGTCACTCCTTTATAATGTCCATCTCTTACACTGCTCTTGTTCCTCTGCTTTTCATCCAATGCAAGGTATGCAAACATGTTATTCTTGGGATAACATAAAAGTTCTTATGGAGTGTCTTAGGATTTTCAGAGGACAGGTGTATGTACAATATTCTATTTCTAAACATGGGATGTGTCCTGGTAAAGTACAAAGTCCAGGAGTCTAACAGACCTGAGTTTGAAGCCTGATCAGTTTCAGCATTCTATTTTTAAAAAGAGGGCTAACAATTCTAATTTTTCAGATTTATAATCATAATCAAATGAAATTAAGGTAATGCATATGAGCATACCTATCAAAGTGCCTGTGTTTCAATAATCCTTGTTCCTTTGCAAATGTAAACATAACAAAATTGGATTGTGCACAGTGTAGTCTACTCTGCAAAAAGCATTTGTGAAAAATTATGATTTAAGACCGTCTGTGTACAAATGTATTCAGTGGGTTCCTAAACCAGAAATTGGGACCAAATATTGGCTGTGCAGGATGAAAATGCTAACCTTACACTAAGCTCCATGCTGCCTGTGAGGAAAAAGAATATTATTCCTTACCAGAAAGATCACACATTTTCTGCTATGAAATCTAAAATTTGTGTTAGTACAGTTAAAATCTAGATGCATAAAAATTGCCAAGGATTTTATGGGGACACCCTCCCCACCATGAGTGAATTTTGGTCACTGTAGTGAATAAGGTTATATAAAGAAGAATTTTTAGATTAGACAAATATTTTTGAAAATAATTATATTTGCTATAAAAGGGGATTTAAAACTCAGTAATATCTTTCATTCTCAGTGGATAAGATGCCAAAGAGCTATTCTATGACAAACTGGTTTCTATCTTTCAACACACAAGCAAATGTGTATATGTATCCCCCCACTCTATGATAGTGTTCTATACACACTCCTTAGGACTCTTCCTTGCTGACTTAACATAACTCATATAGACTTGTCTCTTTATTTTTAAAGGGTACCTAATGTATATACTCTTGTTAGATATTTAGGTTATTACTAATCTTTTATTATAATCGATGAATACTTGATGTGCATCTGTGTTTACGTGTCCAACTATATTTATTACTTACATTTAAAATTTATATACATAAAGATATATAATATTCATATATATTTTTATATACATGAAAAATTAAGTTGTCTTCTAAGAGGCTGAACCAATTAACAGTCCTCTAATAGTGCAGAAGAGTGCCTGTCTTCCATACACTTGCCAAGAGTATGCGAAATACTCTCTGATTTTCGCTGATCTGATAGGTAAAAATACCATGCTAGTCTTAATTTGTATTGTTTTTATGCTACATGAACAAGACATCTTTCAAATGTTCTCCATTTCTCTATGTTTACATCCTTTTTTGGTCTTTCTATTGGTCTTTATATATTAGATAACTTAGCCCTACATTACATGTGTGGCAAACATTTTTCCCACTTTCATTTTTGTCTTTTTTACTTTGTTTACGGTGGGTTTTTTTATGCATAAATTTTTGATACTCTTAGAGTAGAATTTGTCAGTCTTTCCTTTTATGGATTCTGGGTTTGTGTGTGTGTGTGTTATTTAGAAAGGTCTTCCTCACTCCAATATTATTTTTAAAATTGTTCTATATTTTTATGTGGTATTTAAAGCTTAACCTTTGTATGCTTTTTGTTTTTCCTCCAGCTGGAATTTATTTTGGTGTAAAGAGTCTTCTTTTTTTCTGGACAGTTACTCAGTTGTTCCAATAGACTTCACTGAATAATTCCTTCCCCTCCTCTAATACAAAATGGCACTCTTGTCACATATTAAAATATTGCATGTACATAGGTCTCTAATTCAGAAGAATAGAAAACAATGAAATATAATGGAGATAGCAACAGAGCTGGTAGAGAAATTAAAACCAATGTTTTAATGAAAAACAAAAACAACGAAAAATGATAGCAATGTGGAAGCAGATCAGCATAAAATGAGTTCCCGGGCACTAAGTGACACCAGACACTAACTTAAGAGTGAGAAAGAATGAGAAGGGAGTTCTTTGGAATTGTTCTCCATCATACCTGTGGAATTGGTTGCAAGGGAGTCAAACCACATGCAAGACTCTTAACTACAGGGGACAAACTGAGGGCTGCTGGAGGGGAGGTGGGTGGGGGGATGGGGTACCTGGGTGATGGGCATTAAAGAGGGTACTTGATGGAATGAGCACTGGGTGTTACATGCAGCTGATGAATCACTCATATACTACATATACTACATATGTAGTATACAACATATACAACATATACTACACTATATGTTAACTAAACTGAATTTAAATAAAAAATTTTTTTAAATCTATGATATTATAAAAACTCAAAGAAGTATACAGCAAAGAATGGATTTGATTGAATGTAATTTTAAAAATGTAAAGAAAAAGAATAATGCAATAGTTCAGGCATCGGTAATGAAAAAGTGTTTTGTGAAAGGGAGCCACTAACTTATTTCTTTTCCCATTCTTTCTTGTAGTTATGCACTGGTTCTCTGAAAGAGGAAACATAGTCCTTACGTCATTTAAAAATTGTGAAAACATGACATATCATTCACTGGCTTACCCTAAATCCAATTACTGATTACAACAATGTGTTATACATTTTAAGGAAAAGTACTGGTGAAAAGGAAAGGTGTCATTATTTAGATGATAACTTAGAAAATAATTCTTCGAAGCACTCATCAACAGCCCAAGTTCTCGGGAGTCTTGGAGAATAAAGGAAATCTGCCTTTATCAACATTTCCTATTTTTTGCCTTTTTTGCTGTTTTTGTTTTATCTCCCCCCAAATCTTCTGTTCTCTTCCTTTCCCTGACAACACAAGTTACTCTCAGCAACAGAAGCCAATTCATACTAAAGTACAAATGACCAACTCACGTCGTCTTCTGTATTTCTCACATAGGGTTTTCACAGTAAAAACACAGAGCTTTGGACTAATGCAAAGATAGCCAAAGGACGCTACGGCCAAGTGTATGAACTATGGGTTCAAGGTGGCTGGGTGTGAATCATGATGCTGCTGCATCTGGCTGAGAAGCCTTGAGAAAGTTACCTTAATAAGGTAACAAAAGTATTTACTTCATAGGATTACTGGGAAAATTAAAACAAGATAATATATAGAAAATTACTTCTAAAGTGCCTGGTACATGAGTAAAAGCTCAGTGCTTTGTTGTGCTGTTACTAATTTCAGATAAGCAGGCAGGTGTGGCTTCCCAGCAACTAGAAATCATGTCCCATTGCTCTGTAGTTTGTATGAGGTAGGTATGAGATAGTAGAAAGAGTATGGGAAGGCCTGCATTTGAGTCCCTACCAGGCTTCTATGGGAGTATAATCTTGGGAAAATCATCTGCACTTTCTAATGTCAGCTTCCTTGTTTATAAAATCCTGACCGCACAGGACTCTTAGGAAGACAGAACAAGATAATGTATTCATGTAAAGAGTTTTGCTTACTGGAAAGCACTGAACATACATTAATTGTTATACTAAAAAATTTCCATCCCGGTCATAGATTATTGTTATATTCTTGGTTAACAGGTTCATATTCATTCATATAATGAATGTATGTAAGATTCGTGGGAGATGTAAAAATAAATAATAAACGAAACTTGTTATTGCATGCTTCTAGTTTAATAGAGTTCTAGTTTTAAAAAAATCAAAAGTCCATGGCTAAGAAGGGATGGAGAAAAATGTTTATGAGCCTTTTATGCATTCTTAAATTGAGTTTTTGTGTTCTTAATTAATTAAAAAAAGAAAATACATGTTTTATCTTCCATCATAATCCCAAAGCATTCTTTCTCGCCATTATACTTCTAGGCTAGGATGCCAATCTGCAATTTCCTTTTTGGAAAAGTCCATTTTTATAGTGTGATCTTGGCACTAACCTATAATAAAAATTGGATGTTACAGTACAATTAAGAAAAAGAATAGTGCATTTTGAATCATCATACCACAAGTAGGCCCAAACGTAATAAGGTATTTCTCCTATTCTTCAGCTGTTGTCCTTAGGACTCTGAGGAATAACCACTTAGTGTATTACATGTTTGAAAAGGAGTCCCTTCCCAATTAATGCATGATGCACATGTAAGAACTTAGCAAACTGCAAAGAGCTTTCATAGGTAGGATGCTATCATAATTAGTATCACTGGTAAGATACCTAATGGGCATGTCAAACGTAATTTGGTCAAACCAAACTCTGGTCCCCGCCCCTCATCCAGGATGGCTCTTTCTGCAGTTTTCTCATCTCCGTTCACGGCAGCTCCATTCTTCCAGTTGCCCAGGTCAAAAACACAGGAATCTTTGTTGATTTCTCCCTCTCTTTTCTCAACCCATATCTAATGCATCAGCAAATCCCATCAGCTTTCCCTTTCAAATAATTCTCCCACCCACAATGGATCCCTGCAATTGCGTGCCACCTCCCTCCCTGCTGTAGCCTTCTCCATTGGACTTCTTGGTCCCTAACTTACTAATTTACTTCTACTTTGATGACCGTCCACAGGGAAGGGGATTGTTTTGTGCCCTTTTGCATCCCTTCTGCCTAAAATAACAGCTGGCAGGTAGAAGACACTCATTATATTTATTGATTTAAAAAAAAACACACAAAAAACCAGCCTCTTAATTGGTCTCTCTGCTTTAATTCCTGCCCCTAGCAATCCATTTTCAACAAAACCTTCCAAGTGTTTCTGTTCAAAACTAGGGAGTTGTCACTTCTCTGCTCCCCGGTCTCACTCAGAGTAAATGCCCAAGTCCTTACAGTGGCCTGCGAGAGCTTACGTTATTTATCCAACTCCCCACTCCCAGACTGCCCACCTTACCTCCAACCTCACCTCCTCCTCCTTTGCCTACTCATTCTGTTCTCACCACCCTGGCCAGGCAGGCTGGCTGTTCCTTCTGCTTAGAAAGCTCTTCCCCTACAGTCTCAGGGGCTCACCTTCTCACTTCCGCCAAGTCTTTGTTCAAATTTCCTCTCCTCAGACAGGCCTTCTCTGGCCACCCTACAGACAGTCACACCTGCACCTCCCCTGCTCCCGACCCCTACGTTCCGCTTACGTGTCAGCATCTTACATCATCCCTGCCTTTTATACTCACTATTTTGTGGATTGACTTTCTTCCCTCTCTACGATATGAGCGCCACAAGATCATGGAATTGTTAAAACCTCTTTCATTTCTTGCTGAATCTAGCACCCCGAACACGACTTGGCACATAGTTGATGGTCAATTACTCTTTACTGAATGAACGGAAGAAGTGATAGTCTCTCAGCGGGTATCTAAACTTACAAAGGTAGTCAGTAGGAACAGAATACGTCCGTCATGAATCACTCTTACAGGTTACCTCTATTTATCACTGTATCCTAAAGAGACCTGGCAGAGTAGTGTATCAGTGTCTCTCTAAGGAAATCAACAATATAAAAGTTCTTGAGAGAGAGAGAACTGTTAACTCCACCCACTCCCCTGTTGTTGTTGTTTTATGGCACCAGGAAGGATTTTTCCCATTGAAATGTATTTATTTCATGGGCAAATTCTTTCCCAAATCTGCCTTAGCCATGTTTTTCTGGCCACAGCTGCAAAGTGGAGTATTTGGTGCCAGAGGCAACTGATTAGGTTAAAAATATATACTCTGCTATAGGCTGGCATCCATTTGTATTTCATTATAAGATGATCTTAAAAATTACGCCTTGGACTCTTTTTTTTTTTTTTAAGATTTTATTTATTTATTTGAGAGAGAGAGACAGAACATGAGAGATGAGAAGGTCAGAGGAAGAAGCAGACTCCCCATGGAGCTGGGAGCCCGATGCGGGACTCGATTCCAGGACTCTGGGATCATGACCTGAGCTGAAGGCAGTTGCTTAACCAACTGAGCCACCCAGGCGCCCACGCCTTGGACTCTTAACTGTCTACAGCATGGTGCATCTGTCACCCCAGTTTGTCCTGACAATCTGCCTAAGAGAGTGGGTGCAGCAGTCAGTAGTAGTCCCATTAACAGATAAGGGAATTTGAGGTCCAGAAACGTCGGTAATAGAGGAGACCCTTGGCAGGATTTCCTACTTTTATTTTTTTAAAATCCCATTTTACTGCAAGTCATCTCAAGTCCCAAATAGAAAAGGCTGTCCTAGGTTTCACAATTAGTATTTTTGAAAAAAGCCTCAATTTCAGACATACCACTGGGATGTTGACCATCTATCTGTACTTAATACCCAGTCATGATGTTTCTTCTTGCTAAAGTCGAGCTCTAATAAACTGGCAAAGATAAACAGGATCCAACCCCCCTGTGGTTTTCATTTCTAAGAAAGCACATAATTTATGAAACTATATTTTTTGCCCTAAATTTTTATTCAGCAGTAATCTAATTTTAGATATCCCCTCCCCCCACCAGGCTGGTTTCTGGAGAAAAGTTCTACCTTCTTTCTCAGATTTAAAACACCAGAATATTATCCCTACTAAATAGCAGAGAAGTCACCCTCTCCAAAACCATGTTTAGCTGAGATCCTGGGCCTGGACCAAACTCCCTCCCACGTGCTCTTGTAGAACCCATGCCTCGGTCCCAGTGTTGCCTACCCACTGTGAACCAGTGTGAACTACCCATTTCCCAGTTGTCTCCTCCCCCAACCCCCCACAGATCCCACATTTCTGATGAGCAGGGATTAATCACCTCTGTTTCCCAAGCAGCTAACACAGTCCTTAGCACATGACAGGTGCTCACTATATGAGAGCTGAATAAGCGAATGGAAGAAAAAGCAGTCATCAAGATGAATGGGAAGAGAGGGGAAGGTGATTTCACTCTGATATTTGTACCCTTCCACATCCTCCTGGTCCCTTTCCCCTGCTCACGTTGTATTCTCTAGACTGTGGAGTTTGGAAGCAGAAACCAGTGAAGACTTGTCCTGTTCTTACGCAGCCATCTGGACCTCCATGCTATGGGCTCTACACGGGAGGGTAGACTCCACTTGGGAAGGCCTGTGGTGGTCCAGCACTGCCCGTGACTGGAGATGTGTCTGTGTAATTCAGGGGTTTCAGCATTAGGAAGCACATTTGCCTATAGTTATAAACTAAATTCTCTGATAGTAGAAGTGATCGCCTGGTCTTCTGAGTTTTGCTTGTATATTATTTATCAACTGGTTGAGAAATCAGGGCATCGAAGAGGATTTTGTTTGTGTGGGGGGGGGGGTGCTGGAGAAGGGGGTTCTTAAATCTCTTCCCAGTGTGGACCAGTGGGTTTTGGGATTTTTAATTTGAAAGGCTTCTCCTTTGCTATAAATTACGGGTCCCCCAGCCTACCACTGTCTCATTAATAAAGGAGAAGATGGTAAGGCAAGATATTGCTGTGAAACGACACATTATTGTGATTTCAGCAAACTCCAAAAAACCCAGAAACAAGGGCTAGGCTTTATGATGATAAAAGCATTTCTATGCCACCAGCAGAACATTTTGTTTTGCCTACATTCCTAGGATCATATAGCTCAAAAGTAAGTATCAGGGGTGTCTGGGTGGCTCAGTCAGTTAAGCGTCTGCCTTCCACTCAGGTCATGATCCGAGGGTCCTGTATCCAGTCCTGCGCCCCGGCTCCCCACTCAGCGGGGAGCCTGCTTCTCCCTCCACTCCCCACCTGTTTGTGCTACCTCACATGTGCTCGCTTGCTCCCTCTCTCAAACAAACAAACAAACAAACAAACAAACAAACAAACAAATAAATAAATAAAATCTTTTTTAAAAAGCAAGTATCAAATTACCTGTATCAGACTTTCGGGTCTCTCTCTCTCCTGATAGTCTCCTTCTCCCCCAAATCTTCAAAGCCTATTTATAATGGCCATGCAACCACAGGAGCTGGGTCTGTCCAGGACCCCCTCCAGACTTTTTCCCATAATGCTGAAGTAATGCTTGAGTCTGGCCATGATAGGATGACAGATACCTTCCCGTACAAGGCACCTGATTTAATCCACGGCATAGAATCCAGATGTAGGGACCCAAAGGCACCAACCTGATTTAGAGTCCGAGTAGCTGTACGTGTCCTATAGACCTATATCATCATTACCCAAGCCTGGGGATCCTACTAGGTCAGCGTTCTGGCAGATAATAAAATGTTCCAATTTATTTGGTGGTGGTGTTCATCATGGCTGATTTCACACAACCCTGCCAGGCAGGGATCATCACCCACATTCTACACATGAGGACACTGATTGGAAGAGAAACACGGCTAGTAATGGGAAAGGGGGGATCTGAGTCCTTATCTTTCAGTCTTCCATAATTGCACGCAGTATCCCTATTCTTAAACGGTGCCTGAGGGGTCCCATCCCCATTACTGGAAAATGCACCATGAATGCACGAGACACTGGTAGTGGGGGGCAATGTTTAAATGGGATAGCTAGAGTATTACCATAAGGCTCTCAAAGAACTGTGTCATTGTCCTGCACAGATAGCCAGAAGATGGACAGAAAAGTGGTACATAGAGGTAATTAGGTGGCAATCTGTAGGCCAATATTTCCCAGTGACCAGATTTAAATAGAGTTTGGGGACAGTGATTTCTCTAATTTGTTGGAAGATATTACATTCATACACAATAAGCAAGATGCACCTATGAGCCTCGCCTCTCAGAAGCTTCTTTTCCAAGCTGAGCTTCCAGGATCCACAGACCAAGCCTTGTTTGTTTCCTAAGTTTTCTCCTTTGTTGGAAAGTGTTGAGCCACCTCTTATCAAGAGAAGTAGGTCCCCACAAAACTGCCCCTGGACCCTCAATCTTTTTGCTGTAATACCAGAATCCAAGCACAATGCCACTCACATCCACATGTGTTATCAAAATGAATAAATACTAGATAACCCAAAGTTCACCCTCAGAGACATGTCCCTGAAGAACTTCATTTTGGAGTTTAGTGTCCCCAGGATTAAATCCAATGAACACAGTGTCAACAGGGGCTTATTTTTCCTCTTGGGCTCTTTCGCTCCTGCACCCAAGACCATCATGTCCCCTACACTGAAAATAAGGAACCTAAGAGGCCTAGAATCATCCTTCATTACAGTCATTGAAATGACTGTCCAACCCAAAGCTTATGTCTACAAAATATTCCTCCCTGAGCTCTCCTCCATTCAACTTCTGTAACTGCTGCTCAAGTTCTTGATCTTAACATTCCTTCCCTGGTCTATGCGAATCTTTTCTTCAGTACATTCCTTGCCTCCAGTCTCACTTTTGAAGAACTCCTTGGAGACCTGCTCTCCTTAGGATTACCGTCACTGTTCCTACCCTTTCCTATACTTTGATCCCTCAGTAAAACTTTCGGGAGGTGCTTGTCACACCCTCTGTCAAGGTTAGGTCATTCATTCATCACCTCAAAACTCTGCCTCTGGCCATCACTCTTTTTGACACCGTTCCAGGTACTAATAAAAGTCAAATCTGTGTGTTTGAGCTCTTTCTATTCCCTTGTCATCTCTGAAATATTGGGAACTAGCCCTCTACTTCAGCAAGTCATCATTCCTATCATCTAAAAAAGTTTGGAAATCTCGTATTGTCTGATCACATGTTCCCATACTATTCAGAGAAGAGCCAAGAATTCTTTTCTCTTTCCATCCAATTATACTTTCTATCTCCTCCCCCCAGCACACCTGGCCGAGCAACTTCCATGGCTACCAGCTCTGATCTTCTTCCAGGCCCTGACTCTCAGTGAGTGTTCAAGGTACGCACCTTGGAATTGTTACTTTGATTTAAACTTTTTTTTTTTCTTGCCTATTTGATGTATGAGGTGCACAGACTTTATAGCTCATCAAGTGCGTTTTTCTTGGACTATACGTTATGGCGGGGCTACACAAAAAGAACTTTTTGCTACTGGGAATTTATGCAAGTGGATACTGTTTGATGGTCATGAGGGCAGCCTTCAAAGCCACTCAAATAATGTGCAAAATTTCATAGTCGTATCTCGAGTTCAGTCTTGGGCACGTAGCCACACCAAACACCCAGTCACTTCCACATGTGGTGTCGCTGATACTCCCCACAAGTGGTGTTCGATGTGATCTGGTCTTGGCTCTGTAGACTCAGGCTGTCACCGTCCCCCGGGGATCTGGGCCTATCGCTAGAGCCTCTCCAGTTAGGGACCAAACTTAAAAGAAGATTCCAGTAAAGAGAGCTTGATAAGCGACCGGCGCCTCGTCTCAGCCATACTTACTTGGTGAGGTGGGGGAGGCTGCACCTCCTTCTGTTGACGTGGTCGGAGGCTTTGTGTCTGGCACCGGCAGAGGCACAGGCCTGGCCATCGGTGGTGGCGGCGGCGGCGGCAACATTGGGGTGGGAAGGAATGGGTTGTGCACTTTGCCTTGGCTACTCCCGTTGGGCTGTGAGGGCGGGAGCAAAACCAAACACGCAGAAGGAAAAGAAGAAACAGATATCAACCGTCAGCTGCTTCTGAAACCGAAAGACGCATTAGTTACCCCTTATGTAAAATTACCAAGTATTCTAGCTGCTTGAATTCTGCCCTCAGGGCGCAGAGATTAAAAACAACTGTTGGGTTGTTCCTGAGGCACTTCACAAAAGCACCGCGTCAGACACACGTGCTCCACGGATCCCGAACTTATCTCTCGAGTTACCTTGACCTTCTCTACCTCCCGCTTCCCTAAAACGACCTGCCAGCTTTGGCTGGGAATGCTTCACTTCCGTGTTAACTGCTACCTTCATCATCCTTCTCACGATTATGATTTAATATACAAGTGTTTTGAGGTTGTGGAATTATTCCCTACTGTCTACCTACACAGATATAATGACGTTGCCTAAGTAGGCATTTGAAATTAAAAATAATATTTTATTTTCACTCCCCAAAGTTGATATTATATAACATTTAATAAATATGTTAAGTGAACATAAAAAAAATTTCTTTCACATATTGTATAACATCAGGCACAGAAACTTTAGAATTGAGCTGTCAAAATTCTGCTAGGGAAAAATATCACTTCTAATTTTGATTTAAATTATATAAGCATATGCCATAACAGTCATATTTATTTGGCTGCCTGATGTTAGAACAACCAAATCACAGCTCTTTGACAAAAGAAAAGTTCCTCTCTGAAGAAAGCAATAAAATCCATTTTATTTTCAAGTTTTTCCAAACAGTCCCATGAAGAGAGACCTGCCTTAAACCCCATAAAATTTTGATCAACATGCAAAACTGAGACTAGCCCTCTAGTTTGACAGTTATATAGGATAATGTCAGGACTATTTTTAAAAAAGTTAGAAATTTAAAAGTCAGATGCCTGATGCTGGTGATCACTTCAGATCTTTCATGGTCTCCCATGTGGCCATTCTGCCTCCAGGCTTTAGTGACACGCTACACGACCAATAGTCACAGCTGGTATTTGGGCTGTCGTCCTGAGTCAAAATTCAGGTGAAGGAGAACTAGTTGTCCCAGGTTTTTAAGTGTAAGCTTAATAATTCCGCAGAGACGGCCTCGGCCAACCCCTCATCCACGTTCTCTTATATATTTAGTATTGTTCCTCAAAGACTATCTCGTCTGACAATCAGACTGCTATGCTTTCTTGCCAGCAAACCTGCCCACATGTTATTTCTGAGTGGGCTAAAAGTCCGTAAGTGAATGCTTTAGAATAAGCCAAGCAAATGAATACATAAGCAAAAAGAAAAAAGGCCCCGTATTGATTTGTTGTCTAGACAGAAATGTATCTGCTAACACATCACCAGACATTAGTCAAAGCTGCCTGCTCTGTCTTGAATATGCAGAATCAGGTGTTTCTGCAAGGGAAGAAAACTCAGTGACAGGGCCGTGTGATACAATATTCTAAGTTGGCCAGTAATAATGACAGCTGATCTGCGGCTTCATGAGTAGCCCTCAGGAGAAAAGGAAGATCGCATCTGCCTTTCCGCTGGTCATTATTTTCTAGCCATTATTATTAGTGGCCTTGGGATACCGCTATCCAACTGTAAACACTTAGTTCAACTTTGAAATAAAACTTGCGATTTTTTTCAAAATCACTTTTGCATTTGGGATATTGTCTCAAGCTGTGATTCTCTGGTTTATTAGAGAAAAAACGAAAACATTCATTTGAAGCTGTTGAATGCCGTTCAGCTTTATACAAAGATAAGTGGGAAAGATAACTACTTGCAGAAATAACAAACCATAATAAACTGTACTTCTAGCATCTTGAGTTCAAGTACTGGTCAACTTGATGTAAAGTGTTAGAAGACCGTATTTTTAAAAAATATCAACTTAGTTGATCTGAAACATCTGTGCCCCCCTCGTCCCCCTACCTCTCCCTACCACCCCAAATCATTCTTTAAAATTATTTGGTGTTTCTATTTGGTTAACTGCGTGAGCCCGAGGGTTAGTGTGCACGAGGTGGAATTATCAGCCCACAGACCTTAGAAGGTTATATGGTTCACCCTTGAGATGATTTATATCCATAAACTTGACAGTTGCGAACTTAACACAAACACTTTTTAAACCCTGGCCAATCACTCTTAGAGCAAGTTAACTTTCCCACAATCTAGAATAAATATGACATTTGCCTGCAGTCTGTCAGCACAACATTGGAGCGCCCCGTCACATGATCAGAAGGTCTCCCCTTGTTATTTTTACATTCGGGTAATATTTCTAAAGAAATCGGAAAAAAAAAAAGAGGTCTCCTTACATTGAGGAACCCCACCTGTCCAGCCTGCTGACCGGCATCAGGGCAGACAAGTTGGACAAACTCTTTCAGCGTCTCCTGAGGGTGATAGCGGATGGCTGGGTGGGAGAAGTAAGGCCCGGGCTGCTGGATGATGGGCGACGTCGGGAAATGAAGAGTCGACGGTGTTGCGTGCGGGCTTGCTGTAGGAAAAGAAAACGTCAGAGTCATGAAGACAGGGTCCCGCCTTGCCACAGCGTCCAAGCCCGATCCAACCTCCTTTTTCCTTTCCTTCCTGACCCAACCCATAGCACTGCTCCCATGGCTGAATTTAACACTGGCTAGGTCTGATGGATTTTCCTCCTTAAGGCTCTAAGACAAACATGGAGGTTAGATTAGGGTAGGGTTTCAGGCTGCCTTTCCATTTTCAGTGGACGTGAGTTATACAGGCATTAATAATCCTCGGTGAAGCTGAAGATTATTCATTACCTTAAGAGCCTTTTTAATGAAGCAAGCAATAAAAAATGTATTTGGTAGATTAGACCTGATTTAACTGACATTACATATGACAAAGTCTAGTTTGCACGTATGGTTCCTCTTTCATGCTGAGCTAACCCATAGACAATAATTCATTGTTAAAGCTCTTATACCCCTTTCAAGGAAATTTCTAGGGACTCATACAGGATGAAATTTTTTTGAAGTATGTAGTAAATGATCACTTAATGAACCTTTGCAGTTTGGGTGCCTCACTTTACATGGAAGGTTTACGTAGCCGCTTTTTTTTTGCCATTTCAAAGCCAAACTCAGAAATGCATAAATGTTAGAGCAGGGGAACCCACAGGCTGAGTAGGCAGTGACCCTTGCTCGACTGTGGGCCTTCTGCCCATAAAAATTGATAAAAGAACTCAGACAACTATTACTTCTTTTTATTTGAGCCCTGCTAAATTTTATTTGTACAAGAAGATTACATTAGATTAAAAAACTTATGTGAGCTGCTTGATAATGTTTCTGAGAGAACTTGTGCCCTTGAATTGGAAGGGTGATTGATAAAATCTGCTGGAGAAGAAGAGCAGCATCGGGGAAGGGCTGGGGATACTCAAACCAAGAAATGCTAAGGTAGCAGCTCTCACTTCTCAATGAGGGCCGGAGAAACAGCTCTCAAATAAAAGCAGATGAGAACATTTATCTTGCCTTATTCTTTGCAGTTAAGTCTTCAAACTCAGGGAGTCTCTGCAAAGGCCAAACAATGGAATGGCCCAGTTTTCAGAGAGGAAGACTTTCCTAATACTGAGAGTGACTCGTAGAACTATAGAGCGACTAAGCAAGAGAAGTCACCCTTCCTACCATACACTGTAAGTGTGGCTGAGGACTGTACAAATAATACATCCCCATTGATAACTGGGCATGAGTTCTTTGTTCCTTACTGGGATAGCTTTAGTATTGGGGCCCTTTCTGACTACTGAAATGGCTAGGACTTTGAGGTTCAGAACAGCATCTGTAGTTTTTAAAGAGTGAAAATGGGGGTTTGGAGTGGAAGCAACATGGAAGTGTGGTTCATGTCTCGCAGATGATCTGATGGGACCCCTTCATTCACGAAACATTTAATCTATCTAATAAACATCAATGGGCTTCTACTCTGGGCAGGGGATACAACATAGACAAAATTTTCTCTTCGGTCAGACAATGGAGGGCATCTTGTACACAGCCTATTTTGAAACCAGAATTCTCGTCATCTTCCATCCTTTATACTTGCTCTTCTTCCAGCCTTTTTTGTCTTAGAAAATAGCTTTTCCATCTATTTAATAGTTCACTGTCATATCCCCAGAACAGTGTTTGGTACTCAATAAATATTAGCTGAATATACAATGATCAACTTAATGCAAGAGTGGTACAGAAATCAAGAACCGCACAGATCGACTTAAAACTTTTTTTTAACCTGGCAAAAAGCCAGAGAGTTTAGGGGTCTGTTATTGTTTCTGAGTTAACCCTCAAGTGAAGAAGTTAAATGGCTCCAGTTATCTCTCACTTTGCAAACTGTGCTTTAAAGAACCAAAGGAGTTTTGTACATCTAATATGGTATGGTTGTCTTTGCTGGTCTCAAGAAAACTTGACCCTGCACCCTGCATTTGACCAAATAGTTTCTAGTCAGGGATGGAATGTGGCACTTCCCAAACAAGGCTGGGAATGTACTAAGCATAACAAAATGATACACTCAACTTCTGCAGCATGTCAAACACAAAGGTGGGAACTCCATTGTCAAGAGTCCCCAGCAAGCATTCCTTAATGATAAAATGACAGTGTTTCAGGTGCTCAATGGAAGTGATAAATGTTTGTTTGATTATGAAAAATTGTGGTGGCCAACAGAGAATGCAAGGGAAAATATTCACTTGAGTAAAGATCAGGGGGATAAAAGTTAAAGAAAGCTGACAGAGGGAAGAATTCAAGGGATCTTGGAATTCCTCCCTTTAATCGCTAATAAACATCCTAGCCCTCTCTGTTATTATTAAAAGAACATCGTGAGCAACTTAAATTTAGACCTTAGTTTCTTTATTACATTTTACTAAAACAATTCACCTTTTCCTTGTGGCACAGAGTTTAACACAAACCTAAGAACACATGGTACTATGTGAAATTAATTCTGCAATGACTGACTTATAAGGACCAACTAATTCTTAATTAGCACCAGGAAATCACTTAGCTTGTAGTTTCAAATTAGGCAATCGCTGAGTCTGCATTTCAAAGGGTTATCCCTCACAACCCATACTTTCTCATGCCTTGGACTTTCTGGTGTTCACCCATTAGTTCATTGTGGAAATGGGTATATAAATCATTCAAGATCTTGAGCTTTAATTTCTTCAAACAGAAAATAGTTGTGTTACAGACATTACACAGACCTGTTAAATATTATTAAAAACATGCTATTTCTCTAGATAAACTGCTAGTATTACTCTTTTACTGGACGAGACCCACGTTCTTCCGTTCTCTAAAGCTCAGGCTTCAGCAACATCTAAATTTGGATTGTCTTTTTTCCTAGTTCTTGTTTTCTCTCTTTTATCTTGACTTAGACATTTTCGGTGTGCCTAAGTTTTTGCCGAAGTAGTCTCAAATCATTTTAGAAAGTTCCGTTGGGGTGAAATCAGTCAATCATTCAATCTGTAATATTCACTAAATGTACGTTGAAATCTTCAGATCAGGGGTCCCGCAGAAGAGAAACTACCACTTGGGATAATTCTACCATTACGAATCTGGCATGGTGCTAATGCAATCCACAAAGAAGGGTTTCCATCCAAATTTTTGACAGAGAAAAACATCTCTTATGGATGTGTGTGTCTGTGAGTAGTTGACACAATAAAAAATTATAGCACATTATGTCAATGCATATTTAGATCCTTTAAAATGTGCATTATTTACTTGAGAGTCAATAAAGGCTTTTCTCAAGTGGTTACAGTTTATTGCGACGCATCCATCTGTATCCATGTTGATGTTAATACAATTTTGTGTATTAAAAGGCACTACAAAATTGGCTGCTTCTGGGGTCTAATACTCTGAATACCCTAGGCCATGAGCTGTCGAGAGTGGCAGAAACACTCCGCTCTGGATGGATCTCACTACCAGCTTAGACTTTAACCAGAGGCCAGACTTATTTAAAACAACTGCTGGGCTTTTCACAAACAATACAAATGAGAAGGAAGGAAATTCGATCTGGTTTCTCTGACTAGAATGGCACTGCCTACACATTCTGAACAAAGTAGCCACAATTCAAGAAACAGGGAGCCAGAATTTCCCAAAGGGTGTAGGAGCTCAGTTATTTATTACAAAATGATCATATTACTGGATACTTAAAAAGAAGAAAGCAGGTCAGGCTGGTTGGTTTACTTGTTTGTACTCCGCCCCTGCCCCTCACCCCGCTTCTTTAAAAAGATTCTCTTGGTTTTAGTTTGAAAGACAAGAAGCTAAAAATTCAACACAATATGTATTTTTATTTTTAACTTAAAAATGCTTTCTCCCTTAAAGCAGAATGAGGACTGGGGAAGGAGAAGGTCAAGGTCATTACTGTATTATTGTGTCTTTGGGGAGACTTATTTGACTCAAGTGACTCTTGGTCTGAGTCCTCCATAAGGAGGAGGCCTCATAGACATATATTCTAGCTCAAAATAGATAGTATCAGGGAGACATAGCCAGATAGGTTTGGAAGCTCATACTTTATTCTTTTGTAAATATTGGGAAAGAAAGAGAGGAAAGTAATCCTACCTTATCATTTTTAGCAGTTTCGCCCAAACTCAACCTCTAAAAATTCTAATAACTTTCCCACATTTTTCCTCAAAAAACATTCATGGGTCAAAATATGTTCTCGTATTTAATCTGACATTGCCTTAATTGGTTTATTCCTTGTCCACGAACCATCACAGATTCTCCCAGGTTGGACAGACATTTGGATCCTTTTCACGTGGCTTTCCGGCAATTCTAGAGTCCCTTGTCTGGGAGGATCCAAAGAAAAGCCATCAAGAGAGCAGTGCAAATAAAAGCTAATCCCCCTTCAGGTGCAGTGTGCTCTTAAGACAGCACGACACACAGCCTTCTTTCCTCATAGGAGGAATAATTACTCCCAAGCCTTGGCATTTGTAAAACTTCACAATCTTACCATTCATCAACCCTAAGTCAGTGGCAACAGGCACCAGGCGAGAGAGTCCAAACTGTTTCTGTACTAGCGCCATTACCAGAAAAAGCCACTCGTCCCTTCAGCGGTAAGATGTTCTTTAGACAAAAATAACCATTTCCGTAGAGCAATGGATGGCATTAAGAACTCCTGACTACTCATATTTAAAAGCAAATATTTTAATAAGGCAGAAGTCTAAAAGTAGAAGAAAGCGGAGGAAAAAAAAACCATACTAAGAAAAAAAAGCCTTCCACAAAGGCAAATGGAATTTGAATTACTTGGGTTGTCAACTACTATGTACTTGGCTTCTTCAGAAATTCAAAACTACTGTATACGACACCACTATAGCTTACTTAAGGCTGAGAAATGTATCCTGATGGTCCATAGCTATAATTTATAAATCATGCGTGAGTTAGACCTGCCACTTATCAAAGTCCAGGAGTTTGGAGTTATGGGATTTTATTTTAACAGAGACACAAGGGAAAGGGGAATTGGCAATGGTTTTTCAACCTTGAGGAGGTGGAGCCTTTTCTAGATAACTAGCCTTTGACTTGAGGCATGCCAAGGTTTTCAAAACATACAGCACCTGTCTTCAACATTGTTGGGGTGCCTGTGAAAGACCCGGATGTCATATGAGAAACATATCTGACATTGCATGATACCTGGTAAAGCACTTAGTATTTTTATGTTACTGCTAACCGAAGTAACTTTACGCTACATTGCATTTCCAAGATGGCTGGTATATTCTATTCCATTTGAATTAAGGGGATCCTCAAGTCAGAGATCAAATTTCAATGTCTTCTGGAAAAACAGACAAAAAGGGAGAGTGGGGGAAGGCAAGGTCTTTTAAAGTTTTTATTTCGATCAATTTTAGCTACTGAAAGATCCTTCCTGCACTGAGGCCCCATCTTAGAATCTAGACCCGGGGTTGGCACACATCTTCTGCAAGGGCCAGAGAGCAAAGAGTTTTCGGCTTTGCAGGCCACACAGTGTCTGCTGCCATTGACTCTGCTGCTATGGGACAGAAGTAGCCACAGATATCACACAAGCAAATGAGTGTTGCCATGTCCCAATAAAGTTTTATTTTCAGAAACAGGCAGAGGACTGGATTTGACTTGCGGGCCACAGTTCACGGGCCCCTGGCATAGACCCACATATTTCCTGCCCACCCTCCAGATACCTGCCATGCTGTGCTCATGAGTTGCGCCCCTGCTCATCCCTGCTCTTTGAACCTCTTCCCTGCCAAACCCCGTCCTTGTCCTGGTCCGTCTTTCTGCTGAAGACTCACTTTTTGAAGCTTTCAAAGCAATCTGCTTGCCTTCTGTATTTCCACTAACTATCCATTGTTGCTCTTTTATCTCTTTGATGGGAGTTTGTACCTTTGGACTACCTTCCCCCACTCCTGCTCCCACCCCCCACTATAGCTCTTTGATCGTCCCTCTTCACGGTTATTTAGCCTGCTTTGGTCTGGGCTGGTTTCCCATACCTGTGTGTATAATTTTAAGTAAAACATATGAGTCCAAAGAAAGTAGAGGTATAATATGAGGCCTGGGAGCTTTAGAGTCTGATAGGTACAGATTTAAATTCCAGGTCTTTCACTTACCAGCTATGCTTTAAGTTTCTGAGCTTCTCTATGACTCGGTTTTGCTACCTGTACAGTGGGGCTAATAATACCTCAAGATTGTTGTTAGGGTCCAGTGAGACAAAGTATGTAAGATACATGGTATAGTTCCTGACCATGTGGGTAAGCGATCCATAAATAGGTTCTTTAATTGGTAATACTATCATGAATAAGGATGGGGATAAGGATGGGAGATAAATAAATTGAAATTTATTCCTATTTGCTAAGACCTGTTTAGATTATAATACACAAGGGGAAAGGAATATTAAGGAAGAGTAAGAGGGACCTGCTGCTTATCTGTCACTTGGACAAATGGATACTAAAAATTGTTGAAAGACTAGTTACTATCAGCATGGATATGACATAAGGGTCTTGAAAAAAAACCCCTTAACAACAAAATGTAAAACAAAGCAACAGGAGCAACAACTTTGATCTAATGGTTATAGATACAATGACCTATAAAGACTGTTTTTGACCAAGTATACTTTGAACCCGTATCTTTGCTTAAATCTCAAACTCTGACAATCTAGAAACTTAGAACTATGGGACTATCTCCCTCTAGATTCTATTTTTCACATAGATCTACAGTGGATGAGCTTCTCTATGACTCTTGAGTGTCTCTATGGATCCTTGAATGTCCATACTGGCCTCCCCCTTTACCATGTAGACCCCTGCTCCCTTCCAATCCAACCCGGAATCTGAGCATGTCTTCTTCTGGCCCCCTCAAACCCAGATACAATGGAAATTTCTATCATTGTATCAGTTTTTGGGAGTTGCTGATCGGAGATCTAATACATGTTAATGCTAAAAAAAAAAAAAAGTTTTTAAAGAAGATCCTGAGTACTTTTAAGGAAAATTTTTAATTAGTATTAATTTTTTGGGGGAAAAATTTCTAACTGGATTAAGAGACTTTAGTTTTGTTTCTGTCACTACTTGGCTTATAAATACGGGCGACTTCTTTCTCTTCTAGTTCTCTCCTCTGCAAAATGTAGTTAGTACTCAAATGGTGAGGCTTACTTAGCTTTGCATTCCAGTGGAACTCTGCACCTGGGAATACAGTTACAAATACTCAGTACAATTGATTTATAGTAGTAACACTGAAATCTAAAATAACTGAAACAAGGGGGCATGTGCCCTTTAAAAGGAATGATTTTTTAAATGTTTCTGAGATAGAAGTTATTGAGTATTTCTGGACACAATCTCTAAGATATCCTGGCTTTGGGAAAGCTGTAATTTTTAGAAATTTAAAATCCCCAAGTGTGCCTGTCCAAAGCTCTGTGAGACAGAGCTCCCGCCTTCAGATCCTGACAGGACCGCCTCCCTGAATACGCCACATTTGCACATCACTTGCCTAGGCCGCCATGATGGCTAACATGAAATCTGTTCAAACACCACACAGCCGCAATGATTATTGGAAATACGAAGAGGGACTGTTTAATAATAAGCAAATGGGGACAAGAATCCTGTTCTATGAAGAAAACTTGAGCTTCTATATTACGGGCAAGCAATACTAAGAAATAAGAGATGAAGAATAAGAAACCTGGCAAAACACTTGAGGAAAAAACCACCTCACAGACTGGGTGATCACAGAGGTGAACAGAAATAGGCAGGGAGTCCTCTCACAGCCTGTTGGGAGTTTACTGGAATTACAAACCGCAGTCCTGCAAAAGAGAATTTCCAAAGTAAAGTCCGTGGAGATGCTCCGGCCCCTGGGAGGATTACTGGTAGTTTGTGAGTGCTTGCTGACGTGAAAAAAAAAAAAAAAGGCAAAAAACCCCCCCCAAAAAACAAAAACCAAGCAAATAAACAACAACAAAACCCATGATAAACATAAAAGCACCGGCTGACTGGCACATTTCCCCCACCAAATCATCAGGTTTATGGTGTGGTTTAAGTCCCTATTTCTGAGAGACAGGATTACTAAAGCAGAGGTTATTTTCAAAGCATCCTTCTGAATTCCAAGTTATCTTCCTGAATACACGCCATAGGATCGAAGGATTTATTCCTACTGTGGTAGATTTCACACACAGGGAGGAAGTAAGAGAAGAATTAGTCCAATGTCTGAAGTCGGCGGTTCAAGCTTTTTTTTTTAAGGATTTTATTTATTTATTTATTTTACAGAGAGAGAGAGAGATCACAAGTAGGCAGAGAGGCAGGTTGGGGGGGGGGGAAGCAGGCTCCCTGCTGAGCAGAGAGCCTGATGCAGGGCTCGAGCCAAGGACCCTGAGATCACGACCTGAGCTGAAGGCAGAGGCTTTAATCCACTGAGCCACCCAGGTGCCCCAGGGTTCAAACTTTTATCCCAGGTTGGGTATCAGTTGTGTGTCAGACTCCTGGCTTCCTCTACTGCAAAATGGAAATCATATGTCATGTTTCGGTTTAAGAGGTCAACTCCTCTGTGCTTGATATCATCACTCCCTACCCTAATCCACGAGAAGTCACTTAACATTTCTGAGCCCACATTTCCTCATCTATAAATTGCATAAAATAGCCCAGAAAAAAAAGATTTCAGGATTAGAATTAATTCTAGTTACATGGTAGGGCACATTCATTTAAAAAGTATGTGTTGAGAATCAGCTATGTGCTAGACAGTATATTAGACTGTGGGTTATTTACTATTCCTAGAATTGTTTTTTTTTTTTTTTTTCAGAATTAATTAAGATATGTGAAAAATAATCAGGATCATATAATGTAATGTGGCAACATGAGATAACTGGGAGTCAAAAGTTGGACTGTTTTCATGGGCCTGGAAGCATATGGCATGGGCTAACAGTCACTTTCTAGTACCTGAATTTACCTGTGCTCTGCAAGTCCTAACTGCAGGGTTAAGTCACTGCAGCGAGGGAGAAAGCTGAGCTGTTGCCTCAAGTTCAGGACAGCTTTGCTCTTATCTCCTGCAGTGGACAGCTTGTAGTTCTGTCTGTCCAGCAGTTCTTCACCATTCCCTCTGGAAACAGAGCTCTCATGGTTTTTTGGGGGGTACCAATCCTTCCCTCAGCCCCAGCCTAGGTAGAGTGGTCTCAACCCTACCCCTGGCTTGGCGGGTAGCTATGCAACCCAGGCCACACCAGTGAGAAACCCCTTTATCTTTTAAACATAAGGATTTAGTGACCCAAGCAAAGGACCCAGACCAGGATAATCAGAGCCTTAAGCATCCAGGAGTAGAGCCCTACCCAGATCTACTGTGAAAAAGCTATTCTCTTTCTCCGTTGGGATTGTTACGCTGGTGGGAATTAAGCCTGGAGCTGCCCACATCATTAATGCCACAGTCTGAGGAGATTTAGCCTAAAAATGAAGTTCTTGCAGAAGACAGCAGAGCTGAAGGGGAGAACAAGACATACAGATTTCTGAAGGTATCACCTGAGCACCTGGATCCAGCTCTACCTAAAGCCATTGACCCTTAGACTTTTTAGTTACAAGCACCAATCCATGATTTTCTTTTGGAGGAGTAGAGGGATGGTTAAGGAATTTGGTTGGGTTTCTTTTACTCATAAGAATATATCACTTGAAAGAGTCTATATGAACATATCTTCAAAACATTCATGACTGGCTATGCAACAATTTTGCAACTTTTACTATAGCGTTCAGGAACTGGGAGATTTGGGAAGATCTGAAGATATCCCTCAGGGATACCAAGGTTTTCTACACTCGTATCGCATGCCAATGGAAGGGACCCACACAAACTGACATGCATAAATCCAAACCCCCATAAATACTTTAAATACCTGTGCTGGATTATTCCTTTCTTGACTTCACCTGTCATTAATCTCATCATAATGACAATAATTTGTTTCCTATCTACCTGTTTGGCTAGGCTGCGGGGGAAAGACTCATCTGGTGTGTTCATTAAGGCCTTAGCACCATGCTTGGCAGATGGTAAATGCTCAATAATTACCTGCTGAATTGATGCATATAAACAACAGACTCTTGTTAACCAAAGAGGTGCTTATCTTAATTTTAGCAAGAGCCATGCCTGAATGAAGACAAAGCCAAGAGAAGTCTCTACCATGGCTGAAGGCTATCTATCATGGGAGGGAGCTATTTACTTGTCCCACTGAGCAGATGCCCCTGTTCTCCCAACCAAGCAAGAGCAGTGGGATGGGGTAACCAGGCTGCCTCACTTCCCTGGGACCACACGTCCTCCTCTGGGCATCTGCGGCTCCTCCCAGAGAGGAGAAACACACACCCCTTCCAGACCCACAGGAGCAGGTAGGAAGTACTGGAATGAGGATGGAGGAATGAAGGAAATGAGAACTCTCTCCAGAGAATCACATGCAAAAAAAGTACATGTGGGTAGGAGGATAAAAGGAGCCGTCGCAGAGGTAAGGAACATTTAGTCACCGTACTTATGACAGTTCCCAGCCTCTCCATATGTCATTGCACTTCCTCTGCCTCCTCATGCTTTAACGTCTTATACAGGTGGGAAAACAAAGGCAGGTAGAAGATAAGTGAGTCGCATGAGCATATGCAGATCCCAAGTGGCCAGTCAGGACCTGAATTCTCTGCTGGCTGACCCCACAGCCCGGGCACTTTGCATTGTGCTCCGTGAGCTCTCCTCTGAATTCTTTCTCAGAGGTCAAACGGTTTATTTCCCTAATGAAGTTTTGGTTCACAGGTCCCTTATTATTGTATCAGAACCTGGCAACTCTGATGTTCCTCACGTGTGTTTTGCACATCAGAAAAAGGAAGTGTTTGACAGGGGCGGGGGGTGGTGGGGAGAAAGCAACCGCCATTTTTATGAAGAAATGGCACGTGACAACTGGAAATTTACTCTGGAAATACATTTTAAACAACATTCTCTACATGTGATTAAGTACACTAATTTCAACAATACAAAGGAGGAGGCATGAAATGGGTGACTTTCTGGGATACCGTGACCACATTAATAGGGCCGTCCATTCCCATTTCAAGTATCCATGCTCACCCCCCCCACCTACATGGATGATAAGCTGATACTACATAAACATTGTTAAAGCCACAATTCTATGCTACAGTAATTCACTTAACTTTAACATGATTTATGGTTCTGTCAATAGGGGAGGTTGAAAACTCTGCCCTGAAACTTCAATGTGAGCCTCATATTTAAAACAGCAATTGTGTGTGTGTGTGTGTGTGTGTGTGTGTGTGTGACAGAAGAAAACATTCCACATAAAGAGGAGATACAAGTCCAATATTGACTTTTTTATTCTACTCCGAAAAGAGGAAAATAAAGAATGAGTCCAAACATGGAATCCACATGATATTAAGCTAGACCAAGAAGAAAGAACGGATAGGGATTTATCTGATTATGTGATTTATAGTATAAGCCACACCAAATTCTCAGTGAGAGAATTTTCAAGAAGGCTTTCTGCGAATCCTGCCTTCCCCATGTGTGCCTATGTTGGGGGAGCCGGGGAAGGAGGAGAGGAAGACAGGGAGGGATAGACAGAGAGATGGAGAGAACGGGGCCAGGAATTCCAAGGGAGAGCAGCTTCTTTTGTCAAGATGAGTTTAAATCTCAGCCCACGTGGTTAATCACCCCATCTTTCTCTCTGGCACTCACCCTGGGGGCATTTTGCCTCTTTAAGAGATTAAGGAGCCAATTGGTTTTGCTGCTCTAACCTGTCCTCCTTGGGACCGCATATTAGCACGATTCCCCTACAGAAGAGCTCTCTTTAGAAGTTTGCTGCGGGGATGACAAATTAACCCAGCAGGGTGTCCCACACATCTATCTCGGTACAAATTATTAGTGTAATAGAGCTTTTAGTTATGCATTTATCTGGTAATTATTGAACGGTTACACAAAACCAAGCTGAGCAGCCACGGCCTTTATGAGGTTCGCTCGGTGGGTGGCCTTACAGTTAATTTAGGATAGTTTTCCACTAAGCAGTTCACTTGCAGACAAATTAGCTCAACAGCCTTCTCCTTTAAATATTTTCCATGTCATAGTGAAACTCTTTACAATACAATAAAGGTACAGTTTTAATTACACGCTTCCTGACTTTTGTTTAGTTGTAGTTTTAAAACATTTGCTGGCACTGTTTTTTCCTTTGGCTGGGCAGTAATAGCTGGTTGTAAGTATCTGGCTAATGAATTTAATAATTTCCTGAACTGGGACTTAAAGGGCCTTTGCTCAAAAGCTGCCTTTCCTCTCGGCCATCCCGATTCTTCAAGTTCCATCGACAGCGTTTCCCACTGGGCTGGACACCAGCACCCAAGCTAACCTTGACCAACGTTCACAAGCCACACTGACTTGTCTTTCAATGCCCCTCAAAGGTGGTACTTGTTAGGTCTACGATGCCTGCACTTGAAAATCAATTCTGGCATTTCTTATTGTAGAGTGGCAACGTAATGTTGTCTCAAATGACATACTCCAATAATAAATAAACACCTTGTGTCTGCTGGCAGATTATTACAGCACCTTGTTAGCAACAGGTACTTAATTGCTTCTCATTTCCCTGAGATGATTCAATTGCACTAAACCAGGAGAGACAAATTAGATTCAGCTCCTTTGAAAGGAGCGTGCCGGCAGGTTCTACAACTAAGTTAAAAGCTTTCCTAAGAGGCAAAGAAGTTTGCAGACACGATACAAGAAAGCTGAACACATCGATCACTTAGATCGAGGGGGCCCGTGCCAAGGGAGAGGCGCCGTGGTTATGGTGACGATAAAGGGAAGACTTCTTCTCGCGGGTCCTTAATTTTGACAACCAAACTTTGTAACACTACAGCAAATATTCTACAAAAAGGGGATCACATCATCTCGAGCTCAGTATTTCTCTTAATGCCTGGCAAGGTAGAAGCTCTTCATGAAGGCAAAGCGAATATGTATTGAGCATTTATTCACCAAAATCCTACCAACCACACGTGCTTGAATATTACATTATCATTCCACACGGAGGGTGGAAATAACTCCCTGTTATTCCCAGACTTTCTGTGTATATTTAATCCAATCCATGGATCCTGTTCATGTATTCAACAAATATTTGGTGAGTGCTTTCCTTATGGCAGGCACGAGACTGATAGGTAGGAAGAATAAAGCCACGGTCCCTGCCCCAGGGGGCCATGCCACGTAGTGACAACTGCTGCCTTCATATTTTACCTCTCCCTCTTTCCTTTTCTATTATCGTCTATGAATCCACATTCCTCCAACCTTTCCTGGTGACCTCCACTTCCTGGAAGGTGATCTTCATTCTCATAATTCTCTGAAGTATGTTTTTCTTGGCCAAACCGGGAGATACTGTTAACTGGAGACCCTTAGATGTTTCACAACTAAGAGCAGGATCCCAGCTGGAATCACGAGGACCACGGACTTAGAGAGGTTTACAGAGTATATAAACTTCTGACTACGTCTCCAAACAGAAACTGGTATGACTCTTGGAAAGTCGCACAATAAATCTTTAGGTTATGTGGCTATTGTTTTGGCGTATCTTATGTACATTTTCGGTATCGGGGCAATTTTACTTCTAAACTCCCTTCATGGGTATATGTCTTTTGACTCATAAAGAAGTGGGTGGTTTAGCTTCATGCTCACATCGTGTACGTCTTTAATTCCTCAGTTCCTAATTATTGAAAACCACGACTTATCGCTGTTGCTTTGTTTTGCAGGCTTACAGTGAGAAGGCACTCTGCCCGAGAAGAGGGGTTAAATCTTTTTTTTTTAAGATTTTATATATTTATTTGAGAGAGAGCGAGTAAGAGAGAGAAACTGAGAGAACGAGTTGGGGGAGGGACAGAGGGAGAAGCAGACTCCTCGCAGAGCAGGAAGCCCGATGTGGGACTTGATCCCAGGACACGGGGATCATGACCTGAGCTGAAGCCACCCAGGCGCCCGAGGGGTTAAGTCTGATGCTTATTTGGACTCTTCACGATGCCAAATGCTACATGCCATGGGAGTTCTGTATCAGGATGCCCTTGTCCCGGACAGCACCCTGGGCTTCCCCTGTCACAGTAATACAGCTGCTGGCTTTCTCGCCCCATCACCCACCAGGAGGTAAGCACTCTAAGGCCAGAGTCCCAGCTTCTCTCGCTCATCTATTCAGCAACTAGTAGGGCACCTTGTACCCGCTGTAGTGCTTGATAAATACTGGCGGGAAAAAATGAGTGGATCCCCAGTCAGGGGAGCGGGCAAGTCAATTTTAATATCGAAAAAGTCACACTGACCTCAAAAATTGTGCTTGGAAGTGACTGGCGTCTAACAGAAACCCTGCATTACCAGTAGCAAGGATTCACAGGCTAATAAAAAAAGGTCAAGTGATTTGTTTATGGCTGTTATTAAAAAACTCAGGGTGATAACATGGGTTATGTCATGCTTATCAAAAGATCTAAATGGCTATGTTATGTCTTCGACTAATAAAAAATGTGCAAACAAATTAATTGTTTAAATAAATACGGTTTATTTCTCCCAGTGGGGGAGAAAAAGGTAGAATCTAATGATATAGTGGAGGAAGCACTAAATTGGAGACTCGATTTCTGTTCCTGGCTGAGATCGGTCCTCTGCAGGAGTAATGTGGAATACATTGCTAACTGCTAACCAGCATATTCCCCTCCCACTTACCTACTTATAAAGCCCTAATTTTATACAGAGTGGCAGTGTGTTCAGCTAAAAAAAAAATAATGTGGACTTCCTAGCCTCTCTTGCAGCTAGAGGTGATCATGTGGCGTAGTTCGGACCATGCTGCACAATATTCTACAAAAAGTGGCAGAATGAGCTGGCCTTGCTTTCTGCTTGGAATGCAGATGCGAGGTAGGTGTGCAGTGGCCACGTTGTGACCAGGAGGTCAGCGTATGGGGATGAACACAACCCACTAAAGCAAGGCTAAGAGATAAAATCTCAATCCTTGGACTATCACAGTCCTGACTCACTTATTTTTATATGAGAAAAATATGACTGTTTAGTCAGATTTTCTGTTACTTGCAGTCAAACACATGCTTAGCTGATACAGGAAATGAATTAGACCAGATTTCCAGAGCACTGTTCTCAAATTCTGTGGTTCTAGACAAGGCTCAGTGAGTGCTTCCTTGCTAATTATTTTCAACCTCTACCTTGCAATGTGTACAGTTGTAGGTGCCTCCCCATTTCTAAATCCCTAAAGCAGAGTTGCTTTACTTAGTGTAAAGCATTAAATTAAATTAAATGCTTAAATTAAGTATCATTATCTTGTTTTTGAAAATAGCAAAGATTTCAGGCAGACACCTAAGTTTCAAGAAGATGAACTTCCAAGAGATTCTAAAATACCACTGATTGCTCCAAATAATTCCAATAAAAGGAGATAGACCCTCAAATCACCCAACAACCTTGTCACTCATAAAAAAGCAAAGGGAAGAACAAAGATTTTTTTTCAAATATCACGAATAAAGCAAAGTGTCGTGATTAAATACTTTATATTATGGTTGAAATTTTAAGGCAGATAAAAAAAAGTCTTCGAAAGCCCAATCTTTCAGCTTAGAGTACACAAGAATTTTAATAATGTATAATGACATACAAATGCTTTTATGGAAACATGATGTCTTCTCCACTCCCCAGGATATTTCAAAATGCTCTCACCCCTTTACCTAATTTTAACTACATAGATGGCCAAGGATTATCCCTACGACACAGATGGCCAAACTGAGGCCACAGGGTTGAGTGACCTATCAAAGCCCCAAAGAAAGCCAGTATTCAAGAGGGGATTTGTTTTAAGAAACCACATGTCTCTACCTTCATGATGTACACAGAGAAGTGATTAGAATAGCAGAAACTAAGAAAAACCATAACTTTTATATGAAAGTTTTACTCATATAATCTTATAAAAGCTTTCTTTAGCTGGAAGGCCATTGTTCTTCCCCATCTTGGGCATCATTCCTTATAAAGATGTCCTGCCTAAACTATTACACATTTATCACTTTTTAGTTCTTCTGATGTAATACGATGGTGTCAGTGTCAGGGAGGGGATGAATGCTTTCTGTGTACATTGAGGTGCAATGTGAATCCTTTTTATTTATTCAACCAATATTTGAGCATAAAATTCATTTCATGAGATACAATGAAGATAACAAAAAGAATAAGTTATAGATCCTCCCTTTCAAAGGTTCCATTCTAAGAGAGCGACAAGACACATACATTAACTAGCAAAGCAAGGCGCTGGGCATGAAAGACTTTGGGACTTCAAGGAGTGTAGGTGATGGCAGCCTGCATGGAACTAAGGGGTCTTCACGTAGAAAATCATGCTTGAGCTGGGAATGACAAAATGTTGATAGGTGAAAGTAGTAGGGACAGCAGGATATTTTCAAAGCCTGGGTAAAAAATGGGTGATTTACCTGTTTGCATGATTTGAGTACATACTCTATTTCCAGGCACTGTGCAAACAATTGAAAATACATAATTTCATTGGCTCCTCAGATAATATGATTCTCTTGAGGTAGAGACTCTGATCTCCAATTTATAGATGAGGAACCTATGACTTAGAGAAGTAAAGCAATGTACGAGGTTCACACAGCTGGTAATAGTGGTGGAGACAGGGTTGCAAAACTGGTCCATTTGATCCCTGAGCTTCTATCCTTACCCAAGATGCAATGCTGCCTCCCTTCAAGGTCCTATTTTTTTTTTTTTTTTTGCATTTGCTTTGCAATTTCAAAGAGAGGTTTTCTTGGTAACAAGTGTTCACCAAATGTCCAAATATGGCTTATGTTTGTAGTAAAAAATAGGGCCATTGTTTTTTCAGCGAGGTGACCCTATTTTGCTGTAGGTCTGTTAAAATATCACCTCTGGCCTGGATATGGAGATCTATTACACTGTTATTGCTTACAAACTGGTATCTGTCTGGTCAAGGCATTCCCATGAGAAATTTTAAGAAGTTTTTAAAGGAAGCAGCAGAAGATACTACGTAGAGGTGAACATATGTGATTCTCAGCAACTGTGTAGTAAACAGCTTCCCCTGTCCCTGTGTCCCAGGACCCTGATAAAGGACACAACTTTCTCTTCTTCCAGGCCCTTCGAAGGTTGACTGTCTGTCTGGATTCTCTAATGATTTACTGATTTGGGTTATGGCAACTCTTTATAATGAAAGGAACATCGAGGTTGAAGTCTCCTTTATGTATACATCACATTTACTCCACACTGGCTCATTCAGTCAGATTCTCTCTCCTTCAGTTTGGACTCATCTTCCTAAAACATCAACTCTTAATCCTGTGATCTCATTCCCAGCATTAGCTTTCCATTTGGTTCAAAGAAGAATAAAGGGCAATATGGCGCCTGTAGCAAATATTTCTTAGAGAGAGGCTCAATACCAACCTTAAAAAGTATCTTAGCCCCAAAATGTCTCGTGTTAGCCCATCTCCACTCTGTGATTCTTGCCACAAAGACACCAATGAAGAGTTTCCTCTAAATTACTCCAACTCCCTTTACCAGACCACTAAGCGGGGCGGGGGGGCAGGGTGCAATAAGAATGGGTACCTGAGTAGATTTTCCAGAAAGGAGAACCGAGGATGCTGGGAACCATCTTGAATTCTGGTGAAAACAAAGAATCTTTGGTATTCCATTATTCTTAAACTAGGCACCTTTCTCTTTTCCTCACAAACATTTTTTTCATGGTATGAATAAGAAATCAAAGCTCATTGTTCTGAAGGCTAAGGAGGTCCACTCTGGTTCAACCCAGCATGGGTCATTTTAGCAAATGTGTTTAAGTATCTAGCATGAAGGAGGTCCCAATCTTGGCCCTCACAGGTAAATGCCAGAATTGTTATAATAATGTGTAGGACTATGGTTTTAAGGCAAGACACATAGAGGGCACTCAATATTTATTGAATAAATGATAATATATGCACATTGCCTTAGGCTCCTCAAAGGGTCTCTACAAATATTGTTTTATCGTGTCTCTATGTGCGATTAGGAGGTTGGGAGGAAAAGTTCATTCAAGAATAGTAGTGTCCCATTTTATTGGTGAGCACATTAAAAAAATCCACAAGCTAAATGGGAAGGCGAAGAGGTAGCTCACCCAGCTATCCTGATTGCTAGCATCCTGTTCTTCCCAATCCTTATTACCTTGCTACCGTGTGAATCTTTCTTCTGCCTGGAATGCCCTCTATTCTGTAAGCTACTTCTAAAGATTTGACTTCAATGCTGTCTAAACTTTGAAGTCTATTTGATAAAAACTAGTAATAGCACATTCCACATCATCTTCTGAATGCTTATTTTCTTGCATCTCTCTTCTGCCCTAGATTGTATACTCGATGAGGACAGGAACCACTGAATTCCTGGCAACAGGCACTCAGGAAATTGTTATTTAATGAACAAACGGATCCTCATGGTTCCCTCCTCTGAGTTCCTGTAGAAATGTCTACTTTTAACACTCGTTTAGCATTTAAAATGTTAACCTGACCATAGAAAGAAGAGAAATGTCACATGCCTTATCTCCCTGAGACCGAAAATCTTCTGACTAAAAGGATTTCTTATCTTTTACTTTCCACCACAGTTTAGATGCTTAATGAATGCTGACCCTGAGGATAATATCATAATACTACCCCACTGAAAGAGACTCATAATCCAATTCAGATGCAAGGTTTCAAGTTAGAAAAAAATATATAAGTTGCCTTTCTGATTATAAGACACACACACACACACGCCCGCGTGCACAACACACAAGTGAAATAATAAGGGATCTTGAGAAAATTCTGTCAGTGATCAGGAGATATTTAAAGATGGATGAAGTAAGTCTTCATAATTATGGATATAGTAATCACTTCACAAAATAGTCTGAATACTTATTTTCTTCAGTATGATTTCTGTGTGTGTGCATTGGGCGGCCCTTTCAAAGGCCACTTTTTCCCTGAGATGCTCACAGAGTATTCATAAAGGGATTCAGATTTGCGGGTCTCACATTGAGATTAATGCAAGAAATATCAGTTTCCCCAGGCACATGTCAAAGTTGACAAGAAATCATAACTTTCTAGGATGCTTTATAATACCAGCTGGTAGATCACAGACCTACCTAAGCCACAATCTGATGGAAGAAAGTAAACATGGTTACAATTACTCATACTCCTACTGTAGGAGTTTCATAAACAAACTAATAAATATTTTCATCTCGCAATAAGATCAAGTTAAATGATTTGCTGACATTCTCTTGAGGCTTAAAGCTTGTCTTTAATGTGAAATACAAATCATATTTCTTGTGGACACATTTTAATAATAAACTTAAAAGCACACGAGACAAAAATAATGAAAACATTGCAATGAAAACCAGACAAACTATCTACCACTTCAAAAGGAGCAAGGGAAGAGTGCTCGTCGACACCGTGATGCAAACAACCTCAGTGCAAAACGCCACATATTGAAATCAGGTTTCAAGGAAAGGGAATCAGCGGGGATGAGAGAATGAAAAACAGCTCTTCCTGGAAAACAGGTAACTAACTACAGGAAAATATACTCACCTAACACACACACCACACACACACACACAGACATACATTCCTCTTGTCCAACTTGTAGGACCGATTTGATCTGGGTTAAGTTCAAATTACCTCCCACCTCTTTGCAACATCCCACTGGGAATGAGGGGTCTGGTCCCTTTTCTGGCCTGAGGTAAGGATTGAGGGTTTGATGCCAAAGGTGTCCCCAGGGAGGAGAAACTGGAAAACTCACTGCCTTTAGGAGCATTCTGGGAGAGGCCTCCTTGTCTCTCCTTTTGCTACAGTGCTCCCAACGCCATGATCTAAGCCCAGGCAAGGGTGCTGGGGAGCGGCTCACCTCTGGGTCCTGTGATGACAGGTCGGTGGTGCTGTGTGAACGCGGTTCCCAGGGAGGAGGTCTGCGAAGGGGAGGGGCTGCTGAAACCAGACTTCTCCGACTTCTTCAGTGTGGTTGGAGATGGCATTCCTGGCAAGAAGGATGGAGTGATAAGCACACTTTAATTCAGGGCACGACAGCTTGTACAACCTAAAAGATAAAACTGAAAGAATTAAAAAAAGAAATCTACCTGTGCACGCAAAATTTGTTTTGAATCGCTTTCAACTTTTTACAGGAACCAACAGGACAAAATAGTACCTTGGTAGGTCCACCTAGAATTGACTTCAACTTACTCTATTCAGTCACAGTCCCTTCTGGCATGATCGATCTTGTCTAATTATGGAGGGCCCCTGCCCAGTGTTTCCTGCAAATCATGTGTGCCTGTGGCCCCTGGGAGCCTTAAGAAAGGAGGCTCTTGAAGGCACATGAAGACCCCACCTGCGACCATTTCATCTTGCCAGGTACTTTACTGAAGCACCGAAGCCCCTTCTCCACATTTTAAATAATTTAGCTATTTTAACATTAAAAAAAAAAAAAGCCTGAACAATGACAACTCAGTTGCTCATCCAATGAATTATTTATAATAGAAAAAAGAAAGAAAAGATCAAAGTAAAAAAAAAATCCTTAAATGCCCAACAATTGAAACTGGTTAAATAAATATGATTGAACCCATGTAAATTATACCGTCAGAGAATAAGGACATTGCATTTAATGACATGGAATAAAGACATGGAGAGTAATTATAAATAGGATGTTGTGCTTGGATGCCACTTAAAAATATAGGTCTCTGTACGGAGAAAGAACGGGAGGGGAAATACACATAAACTCTAACGGTGGTTCTCTCTGCGTGTTGGATTTGGGTGGTTTTCATTGCCTCTTTTTGCTTATTTGTTTTTCCTGTAATGAACATATATTACTTTTATGTTAAGAAAATATAATAAAAACTTGTTTTTAAAAATAGTATTTTTACCATAGTTTCTGAGGTTTTCATAACATTTCCAGCATAGAAAATGCTTTGGGAAGAAAATAATGGGAAAACGGTCTCTTGTAATTACCGAGTTTGTAATGTTCTCGGCAGCCACACTGACACACACAACCGGAGGCATCGATCAGTTTGGTAGGGTGCCAATTAAAACAATGAAAACTTGGATACAGAAATAAAGGAAATGACTCCTTGTCTCCACATCACAGGACAAATTTGGGCTCTCCTAAATTTGCAGCACTAAACTGGTCTGTATGCATGTCAAAAGAATCAACTCTCCTTTACTCACATAGGTCTACGTGTGCTGTAGTCTATGACCAGAGCCGGAAAACTAATAAAAATAATAATGATATTAGCATGTACCCATTATTGAGTAGTTACTAACTCCCATGCACTGTGCCAAGCACTTTACAGGTGTAAATCTGTCCCAAAACTTAGTTTGGCCTGTATTTAAATATGTCCTTGTTATTTATATTCACAGATTTCCTTCATGAGGTTCTACAACACAAGCTTTGAGTGTGACTTCAGATTCTATAAGGATAGAGTGTGTTCTATTTTCAGAATATCCAACAGAGGGTCTAGAACACAACAAGTGGCCTGAAAAGATATTTAAACTAGGTGTCACGGTCTCAGCTTTATTTGTGGCTTTACTAACCTGTGGCTTTACTAACTTGAGAGTGTGATCCCAAGAAGGAAACAAACTGCAAGTTAGTAGGCACATCTGCGTGGTACCATGTAAAGACATTATGAAATGGTGTGTGATTTCATACCATGGACAAATCTAGATCCCGGCCATTCCAGATCAGTATCTACATAATTTGAATGAAAAAGCACGTCACTCAGCGACGGTAGCTATGGTTCCTTGCTCTTTGAATCAGTAACGGAAGTCACACCATAACAATATAGCCTAACATTAGGAGGGATTGGGGTTTCGGACCAACATTCGTTGCAAGTAACCCAGCCTAAGGTACAATCACAGAATTCCATTAGAGAGGGGATTTCAAATTCAAAAATTAAAGGGAAGAAATAAAAGTTGCCAAAATGTAAACAAACCTCTCAATTCATTCAAACCTCTCCTGCGCAAAACACATTTTTAGGCCGCCAACCAGTCCACTGATTTAAGCTCAGTCAAATGCCTGAATTATGTGTCATGAAACAGAAATAGAACAAAAAAATGAAAATGTCAAAACTTTTAAGATGGCAGAATTTTTTTCAGACAATGGAATCACTGAGGAAACGCAGCATCTGAACTAACCTTATTGAAGAAAGCAAATGGTTGGCTTCACAGAAAAGGGAGCATTTCTTTGAAAAGTTCATGAGGTTCAACCCATGTAGTTTAAATACGGCAGAGATGGTGACATGATTTAAACCCGCCATTTACATTTACCCTATTAAGGGGGGAACAGAGGTAAGATTCAGGTAATCACGAGCATGAAGAATGATGAAGTCGGTAAACAGAATCAAAGAGGGCAAAATTCAAATGCTCCTTGAAAGGGTTAAGGAGAAAGGAAATACTGCCCTCACTCAAGAACAACAAGCCAAACTATGTATAATCTTCTAAATTTATCACAGTCAAGTAAGATGAACCCTAAGGCTGTCATGAATCTCAAAATTACTTTATGTTTTCAATTTTTAAAGACTTATATTGAGCACATTTCCTTATTATATGCTTTAATATTTTCTCCATATGCATAATGTATGTTTTGGTTAATTTGCTTCGTATACTTAATTGACGGGATAAAATTTCAAAATGGTAGTGAACTACTTTATGTTAAAAGTGAGAGAACATTAGTCTTGACTTGTTTTTGAAATCAAATTTAGATTCTGCCCGTTAGATTAAATGTAAGCTTCTTGTCACAATTTCTTTTACCAATTAGCTGTGCACAACTGTTATGCCACGGTTTTACAGATTAATGACTGATTGGCTTTTTCTTAATAAAGCAAAACTTTGATTTCAATGTATTTTTCAGAAGTATCAGATTTTCTTAAAAAGATTATAAAGTAATGCTGCCCTTTTTTCTGGAACAAGCAAAATATTACTCCAAAGTTCTTTTCACTATGTAAAAATACAGAATTTTATAGAGCAAGAAGCAGAAATTTAGCAGAATTCTGTATTTTAATGGGATTTTTTTTTTTTTTTGAGAGAGAGAGTGAGAGAGCAAGCATGTATGAGTGGGGGTGGGGGGAAGAGGGAGAGGGAGAGAGAGAGAATATTAAGCAGTTCCTCAAATGCAGGACTTGATCTCACAGCCCTGAGACCATGACCTGAGCTGAAATCAAGAGTCCAACATTTAACCCACTGAGCAACCCAGGTGCCCCTAGTAGATGAATTTCAAAAAGCATTTTGGCTTGTCATTGGTTTTCTAACCATCAGACTTTCTGAATTTCTCTCCACTTTGCCATTTTCCTAAACTATTTGAGTTGTTTCAAATAGTATCTAGGGGACACAGACAAACATGAAATTCTAGTCATTCAGTGACTCTGATCCCTGGAGGCAGTTGTGAGTGAGAGGCCCAATAGGAAAACGTTGAAAGCACAGGCCAGAAACAGTACTCACAAAGATTCTATTACAGTCATAATTAATATTTGTAGTAGTCAGAATTCTAAGATGGCTCCAAGGCTCCTGGCCCCTGGGGTACATACTTTATATAATCTCCTCCAGTCGAATGTGGGCAGTATCTGTGAATATGATGGATGTTCTTCTTGTGATTAGGTTGTTGTATGTCAAAGGTGAAGGGACTTTTGCAGATGTAATTAAGGTCCCTAATCAGGTGACCCTGAATTAGGTAAAAGGTTATTATCCTGGGTGGGCCTGACCTAATCAGGTGAACCTTTTAAAAGAGAGACTAGAAGTCAGAGAGATTCTCCTGCTGCCTTTGAAGAAGTAAGCTGCCATGATGTAAAGGGGTCTGTGAGAGGGCCAAATGGCAAGGAAATGCAGGGACCTGTAGGAGCTAAGCAAGGTCCCTGGCTGACAGCTAACTTTAAGAACTTTAGTCTTAAAGCTATAAGGAACTCAATTCTGCCAATAATCACGAAAGTTTGCAAGTCCTCTTGCAAACTTTCCATTCCAGAAAGGAATGCAGCCTGGATGAAATGCTGATTACAGACTTGTGAGACCCTGAGATGAGGGACCACCTAAGCTGTGCCCAGACTCTTGACCCATGGAAACTGGTAATAAGGTAATAAATGTGTCTTGTTTTAGGCTATGTTTGTGGTAATTTGTTATACAGCAATAGCAAACTAAGGTGTTACTCAAATATGAGACTACTGTCCATGCTAGAAATGTATGCATTAGAGATGCTTACTGAACACTAATTACTCTCTAGAATTCCAGAAGCTTCTATCATTTTTAGCAGATACATGTTAGAGAGTGAAGTTTGCCTCTAGCCTACACTCACTGAGAGAAAACAGTAAGACATCTTTGTGGAAAAGAGGCAAATTAAGTGGTTATTTCCAATGGCATAAATTTTATTTCCAAATAAATTCAGAAAATTCTCATTTCCCCCTGATTCTTTTAAGAAATACCAATAACGAAATCAGATCAAATGACATGAAAAACCTCAAAAATAATTCTTGGCATCTCCTATATCAAATCAAGGTGTGTTTGGTAAGTTTTTCTACAACCCGATGTTACAAAAGGAGAAAAGAAGATACAGGGAAAAAACACATAATTAATTTCAACTCCATCTGTCTCCCAAATTATGAGATTTACCAAATACTGTGACTAAGAACTTTATAGGGACAATTATAAAGCAAGTCGTACAGGAATGAGAAGAAAGTACAATGCTGTACTTTGCTTAAGGAAGCTTCTTAAAGGGGATTTTTAGGAGTCAAAGGAGGTACAATATTAATGGGAAGGTGGGGGGAAAGCAGGTGATCACAATAAACTATAACTATTCCAGAAACAATGGCATAACACACTGGATTTTTTAAAAAGGAAAACTGTAACAATGTGAGCGCTTACTCAAAAATTCACTGTGAAAATTATCCTCGGTAAATGCTACTCAGGCCAGCAGGACCTTATCTTGTCTGTTGTAGGAGTTTGGGTGGTTGTTCCTCAAGTTGTCAGAGAAGATTTAACTGGTATATATATTTCTCTCCTCAAAGTATCAAAGTCAAGAACAGAAAGTTTTCAGTAATGTGCATTTAGAGTTGCAATCTGCTTGGGAAAAATTCTGGAAACAAGCAAACTCTGCACTTTTGTTTTAAAATCCAATATATAAGCAGGTTAGAGACGACTACAAAATGCTGCAAGTTTGACTTTATGTATTCTCCAGATCATTGCCCTCATCTAATTCCCAGTGACCTATTGTTACTACTGTTTTAGCAGAAGTACTATTCTACCAAACCTGAAGGCTGCTGGAAGCCTTCATTCATCCAAGTGGCCTCAAGAGAGCTTGGAGGCAGCTAAAGAGATCTAGGTGCCGGCAGTGGAGGCCCCGGTCCCGTCTGTCAGACGAATGGTGTCAGCATCCATTTGCGCACCGTTTCTCGAGCTCAGGATGAAAGTTGGGTCGTCCCCGTACCATATTTTGCAAGTCATCTACCACCAGGAAATTTATGCTCGGACTCCTCTCCTCCCGATGGAGAGAGCACAGCACTCCCTGGCAGCTGCTGAATAGGCAAGAACAGGACCTTCCTAGGACCATTCCCCTCTGTATCTTGTGATGAGAGAATCACCAACCGTGATGCTAAATAAAGGCTGTGATTGCACAGATTAATCCCACAGTTAAAGGGCCATTCTGTTCCTCTGGGTAGAAACACACGCTGTGTGATACAAGGAGGTAGTTCAAGATCCTGCACTCATCTTAGATTTGTGTCCTAATGATAAAATCCACGATGGTTCATTCCAATGTGATTTATGATGATTAATGCACTCAACAATAAAAAAAAAGGCAAAACATTCAGACTATTTCAACTTTTAACCTTTTTTCAGTGAATAGAAATGTTTTAAAATCATTTTTATGATGGGGAGAATAAAATGGAAGTTAATATAGCTTCTGAGGTTTATCCTTCTTACTCTATATGCAACCATTTAAGATGAGCTGAAAGGACCCCCTAAAGAATTAGCACATCGTAAAGAAGTTCAGGTAATTTAAAAGGCTTGCATACGAGTGATTTCTTTAATTTTTAAAAATGGGAGAATGGAGTAAAAATTATATGGATGATTCAGGAGAAAAGAAATGATGAGTTCTCTAATGTATTCCAAATGTTCATTTGTGAGTGAAAATTTACAACCTGGGAGAATAAAGAACAGACACAAGGAAAATGTCATATAAAGATCTGGTTCCTGGGCCAACAATAAAGTTTCCTGAGTTTTTAGGGGATTTCCTCTCATTTCAGGGCAAATACAGACACCCCAGTATCAAGACTGAAGTTTAAAATGCTGTTTCATCCTCCTCCTACTTATAAGTTGGAGATTCCCCAGCCATCCCATCTTTCCCCTAACTATCCCATCCTCCCATGTGTTTAGGGAAGGATTGATTTTGGCTCAACAAGCAATCACACAACATTCACAGAGGACTGAGAATAAACAAGAAATTACTGAGAAAACCAAATAATTTCCTTTGCATGAAAAATAAATTCAGTATAGTACAGCATAATGTTTTATTCATCCTGCCTAGATACCCAGCTGAAAAGTAAAAAATTCAATCATACATATGTTTGGTTCCTATCTGCCCTATCCAATATGGTAGCTACTAGCCACGTGTGGCTACTTACATTTAAATTAATTAAAATTAAATGAATTTAAAAATTCAATTGCTCCAGCAAAGCCACATTTCAAGTGCTCGATACCCATATTTGGCTAGTTGTTACAACGCTGGACTGTGCAGATATAGAACATTCGCCTCACTGCAGAAAGTTCTATTAGACAGCTCTGGTCTATACGCCACCAAGTTTTCATTCTTTTGGTCCTACTGATATACAGCCGGTAAATCTCACTTTTACATTTTTTTCAGCGCGTGTAGTTGTTTTGTAAGTTACGAAGCAAAGCATACACACTATACAAATACAAAATTATATGTAGGGGGGGAGAGGGGGACAAGAGCCCTCTCCTCCCCATCTCCAACGGGCTAGGGATAATCCAGTGCTCAAGCTTGGTAAACATCTTCCAAGATACTTTTCTCTGTCTAGAATACCAGTCTCAGTGATGCAAAATTAAGTGTTTATTAAAATATGCTCACTTCTGTCAGAACATGATCGAAAGCTTGGCGTTTAAGGGTCTTACCGGTAAAATTTAATTTTAGAGATGTCGTCTGTGATGTTCCATGTTTGGGATATGCCTGCACTGGGGATCTATTCAGCTTGGTGTTCTTTGGATACAAGCGCAAGGCCTATCACTTTACTTAAGGTAAAATCTGAAACTGATTGGAACATTTCATAGGGGAAAAAAGAAATATAATTTTAGGCCTCTTCAAACTGCTTGAACTGTGAAATCAAGTAATGAACACTAGAAAAGGTTCTGTCAGCTAGAATCTGAGCTTAGCGTAGTCAGCATTTTCTCGCTAAACCTTATTATGGCCAAGCATTTGATTTTTCATCTCTGTACTGTGTTCATCCCCACAAATAAACTACTTTGACCTCCACCTGTTACTTAGTGAAATCTGCCCACCATCCTTCAATAACCCTATTCTTTGCCATCAAAGGCGTTTGAGTCGCCGAGAAAGTGGGAAGATAGAGCTGTGCAAGGAGTTTAACTGATACGACTTTATAACTATGCAGTAGTTCATAGTTCAAGCCGGATGCCACTACACAGCAAAAGGGAAAAAAAAAATCTTTTTTTTTTTTTTAAAGGCTGGAAGGGGGCAACATGTTTCATCACTTTAACATGGAATTTTTCACAGAAAGAGATTCTCTCTTGAGCTCTTATCGAATGCAGAAAACTCCTGGTCCTTTCTTCAGAAAGGAAACCTCTCTCCACGAGAGTTCTGCCTTCATTTTCCATACATGAGCCGACAGGTCCTTTCAAAACTTAAGAACACTTCAAGTTATGTTCATTAGGCAGAACAAAATGAACCACGAACCTCCAAGGCAGCTCCGTGGATGCAAAAGGACCACACTGTTCTTAAACACCACTAAAACACAAAATAAAAATTTAAAAGGGAAATAGCTGGCACAGCTACATAAATCACGTTCTGAAGCAGTGTCTGACAAAACAGTTTCTTTTTTTAACAATGACATACCAGAAAAAAAAGAAATTTCTGTGTAAAGTTGCACCTCTGCTGATTAACGCTACACTCAGCACTAGAGACAGTGTCTGTCTAATTACATTGAATAGTTATCTGAGAGGGATTAGCGCCATGTTTCTGCTCACTGTCATTCTTTGTGACAACGTAATGATAGATCCGTTTACTTATGAGTGCCGTGATTAAAAACCGTGCTGTTTTTTTAACTGTCTTCATATCTTGGAAATATTTTATTAAAAATTACTTATCTGACACGAAGGGTAAGTACTTGGCAAAAGTTCTTCATATCAATTAAGTCAACGAGTTGGTTCCATTCAGTCATAGTCTTTGTTGAGTGTCTTCACTTAGGTTTGGTGACACTTGATCACCGTAATGCTTTTATATTGGAGTTAATGATTCATGCTTTTTTCTCCTTGTCTTATTTGTCCAAATCCTAAAGTTTGGTTTTCACTTAGACTAAAAACTGCTCGTGGCCGACATTTTCTCTGGAGTCATGATTTAGCACTTCTCCTTCATATTCACACCTTTTTTTTTTTGGAACCCAACACAAGGATCCAATTTTATACCGACAACTCCCCACAGGCCAATCAGGATGGGTTGCTAGCAATATACCATCTTTTGCAGCTTTTTCTACTCGTATAATTAACTTTATCCAGCATCTATTAGGAAAAGGTCTTTACACAAGATAAAAACTGAAAAGCAAACCATGTTGGGCTCTACAAGTGGGCTGGCTACTCTCAAGCCAACAACTATTTCCATATGTGTCTAAATAGACAAAAACTAGGGTCCTCTCCTTTTTTTTTCCCTTCCACTCACCAATCTCAAATGACAGCTGTCACCAAGTGTGTCCCTGAATGCAAAGAACAACCAAAGACATATACTGAATGTAAGCGGCTAAACTCCTCCCACAAGGCAGAGTTTATTTCTACGGCTTTAGTCAACTTCAGACAACTATCAAGTGGTCCAAGTGGCAAATAATGACATTTATAACAAATTATATCTCTGGAAAAGTCTCCAAATGTGTGGTGAGGACATAAATTTAGGTAACCCGATATAATGATTATGTGTTATAAAGATTTTTTTTTAAACTAAAGGCATGTTAAGGCTTCGATGCTGATGGACAAACTCATAAAAATATCAAGCACATCAAAAGGAGAAAAATTACCAGTTAAGTCTTTTGAGGATAAGATTTCTTTTCTGAAAAGAAAAAAAAAAATCACCCACTGAAAAAGAGAACGCTTAAAATTAGAAGCAGGTGTCACCACTATAAAGTGATAAATATCAAAGAATTACTGGCCCTGAAAAGCACTCTTACGCAACCCATACTACTTTTAATCCTTACATATGTATTTTGACATAAGAACATGAAGAGCTGCTTGTATCAGTCCCTACAGAGTGTTAAAACAGAAGAGACGTGGCATGGCCATTTTGATAAAGCCTCTCTTCCGTTGGGTTCACAAAATGGCTGGAAGACAGATGGAAAATTCGGACTGGCATTGAGTCGTAAGTAATCTTGATATCCTAGAATTCATTCATCTTGGAAGATAATCACAGTGGAGTGATTTCTTGGTTGGGATAACCTAACAAGGCAGAGTAATCTGGTATTCCAGAGGACACCTCAGATTAGAAATGGCTCCTGGGCTGTCATTCCTTGAATTTCTAATGACTTGAGTGCATTTCCAACAACGTACACGAAAACTTTACCTCTCGTTACATGCAATCCCGAAAGATTGGCACGTAGCTTCAGAATGAAGGGCAGTGAAATATGTGGACCACATGAAAACCCGGGAAGGCTGGAAGAGCCTCCGGTGAACATTCACAGCTGTCTGGAAAGCCTGTTTTCCACAGCGGGCTTAAAGCACCGATCCCAACACAGTTCCTCACTCTGAACAGACCACAGAACCAAGAACAGGAGTAACCCGGTATTTTAAACCCAGCAATTTCAGAGGGGTTTTCAACCATCAAGAAAGGGAGGTGAGTAATACTTGACTCTGAGGAGGCAAGCCCATTCACTGTATGTCGACAGATTCCATTCCATCGTGGTTTCATGTTTCATCAAGGTTAAGTGATTGCTGTGACATTAAAGTGACTTTTTTTTAAATTTTTTTTTATTCCTGATGTCTTCTCCTATTTGAGAGACACACTTTGTGATTCAGTGCTGGAGAGAACTCTCTCCATTTTAGGACTTGTGCTGTTCAGAAATCTATCAGGAAATAGCCTCTGATTTACTACACCAATGTGAGCATTTCTCGTAATCTTGTAGGATGTAATTCACCCCATCATCTTGAAATAGGTGCCATGTCTTTGATTAATTGATGAGTTTATGATGTATTTGAAATCCTTGGATGGATACAGTTGGATAAATAGGCATTATTGTAATCCTCTGCCGAGCAGGAAAGCAATTGGGATGTTCACAATCGCATCAGAAACGGCCACATGGCACAGGCAGAAAAGCTAGTGACCCTTGAGATCTGTGTGGGCAGGGAGGTTCCTTTCTTCATCTCACTCCTATTCTCCATATAAAGCCCCTATTCTGGAGTATTAAAAAGCTACTTTATTGAAGACACTGACGGCCAAAAAAAACTTTATTCCTATACAGACTGATGGTGTTGTATTTTATTGTTTAATATTTAAATAGAACAACCATTATGTGGGAAAAATATAAAAAACCTATGAGAGAGGGAAGTCTGAAAGTAGATTTATTGTTGACCTGTACCATTTTTTACAAATTAAATCTCTCCCTCTCTCTGTCTCTCTTAGAACTATGGCCCATAGTAAGTGCTCAATAAACTTTAGCTATCACTTTTAAATACTTACATATTTAAATTTTCAGCAGCATGCCAATGACAAAATATAGGTCAATTTATCTTTCAATGTTAATCAAATTGTGGTATTATGGGAATCTATGAAATACCTACATTTTGTTTACAGAAGAGAGGAAGTAAGAATGTTAAAGAATTTCTTCTCTTTATATGAGAGGGTAAAATTACCTTCTGTTTCAGTTCTACAAATACCTAATAATGCTAGATAAATAAAATTTATTAGATACAGGAAAACCAGCATGGCCAACTCTTAGGTAAGTCTGATCTGCCTGCCTATCTACCTATCTCTTTTGTTTCTTCTCTTCCAGCTACACTTTCTGGTTATTTTTCCCTTTGGTGAATTTAACGTCAATTCAGAATAATTGTATTTCCTCTAAGTAAACATTTGCTTAGATTCTGCCCAATTTCATTACCCACAGATCAGAACACTCTGTTTCAGGAAGGGAGATTTGAGTCCACGGGTGCAGAAAGATCTTTGGCTGGAGTCAGATGGCATTTTTTTGCACACTTCCTGAGAGTTTTCTAGTATACTGACCGGTTTTCTACATGCTTTTTAGAGATAAAGAAAGATAAGGTTGGTATTATGAAGGGAAGGAAATAGGGACTAGCCTATACTAATGCTCCTTTAATAAAGAAATGGTTGATGCACAAGCTTGTCCAAGCAGATACAGTGGAGGGCTGTGGTCCAAGCCAACAAATAAACTTCTGACCTGCACGAATCCTAGCATACTCATGTCTGTTTTGTAGTCACTGGGTACTTGTTTAAGCAGTTAGCCCTCCTTCCTTCGCTGGTTGTAAACACTTTGAGGGCAGAGTCTGTCTTGGCTTATTTATTTATTTTTCCCTCCATCACCTTGCACAGGGCTTTGCATATAATAGACACAGATACGTACAATACATTTTCCATTTAATTTCACATACAGGCTTACCTGAGATAACACAGGTTTGGTTCCAGACCACCATAACAAAGCAAATATTGCAAAAAGGCAAGTCAAGTGAATTTTTTGGTTTCCCAATGCACATAAAAGTTATGTTTACACTATGCAATAGTCTACTCAATGTACAATGGCATTACATCTAAAAATAAAAAATAACATATGTACCTTAATTTAAAATACATTATTACCACGCTAACCATCATCTAAACTTCCTGCAACTTATAATCACTGATCACAGAACACCGTATCAAATATAATAATGATGATAAAACTTACAATGTCGCAAGAATTACCAAAATATGACACAGAGACAGGAAGTGAGCAAATGATGCAAAGAGCTTCCCTGATGCAGTGTTGCAACAAACCTTCATCAAAAACACAATATCTGGGAAGTGCGATAAATCGAAGGACAACAAAATGAGGTATGTTTATAACTTAAACTCATATAGCACTTCGGAGTGTTCAAAGTATTTACCAAAACATAAAGATATATAGTATTTGTATGAAGCTTTATGGTTTATGAAGTATACTTTACCTATTTAAAAAATAACTCTATGTCTGGTGCTATGCACAGTACCTTGCACACAGCTGGTACTTAAGAAATAGTAACTCCTACTTTTATAGACCTCTATTTGAGCACGTCAAAGCTATACAGTACACAGTCTGGGCTATTTTACTGTCCCTAGCGTTTACATATGAGGAAATGAAAATTCAGAGAAGCAGTTCGCTCAAGTTCCCAGGCAGGTTGGGGTTCACAGCAGAATACAATTGTAGAGCTGTGATTCTTAATTTGTACTTTTTCCTCTTTATGATATGTTCTATTTCACTCCTATTTTCTCCCTCCTTAAGCGAGCCTGCAAAACTGTTGTGGCCGGAATAAACCTTGCTGTACAGTTCCTCCTCGCGACACGCTAAATGAGGCCACGCGGAGAGCCAGCACTTTGCTAACTGAGGCCGCCTGGGCTGGGCTGAAGACGGAGACGGGGACAGGGGAGGGCAGAAGATTCCCCGTCTACATCCAAGGTAAAAGCGCCATCTCTTTCTTCCTCCTTTCCGGGAATATTTACACAGCCTCAATTTCAAACATGAAATTAACAATTTGGAGATTTGGATAATTTCTGCACTCAGACGAGCCCAGCTGAAATGCAGCATCTGTTTTCCGGGGCGCTTCTGTATTCACGAGACTGTGCATCTGGGTTCTGATGCAAGAGGGGCTGCACTCATTCACACAGCAAATGTACGCAGCGCTCCGCTTCCTGAGCACTTCGCCCCCCTCACAGGGCGAGCGCAGACATGTGTGGTCTCCAGCTTATTATTTATTTATTTATTCAACAAATATTGATTGAACAGAGAGCCTGTGCCAGGTACTAGACTAGGCTGCAGGAAAAAAAGAGTGCATTTTCTGGACGATGCTTTCTCGTATATAATATATTTACATACAGGTGAGAAGAGTGTTTCTTTTCTTTTTATAGGTAACCTTTTGGACTCTCAATTACAAAAGATTATTTTAGCTCCTTTATTTGGCCTGACAAAAACAGCCTTGATAAAGAAAGTAAGGACATTTGGGAAGGGTGGTGAGAGGGCTCACTGTGTGATATGGCTTTCTTGCCATAACCCCTTGTTGGGATGAAAGGTCTCTGATGAAGGAGGGTCCCTAAACCACAGGCTCCCCTGCCTTGCTACTGTCCCGGGGCTCCCTGGCGCACCAGGTCTCTAATGAGCAGGTGCCAATACTAAAGGGATAATGGAAGAGAATGTGGTCGCAGAACGATGCTTTCCCACTGCTCCATAAATGCAGAAGAAAAGCCAAGACATTGATCCTACAGCAGTGTTCTGTAACAGTGACTATTCCTATTACAGCAGGAGATTGTGGGAGATTTAATCATTGTCCCTAATATATGCTAGTGCAGCAGAGTGTCTGTGATCAATGTACTATTGTTACCAGTCTGCTGCCTTTTTATTGGCATTGATAATGGGCCTCCTCCGTTGAGTCTCAGCTACAAGTTTAAGTTGGTAAACTTCCCTCACTCTTACAATTGATGAATGACGGTTAGCAGGTCAAATTAGGACCAGCAGAGTTGGGAATCCAAGTGAACCTAATATGCGGTATTTTAAAATGACAATGAATGAACGAAAGCCTGCAAAATCCCACTGCGCTCCCAGGAGTGGTGACACTGAACTCTGCGTCTAAAGGTCCCAGGCCAGTGGTTGACCAGATGTTTACAAAGATATTCTTTTCCAAATGCCTTTTAAAAATGTCTTTCTTTACTTAATAATCATGAGAAGAACAGATAACATGTTACTGCACTGCTTAATCTTGACCTTCGAAAACGAAGACTACTACTTAGTCTTTGGGAAGAAGTTTATCTCCGAAAGAAGTTTATCGCTGAAAGTTTTTAAAAGAGAGAACTACACCTAAACTTACTATTTATCAAATCTGACTTTAAAAACCGTTCATTGAACTGCTTATAACTCCCGACGTCTTGGCTGATGTAACGCTGTCTGTTAGCGAGGTCTGACAATCGTGGTGTAATGGAGGCCATGCTATTTCTGAATGTTTTTTTCTCCAGAAGAAAATTTCAGGAGTCTCTCCCTCCTTTTTTCAAGGAGAGTACTAAATTTCACTCAAAAGTCCTGTAATTTCATGCTTTTTCACAATAAAAAAAAATTGATCTTAGCCTCTTGTGGAACTTCACGGAAACGTACGTGCTTGGTGCAGCTGTGGTCTCAAATGTAGCAAGTGATGCCACTCAGTGATCTGTGAAGCACGCTGGACGCTTAACCGAGTCACTTTTGGGGACACAGAGCCTGAGAAGGTTCACAGGACAACCACAAAGCTGCCTTGCAACTCAGGACGAAAGATACAGGAAGAACACTTGAATTTATATACTCTAATAATTAAAAGACTAAGAAATAATCAAGTCTCACTTTCAAGTCGGTGACTGTTTCTCCTCTAGGTTTCAGCTGATACCTTGTTCCATGGCTGCTCCGGAGGAAAGTGTCCTGAATTCTCCAGTCAGATTGAACAACTCTCTTCTTTTCCTTCTAAGGGATTTAAACCTATCTTCTTTCAACTGCCGTTAGCTGAATATAATCCTAGGGCTACCTCACACGATTAGAGAATATTCCCCCCCACTTTTTTTTTTAAAGATTTTATTTATTTATTTGAGAGAGAGAGAATGAGAGGGGAGAAGGTCAGAGGGAGAAGCAGACTTCCCGCAGAGCCGGGAGCCCGATATGGGACTCGATCTCGGGACTCCGGGACCATGACCCGAGCCAAAGGCAGTCGCCCAACCAACTGAGCCACCCAAGCGCCCCGAGAATATTCCCTTTAAAAAAGGACTTTGGCACTTGGAATGGAAGTTCAAATTCATTACTTCATTTGATCATGACAACTCTGTGACAGAGATGGGCCAGAAACAACAGTTCCCATCTTACAGATAGTGGCTGACAACTGAGGGAATGGGATTTGCCCTTGGAAGATAGGTACCTGATGGAGTCATCTTTGTATGTACTTCAGACTGCATTCAGTCAGTGCTTGATAAAGATCCAGTGAGGTGGTATGACTTCAGCTATACTGATCAGTCATTCTTCATGCACTTAGAGTGGAGGAAGATGAGAGAGAAAGATGGAGGGAACATGCATTCTTTCATGCAATGAGGTATCGCAACACTGCACGAGTCAATGAATGAGTGTGTGGCCTTCTCTGATCTGTTTTAAAATAGGTTAGGTTTTTATCCATCTAAAAAAACATTAAATGCATTCCCATTTAAAGTTGGGGGGACAGCTGGGGAGTACACTATGGAAAGTTCAGGGTGCCTCCAGACAAAGATTGAGTGCTGAGAACCTGCTGAAGGGCACAGTCAATGGAAGGGCCTTGATCAGCACTTTTTAATTCCCTACACAAACAAATATCACCCAGATAAATATAACCAACTATTAAAATTCAGCTGGTCTGGGTAGGGCCTGAAATTCTGGTTATTTTTTTTTAAGATTTTATTTATTTATTTGAGAGAGAGAGAGAGAGCACATGGGGAGGAGCAGAGAGAGAGGGGCAAGCAGATTCCGTACTGAGTGAGGAGCCTGACACAGGGCTTGATCTCACGACCCTGAGATCATGACCTGAGCCAAAATCAAGAATTAGAAGCTTAACTGACTGAGCCACTCAGGTGCACCCTGAAATTCTGCATTTTTAATAAGTTCCCAGATGATGTCATGTTGCCAGTCCTCCGACCACACTTTGAGTAGCAAGGTTGTAGCTCATATGATCTTGAGCTCATAGTGTCTTATATGGATGTTCCTTACATTTGTAGAAGAGAAAATCTGATAGGGAAATCTGAAAAGCTTCAGGCATAAATTAAGGCAGTTACATAAAACATCGTACAAAAATTCACTATTGCGGTTCTTGATGTAGAGCTTGTGAAACTGAGTTATCTTAAAGAGAAAAGAATTATCTTTAAAAAAACCAATAAAGTATTATCTTTAAAAAAAAAAAAAGTTTGGTTCACTAAAAGGAATACCCTTTAAGGCAAATGATACTTGTAATAAAGTTGGGCACACCATTACTTGTCAATGGGGCCCTCGGTTGAGCCTGAGGTGGGGTTTGGCTTCCTACTTCTTAATAACTGGATTTGAGGGGCGCCTGGGAGGCTCAGCTGGTTGAGCGACTGCCTTCGGCTCAGGTCATGATCCTTGAGTTCCAGGATCGAGTCCCACATCGGGCTCCCAGCTCCAGGGGGAGTCTGCTTCTTTCTCTGACCTCCTCTCCTCTCATGCTCTCTCTCGCTTTCTCTGTCTCTCAAATAAATAAATAAATAAAATCTTAAAAAAAAATAATTGGATTTGACTAAGTAAGAATCTACGGATTGAAAATACAGTAATCGTTAATCCTGGGAGGATTATTGCTGGCAAATTCTGTTTTCAGGTTTATTGAAAACACCCCAAATCCCCTGCTTTGTAGGCTCCACTCAGTCAATCAATCGATATTTAGTGAGTACATACTATGAACCAGATGCTGATATGGATGCTGGGGTTAAGCAGCAGAAAAGACAGACTGAGTCCCACTGCCCGCGAAGCGTACATTCTTAGAACACAGACAATGGCAGTAGTCTGGGGTACGAAGAAAGAAAAGCAAGGTTACGAATTATTGAATGAAGGAAGAGAAACAACAACTATTTAGATCACTGGGAACCTCTTTGATGACATCTTATTTGGACAAAAATCTGAATATTGAAGATGATTTGATTTTATGGGAAAAAAATGATATTTTACTCTGTTAAAAATTAACACTATTTGCTCATATATTGTGTCCATGTGTGTCTAATAACCCACACTCCTCTGGCTTTCGGTTCTGTGACAGGCTTTGGGATAAAGAAAGTGGGGGATTTTTCAGGTCTTTCTGTTGAGTTACTTTTTGGTTTTTATTATTATGCTTTTAATTTCAATACAAGCCTAGGACATGAGATCTTCAATTATAACCATAAGCATTACGGTAAAGAGGTTAGTGAGCATAGAAGATAAAACCTCTGAACTCAGATTCAGGTTCAAGTTTGGGCCCTGGATCCACAGGTTTACTATCTGTGTGGCCCGAGACAAGTCACTTAACCTTTTACAATTCTGTTTTCATCTCTACTGAGGCAAGATCATTCCATTCTGTCTTGCATAATTCAGAGTAATTAAAAAAAAACCCACGGTATACAGAAGGTACTCCAATAACCGTAACTACAATTTTTACCATGTATATGAAAGCACCATGCACAGCGTCTAAGCCCACACAGGCGACTGTTGGTGTCCTTCCCATTTATTTGCATTATGAGTTTCTCTGTAATTATTCATCTGTACAGATAAACAAGAGTTGATGGTATGTGAGTTTTTGCTTGATAGAATTTCACAGGACTCATTTCATCAGTACGTGATTAGCTTCAAAGCTTCGAATCTAGCCCAGTTTTGAGATAACTGGGAAATGAAACTAAGTGGAGGGAACAAATGTAGCATTGTAAGAGAAGCAAAAGTCAGCTTGAGGTTGTCTGATGTTCTTAAACTAACATCATCTTTCATCTCCTATGCCCTTCTTCCCAGATAATAAGAGCTCTGCACTGAAACTGCTGAGATAAACTAATGGGGAACAGGATACTACAAAAGACATTTGAAAGAGCCCATGTAATTTACTGCATGTCTGGTTTGTTTTACTTTCCAAAGCCTTCCTGTTGCTCAAGGAAATTTGTCTCCTCTGGCCACCGTCGGCTCTCTTTTGGCCAGGAGTCCTGAACAAGCATTGGAGGGCAGGTAAACAGATGCAAAGCTCTCTGAGTGAGGAGTCAGTACAGGCCTTGCTTCCTGGGTCACATCAGAGGCATCAACAAAGTAGCCTTTCGCATTTGTTTGAGAGAATTATCCCTGACGCAACCAAGAGGCTGCCTTGCATTCAGATATAAGTAACTCCCAACACGTTCTGAAGGTAATTTACATGAGGGAACCACTAAAAGCCTCCTACTCAATGAACTGTACCCCTGGGGAAAAGCTACACAGGCCCGGATCAGTGTGGGAACAACATAAGGGTGTTCTCTGTGCCAAAAAGGGGATTGGGCTAGATGGAAAATCCCCAAAAAGGACCATCTGGCAGCATAAATTATCCATTTAAAATGGCTGGTGTGAGTTAATGACACCAAAGTCACCAGGCACATGTACAACATCCTTCGGTTGAGTTTTAATGTCCCCTCAGGCCCTGTTTCAATTATGACTTTCTATGCTGAATATGGCCAAATGTAAATGTAGCCACTGTCCTCCCCCAACCCCAAGCATGTGTACCATGGAACTGCATTTCTCTGTAATGCAACAGAGAGAGCGGATGGACAATCAATCCAAGAACATAGTATAATTGGGGGGGATTTCTCTATTATGACACATATATAGTATCATTACCCAAAAAGAATTCGGCCATTAAACTTTCATTATTTAATGATGGTAAAGGATGTAGGCATTTAGATGTTAAAATTTATGATCATTTGAGTTATAAGGTGCAAACAGGAATAGAATTAGTCTGAAAAAAAGGAGTCACCAGGTCACAGTACCCTATATTCAACCTGCCTCCCTCTGCCCCCAATATGCAGACTCCCTCCCCCAAAATATCTACTTAAGGACCCAGAGAAGAGTCTCCCAGTGGGGAGGCTTCGTGTACATCAACATAGTAAAGCAGCTTCACCTGTATAAAACCTCATTAGCACAACACTCAAGCCCCATGTGCTAAACCTATATATTTCGATTCCGAGTTTCACTGAAACAGGTAAACCGGTTAGAACTCTAATTAGCCTTTTAAAAAGGGTTCAAAGAAGTTTAATTTTTTAATAGCACATAAACTTTTCATTGGCACTATCCTGAGATCTTGCTGACGATGCCGTTGGCGGCAATTGGGAGTCAGCATTTTCAATTGCATTTAGGCCTGGCTTTATTTCTTAGGCACTCTCGGTGAACCGGCATGAGCTAAGTGTGGTGTGAGGCCGATGTGTATGATCTTTCTAGAAGATCCACCACACCTTGAGTGCTGTGTGGGTAATACTTAATAATGAGAAGATGGAGGCGAAGCTCCCCATCGCTGTACTTCCCCAACTATCACCATGTAATGATCTCCTGATACATCTGTGTCCTACTCCCAACTGTGAATTCCTTGAAAACCAAAGCCAGAGCCTTCCCATTCCCCATTCAGTTCCCAGAAAAAGGGAGAAAGTTCCCAATGAGGACGGCTGAATGAGTGAATGAGAGTATTAAGTAGAAGCAAGACAAAGTGAAACTTCTGCATTTTAGTAAAAGGAGCAAGATAAAGGACTCGGCCAGTGGGGCCTGAGCTGCTTTTGTTTTTAACTATCATACAATAAAACTGCTGGAGGATGGAAGGTATCCACTTCTGCGAATGTTAACACATGCATAGATTCCTGTACCCACTGCCACAATCAAGATACACAACAGTTCCATAACCCCAAAAATCTCTCTCATGCCATTCCCTCTGTTTTTTGATATGTCAGGGAGGGGAGAGAGGAGTTAAGATCTGAAGACAAAAGAGTTAGTTCAGAAATCTCCTTGGTGCTTGTCTGTTCTTGCAAGGAATCACTCTGAGGCCCTGGTAGAGGGCGAATGATCAGAAAGTATTTTGTTTCAAACTTCCTCAGAGCTATGTAGGTATAATTCTTATTTGGGTTGTGTATGTTTCCTTGTTTCATTTTCAAGAGCATTGAAACAGTTATTAGTATTGACAGATTATAAACATGGGGACACTTAGGCTCAGAGAAGTTGGGTCATTTACCTAGAATCCCATTTGACCCCATATAGGTCATTTACCTATAACCCCCATAGCCAGCAGGAACAAGAGCCAGGATTACACGCTGCCTCTCTATTCCAAAGCCCACACCCCATCCTCTCTACCCATTTGACTTTGCAGATTGAAGTAGGCACATGAGAAGATGCTCCCTTGTCCATGTGGAGGTTACACATGGAGAAAGGGTTCAAAAAGCTCCTGCTGGCTGAATTGCTCACATTCCTCTCAAGACTCCAGAGCCAAGACTGGCCTATCCCGGGAGGTCAGGCTAGCAGTCAACATTTGCTTAGTTCACTAGAGACGGACAGAAAGCCAGTTGTTCCGTTTCCACAGAAAAGCGATCATGGCAATACCCAGTGACAGGAAAACACATTGAAGCACCTCCTCATTTTCTAAAAATCCAAGCATACAAGTGTAGCACGGGGACCCTCCTCTCCTAATACTAGCCATCCGGTTGAAAGAGTTGACAGATTTTTCTTTAAGATTATTAAAAGATAATCCCAAAAGCCAATCCCCAAGGGCACTTAGGGGGAACGCAAAAGCAAAGGCACAAGGATATGGGACGGGAGGGTAGGTGAGAATATGTAAGAGTCAAGAACCATGGCCCGTGCTAACAGCCTCTCAATTCAGCTCTACTTGCTCCCGGCCACCCTTTGCTGGAAGCAGCAGTCAGAGACGAACACGTGCTGGTGTGGAAGGCTCGGCCACTGCGGGCCGGCTTCCCTCCCTCCGCGCGCGCACAGCCACCCGCGCGTGCATGGCCCCCGCGCGCGCACAGCTCCCACGCGCGGTTTAGACGTGGGCGCGCCAGCCACACGCCCGCGCGCCCGCCCCCGCTCACCTGGCTCCACTTCGTGCCATCCGCTGGACTGACTGCCGCTGCCCGGGGAGCGCCCTTGGCCTGTGTAAAATGGCTCTTCACCAGGACTGTCCATTTCATCCTCCACAGACTTGAGGCGCTTTGTGGAGCTGAAATAACAAACGGGGACATGTTTTAAAAGCCGTCCAAACCACCTCTCTTGGACAGCGCGTCTCTGGTGGAACGAAAGCCAGAGGAGGAAGCAATTGGGCAACTCGGGTGTAGCTCTAGGACTCTTTTTAGGCTCTTGTTCAGTTGAGTGAGTCACTGGGTGTGGAACGAAGTCGTGGGTCCGTCTTGTTCCAAGTGTCTGGGTTTGATTTTTATTGTCCCTCAAATCGCTGCTGCTGCATCCTGTTCCTTTCTCCTTTGAGGAACTGGGGGCTGGCTCCTGCGGCCGTCTCCACCTGGAAAGGTCTTCAGGAAGACCGCATTTCGTGTCTCCTCAGGCGGCAGTGGGGACCTAGCCATCCGCAATGTCCCAACACATCACAATCCCTCTGGCACCCCAGAAAGGATAGAGATCAGGGTTCACAGCCCTCCAGAAGAACTTGGAATGCTTTTCTCTCTCTCTTTTTTCCTATGTTTTCTCACCTTCCACTTGGATCTGTTCATTCAAAAAATATTTGGTGCGCAGCTACCATAGTCCAGATTCCGAAGGAGATGCTAGAGACAAATACAATGATCCAAAGATAAAAATAAGGGGAAGGAGTACATTTCCCTCTGAGAAAGAATGGCCCAATCCTTTTTATGCCCTTCCTCTTTTGATGCCTACACAGAGGTCACCAAAATTAAATTCTGGATATTTTTTGGAGAGGTATGGTTGGGAAATTTCCAGAATGCATGTTGTTTCCTCTAGTTGAAGGATTGAATTTTTCTCCCAAGTTGAGGCTTCAGGAGTGAAAAGACAGGGAAATGCCCCTTTGCTAATATGTTCTATTTGTCTTAATTGATTATGTCACTAACATACTACCAGAATGAATAGATTTCATACCTAGTGGGAGTGCCCACTGGGAAATCTCTTCCTCGTGTATCAGGGTACAGATCTTTTAATATGTTTTCATTTATCAAACGCGTGCTGTGTCCCTTCTATGTGTTAGGTGCTGCGCTAAATGCTGGGATATCAAGATGCATCTGACATGGTCCCTGTCTCCATGGAGTTCACGGTCTAGCGGATAGAGATGCAGAGGCAAATAAAATTGGGCAAAAGAGAAATGTAGGTATTATGATGAAAGCACATACCGGACACAGATTTCTTGATGAAAGAAGAAAATAGTGATATGCCCGGGGGGTTGGGGGAAGCTTCCCGATGGACGCGGTTCCTGAGCTGTCTGTACGAGTGAGTGTCAAGGAGACAGGCATAAGGAGGGAGAGGGCACGGGGAGGCTGGTATCTGGTTGATGCACCACTCAGGCAGCCATTTTTATTTCAAGATATTGAAATACTTCTTTATCAATTGGCTGAGTGTCACCGTCTCAAGGTTCCCTACGCTTGCCACCCCAGCTCTGCCCCAGGACACCTCATGATGCAGAAACTAAAGGACTAATGTCGGGTGCATCTGGGGCATGCCAGGACTCAGCCTGAGCCCAGTGGCAGAGCAGCACCCGTTCCAATCGGCAGGCTCGTGTCACACAGATTATCGGATACTCTGAATGAACATGGCTCCCAGGAGGGAGGTGCATATCAAGCAGAAGCAACATCATGAGGAAGGTGCGACGCATGCAGAGAGTTGCCAGGTGTGTGGCCTGGCTGAAGTCGAAGTGAAAGAAGGGGATGGAGGTCATAGAAGATGATACGAATCCGGACTTTATCCTATCAGCCATGGAGACTCCCTGAAAAAGTCTCAACAGGGAGCGACATCAGAGTCGATTTTAGAAAGTCCACTCTGGGGGCGCCTGGGTGGCTCAGTTGGTTGGGTGACTGCCTTCGGCTCAGGTCATGATCCCGGAGTCCTAGGATCAAGTCCCATATAGGGGTCCCGGCTCTGTGGGAGGTCTGCTTCTCCCTCTGACCTTCTCCCCCCTCATTCTCTCTCTCTCAAATAAATAAATAAAATCTTTAAAAAAAAAAGAAAGTCCACTCTGGTAGACGTGCGGGTGATGGCTTTGGAAAAGCAAAGCAAAAAGAAGGAGGTGGATCCTAGAAGCAGCGAGACAGTGAAGAGGCGACAGCTGCAGTCAGAGTTAAGAAAATGCTGAGGGCCCAATGTAAGGCAAGAAATTCTAATTATTAAAGTTGATATTCCAGTATGCTTTGCCTTTAAGTTCTGGTCTCATTAAAGGCATACCACAGGAAAGCAACATATCTGTGCATGCTAGCTTAGTACCCAAACGAAAACCTTTAATAGCATATTTTAATGTTCTTTGCTTGGCTTTCCTTGAAGTTCAATGAAAAATAGCCACTTGGAGAACTTTTCCATAATTTATGTGAAACTATATCAAATAGACATTTTTTTATAGAAGGATGTTCTCAAAAAAGTTCTTCTAATACATAAAACCAGAAAAAAATACAGTCTCTTTGCATGAACTTCTATTCTTTCCTTTTATCAGGAAATGCAGCTTCTATAACCTCCTGCTTCCCCTTCTTCATTGGCAACCAGGAATCAGAGAATTAAATGTAAGGTACAACTCTTGGGTCAGGCTCCTGATACAGCAATCTCTCCTATTTTTCCATATGGTTTCTGGCTTCTCTATCTGTATTTAATAGTACCTGATGTATTTAAAACTTGAAAGCCACTTGAAACCATTTTGGAAGTTGGTAGAATACGTGTTAAAAATAAAATAAATATTTTCTTTATGTTTCCTGGCAAATAAAAGGCAAGACCTCTATGTTCTGATGGGACTGTGAGATCTGTAGTAAAAGGATCTTCTTCTTCTTCTTCTTCTTTTTTAATCTGTTGTGCCTACCACAATGTTTGGCTAGTAGCAGATACTCAAAAACTTTTGAACTGGGCTATTGACTTAGAAATAACCATATGAGTACCCTATGACAGGCGTTCGCCCGAATGTCATGATTCACTGAGATCCAATGCAAAAGGCCAACTACGCTGCCCGTAATTCTTCCACTGATATTTTTTTGAGTTTCTGAAGTTTTTGATTTCTAGGTATCCTCTAATAAAATGCAAATATCCCATGTGGTTGCTAATCCTAAAGGTGAGAGTCAGTAGATATTAGCTCCCGCCTTCATCTGAAAGCAAGGACTTTTCTAAGGTTGATACAGGATAAATGTCTGGAGGGTGGAGGTACAGCGTGGAGGAGAGAAAAAGACCCAGGAGTGAAGCAAGTTAGAAGTGCCAGGATAGACATGTGAAGGCTTCCAAGACCTCACAAACTTTGACAGTTGGTTTATCTTGATGAAGTTCTTTGGGATAAAAAAGTATACTTTATCCCAATTTTTACATAACCCCCTCTGTGATTTTAGGGATGTTTACCACCAAGGGGTACAGAACTGAAGTTCATGCCTATCCATCTCTCTCTTTTTTTAACTTAGCAATGAATCAGTCATTGATTATGGTTCCTTGCTTTTGACTTTCTAACACACTGATTCGTTTCTCCAAGAGACACTGAAGGAAAATAGGAAAGTACTAGTAAGATCCCTACCTAAGAGAGAGGATAAGTACCCTCTTGAGGAGAGACACACCGTCTCTTTCTGAGTGTGGAATTGGTTGTGTTCCTAGCAATTCTACCTAGAAATTAAGGTAAAACTATCACCTCCATTCTAAATATTTGTTTAATTCTGACGATATGCAAAGCGTAGAAGCCTTACCTTGTACCCACAAATCAGCAAAATGACTCTTTTCTGAGTGTTCATAGTACCCTGAACTGAAAACTTCCATTTACTTGTCAGTCTCTACCATTAGACTGTAAAGCTCCTATTACTTGACTTTATACCCACAGTGCCTAGGATAATGCCCTTGTTAAGAAATATCTGTTGCCAAATTGGAGGATTTACACACTGTCCTCTCTGGGACTTACAGTCCAGATGGGGAGGCAGGATGTGTATAAATCTCAAAGATGGTAACAGTAATTCAAGTTAGCACACACTAAGTACTTAGGAAAAATAGGGATAATAGATATTCCTTTTGGGGGGCTTCATGTTCTATCATTCCCTACTGAAAGAGTAAGCCCCATTCCCAAGAGGGTCCAATGCGAAAATATCATTTTTTTAAAGTTCTAGCACACCTTAGTTTGAATGTAGACTGTGCCTTTTACCAGGTCTGTGACCTTGGGCAAGTTACTTAACTTCTCTGGGCTCTGCGCTGATCCGCTGTTAAATGGCAACACTGTCTATATTGTAAAAGTATTGTGAAGATTAAATCATATCCGGGATGTAAAACAGCTAATACGGTGTCTGCTACAGAGTGACCGATTAATACCGGCCCGGCATGAACAAATATTGACTGGTTGATGAACTTTTCTATAGGTAAATCTGGGGTATTCTTCTGGGCACATTTTCTAACCTGTACACAGATAATTCTGCTGAGTCTATATATTTAGAGAATAATTAAAAAAAAAAAAAAACATCCTAGGAGAGCCTAATGAGAGTAAAACAAACATATTACCAAGTTATTAACTACTGCTGCTGTTTATAATTAGCTCCTTATCAGGGTTAGTTATTTGCAGAATATGAGAATGACAGTAGCCTTTTAAATGACATTAAAAACCAGGTTTCCACTCAAACAATCACAATAAAAGGCAACAAAACAGCTGGGGAAGTCAAAAGGATGGGGATGGGGAGGGTGAGGTGGGGGAGAGGTGGGAGGGAGGTGAGGAGACATGGACTGTTTGGGACGTTCATGGTACAGGCGCAGCACACATATGAAAAACAAACAGCCCATCAACTTTTAAATTAATCACTGCCCACAAGTATTTGCAAAGCTTTTTCGTGTTGACTGAGTGGAGTTACACACAATGTCCCCTCCATCAGCAAACATTCAAAATCCTCAAAATGTATTAACAGCCGAATGTGTTCACAATCTCATTCTTTCATTATAAATGTACTTTGGATTTCAGACTATTTTTTTTTCCTGAGGATCCGATACTATAAGGAACTTAAGGGGAACCCTTAAACAACATGAAAGATGAGAGTAGGATCTGGCGGTTTTATTTAGGGACTAACTGGTTCTTTAACTGTCTTCAAGGTATTCGTCATGATGAAGCAGATTCTTTCCTTCTTTCTTTCTTTCTTTCTTTCTTTCTTTCTTTCTTTCTTTCTTTCTTTCTTTCTTTCTTTCTTTCGTAATGCTGGTTAAAATATATAAAAACAAGGTAAGATGGAATTGCCACCAAGGAAAATTTCTATAATCTGGCCATTGTTTTAAATCATAAAACTCCAGTGCTTGCTTGAAAGAAGAATATACCTTTGTGAAATGTTTTTCTGCAAAGTACACAAACATTAAAGATCGTTCTGCACCATTCTTTTCCTTGTTGCCACAGTCCAGTGCTAAAGGCAATTTGTAAAAGAATACTGTGGGTTTAATGCCTAATCCCTTTCCTTCTGGTACCGGTTATCTAGAGACAACAGGATCTTGCAAAATGCTTCATTTTGATTTGGGCTTTGTGACCTCAAGGGGATCCAGAACCCCAGAATCTTTATCTGGTTGTGCTCGTCCAGCTTCACTTTTTTAAAGGTCTCCTGGGGCAACAGAGCTAATAGCCAGCACCACCCCACCGTGGGGCTGCATTCACTCTTGCGACGGCACACCTACATAACAAGTGGGTTTCGTGTCACAGGACAACTCCAACAGGCTGGATTTTGAGATCTGTGCGGGGAAACGTGCTGGGACTGCTCTGTGATGTCTGCTGTAGGCACCGGGACCAGAATCGGTGTCACCAGTGTCAGCATTTTGCCAAACAAGCCAAAACACATGCCCTTTTCCCCAGTCAAGCACTGTCCTTAATCTGCTGAGAACACGCTGTGTTTATCAACCATTCTTCCTCTAGGCTTCACTCACGTCTTCACCCCACCCAGAAGCTATTTCTTTTCCTTCCCATCTTGCCAACTCGAAACCACCATTTGCAGCTGACTGCAAGTCAATCTTTTTGGATAAAGCCTTTCTTAACTATTTTTGGCCTACGCTATACAATTTAGCTCATTGTTTTCTCCTGTCCGATACACACACACACACACACACACACACACACACATTTCTGCAGCATGTGCATTTGCTTTCTCTTCCCAATAGGACTGAAAGTCTATTGGGGCTCAACACACTTCTCTAGTATCTTCTACCAGTACACGCACATTGCAAGTGCCTCTAGGCTCAGTCAAAATCAAGGTGTGGAACTATGGAGAGCCACCAATCAAATTACCTGGTAGAGGATGTGCTGGGTAAAGACCTCCTCATTGCTCCTGGACTCATGCTGTAGTATGAAGAACTTTCCAAATCTGAGAGAGAAAAATTTGGGCCAGTTCCTGCAGCTATTGGTGCTAGAAAAAAAAAAAAAGTTATGTTCTGTGAATAAAAGATCAATGAGAGCATACATCAGTGTCGCATATAACACATTTTATTTCTGAGTTTATACAGTAAGCTTATCCAAAATAATCAGTAATGAACTCTGACCTCCAAAGAATGTTGACAACAAAAACTGTCTACTCCAGAAAGACTTTGTTTTATAACATACCCTTCATCTTTTCTCTTTTTGTAATGGCAAACTGTCACCAAGGTTGCAACATTCCTGGAGGCTTTTAACGAAAAGACCTCTGAGTTTTGCTCTGAAACTTTTCTTGAACAAACATCCAGAACATTCTCTGGGCTTTCCTAACCTTGTCTGATGCTGATCGATTTCACTCATTGGTATTTTGGAATTTGTTCTGAACTGCAAATTCATCTTTCCGGGCTACCCAACCCCAATCTCCTGCGATGAGAAATGTGTGATCTCTCTTTACTCTGAACCACCTCGGTGCCCACACACCTTCACTTTATTTGTGAGGCAGGGTCCTCAAACCACGGTTCTTCTAAATAAAGTTTTACTGGAATATGACCATGCCCACTTACTTATCGATGGTCTCTGCTTCCACACGTGAAGGCAGAGACTCATGGCCACAAAGACACTGTATGGCTCACCAAGGAGATACTGATACACAGGAATTTTCCGATGTCTGACTTAAGGGACTATTAAAGATCATTTTGATTGTATGTGATTTTCAGAGCTGACTATTGTGTGAGATGTCATTCCCTATATATTTTTTAAGGCCAGGACCCTCCAGATACCTTGTTGATGGTAGTAGCTTCACAGAATTTTTGAATGAATAAATAACACCTACCAATCTTATAAAACAACTCTATGCAAAGTTAGTGGTGCAACTGTATGAGTGGAAATAACCTCTTCTTTTGAAAGGTTATGCAAAAGCAGGAGCAATAGAGTCATATGTTATTGTCTTAAGGCATTGGTTTCAGAGTTAAGTCCATATAAGTAGATACATAAATAAATTAAATAGAGGCTAATATCCATAAGAAGAAAGGATAATTATGAGTATCATGAATCAGGGACTTCTCGTTCTTTCAACAAATGATCACTGCTATTGCCAAGAACTATGCTGGGTGAGGAAGATGCTTAGATGAAAGACATGGTCCCTAGGTCCCCACCCTGAAACAGCTCTGGAGGGAAGGTTGGCAGGTTGTTTTCAACACAGTGTGGTAAGTCCTTTGCTAGAGTTATTCTTAAATTGATACGGCCACATAGAAGCGGGTATCTAACCCAGCTAGGGAGTGAGAGGTTCTGGGAATAAGAGGACCTCAGAAAACGTGATGCCTGGGAAGACATTAAAGGGACAAGTTGGAATTACCCAACTGAGAGCAACAGAGGCATGCTAGGTAGGGGAGACAGTATTTCTAAAGGTGAGAGGATATAAAATGAATACTGGATTTATGATAACTCGGTGTGATGAAGTACACAGAACATGGAGAAAAGAAGGGAGGGTTAAGGTCAGGTTACGAAGGGTCTTTAGGAATGTGAATTTCTTTAAGGGACATGACTTTGAGTCCAGCAGATTTCCAAGTTTATAAGCTACTGAAATGCTTATCACACTGTATGAACTGAGGACCATTGGGGTTATACTGCCAGCATCTACTCTAATCCCTGACACCAGGAGGCAGTCAGTAAGCACTAGTCAACTGAAATTGATTGCTAGTCTAAGGAGAACCAGCAAAGCATGAGCGTGTATCGCCAAACTTGCCTTTATAACCTAGAAACATCACCCTGTCATGAAGACAGGCATGGGGGACAAAGGGGGTGGCCATTGAAGAATATAATCAGTAAAGCCATAGAGGCCAGTGGAGTCATTTAAAAAAGGTATGGTGTGGAGGGGTCTAAATTCAAGGAATGAAAAGGAGGAGCCTAGTGTAAGTGATTTAGGAGATAGACCCAGGAAAATGTGTTGACTTCTTGAGTGCAGTAATAACAGAAAAGGGAGAGTACGGGATGATTTCCAGGATTACTTCTTGGGCAATTGGGTGAATTGTGGTGCCATAAGACGACTCTGGAATCGAGGAAAGGTAGGAAGGGATACATAATATCTAAGAATAAACACTTAGTTGTTTGATTACTAGCAATGGCTAAACCTTAATCATAACTGTCATTATATAAAAATAGTCACTGCTAAGAAATGGAAAGCTCTGAAATTCATATACACTTTCTGAAATTCAAACCTATCTCTTAATGACAGGCTGTAATGTAGGAAGGGCCTTCAGGTCAAGAACAAATGGTTGAGCTTGACGAGAAGTGTAAACAGAGTTCCAGTGAATGATTTTGCTAGTCATTCCCTAATTTATTTTTTTCTACTAAATTTATTTGCATAGTTTCCCCTCTTATTTCACAATATTTTATAGATGAAAGAGGCTGGGGGTGGGGGTGGGGAGGAGATCACTCCAACATGTCACCCCTCATCCCTCTCAGCAGCCTGACGTATGATAGGTGTCGAGGGTCTGGATTTAGATTTTCTTTCTAAGTTCTGGGATGAAGCTCGGGCTTCAGCCAATGGCACAGCTACTTCATTCCTGTGACCGATAGAAGCGTGCGAGTCTTCCTCCCCCCTCAGAAGGAAAGATAGAGCCCGGTGAGAGCGACTGGCCTGGCTGGGCTGAGATGAGAAGTCTGGGGCCCTCTGCCCGGCTGCACTGACACCTCCCATTCTACTGACCACGCTGCACCACGGAAAAATATCTTCTGCCTTGATTATCTCATTAAAACATCAAAGGAGCCAGAACCGGTGAAGAAAGGGAAATAACGGTGTAAATGCAGTGTGCACACCTCTCAGAGAGATTAAAAAATAACCAACCCACAGAAATGTTCCCTCGCTCGCCCCTATATTCACTTCCTGTGAAGCTCTTAGCACACCGGGGTTGTAATCTAGCAAAACGCCTCTCGGGTGGGCCGGCGGCATTGGGATACTTGGTCCAAGCGTCTGTTGGAGTCACAGCATGTAACTTCAGCCTGACAAACTGCTTACGTGCGTCTTCAATTTTATAACATCATTACATTTCTGAGATGAGAAGAGGTTTCACAATCTGGGCTAAATAATCCTAATAAAGCCCTGACCCAAAGTCTGCATTCTTCCAAACGATCTTGTCAGGAAGCGGCCCCCGGTACCATCCGTGCGTACGCATTGTACGAAGACCAGCCGACTGGAAAGGAATTGGATTCAGTGATTCCATGACAGTTAAAGAGAAAGCCCCATGCCTGTGGGGAGGCGGTCACTGTCAAGTGTCCCCCCAGTGGGCTGGGTACTCTCAGGCCCTCTAGTCTGGAGTACAGGAAGAACCTGAGAGAGGCCTCTAAGAAAGGTGAGCTTTCAGCAGGTTTTCCTGAGTACCAATGGAGAATTTTATTTCTTATACCTAACTTCATCCTCAAAACAACCTCTTTGGGAAAGTAGCTCTCCTAAATGAGAAAAACCAATCAGCCCCCAAATGAGGTTCACTGGCTTGCCACGGACTGCAGAGAGGCAAAAAGAGGGAGGGCTAATATTAAAAGTTAAGGGTGTCTCACCCCCAAACCTGTTGCTTTTCTTATCCTACTAACCTGCCTCTTGTATACGATATATTTGCCTTAAACTTCAGACGATAAAAAGGTAGACAGTGTCTCTGTCTCACAAGGTTTACTACAGAGTGGAAGGATAAAAGAATACTTGAATATCGAACTCAATGCTGAATGTGTTCAACCTCATAGGAGGGATGCAAAGGATGTATTGGAAAAGTTCAAAGGAATGAGAAATCCTATTGGCTTGTGGGATCTGAAAAATGTCTGATTCCGGGAGGAGTTGGGCACTGAAGCTAAGGCTTCCAGGATGGGAGGGTTTAAAGAAGCAGAGAAGAAGAGGAGAGGTTCTAGGCAAATGACAGAGTACGTGCGTAAGTTTGGAGGCAGGAAGTACAAGTAGTAATCTGTGGGCTCCATGATGATTTCTGAGGAGGGAAGTGATCATTGTTGAACCTGAGCAACATTAACATGACAACAACCTACAGAAGTAAAGGGGACTAAGTTGGGGAATCAGTTGGTAGGTTGACGGAGGAGTTAAGAGGGAAGGGAGGCCTAAACCATGCTGTCTGGAAAGAAAACAGCATTTTCATGGTGGATATCCGTCACCTTCGTAAACAGGTACAAAAGATCTGTGTCCGGGTGTGCACTCTGAAAGGGCATACACAAGCAAATAGGTCCTACTATCCTACTATCCCAACGAATATAAAAGATCCCTAAGATGTATATAACCCAAGGCGCTTCTTAGCTAATAATGGTAGGATGTCCTTTTCACAAATGAGGGAACTAAACGTTGTCAAGGGTTAAATGACTTGAACAACGTCTGCCCAGGACCTCATGCTGGGCTTTTGAAGCCAAAGACTAACAGCTTGTGTTAACGAGATTAGGTAGCCACTGCCAGTCAAAGGTGGGGACGTTAGGAAGGACTGGACCAGCCACAACACTTCCTGTCCCATAAATTGCGAAACCTGATTTTGTTCCACTTGTCCTTGACCCTAGGCTCTATCGTTCTTAAATTATCTCACCCATGACATATTCTCCCTCACTAGATCGCGTGCATTTTGAGGACTGTAAAGACAGACATCCCAGGGCACAGAAAAAGTGGGAGTGACTGTCTAGGGTAGGGTTCCAGCCTCACCAGGAACCCCCCCGTGTAGCTGAAGTCATTTAAACTCTTTGGACCTCAACATTCCCATAGTAGTTGTGATAGCAACGCAAGCTCACCACCAACGCCAGGGCCGTCACCACCACAGTAACAAGGACCAACATTTATTAAGCATCATTTATGGGCCAGATGCTGGCCTGAGCCCCCAAAACACATCATCTCATGTAATCCTCACCACCCCTCTAGGGAGGAATTGAGGCACCAAGAGGCAAAGTGACGCTCCTAGGCCACAAAGTCAGAGAGTCATACCAGATGACCTTTAGTCCTCCAGATCCGACAGCCTTCCGTGAGTTCCTGAACAGCTGTGCAGAGTTTTGTATGATGATCAATATGACACAACAGCTGATGATCAATATATATGCTCTGAAGTAAGGAGAAGCATAATCACCATCTCCGCTTGCCCTCCGCCCCCCCAACTTTATGCAACACAAAATGAAACTCAGAAATCTCTTAACTACGCATGAGCAGTGAGGGCTGGTGCCCCGCCTTTCTTAAGCAGCATTACAGTAGATCACACCTTAAGTTTTTGTGGATCTTGTTCCACGGAGGAGTTTTCCCTCAAAAGATGAACTTTGGGGAATGGTCTCGTTGGATGTGATTTCTAAGCCATTTGTCTCCCCACTCCTTTCTTTCCTGTCATGAGTAGAATGCAGTCTTTGTGTCATTTCTTAATAAATGGTTTGCTATTAAGGCATCATTACAGTAATGTGGGCTATTGGAAGAAAGGGGTTACTTTAGTAGCCAACCCTCTTAATGACCTGCTCTTCTGTACACATTAGTAGTTGGATAAGGCTGTGGTTATTGAACTTCTGCCATCCACCAGAGACAATCTGCTCGGGCTTGTGTTGTTGGAAAGAGAGGGTGATGAAAAAAAAAAATTCTGTCCAAAATTTCAGGCTACTCTGCCTGGGAGATGACAGTGCACGGAGTTTACAACTTGTTCAACAGGAATCAACAGAGAGTGTTAACAGAATGACTAGTGGGGCCAGCTTCCCGCCAATGGCACATATTCTCTGAGAACCCACGTCCAGTGGAATTCAACAAATATTCAAGGAGCGCTTTTCATGAGCCAGGTGCTGGAGATCCATCAGTGGACAAGATAGATAAGGCCCCCTGCCCTCGTGGGGCTTCCATTTGAGACACTGACAGTTATAATGGCCCTTCCTCAAATTTCCACAGCAACTAAGGAATATGGCCAGCGGGTAACCCTCAAAAAAGATGACTGGGATTTACTACTTCATTTTCAATTTATATAATAACTATGAAAAAATAAGAGGAGTATATTTCTCTCCAATTATGTAATCTAATGCACTCACTGAGACTTTGGGAACTTGTACTTTCAAGCTTCAAAGGAAAAAAAAAATCCAACAACAAGCACACAGTTCTAGGGGCCCAGCACAATTTAGTGTTGTTTTGCATTCTGGTGGCAAAGATCTCATAAGAAAGTCCATGTCACTGGCACAAAAGGAGTGAACATGGGAAAATACTTGGTCTTCTTTCTATCAAAGGCACAGTTGTAAAACGCACAATGCTATGAAAACTCAAGCAAATCTGGAATCATCGTTAAAGGGAATTAACTTGGAAAGTAATTTATGGCAAGAAAATTCAACTCCTTTGTTATCTTCCTTTTACTGTACTATGCTTCCTGAACACTGCCTATGAGCGAGAGCTTTTAGGAAGAAAAAAAAAAAAAACTAAGTATAGTAAAATTAACTCATTTTATCAATTTGTGCTGTTGGCCAGAGTTTCCTGACCGTGGCTACGAGGGGCTGTAAACTGATGAATTTGCATGGAAAAAGAAACCAGTGTAAGTAATTTGTGTAAGAGGTAACGCGGACATACGCTGCTATAATTCAGACACCCTGCAGATAGCAGCCTGCCGCAGCCTGAGCAGTTACGGGTTAGAAAAATGACCACACTGCAGTCAGTCTGACTTGAATGGAAATCAATCATAAAGGTACTTTCTCTGCAGCTTCCACACCACAGTCTTCAGCAACTCCTTTGCCAAGCAGATTTCTGGTCTGTAAACCGCGTGCTGATCTCCTTTCTCTACCCTTCCTTTCTAAAAGGTCTGACCCAGAGCAGGCGAGGAGTCTGGTTTTCCAAAATGGAACATAAAAGAAAGGCGCTGGACCAAGACGAGGATTTCCCTCTACGTGGAAATGAACTTCCCCCGCTATTATGAGATTTAAGCAATGCTTTTTATGAAATGTAGTATTAGGTGCCCAAAGCCAGCACAGTGTTTTAACCCCATCAACAGCATCTACAGGGCACCGTTTTCACACATCCACATTTGTGGACACAAGTTAAGAAATATGCGGGTTTGTGGTGCCAGAAGGGGTAGGAGGAGGTGAATACAGAAACTGCTATTTCTGAAAAAATGTTTTCCTTTTACTAAAATGAGAACAGTTCACTGATACCCTCTTCCTCCCCACTCTGAATCTTGAGGTAATTGTGATAATAATTGTGAATGCAGTTTGCAAAGTAAGTGTATTCGGGCATTTTATTGCCACGAAGAGAGCTCAGTCTTGGATCTCAAGAAACTTAGATATCTACTCCATAAAGGAAGGAACGGTTTCTACTTATCTCTGTATCCTCAGCACACAGCGTGAGATGCTTCATATATTAACACGTGCAACAAATGTTTACTGAGTTGAAATAAAATTCTATGAGCTTGTTAGTGGAAAACAGCTAAGAACTAATATTTATTGATTTTATTTATTATGTGTCAGGGTGATATGCTATGTGTTTTACCCGAATTATCTCATGTCATCGTTGCAGGATCCCCACAGAACATGTATTTGTTGATTCTCATCTACCAATGGGAAACTGAGCTGTAAGGTTAAGTAACATGTTCTAGATCACGCAGTTAGGTAAGTGACAGAGCAAGGATTTGAACCCCAGATCTCCAGTATCTCCAGATATGAGCCCAAAGAAACAGAGGTGAAACTCACATTTCCAGTCTCCCAGTCCTTCCTTCATCATCGATCACTACGGGGACGGATTCAACAAGATTTATACAGAAAAATAACTGTCACCTATCCATGATGTGGGAAAACTTCTGTCAGCTTCTTTCTCCCTTTGTGTTTTCAGGTCTTTAGAGTTGGAGTGTCAGTCAGTGTTTCCCTGGACGGAAAGCCTGATACCTGGTCGAGCAGAGCCATTGGCAGTGAGGTCGGCAATGCGGGCTGATCTCCTGCATTAGTGGCTTCTGCCTTGGGGACCGAAATTGATTTTCTCCATTTTAGAGTATCGTCTCATCTTAGCTTTTGGTTGAGGTCAAATGCGGTACCCGTTTAGTACCTCAGCCATGGGATTAAGTCTTCCCTGACGGGATGGCATTGATGGCCTGAGGCGTCTTTTTACCCCAGTGATCTATAAACCAGGGATGGGCTTCTAAACAAAAGCCCCTTCACCAAGAGTGCGCCGGGACTGTGACCATTAGCTGTTAGGAGACCAAACTGTATTAGCAGAGTCTCATCCCAACAACCTACAAACCCAGCTGTCTGGATTCGTCCTAATAAGTCTCCATAGTTTCACTAAGAACTGTTTGTTTTTTTTTCCCCTTCTCCATTCTCTGAAATATCCTGCATGTTAATATGTACTCATAGCAATCACATACTGTATTGACTCAGTTCCTGTATTGGCCTTGACGTGTGGCTTTGCGGAGTGTGGACTCTACTGATTTCACCCTGGACATGTCTAACGTGTCACCAATAGCAGTCTTTCTAATCAGCAAGAGTTAGCTAGGATGATCTATACCGGCCAAAATCTCAATAATGTTTGTGGTCTTATTGTGGGAATAATATTGAATTTCTGTCATGCTTCTGGAAATCCCAAAAATACCTTTTAGTTTTCTAATGTTACCCATTGGATAGGAATATCTGCTCTTAAAAAACAAAAAACAAAAAAAAAAAAAACTGAGGCTTATGAACGCATAAATAAAAGTTTACTAAATATCACATTGCTGGTAATGACCTCTAGCACGTCCCTGCTACTCAGAGGGAATTTTTATGTCCATAATATAAAAGAAAGCAACATTCAAATACTATAAAACTAATTACTACTTTAAAGAAGTCTGATAAAATTAATCAAGGTGTGGCTAGCCACTTAAAAAGTTGTTGTTAATGTGTCACTGTTAGATTAAGAATTTTTAAAACATCTTGCTATCCATGAGACATCCTGGAAGAGAAATTTCCAGAACAACGCAGACACATAGGCTTTGTCTGAAAAGTTGAGGAGTAAGAATTTTCTGCTTTCTTTTTTTTTTTTTAGATTTTATTTATTTTTTTAAGAGACAGAGAAAGTGAGAGAGAGCATGAGAGAAGGTTAGAGGAAGAAGCAGACTCCCCGCGGAGCTGGGAGCCTGATGTGGGACTCGATCCTGGAACTCAAGGTTCATGACCTGAGCTGAAGGCAGTTGCTCAACCAACTGAGCCACCCAGGTGCCCCAAGAATTTTCTGCTTTCTTAAAGCAGATGAATTAGGTCTAGTATCAGCATGCTCTTATTCTATCAGAATTATTCTATCAGAATTATTAACTTCATGAGAATGGTCCTCCTAATAAACTGACTTTTAGAACTTGAATCTCCAATCAGTCCTTCTTAATTTATACATGCACACAGAGTACATACAGACACACACACACACATTCTTCATAAATTTGCCGAGAGTGTGGCCACCTCAAGGATCAGCTCTGAACACAGAGTGAAAGACCAGGGACAGAGGCTTTGTTCAATAATGAGCATAGCAGTTACCATCACTGAGCATTTACTATATGCTAGACACGTGACATTCTCTCACTGAATCCTCAAAACACTCCTGAGAGCTATTACTATTTCCAGCATTCTGATGCAGGCCCAGCACACAGTTGGTATTTAATAAATATTTGTTAATTGAACAAATGATGCCTACCTTGAGAAGAACATAGCTGGGGGGGTGGGTGTTCAGTATTACCCAAAGTGGCAGAGCTGGATCCCCAACTCTATATCCTGGACTATGGTACCATGCTGCCATCTTAAATATGAGTTTTATAGGAGGTATTACTCTTAGGAAACATAATCCATGAATTAGCCAGAAAAGATTAGAAATGGATGAATATATGAAGAGAGATCATGATAACAAATTAGTATGGGCATCAAGGAGTTACGTGTTTTGCTTCTCTTTGAGTCAAATCTTTATAATAAGAATGCTCATGGTCCCATGCAAGCAAGAGCTTCAGCTAAGAACAGAAAACAAAAGCCTTTCTTCCCCCCACCCCTACCCCGCCCCCTGAGAAGCTGCCACGAGAACTCTCTCTACCGACTCTAACCAGGAAGGTCGTAGAAGATGAGTGTAATAGAAAAAATGGGACTTTCAAGCATTGAGTGGACTAGGGGATCTGCTGATGATATAAGCCTCTTGTCACCAGAATTTTAATTTCAGTCGTCACGGTGGTCATAAGGCCACTGCCAGGGCCCACGCTAAACACAAAGCACACTGTACATTTCAATTTGTAAGTAAGGATGGGGACACCTCTCACTTTATGTGGCTCCTTCTCTACTGAGTGAGGAGAACAGAATGGGGAAAATCATGAGTGGCCGCCCATACCGTAAGCTGGGATTCAGGAGAAAGAGTAAGTTTGGTGAAAATTTCTATTACTGCCAATGCGTCCCATTTTGCCGCCGGCTTTACTGTACAAATCGTCAGCCCCACATACGTCCAGAAAATTAAAAGTAAAAAAAAAAAACAAACAAACTAGGCAACAAAACATCCTTCTGAACTAATTCAATTTCAGGATTTATTTTGAAAATTTATTGAATTATAGTAGAGGAAACCCGCTCAATTAAGCCAACCAGACTGATATTTTTCTTCCTAAGAGTATGGCAATATTTATTATTTTAGCTCTCGATGAGGGGCTGATTAAAACTAGGAAACATTTGCGATGTCATCGTATATTCAGAATAAGGAGGCTGAGGCAGGCAAAACGGAAAAAGATCATAGGGCCAATCAGTATTTTCTAATCTATAACGTAACAGATTTTCTCTAAAAACTACATTTTAAAGACAGGCATTATGATTTTTTTTAAAGGGTCTCCTGCTCTTTTGTTTGTGGCAGACCATACCCTCCGTCTGGGAGAGGCACCACTGACTTCTACAGACAGAAAATGTGTGGTGTTCATTTTAAAATTACTAGTAGAGCCCGCTATTGACCATCTAATTATGCCGAGTTCCATTTATAAACATAGCTAACCACTAAGTTTATGGAGACTTTTTGTGCTGCCTTAATAGGATATTGATCGAGAGCATAGTTTGAGTGGACTGCCATTGAATTGTGTAATGGCAAACAAAAGGCAAGGTCACAGCCACCGTTCCTGCGAGGGCTGCAGTCTATTTTTTATTATAATCTTTTTGTTTCTTCCTTTAATGCTCAAGCCCAAACGGTTTCTTTCGAAAGAAGAGCTTGCCTAAGAATATTCATTTTCCAGTTAATGTCCACTCTGTGATCACAGCTCTCCTGTTCCTTCGTGGAGGAGCAGGAATAGGCCACTTGCTCAGAAAAGAAAGTTCCAGACCTCCTCTCCTGTAACCGAGATCTACAAACCCTGCAACTGTTTTCAACGGCACCCCCAGCGACTGGACGTCTGGCCTCCCTCAACCTATACCAGTTTCTTCGTGAGTCCGTCTTTGCGAGACCCTGTTGTCATTTCCGAGTTTGGGCTTGTTCCCACCAACGAGCTTCACCTGGGAGCCGAGTTAGTCCTGTTGTCCTCCCTCCCACGTGTCAGGCGAGACAATCACCAGTAGTTCGGACTATCTCACGGGTCAGGAAAGCCCAGTGCGTGGCTAT
>CM052798.1:43859562-44030934 GCA_028533885.1 Nasua narica | reverse complement strand
CCCCTTCTCCATTGACAAACAACTCGGGAATCCTGGAGCCACCCAGCAGCCCAGCTTTGTGGCACAGCCACAGTTCAGCTGCTGGATTTAATAGCTTCTGCAGCAGGGCGACGGGAACCAAAAATTCAGTCTGGGTAACTGAGAGTGGCTTTTACACCCAAAGACGCTAAGGCTGGCCGCAGTGTACTGGGAACCCTGGCTTTTCAAAATTCCAGGGCCATGAAGTCATTCCTAGCCACGAAGTTTACTTAACCCTTGCGGCCCGCTCGAGTGTACAAACCACCGCTCGAAAATTCGAACCCACCAGGCCAGAGTCACAATGGCCCATGTGTACTTGCGGTTTTCCTCTTTCCCAGCGAAGTATTTAAGGTTTCGGAGTCACCCCACCAACTTCAAGGGAAAGAGTCAGCACTTTAGAAGGAAATGGGCACAAGTAGTGGAGTTTTCGGGAGGATTTTTCTGGGTTCATCCCAGGAAGGATACTGGGCAGTCTCAGAGCACACACTTTGAGGAAAACACCAGAGCCAAATAAACAAGAGTGGGTGCTGACGGGGACGCCCGTCGAAGAGGGGTCACTGAGCAGCCGGTCGAGTAGGCTCTCTTTGTGACGGCTTCATGGGAAAGAGCCCCATCTGAAAATGCTTCTTGAAGGCTTTGTTTGAAAATGCAGCATCATGTAAGAACCCTTTCAACAGATGGTTCCTGTCTTTTGCCTCACAGTATTATGCTAACACAACTTCAGGGATTCTGAACCGCATTGTTAGCACTTGGAAACCCCCTCCCCCAGAGCAGAGAAGACCTCTCTTTCCCTCTGGCACAGCGTCTAGTGGTCTGTATTCCCCCTTCCCGACCCTCTCCTGGAACAAAGTAATAAATAACGAGAACGACTTTCAGATGGCCCTGTGGGGGGGTGGGGGGGAGGCAGGAAGAGCCCAGACAGACATCGACTCTTAGACTACAGGGCTTTCTTTGCAGCCAGGACAGACAGACCTCTCCTTTCTTGCCTTTCGTGGACTCTAGATAATGCAAAAAAAAAAAAAAAAGAAAGAAAAGAAAAGAAAAAAGAAAAAAGAAAAAAAAAACGTAGGTAGGCAGGAGGCAAGGGTGAGAGGAGTATTAGTGAGACTGCAGCAGGAGCCCCTGTTTCTAACGGCTCCATGCATCTGATCAGTATAATTTAATGACAAGCAACCTTGCTGCCTGACCCTGACCTCTGAACGTGTGAAGCTAAGCCAGCAGCTTTCTCTTGAGTTTCTCTGCCATTGCCACCCTGTAGTAACACGATTATAAACAACAAACTTAGCACAGAGTTATTTCAGTGAATCCTCATGAGGAAATGCTGAAATCGCACCTCCCTCCGCTATTAAATTTAAAAGGAGGAAAACGAAAAACAGAAACTAACTGGAAACCCGAGGAAAGTAAATATTTATATTAGCAAATTTTCAAATTGCATACTAAAGATTCAGGAAGAGGGAAAATGTTCAAACTACGGCCACCATTAGGTTGACATTTCCAGCCAGATATGTGGTCGTAAGTGTGACTGGGGGAACTGGGTGGGGCTGACATTAATAAGAGGGGGTTAAGAAGACATGTGCAACAGAGTGGAAGAAATTCAAAGACACTGGGGCCATTAAAAACAATCCAATGAAGGCTGAACTCTTCAGAGCACCAGTAATTTGGGGGAGTGGGCAGATGATGGGCTGCCATGCAGGTGATTTTTCAGCAAGTCAGCCCACTATGTAAGGCACTGCAATCTGGATACATTTGTCCACACACAGAAGCTACAACCCCAAGGATGAACCCAATGTAAACTGTGGACTTCGGTTAACAATAATGTGTCAATGTTGGTTCCTTCCTTGTAACAAATGTACCACATTAACAAAAGATGTTACTAAGTAGAGGAAACTGTATTGGAGGGGAGGTAATATTGAAATTGTGTGCTTTTCGTTAACCTAAAACTGAGAACCTAAAATTGCTCTAAACCATAAAACTTATTCATTTAAAACAAAATATCATAACTGAAGACAAATCCAGAGGGAAAACATTTAATTAAGTATTTTAGTTGTTTTGGTTTATATGAAATCAGCTTTAACCTTTTTTTTAATGCACAGATTAATAATCTAAAAGTTTATCAACTCTAACAAGAAATGATTTTTAATTAAAGCACAGAATCTTTGGATTCTGTTTAGCTCTGTAATGCAGTTAGAGGAGAGGTCATGACAAAAATGTCTGCAGTCAGCTAGCTGAGCACAGCAAAGCAAAAAGAACAAGTTTCATAACCTCTTTGAGCACCACAGTCTCCTTCATCTATGAAAAGAGACGATAATAGCAACCACGGGAGGACTGAATGAGATTATCCTTACCAAGTGCCTAGCACAGTCCCTGATACACAGCGTATGCTTGATAAATGTTAGCTACTGTGATTTTTCATATTAGTATTCTGCTCCTAACAGGGCTAACATTGCTAACATTATGCATTTAATCAATTTATGTGCCAGTTAGCATACTGCTACTTTAAGGTTGCCGAATGCACGCCCTAATCCCACTCATTTGTCAGAAGTGCCCACTGCACCTCTCCCACGGACACTAAGCTCTTCCAACTTGGGGAACGGGGCAGGGCTGTAAGAAATGGTTAAGGATTTTTGACTCCTCCTGTGGCTTAAGTGTTCAGTCTTTCGGAGAGGTGTGCGAGTGAGGTGGGGGATGGACCCTTAATCCCCGGCAGCCGAGGTGGTCTTGTGACATGGACCCCAACAAACCTGGATTAAAGATCTCCAAGAGCAAGGGTGGGGCGGGGGGCTCTGGACAGCCGTTTGGCTGGAAGCCATGAGTTAGCTGACACAACCCAGTCCCACTCGTGCCAAACAATTCCAGTCAGCACGAGGCCACGTGTGAGTGCGTCCTACAGCGATTACGCAGCAGTGTGCAGAATCGAAAAGCATTCAAGAGCCAAAGGATGCTCATGATGCCAGGCATCAGCAACATAACCCCCTAAACGGGGACAGGAAACAAAACCAGGTCCCTCTGCAAATTCAATCTGTGGTCTGCCCGTACCCTCTGGCAGTCTTGAAGGCAGGTTTAGAATTCACTTGGCAACCGTGCTATGTAGACTGAATGGAGGTCTAATCTAGCTTGGAACTGATAGGCGTTGGGGTATAAGACCTTAAAGGGACATACAGAAAGTGGAAGAGGGACATGATTCTGGGGATGGCCCTGAGCAGCGTGGGCCTTCTCTACAACACCCAGGCCTTGGGACACTGATGGTAATGAAGACAAAATATAAGCATTAGGGCAGCCAGGGTAGAATAAAAAGGTCTGGTGCTCCTGTCTTAGGGCTAAAAGGATTTTCTTTTTACTAAGGCTATGTTTAGTAAGGGCTCAATGAACGTATTTCCCTGTAACACCATTATGACAAATGTATATATAAAATCTGTATCATATTACTATTATTAAAATGACAAGAAAAATATGGGATACCCTCTTCTGCTGTTGTTGGGAATGCAAGTTGGTGCAGCCACTTTGGAAAACAGTGTGGAGATTCCTCAAGAAATTAAAAATAGAGCTATCCTATTACCTTACAATTGCACTACTGGGTATTTACTCCAAAGATACAGATGCAATGAAAAGAAGGGCCACATGTACCCCAATGTTCATAGCAGCAATGGCCACAATCGCCAAACTGTGGAAAGAGCCAAGATGCCCTTCAACAGACGAATGGATAAAGAAGATGTGGTCCATATATACAATGGAATATTATGCCTCCATCAGAAAGGATGACTACCCAACTTTTATATCAGCATGGACAGGACTGGGAGAGATTATGGGGAAATAAGTCAAGCAGAGTCAGTTATCTTATGGTCTCACTTACATATGGAGCATAAAGAAAAACATGGAGGACATTGGGAGAAGGAAAGGAAGGGTGAATTGGGGGAAATCAGAAGGGGAGACGAACCATGACAGACTGTGGACTCTGAGAAACAAACTGAGGGTTTTGGAGGGGTGCGGGGTGGGGGGTTGGGTGAGCCTGGTGGTGGGTATTGAGGAGGGCACGTATTGCATGGAGCACTGGGTGTGGTGCATGAACAATGAATCTTGGAACACTGAAAAAATAAAACTAATAAAAAAAAGAAAACAAAAAATGTGGGATAATGCTCCTTTTCAAAAGTCTTACAAAGTGACAAAAAAATTTTTAATCTATAAATGCATTATTTGTCCCTGCATGGCAAATGACTGGCTAGCTAGCTGTATGAGTGGAGGCAGCATATACCCTCCAAGGGAACAAGGTCATCTCATCTCTTCTTCCCTGGTTGGTACTTTAAGCCCACTTGATAACATGGCAGCAACTTCTCCATTCCAACTCACACTCGCCAGCTCCTAATGCCTCAACCCTTATGGTTCTACCTCCCTAACAACGAACAACCTAGCATCAACCAAGGGTCCCTGCTCCCAGAATTCCCACACCCATAGTCACTTCCCCCTAGTTTCCCTGTCTCATCCCACATTGTACATTTCGTCGAGTCCCCTGGGGCCCACGTAAGAGCACACTTTCTAGCACTACATAGGTTTAGCTTTACTATTTACCCACTGTTTGACTTTGGGTAAATGACTTAAATAGATCCACGATTTAACTCATTGGTAAAAAAAATGAGAGTAATTACTTATCTGACAAGTTTTTTGCAAAGATTAATTTATGCAACGTACATAAAAACATAGCATAGCGTCTGCCAGGTAGCGAATGCTCAATAGGCATTAGATTTTTTGTCTGTCCCTCAGACTCCAGATCCTCGGCCCCCATCTTATATCCCACATTCTGGATTCTTAAGAGTCTTCCAGCTTTAAGAAATAAGAACAGCCAGAATCTGACCTTTGAGATTGGGATGGCTTGGTTTGTTTGATCCAACATCTCGTCAGAGATGGACTGGTGAACTCAGTCAGTCCTGAAAGACTATAATGCAGTGAATGGGGGGTATGAACTTGAGACGAAAATACTTATTTTTACTCCACCTCATTCCACAAAGGATTTGATGCGGCTTGAAACCAATGTTAACGATGTTAAGTTTACCTACAAGTAGTCTTTTGAAGGAGGAGGAGAGTAAGAAGTACATTTTAATATCTGCTATTTATATTTCCCTCTTGTTATGGGCACCCACAATACTATAGTCATTGTAGGTATGCATTTAAATCAAAAACAAAAGAGAGAGAGATGTTTTTGAGGGAAGGCAAGAGTGTGTGTGTGTGTGAGAGAGAGAGATAGAAAAAGAGAGACTGAGGGAGAGAGGAGGGGAGAATCCTATACCTTCTCCTTGGACTGTCTGGACTATGTCATAGCAAAAATACAATCAATGACTCCTTTGATCAATGCCACAGGGCGGTGACAGGTGCTCTTAATTCATTGTTGCTGGTGATTATTGACAAGCTGGTAATGACCATGCTGTACTGTGTCACTCAGGCTGAGGGCATTAGCATTCCTTAAAGGTCAAAACCAAATTCTTTTTTAAAATGTAGAATTTCTCAAAACCCAGGGAAGCCTCAGAAATTTTTTCAACCAGGCTCACACTATAAAGTAGGGAATATGTGAGACAGTCAGGATTTCAGTTCTTTCCCTGTGTCTCACATTAAAATGATATTTAATTTTTCCTGATTTAAATTCTTGGCTGTCAAATAAACTGCGTGGCGAAATTCTTCCAATGGGTGAATGGAGAAGGGATTCTGCAAGCTATTTATGTCTCTTGGAGGCCCAGGCAGACAGCACAAACCCAAGGCAAATCTGTACCAAATCAAAGCAAAATGATACTTACTCTGCGACACTCTTACGAGCTCGGTCACACTAAAAACACCTGATGTGACAAAACTGTCTTGGAAGCCCAAATGTCCTGGGGAAACAAAAACAAAAACAAAAACAAAAACAGTGTCATAAACAGGAGACATCTGACAACAGAATTCTAAATATTAGTTTCATGTGATTAAAAAGGGCAATGTCGAATTTCCTACTCTGCTCTATTAGAGTTGACGTGGGTGGGGAACAGTCATTTCATTACCTAGCTGATTTTCTGGTTTGAATCTGGGGGCTATGGAAAGCTCTGACACAACTGGGTGATTTCTGAAATGGTTTTTTTTAAAAACAAAACAAAACAAAACAAAACAAAACAAAAAAACCAACTCAACAGGAAACCTGAAACAAAAGAAGATTAAAAATAAATGGTTACCTTGGCTGACCTCTGAGACCCAACAGCTGAACTGAAAACAGCCTACCTAGGAATCAGCCCGGATACCCAAATTCCATAACAGTTTTTCAACATTATTCTCTAAAGAAACATCTGATCAGGATTAGCTCTCCATCCACTCAAATCAAACAAGATTTAAAGATGTTGTCTTCCTTTTTTAGAGGCACCACAGGGTGAAATCTTGAAAAAGCCAAACCAGAAAAGGCAACCCCAAGCCTCGAAACATGAAAACAAATTCTTTTGAGCACAAATGAAAATTTAGATCTGTTTTGAGAACAAGAGGGTTTTTTTGTGAGTGGGTGGGTTGACTCTTTTCTTTCTTTTTTTTTTTTGAGAAGATAATAAACCAATCGCTCTCCATGACTATCTTCGAATTTTGCATCTGCTTTATTTTTGCTAGATATAATTAATTCCTTTAATATACCTGCTATTACCTCTCTTATCATTTGCTTATTTATTTTTATGGTACATTCAAGAATGTGAAACTAATAAATAGCAAGGAATACATAATTTATGATATGTTATTTCCTTCTCTGCTTCTCAAGTTTTCTGATTCTGAGTCTCAGACAGATAAAATCTAGTTGAGACGTATCTATAGGGTTAGCATAATCACCTCCTTTAATGTAAGGCCAAAGGAGAAGCTGGCCAAAGGGATTTTTAAAATAACTCTCCTTTGAAATAAGAAACATATTTTTAAGAAATGCAAAATAAGGGGCGCCTGGGTGGCTCAGTGGGTTAAAGCCCCTGCCTTCGGCTCAGGTCATGATCCCAGGGTCCTGGGATCGAGTCCCGCATCGGGCTCTCTGCTGGGCGGGGAGCCTGCTTCCCCCTCTCTCTTCCTGCCTCTCTGCCTACCTGTGATCTCTTTCCTCTCTGTCAAATAAATAAATATAATCTTTAAAAAAAAAAAAAGAAATGCAAAATAAGAAAACAGGTCAATCTGAATATATAACAAAGAGCCCACAAATAAGATTTATGTTATTGACAAAAAATAGATTTTGCCTACTATTAAGGGGAGGCAAATTTACCTATGGTATAGCTTACACACCAATAGATTCATTAAATACCACGTACATAAACACACACAACAAATCACTGTTTTGGAGAACTATAAGGGTACCTAAAAATTATTCTTTTTCTGGTAGGATTAGAATTTTAGATTTTTTTTCAGTTAATTTTTATACCCAACACAATCTATGATATTTTAGATAACACAGGTCTAATTTTTAGAACATGCAGTAACTATAAATTGCTTTTTAAAAAAGGCATTTTATTTATTTATTTGTCAGAGAGAGAGAGTGAGAGGGAGCAAGCGAGCACAAGCAGGGGGAGCAACAAGCCGAGGGAGAAGCAGGCTCCCTGCTGAATAAGGAGCTGGATATGGGACTCAATCCAAGGACCCGGGGATCGTGACCTGAGCCAAAGGCGGATGCTTAACTGACTGAGACACCCAGGCTTCCCTATAAATTGCTTTTAAAAGTAAAACGGCAACCTTTCATTTGAAGATGTGCTTAAGAAATTTCACCTGTCGAAACAACCCCCACCCAGGTCTTTAGTTGACTTGAATTTGGTAAGCGCCTGAGCTGTTGTCCCTTCGATAAAGAGACCTGAGAAATAAAAATAAGCAAATAAATAAAAATTCTCTAAAGTGGTCTTGGCAAAACCGACTAGAACATCTCTTTCTATTGCGACGTTGACATCACATTAATCCCACAGACTATAACAAAGGAAATCCAACCACAACATACATTAAGTTCGACTTGAAACACATCTAGCGAGAGCAAGGAAATGCATAGTTGAACGGGAAACTCTGAGTTGATTTCCAGCTCTTGTTCATCGCTGTCTATGGTCTTGCCTGCGGGCTGATACTTGCTTTAGTTCCAACCTTTGAAATTCGTTACTTTAAGGACAACTTCACAAGAATTTCTGTACAGAGTGAATGTGAACACATGTACTTCAATCGTGCCACCAAAAAAGCAAGCACTGTATCTTGAAAACTAAGTTCAGTGTGGCGCAAGGACTCGGGAGGAGGAAACACCTGCGTGCATTCACTCCAATATCTCCTCTCCATTGCCCCTTCTCTTTTGTCCGCCTCCTCGATGTGGTGTCTCCAGGGTCTGTGCTCAAGAGCACAGATTTCCTAGCTACTTCCTCTGCTTCCACGATATCAGTTGCCAGTCTTGACTCTGATGTTTGTGAAAACTAGAATAATGTTTGTTTCATTCACCACTGTATTTAGTGCCTGGGACAAAGCAGTTAGTAGAAGAATATTTGTTGAATGAGTGGATGGTTGACTCTGTAGGCCAATGACTCTCAAACTCTGTCTTTTGCCAAGAGCTCTCTCGAAATGTTTATTGGATATTTCTACTTAGATAGTCATGGGAATCTTCACACCCAATGTGTCCAATGCCAAGTCCATTTTCTTCTGTTCTGATGCGATGGAATTCCCTACTTCAGTGAACCATCCACCACCAGCTTGTTTTCTATGTTTTGTTGCCCATCCCTAACTCCTGCTTCTTACAAAAACCCACACCCAACTAATCCTCACTGATTCCATTTTTTATTATTTCTTGACTCCAAGTATATTTCCATTCCCCCTCCCCTGTCTTCCCTCCCCAAATCTGTGGCTCAGGCTCTTCCTAATTCTCACCAGTCTGATGGGGCAGCCTCCTAGCTATGTTCTCTATTGTCAGTCCTGGCTTCTCCCTAGTCCACCATCTACTCTATGGCCAGAACTGTCTCACTAATAGGTAAATCTGAAGGCTCATTCATTTTTTCAACAAATATTTACTGAGCACCTACCATGACCCAGGCATTGTGCTAGGGGTTCAAGATATAGTCCCTACATTCAGGAAATTTCCAGTCTGGGATTAGAGACAGCTGAAAACGTAAAACAAATGAATAATCTTAAAAATTATAAATGGTATAAATGAAATGAAGAAAATAATTAGGAAATACTTTAGAAAGGGTGGTTAGTAAGGGTCTCTCTTAAGAGCTGACATCTGAAAGATATTAAGGAGAGAGCCAGGAAAAGAAGGGGAAAGAACTTTTCATGCGGTGGGATTAGCATGTGCAAAGGCCTTGGAGTAGGAAAGAATGAGGTGCTGGAGAATCTGAGACAAATCCAATGTGTTCAGAGCTCACTGCCCTATCAGAAATCTTGCAAGAGCGCCACAGAGAGTTTGGAGAATAGTACAAATTCCATCACATGGCACATCACCTTGAAATAGCCTCTATTTTCCTCTCTATGCTCAAAAAAATATATATTTTATTTATTTATTTGTCAGGGAACGAGAGAGAGCACAAGCAGGGGAAGAGGCAGGCAGAGGAAGAAGCAGGCTCCAATGTAGGACTCGATCCCAGGACCCTGAGATCATGACTCAAGCCAAAGGCTGATAACTAACTGACTGAGCCACTCAGGCATTCCTGCTCCTTTTTTTTTTTTTTTTTTTTTAAATCTCCTCTCTCTCTGGCCCTACCCTGTGGGCCTAAGGGAATACTTTCTTCGCCATGGTCCTGCTTCACTCCTCCCTCCACACTGTTCCTTCTTCCTGGAATGTCTCTTTCCTTCTGGCTCTTTGCTTGGCCAACCTCCTACTTGTCCTTTAGGACTCAGCTTTGTTGTCATTCTAGCGAAAGCCTTCCCTGGTTACCTATGCTGCTTGCAAAGATTCCTCTTCTCTTTTCTCAATACTGACCAGGTATATGGAGTATACCTCTAATCTAGGACCCAGCACTGTAATTCTTTTTCTTGTATTAGACTGTGAGCCCTTTGAGAAAGAACATCTTTTGTGCCTCCAGGTCCTAACGCAGTGCCTAGTATGTGGTAAGCACTCCAGGGGTGTCTCTAATGGAACATGACCCAATTTGGGCTCGAGGATGTTTATTTTCCTTTTTATAGAAATGCTGACAGAACTTTATTTTTGTCTCTTTCTCTCTCTCTCTCTCTCATCTCTAGCAATATAGTTGGAACTAAAATGGAGTCAATGTACATGTGAAAACTATCAAAGTGAACAATCCAAAGAGTCCCTCCAGAAGAAACAGGATAAGGACTGAAGAGACAATCCATTTAGAATGGAGTTTCCAATCAAGAAGGTGACATCAGGTTCTATGATGAGAAATGCCTGAGAGGTTGTCCTATTGTCATGACTGTGGTTCATATGTTGGGGGACTGAGTTAAAACAGAATTAAAGGGCAGCATAATTTAATGGGCATAAGGGGCCAAAACCAAACCAAACCAAACCAAACCAAACCAAACCAAACCAAAAAAACAAAGAGTCCAGTCCCAAGCTTAAACTAGGACCTTGTGTGATCCCGAGAAAGTCACTACAAAAAATCATGATTGGATCCTCCTTGTCCTCTGGGCAACCTGCTCCCTCAGGCTGATTTTAGTAGAATGTGTGTAATTTAGAAGGTGGACTCTATGTGACTGTACAATAATCAGAAAAATTAAAATTAGAAGTAGAATGATTTCACAAGTCCTGATGTGGCCATCTCAGCTCTAATGTGTCCCCAGGGAAAGGTACATGTAAACATTCCATGTAACTTTAAGGGACTATGAAACTGGTTTTGTTCCTTCACCAATTATTTGGAAACCCAGTGGTGAACTCTAGAGGAAGAAAGCAGTGAGAAATGAAACTTGAGAAATGACGGAAAAAGTGACACGTCTAATGTAATTACTAAGCAAACTCAAGCAGATTAATATTTCATTCTCGCTAACACAAACCAAATCATAAAAATGACTTTCAGGGAAATAACACTAATCTAGGTGTTCTACTTTATTGCAAGATGAGAGAAAAGTGGAAAAGAAAATAGAAAGGTCAATTTCAGTAATTCTGAACTTTGACATTCACATTAAAAGATCCACAGTTGGAAAGCTGATTAAACGTCCCTGAAAGGTCCCAAGATCTACATTTTTGAATACGGCCTCTCAGAAATGAGTGCAAAATATACTTTTGTTAAGTGGGCCTTAGCTGAAAACCCAGATTTCACAGTGATCTCTCTCTCTTTCCAGTTCTGAACTACTGTTCAGGAGCTACTGTATCCTAGCTCAAAAGGAGGGGCAGATCCATTCCCCTTTTATAGAAAATGGCTAAAAAAGTTCCTTCATTGAAATCATGTTCAATGAATTGTCAATTAGAGTACAGATTTCAATACCCTGGAGTCCATCGTACTCGCAGTGGGGAGATGAGGCTTTCTCAGAGAGGCAGAAATATAAAAAGCCAAATTCTTTTATGGGTGGTTAGGAAAAGCAGTTCTCTTTACCTCGGTGATATCAGCAGTTATTATGGAAAATGTCATTATATGGAACCCAATCTCATCTCACGAAGGGACTGAACATCTATCTACGTCTTAACAAGCAGGGAAGGGAAAAAAAAAAAGTTCGATTTGCAGAGAGACAGGTAACCTTGCAGAAGTGTTCAGAGGTCAAGGGGAAGGAAGAGCTTGGGACAAACTATCCAGAGGGTCGGCCTAGAGAGGAAGTTTGAGTGTCCATGAAGCAGAGAACGTACACTGACACGCTGGATGGCATTTTTGTTTGTCCTGTTGGGATAGCAAGGGCTCTCAGCTCTAAATGATCGAAGGTCATCTGGCTCATCAGGATGCAACAAACTGCAACACACAGGGCATTTCATCAAAAAGTATGCATCTCTACCCTATTCTCCCCTCGGTAAATATGGTTCCATCACCAGGACAAGCCAAGCCAATGACCAGACCTTTCCGTGCTTGTGCGTCTGCGTGACTCAAAAGGAAAAGGGGCCCCTTGTTCTCATGTACTTATATCTCACAAGTACTGGAACCTGCCATGATGTGCAGGCTCCGTGCTAAGTCCTGTGGATGCTGCTCTCCCAGAATTTACAGGCTCATCCTTCTAAAGAAAAGTCTACCCTAACCGCACTGTCCCTCCCTGGAATTTTAATTTCTCCTTGTGAAAACTCCCCATTAGTGTATGCGCCACCTGAGAAAAGGGATTGTGGCTCCTTCACCTTCCCCTTTCCCCACGGTCAACACATGTTAGGTGCACTCAGTCAATACTGTTGAGTAGAACTTCTTGTCTACCTCTTTCTATCCGATGTCGGAGTTCTTCGTCTGTCTTAGCTCTGCCCTCCTACAACAAACCCGGCAAGGGCATGGTGGTATCTCATGGTCTTACACTGTCCACAGAGCCCAGCACAATCATTGGGTCTATGTGTGTAATAAATATTTATTCAGTGATCTAGATGAGTGACTTGAGATGTAAGCATTTAGTAGTCTTCTAAAGCACAATGGGAATGATTATTAGTTTACCTCCAGGGATGCCTTACTTCCATCCTTTTAATTTGAAATATCTTAGAAAACAGGTTTTTAAAAGATGGGGTGGTCCATTAAGCCCACATTCTAAAATTTTGGTCCCATTTTTAACGAACATACATTGACTATTTATTCTGTCATTCATTGATAATGAGATATTATTTGTTTTTAGAGTAATTCCTAATATTACCACAAATGCCAAAAATTTGGACAGCTATTAAAAGGAATGCAGGAGCAATAAAAATAACATAGACTTTCCGTCCATGTGATTAATCTTTACAATGGTGGAGTTTCGTTTGGTAATCTGCTTAAAGTAAACATTAAAGGGCTGACATATGTTGCTCGACTGGCAATGAGGCTATAATACTTCTATATCTAGAAAGTTGTGTCTGAGAATTTGTAAAACCAAGAAATGATATTGGTCAACCAATAATATGAAAGAGGTGTTTTGAGATTCTCAGACGAAAAGGGTTGTTATAAATGCATTTGTACTAGGGTTAGGATTGTCTTCCTGGATTATCGCAACACATCAAGGAATGGTCTGTAGTATGGGAATAATGTAATCTTAGCCGAAAAGGAGGATGAGTCAAGAAGAGCTTTTAGAAGTATGTGTCATGGGACTTACATCCTGTTGATTCCTTTTTTTGTTCTTGTTGCCCCAAATTTCCCTGCCCTGCTCAGGTATTTATTTATTCAACACAGGCACCTAATCTGTGTTTTTAGTTTGTTTGTTCTGCCATATCCATAAAGTCAATATTTGGTTTCCTGCTTTCATTCATCAAGTATTTATTGGATGCCTATTATGTGGCAAGCACAGTCCTAGGCCCTGGGGATTCGGCAAAAAAACAGTGCAAGGTCTTTACTGTTGGTGGGGGGCAGGGGCAAGACATTTCCAGTTAAGAAAGATGTTTATAACAAGATTTCCAGTAATGTATTTATCTAAAATTGGGTCTTTTTTTTTTTTTTAAAGATTTTATTTATTTGACAGAGAGATCACAAGTAGGCAGAGAGGCAGGCAGAGAGAGAGAGGAGGAAGTAGGCTCCCTGCTGAGCAGAGACCCCAATGTGGGGCTCGATCTCAGGATCCTGAGATCATGACCTGTGCCGAATACAGAGGCTTAACCCACTGAACCACCCAGGCGCCCCTAAAATTGGGTCTTTTTGTAAGACCTTTCTAGGAAAGACTACAGCGGAGGCTACAGCAATGTCCTGTGCCAAGTCTGCTGGTCGTTCATACGTATCCACGATTGACAACTTCACACCAGAATTCCCAGCCTCTTTCAGGAGTGAATGGAAGTGATACAATCAACTTTTACCCAACCGGCCGAAAAGAAATTCCTGCCCTAGGCACTCTTCTTCCTTTCTTTACGGACTAGAACAGTTTCGACCATGAAAACAAAGACAGTGCCCACGGGAAGGTAGAGCAGGAGGACAGAGGGACTGTGGGGCGCTGAACGAAGAACCGCCCGGCCAACTTAGCCTGCTCATCTGTAAGAGTTACCAAAAAGAAAAAGAGACCTTACTGTACTTAAACTACTGTATTTTTTTCTATCTCTTTGTTGTAGCAGCCTACTACTTACCTTAACCAACATAAGTGGCAACCTTTTCCTTTAGAATCTAAAATGTCACAAATTAGCAGCCCACAGACCAATTCTAGTCTGCCGACATATTGGTTGGCTGGCAAGGTACTAATTTTTTTTTTTTTTAACATATGGATGTTTTTAAACTGGACATGAGCTTAAAAAATGTGCCATACTCCCCAGTATTCTTTATTAGATTTCATTTATGTAATGATCTGTAAGGCCCCTGTAGGCACATAAATTTGGGATGCCTGCTAGGCATTTTCTCTCCACATTAATCTACCAGCACAGTAGGGAGAGAATGGATGGATGGTCGGTGTCTTTTGCCTGATAAAAAAAAAGCCATGAGTATTTCATGATTTCTTTGAGAATTAAGTTTAGATTTCTTTGCTGGGAATTTAAAACCCTTCAAAATCTGTCCTCTAGTACACATTTCCAGCATTTAAGGTATATTTCCAATACTACCCAAATATATACTCTATATATGGCAGCCAGGAGGTCCCACTTGCTCTTCTCCAAATTTTGATATGTTCTATCCTCCACATTAAAATTCGTATCAGTGCTTCCCAAAATGTGTTATGTAAATAGTCCCCCCAAATGCCCTGCAACAAACAAATAAAAACAAAGATACAAATATATGTCAAATAAACTTAGAAAATACCATCACACCCACCCTTGGAGAAGGACAAGAAATATTTACACATTAAAGCCTCTGAGAGTTCCTGCAATAAATAAAGTTTCTTAATATTATTTTTAAATTTTTTTAAAAGATTTTATTTATTTATTTATTAGGAAAGAGAGAGAGTGAGAGAGAGAAGGTCAGAGTGAGAAGCGGACTCCCCATGGAGCTGGGAGCCCGATGTGGGACTCGATCCCGGGACTCCGGGATCATGACCTGAGCCGAAGGCAGTCGCTCAACCAACTGCGCCACCCAGGGGCCCTATTTTAAAATTTTTTAAAGATTTTATTTGAGAGAGAGCATGAGAGAGAGCACGAGAGAGAGAGAGGGAGAGAGAGAGAGAGAGAGAGAGCATGCACAAGCAGGGGAGAGAGGTAAAGGAAGAAGCAGGCTCTCCACTTAATAGGGAGTCCAACATGGGCCTACATCCCATGACCTGAGCTGAAGACAGACACTTCGCCAACTGAGTCATCCAGGCACCCCAAAGTTTCTTAATATGATTTAACTCACAATTTCCCAAATAACTCGACAAGATTACCATCTGTTTTTGGCAAATATCATTCTTCAGATAGATTGCTCTGCTCCTTTTCCTATTTTCCTCATTTGGTTTATGTGCAATGTGTTGAGGGGAAAGTAGAATCTGAACCCCTCGAGCTAATCCACACTTTCATGCAAGGCCCAAGGACACTCCACATCTTTACTTGCAATCATTCTGACATCTACATTAGGAAAATGGGTCAATCCAGTAACAGGTATTGTAAAGGTAGGCTGCCTATCTGAAAAATTTATCCCCAGAACCTCTCTAGATAGTATTAATTTTTGATCATCAAAAGTGTAGCTTTCCTTCATCTGGCATTTATCTGTTTGGCACTGTGGTATGCATGTTAGACATATCAGCTCTAATTCCTGCTCTAACTCTGTGTAGTTGGCAATAGCTGATTTTGTAGACAAGTAAGCTTACACTCAGAGAGGTTAAGTGACTTGCTGAAGGTCACACAGCTAGTGGCAGAATTTAGGATTAGAACGCAGGTTCATTTAGTTCTCCTTGTATAATAAATGTTATTGCATGTTTATCCATAATATATAATACCAGAGACTTGATTTATTCAGGCTAACCCAAAGACCTTATCACATCTTTTCCCTAATTCCTGCACTTAAGGGAAGAGTAGTATTTCATTAAATTAAATTTGATTGCTCAATGACTTCACATAAACAGGGTTTATGAGTTTAGTTACAAGGATTAAGCACTTAATTAAAGGGCGATGTCTAATAGATAGCAAAACATCTAAATTAAAAGTGAAAAACTATTTTTACTTATTTGCATGTTTAGAAACACTGAATGCACAATAGCATGGAATGAACTGGAAGCTAAGAGATCTTAAAGATCATCTTGTAACAGACTAATCATCACTGTGTTGTAACAAAGGATTTTAATAAAGTAATGAAGTTTGATTTAAAAAGTAGTAATTCCGTTAATATGCTTGCCTTCCTGTAACTTCTTCTCTTCACCTCAATTTTAATCTCTGGAACAGCCCAGAAGAAATCTAATCTCTCTTCTCTTTTGCTACATTTCAAGTATTTGAAGATAGTCCCTCGGCCCCTAATTTTCTCTCCTTAGGCTAAATATTCTTTCTTTCATAGTTTTGTCCTGTCAACAAAGTAATTTCCCCCACTGTCCCTAAACATTGAGAATCATACATTTACAAGGGCTCTCACATAGGCAGAAAGGGATACTTTGCAAGTGGACCCAAATACAAATTAGTTTTGTCAAGAACATAGAAACACTTGCTTCACAGAATGCTTTTTGAAGCACCATAAAAAAAAAAAACAACTTAAAAAAAACAAAGAAAATTTTGCTTCATGTTGGCAAAAGTAAATTCCAGTATCATTAGCATAATAAAATTGGTATTTCATAAATACTTTAAGATTAATTTTGTTGTTTTTTAATGGACTTAGAAGTACTTTTTTAAGGGATTTTTAAATTAACCTGGTTTTGAACTTATGTTCTGAATCAAAGTTTTCTCTAAACTTGGACAGTAATAACTGGTAATCTACAAATAGATCAAACTATTTATAATTGCTTCAGTTTCTATTTATGAACTCTTACACATACTGGAGAAAAAATAAGGAAATTTATTCTCTGAATACATCAGAAACCGATTACCTTAATTGAAACAGACATGAAACTGGATCACCCGAAGGCTACCCTGGTTTATGGATGTAAAACAGCAAAAAAACCTTAATGTGCATTGTCCTGTTCTTCATTTTTAGGTTTAATTCACATGGCTGTGAAACATTATGGAGAGTCCTGCTTGCTAAACCACCTGAGGACACATGCAATGACAAGGAAAGACGACGACCAGGGGCCATGTGCTAATTTTAAGACACTGATGTTGGTTCGCCAAGCATGGAAAAGAAATCATCGATGAGTTGAAGCAATGTATTCTAAAAGAATCCTTGCATTCCTTGTCCAAGACGACAAAAAGCAAAAGAAAACTACAAACAGGTAGATGTCATTTTCCAAATACATAATAAAACTAGTTAATGACAAAAAGCTTTCATCTTTTTAAAAGTCATTTGCTTCAATAGAATTCTTGTTCTCTTATCCGACAACTACTTAATTACCGATGCCATAAGTCGTAGCGTTTATTAAATTACAGACTCTATATTATACATTTCTGCAGATACTACAGCATGCCTCAAATCGGGTGGGCCACCGTACTTTGAAGTTTGCTGGCTTAGCACAAACACAAAGTATTTTAGAAGTACCAGAAAATTCTCTGTGAATATAACAGAATGAATTACACTGCTCAGGCCATGTCATGTTAACACAATGGAGAAACACTTTTAAGACTTTAAAGTCATGTAATACAATTCTAGGCTGGATTTTTCTTGTTAAAAAAAGTAGAATGGGAGTGATTGGAAGAGAAAAGGGCCAATATTTGACAACAGAAATCAGCATAACCTTTTAACTGCAGCAGCCATGGGTGACTGCCCTTTGACCTTGAAAGATTATGTGGGATTTCAATGACAACAGCTGGAAGTGAGCATGTGTGAATAGAGAACACGGATCTGAGGCCTGATACAAAAGACTGCACAATCTCTGCCCAGATCGGAGTGCTGATTAGAAATTGTTTCCTGGTCCTGGCTTAATAGGGTGTGATAATGAAAGTTGGTTTTTTGGTGTTTTTTTTTTTTCCTTTTAATTCTTCCAGCAAGAAATCATCGGTAGACTTCTTCCATACCCACTATCCCCTTCAGTCCCTCAAATCTTCTGGGCTTTCATATGTTAACAGGCCCATCCTTCTTAGGGATACGGTGAAAAACCAAACTGTTTTACAACCTACTCTTCACAGGCAAAACTACTTGAAGTTCTTGAGTTCCTCTCCTGAGTTTCAAAATAACTTCGGTGGCGTTCACACAGGGTATGATTTTTTTTTTTAAGGACGTGTCATACACAGACATGCACGTGCACACACACACACACACACACACACACACACACACACACACACAACTTAAATGAGAGCTCGGGGAGAGTGAGAACCGTTTCTCTCTCTCATATTTTTAATTCCACCATTTGTACGGTATATACCACATGGTGGGTCCGCACCCCGTGTGGGACAAATAGGCAGAGAGATGAAACACTGATTCTTATCCACTCATTCTTTTTATTCTTCTTGAGAGGCCCAGGGAGATTGTTACACACACATTCAATAATTTCAGCTTTTTCGTCTCCCAGTTTCATATGTTCATTAGCAATTTTTTAGTGAAGACTACAGGTGTCTTTCCCGAACAAGAGCCTATGAAGGAGGTTAAGTTAATTATTTCCTTTCACAGATACGGTAACTTAACCCAGTCGCTAGAAAGATTTGACTGCTTGCTGAACGTGGGCATTTCAATCCAAAAGACTCTCAATGAATGACATTCATTGAGCTGAAACGCACCTACAGGGACACAGATGCAATCTCCAATTCCTCCGTACGATACTCATTACTTGCTGACATTGCTCTTGAAACCCCCAGGATGATGCCGCATGATTACTGAAAGGACACTGAGTTATGACTCATATGCGTTGTTTTGGTTTTACCATACAGCGCTGTCTTAACTTCTATTGCTCCAGATTTTGCTAACTCCTCTAGCTGGATTTTGCTAACTACTCTAGTTTCTGTATCAAATTAGCAACTCCTTAGCTTCAGTAGGAGGTGGCCTTTCTTTTAAATGCAAATAACACCTTGAGTCAGGCAGAAAACCAACCTGGCTGTGTGGTGTGGGACAAAACGGAGGCCGGTGAAACCGGCTTCCCAATCAGACACGGGTTGTCTGCTTACATCCTTCTCTAGCAACTCTAGATGTTATTCCAAACAAGCCTCGGGACAGATTGTTTTTCAGAACAGACCAAATCCATTTGCCGTTTCAAAATTCTATAAACAGAGTATTAAGGAATTCAATTCCCACAGCAACTATATGAGCGTTGGCTTTGGCTTTATGGGAGTTTCAGCCAAGCTCAGATATTTGTAGAACTAGGGGTTTACGGTGTCCTTTGCAACTCAGAGCAGAGGGGACTACGGCTTGTGCTCTCAGTTCACTTTAAGGACTGGATCTTGCTGGTGACAGGTATACATGATAAATGTTCCAGAAGGCTGACCTAATTTCCGTTGAAGTGAGTGTTTTGCTAAGAACATTCCCTCAAAGTGTCAGCTTGCAACCAAGGATTCAGCCTGCCAGTGTCCATTCTTCTCGGCGAGTTACTACCATTGCTTATGAAAGTTTGCTCAAAATGAAGCTACTTCTGCCTCACTGAGCAAGCTTCTCCAGACTTACTTTTGAACTTAAACAAGCTACATATTTAACTTAAAATAAGAAATTATCAAACACATTCAGTTTCATAGTTTTTCGTCATTTGTGATCAGAAAAACCAAACACTCTAGGCTAAGTACAAATGGAGGGAAACTGGCAATGTATTTCTTTTCTCTTATAAAGGGATTGCTATCTCGACATGTTCATTTATCTCGTCCTTCAAATATTATATTTGCAAGGTATTATTTACATATAATATAGCAGGAGGGACAGTAGTAGAGAAATTAGGGACCTAGATATCCTAAGTCTCAGTTTTCTCATCTGTAAAATGGCACTGAGGATCACACCTACTATAAGTTTGTCAGGAATAATGAAATAATGCACCTAGAATGCTTAGCAAAGAACCTAAGACACAGAATGTGTTAAAAAAAAATAGTAGTACTCTGAACACTCAATCTTGTAACACTGAAAAATAAACATATTTGGGGAAAAAAAAACACAGTTGAAATAAATCGTAAGAATTAAAAAAAATAGTAGTACTCTTACAAATAATAAATATATTCTTCATATCTTAGATCCTGAATTCTGTAGGAAACCTTAAAAAGAAACAACAGGTAGAAATAACTATGTTCTTCTAACATGGAATGGTCAATAATGTAGCTGCTTGCAGAAAAGTTGTGTATATAAATAACAAAAGTTGATAACGTCATTTTGAGCGAATTTTTGAATAAAAATACAAGTATTTTCTAAAGCAAGTAACACAAATTAAAAACAAGTTCTCTGGCATTTCTTAGATTTTTCTAAAGTAAGCTATAACAGTACCTAAGATCCACTATTTTAATAAAGAGACTTAAATTTTAGAAATCAAGTTCTATATATATTTACAAATATGTTTATAAAAACATAATTTTTATAATTCCTAACATAATTTTAAATATAATCTACGTCTACATAGGCCAAGCATTAGCCCACAGATGGAGACACAAATTTCGGCCTTATATTTTGGGTAATAACTATAGATACTCAACCTAGATCAATCTGTTTGTCAGCAGATCAAGTTTTACCTAATTTCTCAGTAAACAATGTACAGGCATATTTACAGAAAAGGGAAATTTAAAAATAACTGGGGTTTTTTTTTGTGGGGTTTTTTTTTTTTTGCCTTTATTATATAAAGAATTTGGTGTGCTAAAAAAATCTTATTGGCAACTAAATGCATGCTGCCTGTTCTAGAAAATAGATATTTAGAGGCCTAATTTTGTTTTTCAGTATTTTTCAAAAGAAAACTATTTCAATTTTTTTAAATGTGAAAATATTTGGAGTGGTATAAAAACAACACACAACATAAGCAATACAAACTTATAGAAACACATTATTATTATTATTATTATTATTATTATTTTAGAAACACCTTGAAATGAACTACACTGGAGTCCAGAGCCCCCCCCCTCCCATTTTAGCTCCTCACTTCAATGTAAACAGAGAGCCATCAGAAAGTATCATGAAAGAGAGGGTCTTGATTCCTTACTGCTTTAAATCAATGCTAAAAGAATTTGCCCTTTTAGGCAGAAGAATGATTGACATGTTTCACTTTACTGACTTTGATCACTGAAGCACTTTATGGTGCAGGCCATTTCCTTCAGTTTAGGGAACAGAATCTTTGACTCACAGAATGGACCGAGTACATCTTATACTCAGCTTTAGCTAAGTCAGAGCACTGGAGTTCTCGGAATTTCTTCCATGTTTCTCATCAGAGTCATCAGCATTTTGAGGGGGTCTCCTTCCAGGGCTCAGACCTCCCCTGTATGCTGTAGGGCACTCAGCATCCCTGGTCTCCAACCACTGACTGCCAGCAATAGCCCCTCCTTTTCCAAGAGCATCCTCACACATTCTGAACACCCTTCCAGAAGAGGTCCCTTGGTGAAAAACACTCTTTAGTGTAGAACACTGTCTTATGGACCTCACTAGGTATTTAATACCATGCAGTTCTGCCCACAAATGAACTGGCTTATTGTCTCTATAATTAGAATGCAAACTCTCACAAGCTGGAGTATTACAATTCTTTCCAAATTCCTCTTTGACCCCAGTCATACCCTCTATCCTTCACCCTTACCCAAGTATCAAGTTCAGATATTATAGTTAGATGTTGATGTTTAAAAATTAATTCTATTTGAACTACTCTATGTTTTGTTTTATTTGGGGGTGGGGCTCATACATATACATGGTCCATAAGAACAAAATACACACTTTGGACTTTCTGGAAGAGTCTTGGTTTCCCATATTGGCCCATCAGTCTGTACATGTATGTGAACATATTGCTCCCTGGCCTCCTCTTGTTGCTGAGAAGATATGTCCACTGTCAGTAAACTCTTGGACTCATGTAAATAGTATTTTGTTTGTTCACAACATTATCGTGGGTCTAAAGGTCCACAGACTTGCAGAAATAGAAAATAACATGTAAATCTTGAAAGGAAATATCCATTCTGCTCTCTGCTCTCAATGAAAGGACAGAGGTAAAATCGGGAGATGCAACACCAATACGACCCAGGTCCTTATTGCCAAAACCAAACCAACAACACTCCAAAAATAAACAGGAAACAAAACTAAGCAATAAGAGGCTGCACATCGTCAACCAACCAGGAATTCAAATGAATGCCTTTGTCTCAACTGCTTGTTCAGAAGGAGGGTGGCTCCTCCAGCTCGCTCTCATTTTTTTTTTCCCCTCTAATCATTCTGATACTTTATGGAATTCCTGTCATTTTTCCAAAAGTAAGAGCCAAGGGCAGTTCCCTGTTGCACCGAAGTCCTTCTGCTTTGTGATCACCAGTTGCTCAATTTCTACCCTTCCCACTAGGAGATCTATAGAATCTACCCAGGTTGTAGAATGGTCCCAGACCAGGTGAGAACCCCGTGTGCGTGGATGCGTGCGTGTACACGTATGTGTATGTGTGTTTAATTTAGTTTACTTGCTCAAAGACTGAGACAGAGCACTTTTTTGTCAGATGTAAACAGTCAGGAGCACTTAAAATATTTTTCATGAACATAGGCATTTCTGGCCTTCGGTGTTGCCATTAGCAACGATACCATGAGGGGCATGATTTGTGGCTAATTTGGACATGGAGCCTTTCTGGACACAGCTGGTGAAGCCAATAGCATTCTGCTCTATTCTACAGTAAATCGTTTGAAAATGTCAGTAAGCTGAATGGCCAATTCTGAGGCTCCAACCACCATCAAGGGGGTGACAGAGAAGCTAAATGTGTTTTTTAAGGTGCTCTAACTATAAAGTTCAAGTTTTTCTCTACAGCCTGATTTGTTCGTTCAACAAACATCTGTTGATGCCAATCTATGAGCTAAGTAAGTATAGATGACAAGCTTGGAGTCAACAGTGACATATCCCCTGTCCTCAAGGGCTCACAGTCTAGCAAAAACATCCTTTAAGGAATGAGCAAGAAGACTTGCTTCACTCCTGCAAGACCCAATTCAAATGTCACCACCTTTTGATTTCATTTCCGTATCCTTTGAGCATCGTAGACCTCTACGTTGTAGGCTCAATAAATATTGATGACTGCCTGAGAGAAGATGAAAGTGAGAGACACACTTACGGGGATCAACAAGGATAATCCTATAGCCTGGGAGCCAAGTGCATATGTTGGGGGAGGGGAGAGAACAAGTACTTGTGCTAGATGATAGCAATAATGGATGACGGGGCCAAAATTGGATTCAATAATTTGGACAATGCTCTGTAAGTAACAGTCAGTTCTGAGTCATAATTGAATCTATTATTATTGGGGGAATATTTTCTATAGCTTATTATTTATTTTTATATGTTACGCATGGCTTTCTTTCAACTTTACGATCTTGAGTAAGTTAACTTAAACTTTTTCACTAATTTATCCAAAAAACATCTGTCGAACACCTATTCTGTTCCAGGCACTATCGGAGGCACCAGGGTGCACCTCTTTGACCTGCATGTACACACAGTCTAGATGAGGAAGAAGGTCAAGTATAGAGACAATTGTCATCCGACATGATGCAGCTCTGCAGTGGAAGTAGGCTCTGAGGGACATGAAGTCTAGGAGGGTAGGGAAGGCTTCCTGGAAGAGGAGTGATGGAGTCTCCAGTGACCAGCAGGATTAGCACTGAGAAGTGGAGGAAAGTGGCACAGTTCCTTGTGGGTAGAAGAGTAACAACAAAGTGACAACAGCTAATATTTGCTGGGTACTTACTGTGTGCCAGCTACTCTTTTCAGTCTTTTCACGTGTTATGGTCCTCTAATCTTCAAAGTGCTCTGAGGTTGGTACTATTATGTCCTCTTTGGACATATGAGGCAAGCAAGGCACAGACAGTCTGAGCAACTAAGTCAAGATCATACAATGAGGGGCACCTGGGTGGCTCAGTCAGTTAAGCGTCTGCCTTCAGCTCAGGTCATGATCCCAGGGTCCTGGGATCGAATCCCACATCAGGCTCCCTGCTCACCAGGGAGCCCGCTTCTGCCCTGCCTGCCGAGCCCCCTGCTTGTGCTTGCTCTCTCCCTCTCTCTCTATGTGTCCAATAAATAAATAAAATATTTTAAAAAAGGATCGTACAATGAGTCATTGGTAGAGATGGGATTGCAAATCAAGCAGTCTAACTGAAGAAGCCATGTTCTGAACTGTGGCACTGTCTCTAATAGTATGGTAAAGAATATCTATTCCAGAGGCCCAGGCATTGAGAAAGGGCTCAGGAGCTGATGATAAGATCATGAGAACCAGTACTGACATCATTATATACACACAAATCCCTAATCTACAGATCTAACTAGAGTACTTTTTTTCCCCACCAGATGATGAACCCACTAGATTCTACCCAAACTGAAATTCAGTTTTATAGCTCAAAGGGAAGTATCCTCACCAAACACCACCGTGGGAAGGTTATTTTTTCCATATCAATACCACTAAAACTACAATCTCTCAAAACAATCTGTATCCTTCAACACCACTTCTCTCCCGCCTCTTCCCCAGACATATGGTTTCAATCCATCCCTGCCTTCTACTTAATGTACAGTATTTTTTTTCATATGTGCAAATTTCAAGCTATACCAACTTAATAGTGGAAGCTGTGACTGAACACTTGGGGAAGAGAATTATTCAAAAGGTTTTATTTTTTGTGTTCATTAAATGAAACCCTGTGTAGAATTAATCTTACTGTAGAGAAATCCCTATCTGAATTCCTTTTTCAAATCAAAATGTTGGCCCTACCTTTAGGAACTCTGCTTCCCGACACCCAGAGTCTAAGCCGATTGTGTGCCCGCAATTGTGCTGCAACTATACACTCACGAATGCACATAACAGGGCTAATCAGTATCAGGTATTTGTTAGCTCGCCAGTGATATTGCTGCACAGAAGAGTTAACAAATGTCTTTCCAGACCTTGATGGCAGCCAACCTCTAGACACAAGTGGGCAACTTCTATGCCCCACTAGGTAAAAAAATTTATGTACAATGTGGGCAGCATGAAAGAGCCCAGGTCTTGTGGCCAAGGGGATATGCACTCAGATCCCAGTTCTTGCTCCTTAATAGCTGAGAGCCTCGGGCGAACGATGTAACCACTTTGGTCCTCAATTTCTTATTCTATTGTGGGAGTGGAGAATTCAATGAAATCATGCACAAAGCCAAGCATGGTACCTGGCAAAGGCCGTGGATACAGAAGACCAATGTGGTGGGCACCGTTCTCTAATATTTCTCGTGCTGTGTTTAGGTCCCGAAGACGTCTTGATCAGATCATGGTGACTCCAAAGGACTCTTTGCCACATACAGTGGGGCTTCAAGCATCAGAGAGTGATTTTATCATACTCAAATTCTGCCAGTAGTGGATGTTCATAGAATACTCAAGTATTAACAGTTACGACCACACAGCCCAATAATTTGGAGAGAGCACTCTATGTGTTTACTAAATGGAATAATGAACTACTGATGCCACGAGATACGTACACTTTGCTTATTAAATGGAATATAATGCACGTTGGTTCTTCCTTTACCTTAATTCAGTGGTTCTCAATTGGGGAGTGATTCTGCCTTGGGGTGATACTTGGCAATGTTTGGATATATTTCTGGTTATCACAATCAGGGAGGGGTGCTCCTGGCATCTAGTGGCAGAGGTCACGGTGTTGCTAAACATCTCCTGATGCACAGGACAGTGGCCCAGATGAACCAAGCATCCTGCCCGAAGCATACATAGTGCTGACGCTGAGAAGTGGTCACCAAATTCTTACTCCACTCCAGCATAATATGCATATTTTTAATTACTTTCAGAAAATGTAATGCAATACTAACCAAACACCTTCCATTCACCTGTTCCTTCCATGGAAGCTTACTGAAAGCCCGCAGGTGGCCAGGACCATGTTAGGATGGGGGATACAGAGGGGGAGACTGGGCACTTGCCCACAGGGGTGTGTGGAAGGCCTCACAAGAGGCAGGGGGACATTTGAGTGGTCTCCCAAAGGAGGTATACGAGATTCAGGGGAAGGGAGGAAGAAAGAAAGGAGAGCAGGGAGGGAGAAGAGGAGGGCAGGGAAAGACAGGAGAAAAAGGAAAGGAGAAAAAAGAAGAAGGGAAGAAAGCAGGTGGCTCAGCTGCTAGCAAGGGCTGGAGCTAGGCGCTAGGAACACCAATGTGACTGAAGAGTCTGATGGGCCCCTATTTGATGGGGATTCTCCTGGCATCTTGGGCAAAATCAATCTTTATCGAGCAGGACTGTCCAGAGCATCACAAGCTATCTAGCATCCCTAACTCCCCCTTCCTTTGTCCCCATACACTAAAGGTCAGTAAGATGGTTCCTCGTTGGGCATTTCGACAAGGAGGGGATCCTCCGCTGACTTCCAATACCCCAAAGCAGCAACACTGCCACTGAACTTGGCTAGAGCATTGTGGGGCGCCTAAAGGGTAGCAGGCTTGCAGTAATGGGATGGAACAGAAGGTGAAAATGACAGTCCTAACTGAAAGGAGGTTGAGGCGCTCCACTTCCAGTGGTCTCTTCCTATTGTTGCACCACGATCTTATACTTGCCAAGACAGACTTCTTCAAGTCTAATACCACATCTATCTACCAGGGACTGCGGCCGCCGGCCCAGCACACGGAAGAGCTTACCAAAACACAAAGATGCACTCGATCGATTAACATTTCACCCAAGACACATCTCAAAGGAGCAACTCCAACTGGGTCTTACTTTGTAAAAGATCTCTGCTGCAGTAAAACTCTCCGTGTATTCCTCCGGATTCTAAGCAAATGGATTGAAAAACAGGTTTCCACTTTATTAAAAAGTAAAAGGGAAGCAATTGCTTCTATTTTGTGCCATCACCCTACCAAACAGAAAAGAAGAAGGAAACAGTCACTTCAATTTCTCTACTTCGGAGGGTGTTTTACTCCTTGAACTGAGGGGGGAACTCCTAACCAAGTTTTTACATACATGAGCCCGTGTGTATTTTTGTTTTTCTCTCTCATGGTTGAAGGCAAGAGAAAAAAAAAAAAAAAAAAACTGGAAGAAAAGAAAGAGAGAAACTTGCCTAGAAACATGAGATAATTTAAGAAAGGAAGAATCATAAAAAGACTCATGGGTCAGATCTTTTCTTGGTGAGGTGATAGGGAGGAAGTACTCACAATTTGCCAAAAATGAAAGATAATGGATATTGATACTGAAGGAAGAGACCAGGATTCCAAGATTCACTAGAGTAAATGCAGGGAACATGGCTCAGCGGTTTCTTTGCTTTCAACTCTGGCGAAGCCCCTCTGTGTGGAATGTTTGGTGCTGGGCTCCAAAGAGTTAACATGATGTACAGAGTATTAGAGCTCAGATGAAAATTACAGGAAAGAAGAGGAAGAGGAGGAAAACTCCACAGAGCGTTGGTCTCTGTCTCTTCTGATGATTGGGCAAATGGAAAATGGTCTGAGAGTCAGCCCTGCGGTGGGGATTGCTAAAGCAATAGAATGGATTCCTTGTGGCTCTTGTAGCAATGCTGGGCTGGAGGAGCTTTACATCAATATTGATTTTCAATCATTCAAAATAATTAGATGTGGGTCCTACTTGGAATCTAGCATAGAGTGTCACTGCCAGGGCTCCTGAACCCAGACAGTAACAGCATCAACAATAATGGCGGGAACGCCAATAAGGATCATTTACCGAAGACTCACTAGGTACTTGACGCTAAAGCAGACAGAAGAATGTGAGTCAGGTGTTGACTTCCTTGCTTCCTAACTGGGAAAACTAAGAAAGTTCAAGTGATTTGCTTGAGGTCACACCCTAAGTAAAGGACAAAGCCAGGATGTAGACCGAAATGATTTTAAGCCTCCCTTCGTCCCATCAGGACGCCTGTTTCATTATACCACAACTTGCCTCTACACAAAACTACAATTTACTGACCCCAACAGCTCACTAATACACGACGGCCCTATATGTTACATACTGCCTTTCGAGCATGACCTTGGATTATATACATTTTGGACGGAAATCTCACTTCATTCATTTTAAGAACAAATCTTTGCTCTTTTTCTATAGTGTAACACTCCGTGAGACCGTCAGTAATTTTTACTACCAATGATGGTGATGATGTCCTATGTTTTTTGTCCCACTCATGTAATCGTTTGAGTCGAGCCCTAAAATGGGCAAAGCATATGAGAAACTGCATTTGTTGTTTTGTTAAAGAGCGTGACTACCACCTGCTTTCTACCATTACTGGCAAGAAAATGTGACTGCCTTCCTCTCTGTCCCCCTCTGCAACATTCATACGGAGATAACCTGGTTGCTATTGCATTTTTCCAGCTTAAAAATTTAAAGCCAATAAATTCCAAGTACCACTAGGTTATTCTGCTAGACTTGTCCTTCATCCGGTTCAGCTCCAGAAGGGGATAATGATCTGTCATAAAGGTAAATTCATTACCCCAAGATAACATCCTCCTCCTCCTACTGCCCATTTCCACTGCAAGGCGCGCTCTGTCTGTGATGCTGTATCTCAGTTCTCCAGGGAGCCCTTCGCTGCTGACATAATAATAAGAACAACAACAACAACTTACGTTTATAGGGAAGACAAGACTGCCTATATTTTCTGACTCTCGACAAAGAATAGCTCCCAGTTCTACTTCTGATGCATCAGCTATTACCACAAAAGGCCCCGGAAAATCTGGAGTCTTTAAAAGATGCCCGCAAATGGATCTGCTAAGGGGTTCATAAAGGTTTGGCGATCACAAGCACACGGTGACTCAACTGCCAAGTTCATTGTGCTGGGGAAACGCTCCCGGTGGTGTCACTCCAGAGCAACTTCATACAACACAAAAAGGAACCATGATCATCCCCGGATACTGGAAATGATTCTTTATAGATTCATGGCTGATTCACATGATCACCCAACACACTTCTCCAGCCCACTGATTTTCATTATGATTTAAAAAAAAAAAATCACATTTTCTGGTGTTGGATTTTGGCGTGGTTATTGTGGAATGCACAAGTCCTCCCATACGCACCCTGCCCCACCAGAGGTTTTTCCTAAAGACACCGCTTTCGCCTACAGTCAGTAATCTGCTCTCCGTGAACCACCCTACTACTTTCTGAACCTCTGTGTGTATGGCAGCGTGCCCGATGTGCTAGGTGAAGACAAGATAAGTTAGAAAAGGATGATGCCCAGAAAGACACACAAGGGGCAGAGCGCTTCCTGAATGTTGGCATCAGATGACTTTTCTCACAGTCTAGGAGTTCTGCAAAGCTTGATGTGACACGACAGACCACGCTCGGCTGGGTGTGGCCTTGCCAATCCTACGGGCCAACTCCTCTGGGACTCCCAGGCCAGAACGTGGGCATTCCGTGTTTGTGAGGTTGGGTGGGACCAGTGACGAACCTCCACAAACCAAGTGATTCAGGGGCCAAGGTCACTGTGTGGGTAACCTAAGTAATCGATAATGGGAAGTGGTAGAGAAGAGGTGGATGGCGGCGAGAAAGCACTCGAGAGACAATAGCTGAGGCAAAAAAGAGATTCTACGCCAAATCCTACAGTTGCTATTCAAGAACAATTCCAGGGTGTAGGGGTGAAAGAGCCGAAAGGCAGACAGGCAGAGACCCAGTGAACGAAGAGAAGCTAAAAGGCTGAGCAACGAGTTCTGAAAACCATCAGAAGACAATTTCTTGCTAAGAGAAAGCTAGTCCTTTAGAGCCAGGCTCCAGGTTTGAACTCCTGTACCCCTTTGCAAACCGAGTCTCACAGTCTTCACTGGCTAAGTGCAATCAACACTGCCCATCTGAGCATTAAATAAGAGGGTGGGCCCTGAAGGGATGGTGGTTGTTGTCTTTGTCCTTTCCATCCATCGGAGGCTCAGCCCTACGATGTGCAGAAGGAGGAATCCTGGTCCGCATGCGCTCACATGGGGACTGGTAGAAAGTGTCCCGGTTCTCAGCTAACCTGCCTAAGAGGTCTGCGTGGACCAGATGTCATGAGTCTACACGTCACAGACACCACGCCTAAGCAATCTCCAAAGTCTAACTTGCAATCTTTCCAATCCCTGTCTTGCTGTTTTCCGCTGCCCCTCCATACTGTACAGACTTCCGCGGCACCAGCCAATGGCCATCCTGTGTGTCATGGAGGCTCCGGAAGGGACAGCTGCCTTGACACTGGGTGGGGCACAGTAATGACTTGCCTCAGGGTTATGCCCCGCCCTGCTAAGCAGTTTCATGATCTTAGGAAGCTTCTCACCTTGCCATTCTTTCTCAATCCCCTCTTTTTTTTTATGTTGCCTCTTTTGCTTCTCTGTCTTACCACGGCTTCTTCCCATTCTCCACCATATCTCCCTTTCCACCTGTCTTCTCTTCTTCCCCCTCCTTCGGGAGTTACAGATCCTCCTTCTCCTGTGAACACCACGCATTTTAATATCCATGGCATTTCCACTGTTTTCTCCTCTGTCCCTAGTTTTATGGTATGCTGTGCCATTTTTGTGTATAGTGTGAATCTCGGTAAGGAACCACGAAGTGTCAGATTTGAAAAGCTGATCCTAATCTCCTTAAATTTCATGGTGATAAGAAAGATAGTGTTACTTCCCTGGAGCCCTGCAGCAAGACAAGCACTACTGTTATTCCCATTTCCAGATGAGATTAAGGGATCTGGCCCAGGTTGCACAATTATTAATTGGAGGCTGGTGGCTCCAAGTTGAACGTTCTTTTCCCTCACTGCTTCTCTCATTTTGCGTATTGGGAAGAAAGCAAAGATGGCGTCACATTTCAGTTCTCTCTTTCCTTATTTGACTCTCACAGATCTGGGGGTCTCAGGGAGCCTATGCCGGCACTGTGAACATTTCTTGAGATGCTGGGAATGTCTACCTTCCCCGTGCTATCAAGGATCACCTCACAGACAGAGTGGCAAGAAGCTGAAGGCCAACTTCATGTTCCCTCCAAATCCACCATCCTCATGGACATCCCCATCACCCCCACAAGGATCTCTTTAGAAAGTTCTATGTTCTCAGACAGTCTTGTCAGCTCTACTGGAAAAGGATCTCAGCTCTGAGCTCCCTATCTTTTCTGTCCTTTTCACAAACACGTAGACCAGCAGCTCTATGACGAGGAATTCAAATACCTACTCAAGCTAAAGACGTAACCAAAGGAATTCTAGATTGAATACAACTAATGCTTAGAATGTTTGACTTTAGAGGACAACCTATTTTCAACAGACTAGAGATAATGGAGATATCTTGGCTTAATGATGTCATCATGACCTCTTACCTGGACGGCTGTGGCAGCGCCCTAATTGGTTTCCCTTCTTCTGCCCTTGTCTCCTACACTGTAGCCTCAGTAGCACACAGACCTGTCTCTCTTGTACTCACAACCTGCTAATGACACCCATGCAATTGACAGGAAAAGCCAGACTCTTAAAACAGCCCCAGTGGATCTCAGAGTGTGAGCCCCGGACTAGCAGCATCAGCATCAAATGGAGTCTTGAGAGAAATGCAAACTTCTGAATCAGAAACTCTAGAAGGAATGCTCAGGAATGTGTGTTTTAACAAGACTTACAAGGGGCACCAGGGTGGCTCAGTCGGCTGAACATCCCACTCTTGATTTTGGCTCAGGTCACCCTCTCTGGGTTGTGAGATTGAGCCCCGTGCTGGACTCCATGTCAATGTTGAGTCTGCTTGAAATTCTCTCTCTCCTTCTGCCCCTCACCCTGCTCGTGCTCTCTCTCCCTCTCTCAATAAATACATACATACATACACAAAATCTTTAAGAATTTCGAATGATTCTGGCGCTGTTCAAGTTTTAGAACCACTGTCTTGCATGACCTGTGCCTTTCCCTCCCCGCCCGCAGCCATTCTGAGCTCCTCCTTACTCACTGCACCCCATATACCCTACTCTTCCCCCACACATCTGCATGTCCCACTTCCTCACCTCCTTCAGGGCTTTGTCCAAATGTCAACTTCTCAGTTAACCCATCCGTGGCCATCTTTTTCAGAACTCAAACTACCCTTGACTCCTTCTTTGTCTTCCTTTTGTTCAATTTTCTCCACAGCACTTCTTACCATCTGGCGCACTGCACTGTATTTTGATTCTCTGTCTTCCTCATCTAGAATGTAGGCTCCCTGGTGGGCAGGGAGGTTAGGTACTTTATTTGCTGATGTATCCTATATAACTTATAGGTCTCTGGCACAAAGTAGGAGCTCAATAAATATTTGTTGCATATTGAAGGAAGGAGTGAGTCTGTTTTGCTGCTTAGTAGCCATTGACTTGTATAAGGTATTGGACATCTCTGAGACTGTCTCCTCATTGATGAAAAGAGGATTAAGGAAGATGAAAAGCATACACAGTGCTCAGCTCACTTTAGTTTCTCAATTCGCGGTAGCAATTGTGATCGTTGTAATAGAAAACACTTATTTCTTTTTTTTAAAGATTGATTCATTTATTTATTTTAGGGGAAAGTGTGAGAGCACGTGAGTGGGGAGGCACAGAGGAAGAGGAAAGTTGAGAATTTCAAGCAGACTCCCCACTGAATATGGAGCCTGACACAGGCCTCGATCTCACAACCCTGAGATCACAACCTGAGCAGAAATCAAGATTTGGACACTTAACTGACTGTACCACCCAGGCACCCCAGAAGAAACTTATCTCAATATCACTAGAACGAAATGAAGAGTAATGGTTTGAATTTCTAAAAGTGTTTTAAAGTTGGGAGAACATTTGGGGGTGGGTAGTGAGGGTGCCAAAGATATATCCCCCTTTCTAGAAACACATTGTGGGGGAAAAGAATACTCTTTCTATGCTGACATGGTTTTCCCAAAAGGCAGCATTTTGATGAATTAAGAACTAAAGAATTATAAACATACTGTTTAATTAATCCTTCAAAAACGAAATATGTATTGGATAAGAAACACATGAAAACTTAGGTTTGTTTGTAGATGTTTTTTCCAAAATATTGCAATAAAATGTTTGGGAACATCTAATAAAACTAATATGCAGCTAGATTTTCCTGCTCTAAAACTAATTTGTGCTGATTACAAGATAGGTCACAAGGTCTGCATACTTTATTTTTGATGCATCCATTCTAATTGTTACTATGGATGAATACTAAACACAAAAAATAAAACATCCTGTTGGGGAGTGATCTACCCAACACACACCACATGTTTTTTCTTCTATCAGTAGTTTAAGGGGGATTTCCACAAGAACAAGATTTGAGAACAAAATTCTTAGAAACTAAGTTTTCACTCGTCATTGCTGCATATTCCCTCTTAGTCACTGCCCGGGACCTCTCAGCTGCTCTCCAGTGACATCAATCAGAGGTTGCACATTAAAAAATAACCATAGCTAGCAGTTAGATATTTGGAGAACAAACCCTCTTTTTGTTCTGCTATGCTTACCAGTACAATATCAAGATATAGAGTTCAACAATTTGACACTGCTGCGTGTCAGTAAAAACTATGGTTTTTACTATGAACAAAGACTTTTCTAGGCTTCCCATCCCAAGTATCCAGGAGTATGTGAGGATACGGGTACCAGTTCACACCTCTCTGCAATGGATGGACGAGGTCAAAAGAGAAGCAGATCACTGCATGGAGACATGGCAGTTGTTGAAACACATGCCTTCACACCTACCATGCTTTCTGGTGTGTAAATAACCCTTTGGGTCCTTAGCGGCACGTTCACGTAACGCTGCAAATGGGAAAGTTCTCTTTTGGAGGAACATCACGGATGGAACTCAGAAAAAAGGTCACCAGGCCAGGAGAGCCTGAGAGCTGCCAGCAAGCACCTTTGGAAGCAGCACTGCTGTTTCCTTTTGTAGGTGAACTGGCTTGGACAGAACCTCCCTTTTCCCCACTTGGGGAAAAGTGCTTTCAGACAACAATCTGATATCAATCATTTCTATCTGGAGAAGAATTAAATCAGCATGTTCTCACTCTCTCTCAAAAGGCTCTGCATTCTGAATCATGTTTCTCTTTAGCCAACAATAGGCTTTAGTCACTGCTAAAGGGATCTTCAAGCAATTGGGGAGATACTTCAGAGGGAATTTTTAAAAATAATCACAAGGGCAAATACCAGTTCTTCCCATACCCCAACAAGACCCTTTCTAAAAAGCCACACAGTTTTTACCTTGTGAGGCCAACTCTGCTTGTCTACATTCTAAAGTATATGGATCCAGTCTCCAAGCAAGTATTGGTTATTAAAATAAAAAAAAATCAATGGGAATTGTTTATGGCTCAGCTTTAATCAAAAGTCTAGCTGTGAGGAATATTTAAAATCATTTGAAGACTACGAGATCTACCTACTTGTATAGACTTTGTAAAGATGACAATGTAAATGTCTCTAGCTCTTATAAATTTCTTTATGAATTAGGTACAAATTACCTTCATGGGTCACTCAAAATTATTTTCATTGAGCCACACATTTCCATTAGGTTCTCAGCTTCTTGTTAGTGGCCCTAAAAAAAGCTATCTTACCAAATCCTTTACTGCATTAGCCTCAACATCTTTAATGCCACTAGATCCCTTGGTGTTCTCCTGTTGACGTTCTATATGAAAATACCAGAACTGTGTGCCAGGAAACATTTTCTTTCCTGGAAAAATTGCTATGTATCACCTTATGGGTAATAAGAATCACATAAATAGTCATGTAGATATCTCTTTTTCCTTTGGATGCCAGGAAACTCAGAACCAAACATACCTCAATGTTATTAACCAGGTAGATCCATATGGTAGAACCTTTGTTCAAGTTTTTTCTCTGATTTTACCTTTCTGTTTTAATTTATATATTTCCCAACCCTCATTTTTAAAAATGTGTTTGTATCTTCCATTTTACTCTACTTATTCTTTATAAGCCATCTGATCTTTACAAAATGGAGCTATTATATTATATATACTCAAACAGATTATATACATACAAACTACATATGCACACACACCTTTATATAAACTTGGTAATTAGAAGGATTACAATTTATTTTTAATTTTCTTAAATGACTTGTTATGTACTTATTTGAGAGAGAGCGCACAAGCAAGGGGAAAGGCAGAGGAAGAGAATCTCAAGCAGACTCCCCACTGAGTGCAGAGCCCTACACGGGGCTTGACACAGGGCTTGATCTCACAGCCCTGAGACCATGACCCGAATGGAAATAAAGAGCCAGATACTTAATGGACCAAGGCACCCAGGCACCCCAGAAAGATCACAATTTAATAGTATATTTATTTTCATGGAAAAGAACTACTACATGAAACAGAAATAAAATTGTTTGTACTGGATTATTCCTTGTAGAGAATTATTTTAACAAGTTCAATAAATCTCTGTGGGCTATCTACCAATATATAGAAATAGTTGTATCACACTTTAATAGCATTTTCTGTAATATTATTTTACCTAATACAAATGAAGATTTAGACTTCATGGAATCTAATTTCTAATGGGCTTGTTCTCAAAAATTCCAGACGTGTCGATTATTTATAATTCACTATGTTTATTCCTCATGCTCCAGTGAAGTGGGGAGAGATCTATTTGAATATCATATAATTATACTTAGAAGAAAATAGGCACGAAGATAATGCATAGGAAGGTGTTACGTAAAACTCCACGGTATAATACAAATGTTAGCTATTTTTGCCATTGCCTGTAATCATACAAAACATGATTATCAGAGAGATACCGGATCTGCTCATGAATTCAAGTTTTCCTGTGAGTCCCTTTAACGTGTCTCTACAAAGTAAGGATAAGCTCAAGAACTCTCAGATATCTGAACGCTCTTTGGTCTCATGAGACTGGGACTCAATATCTAACTTTAAAATATTTTTCCTATAAAACAGAAGTAAAAACCTAAGGGATGAGAGATATTCTAAGTGGAGTTACTTGCCTGTTTTTTTTTTTTTTCTTTTCTTTCTGGTTATTAAACACAATAGAGCTATTCCCTAATAATCCAGGAAGCACAGAACTAAGACATTAACCAGCTTCTGTTCCAAACTAAAAGGAGGTTAAAAACACAGCATTGTAATACAAACACAGCTTATAAGTACAGCGTGTGTACCTACTGTTCTGCCATTTAAACTTTGAGTAGCTGTACAAACAAGTCTATCTTGAGGAAACAGACTGGGTAATTTTCCATTTGGACTGTTTGAAATTTCACCAAGAGCCTCAAACTTGCCGAACTCCGTACTGCCAGACATTCTCTTCCAATTTGTTCTCTCTCCTTCTCCCCATTAAGATTTCCCTTTAACAGAAATGCTTTTCTTAAAGGTTGTGCTTTAAGTAAAAACAAACAACAACAACAAAAAAAAAATACAAGAAAACTTTAATTTTAAAGACATAGAAATTAAATTTAAAAAAGAAATTAAAGAGGTGGTACCCCGGTTTTTAGGACATAAGATGATACTCTTCTCCACGGCCTAAGAGGGATCCAGGTCAGGCTTTCATACACTCGTGTTTTTTCAAAGTTCAGAAAAAAATTCAAAAGGTCTAAAAGGAAGGCAAAACACAAATCAAGGAAAAGATCAAGATGCAACATTGCTGCGGGAGTGACAGTGAATGCTAATAGTGATGTGAGGGATCTTTAGAGCCTCCCGACACAGGATGGGAATAGGCACGGGAAGGAAAACTTCTGCACTTGGTACACAACTAGAGAAGACTATCTTCTTGTAGCCTTTGTAAACTCACTGGAACACTGTGGAGCCAAGCGTCAGGCAAGAGAAAGAGCTCTACTACACAATTATCTTGAATATGCACAAAAGCCCAATTTCCAAAGCCTCAGATCTCAAAATAGGCAAAACGCTTGTTCTACAAATACACCCTTCTGGGGTGCTTTTTATAGAAAAAGAAATAAGTAGGATCTTATTTTCAAATTAATGCAACCACTCTGAACAGAGGGATTCACTCCACCACCCCCCTCGCAGTGTGTTATAAGTTATCAATAACTAAAATAAAGTCCAGTTCATTTAAGATGGAAGCCGAAGTGTCAAAATATTATTTAAAACTAGTAGTTTCCGTTTGTGGGACACAGGCTATATGCTGAAAGCACTGTGCTAAATGCCTTTTATGCACTATCTCATTTAAGCTCTTAACAGCCCTAAGGTAGGCACCATCACTATTCTGATTTAAAGAAAAGGAAATAAAGGTTCATCGAAGAGCAGTCACTTAGCTGAGATCACGGCTACTTAACAGCTGAGCCAGCATTGAAACCCAGTTTTCTGCGTTCCTAACCCAATGCTGTTTCCATCACTCTGGTTGAATGATGGGGTGGGCTCAAGACTTGAACTTTGATGACAGTGAGTCCGCCATGTGTGTGAACTGACAGCATCTTTGGTTTATGTTGCAAGGAGAACCTAAAGGGGAAGGCTAAAACATGAAGGCTATACTGGTGGACACTATGCTTCCTGCCATCCCCCACTGTCACCTTGCACAAGTCATACCAGATCGATTGGCTATTTTCTAAGCTCACCATGAACTTTCAGATCACACAGGGTCTTTGGGGGCTATTTCTACTGATTTGGAATGTGCTTCCTCCTCTACTATCCTCATTCCTCTCAGCTGGGGTGAAATCTAACTCTCCATTCCCTGTCCCTGAAGTCTGAATTAAAGCATTCTCTCTTCTCCCTTCTCAGGGAACTCTGTCTGTTTCATTCTTGGAGCACTTAGCATATTTCCCCTGCATTACTATCAGGAGCATATGTGCCCATCACCTGCAGAAAAAAGTATGTCTCTGAAAGGATTGCCCCCAAACCATCTTGGTACCATCCATGGACCTCACGCAGCATCCTGAACGTAGCAGGGGCTCAATAAATGTTTCATGTGTAGTTAAAAGAGGAAACTCGGGGTCTACTACGTCTACTACTGCAACATTTATATCGAAGAAAGGACTATTCCCAAAGGAAGGAGGAAGTATTTTTGCTCACTCTTCTCTCTGAAAGGATTTTTCAGACAGGCTATTGCCATTCCAAGGAAGGTAATGGGGCTATTTTTCTGTTTAGGAACCAGTGGTTTAAGTAATGTAAGCTATGGATCAGTGGTTTGCAATGATGGGGCTGATCGAAAGACAATCATACTCAGCATTGCTAAGGTTAATGGCATTGCCTCTGATAGGGGAAATTTAAAAGTGGAAGATAGGGAAGAAACCAATAAAAACATTTACACACACCTTTAATGGTATGCAGCGTAGAACCCACTTAAATGAATCCCAACTAATGAAAACATCTTGAAAAGAGAGTGATTTTTAGAGAAACCTTTTATCTACAGGTCTTATATTTATAGAGCAAACCTTTTAAACGAATACAGGGTAAAAAAAAAAAAAGAATTAAATGAGTAATTGTTGTGATTCATTGTGGCTCATGTAACTTTCATCAGGCCAGTGAAATGAATGAACCATTTAACGAAGAAGGCTCTTCTCCACCAATTTCTGTCATATATGTCAGATTATAAATAGCCTTCTCGGCAGGCACCACAAAGCAGAAACAAGGTCTTGGGAATGACTGAATCTTGCTTGTCCTGCTATACCTCGAGGTGGGCACAGTCAAAGACGTTTCCATAAAGGGGAGGTGAAAGAATTTGGTTCAACCAGAAGAATGCATAAAAAGACAAATGTACCATAGCCCTCCCAATATATATATATTGCACATTTTCTTTGAAACTTATCCTTTCCTTTTTCAAAATGACCTTTGATGTCTTGAACACAGTGTGTAGTGGGCAGAGATTCTCTCTTTTTTTAAAAAGATTTTTATTTATGTATTTATTTGAGAGACAGAGAGCGCGCCGCACATGAGCAAGCGAGGGGCAGAGGGAGAAGCAGGCTCCCTGCTGAGCAGGGAGCTGGACGCCGGGGCTCGATCCTAGAACTCCAGGATTATGACCTGAGCCGAAGGCAGACACTTAACCAACTGAGCCACCCGGCACCCCTGGTGGGTAGAGATTCTAATGGGTAGAAATGGAGGCTCAAAAGCAGAGGTAAGAGTTGGAACTAAAAGGTGCTCAAAACGTCTTAGACATAATTTCCCAAAGATTTAAATTGTCTGCTTGACAGATCTTTCAGACCAGTGTCTTAAGAAAGAAGACACTAATATTTCCATTTAAGACCACTAAATACACATAAGAATTACTGGAAACTGTATTCCTATAAGCCTCACCATCTAGTGAAATCTATCTTTTTGCCAAAACAATAAATGTGTTGGGTTCGAGCCTATTTTGTCTCTAAGCTGATTGTCCCAGAAAAAGAAAAGCTTAAGTAAAAGCCAACTAAAAGTGGATCTAAATGTCACTGGCATATATTCGGTACAAACAAGAAAAAAGGCTGTGGATTCAAGGGAATTTAAGAATCAAGTCATGCACTAATATGCTAACGTCATCTAAAGATTCCTTAAATATACTCTGAATCAGCTGGAATATCACTATTAGAAACTGTGGGTTTCATTTATTTATTTGTTTGGGCTATTTGAGGTCATTCTAGGTGCTTACATTTAAAAAAAATTGTCTTGGAAAATTTTAGAATTCTAGGTTAGTTTGGAATAAAGAGCTAAAGTGATAAATATGGAAAGAACACCTGTCAGTATCCCCCCCTTTGTGGGCAGGCGAGTGAAGTTGTGGGCCAAAGGGTAAAAGATGCTGCCCAGGAGAGAGTAGCATTCATTTCCCACGCAACGGCTCTGTAACTCCATCCACTTGAAAATGAGTATTAACAGGTTGAATGAAAAAAAAAAAAAAAAGAGAGAGAGAGAGATGGCATATCCTCATTTAGTCTCCTAGCATTGGTCAGGAGACGAGGGCTGGAAATGAAGGAATTCCTGATGACCTGAAATTATTACAATAGCTCACTCTAGTTCTTAAAAAGTGCTTTCAGATATTTCATTGTATTTTCACTAAATCATTGGGAGCAAGAGTGGCAAGAATCAGCAGTCCCATCTCATAGACAAAGAAGCTAAGGCACAGAGAGGTGAAATACCTTCCCCAAGGTCAGTTGTAGTCACTGGCTCTGAATGTTTTAAAAGCATTTCACAGCCACGCAAGTGACAAAGTCAAGGTTCTGGCCCCGGTTTCCCATCCCTCTTCCACCCATGCACTGGTTGAAGATCAAAATTTTTTTTTAAAGATTTATTTATTTATTTATTTGAGAGAAAGAGAGAGAGTGAGAGAGAGAGGGAGAGCAAGCGAGTATAGAGAGGGAGAGAACAGAGGCAGACTCCCCTCTGAGCAGGGAGCCCAATGCAGGACTGGATCCCAGGACCCTGAGATCTTGACCTGAGCTGAACGCACACGGTTAACCAACTGAGCCATCCAGGCGCCCCTCAGAGTTCAAATTAGAGGACCACCCACTCTTCCTTCTAAGAAACAGTTCCTCCAGTAAGAAAAGTTATCACTTCTTCAAATTTTACCCACTTTCTGGACCCTACAAGATCATGAAAACGAAGAGTGAGCAAGAAAGACACCGTGTCCTACATTTATGCTTTCCCATAAAGTATAGGTTGAGTTACTTGTTAAAATAACATGAGTTGGCCTTTTTTTCCCACACGTGTATTTGCTTAAATGCTTGCACAGAGCCCACTTCTATTTATTCTTGCGTTCCTTTCTACTGCTCAACAAAGATCTTTTCGTGTCCAAGTCAGCTATGCCATAGAGCATGCATTTTCTCACACTTGGACTAGTTACACCCGGCTCTGCCCCACACATCATTTTCGGGCGGAGTGCTGCACTTAGGAAAGCTGGTGACCACAGGCAGATGAGGACAGGGGTGGTGGCAAAAAAGGAAGGCTATCAAATGTGCAGCTTGAATTCCTGCCAGTCCCGGTCAAGACCTGGGGAAAGCCTTTCCTCCCTGATTGGCAGCAAACTTCTCGTGCATGGCCCCAAAAACCACCTTCCTGGGCTGCCTGCCGGCCTCCAGTTATCATAGGTACCCCACGATCTGGTAAGCAAGACCGCAAGCAGCTGGACTGGCAATCTAGGCACCAAACATAGGAAAAGATGGGCCAGAAAATCCATGCTCCTAGCAGAGGCCCACTCAGTGTGGACGACATCATTTATGATCTCCCCTGCAGCAGGCTTTTGTGGAAAGCTCATCCTGCATACACATTACCCCAGATCAACAGAGATGCCATAAGGCACAAGAGATGCATTTCGTTCTGCATGGATAACAGAGGATCGTCAACCCAGCTTACACGCTAGACACAGTGCTATGGAAAAAACCAGCAAGTAAGAAAGGACAAACAGTCCTTACTTTCACGGAGTTTACTGTCTACTTTATAATAATCTTTGCAGACACTATTCAGAGAATCACTCACAGAAAGATGCCATATTAAAACGCCAGTCATTCTAGTCGAGATTCTAAATAAGTGACTTTCCAATCAACTTCACAACTTGTGGGCAAATTGAGGGAAGGATTTCAATAGCCTTTCAAGTAACTTTCCAATTTCAGGTTATTTGGGGGGAGATAGGTTGACTGAGTGAGGGAATATAATATGTGAAGATTCGGTGTGAATATTTCTGTAGTTCACAGTAAACATGAAGAAATTAGAGATAAGAACAGTCAAGTCACAGAAATTCATGTAATGTGCTTATGCCCCAAATGAAACTGTACTAGTAAATAGGGTCAGGGTGGCTGAGTGCCAACAGGAAAATGTGGGACTGTGTCTGCCCAGTATGCTTCTCACTGCATCCCTCAGGCTTGAATTCTGTAACAATTTAAACTCAACAAATGGATTTTCTCTGATTCCAACCCAGCAGGCTAGTACCTTGGCTAGCAAATTCACCAGGGCCATGCTAAGCCTTCTTTTCAATATTTACAGAATAAAAGGCAATTTCGGTTTTAGCCTTGAGCACATCAGATTTTGACAGCTTGGAAATGTCATCCTTAGAGCAAGGACTTTTCACATTCACAGAGTTCTGGCTCTAACTATGCTCTAAATGCAAATGCAAATATCCTTGACCAGAAAACCTTGAGCATCATGTTCTAAGAATGTTAGTGAGATTACATGAAGTTCTTTTTAACTGTATTAGTTTCCATCCAACATCTTCTAAATTGAATTAGAGTAAAGTGGGGAAGGCCTGGGTTCGAAAGGTGGATGCCAAAGAAGTCACATTTTAATTTCGTCTCTGTCTCTCCCTTCTGGATGCTTTTTACTTGTCAGCAAGTCAGTCAGCAAGCTTCCTTCCAAGGAAGGCCTGCTGGATGCCTGGCCATTCAAGAATGAAACAGGAGGGATGCCTGGGTAGCTCAGTTGGTTAAGCGGCTGCCTTCGACTCAGGTCATGATCCCAGGGTCCTGGGATCGAGTCCCACATCGGGCTCCTTGCTTGGCGGGGAGCCTGCTTCTCCCTCTGCCTCTGCCTGCCACTCTGCCTGCTTGTGATCTTTCTCTCTGTCAAATAAATAAATAAATAAATAAATAAATAAATAAATAAATAAAATCTTAAAAAAAAAAAAGAATGAAACAGGATACAACTGGTGTGTTAGAGACTGTGACACCTTGCCTCACCCAAATGGAGCCCTACGTGGTGGGTCCAATGCTCTTTTTGCTTAACAAGGACCTTGTAGTCTTCACACATACAGAACCTGTGAATCCCATTTATTGATCAAGAGTACTAGAATTCACTGATTAGGAAAGTACATCGATGGTACTTTTTTTTTTTTTTTTTTTTACCGCTAAAACAAACTCCCCAGAACATAAATGTGCAAAATTGAAGGAAATAAGAGATGGTGAAACTCCCCTACATTTACTGCTTAACAAGAGCAAGGAGAAGCTAGGAAAGGAGAGGGTAGAAAAGAGAACAGACTACTGAAGTAACATGGCACAGTGGCCCAAGTGGTTTTTAAGAACACAGTCGTTTAAAATCAATGTCAAGTGGTTCGTGTTCTGACACATAACCTACATGCTCCCTCCCCAACCCTGGTACCCTACAACTTCACCAAACTCAACTACCGACATAATTTCTCTGTGGACATAGTACAGACCTCTAAGGAAGGGACTGAACCTGGCACCGGGGGCGCGGGACCTGGAAGAGAGTGGCTGTGGAGAAGATCTATTACTTAAATGAACTATGCAAATGCAGGAACCTAGCTTACAGTACAAGAGAACTTTCGCCTGAAAGCCCTCTCAGAAATATGCAAAAATCCTGCCATGGACTTTAGATGTATTTCTTTCAAGTGTGGGATCGGGGTTTTGAGCTCATTCTAAGGGGCAAGGAGACTGTAGGTACCATCTGGGAATCTACATACACTTCAATATTTAGATTAAATACCGAATAAATCGCTTCTACAAACACCGAAAACATAACTATTGCTGCCTCTTGCACAGCCTCCGATTACTTGCACGTACCTTCATCACAGGCTCCACACACTATCCAAATACCTTCAGGAAAACACAATCACGTTTGATGGCAGATATCTGTTTAAATACCCATCTTCCTTGCTAGAATAAGTACCCGATGAGAACCGAATCTGCATCTCATTTATCTTTACATCCCCATCGCCTAACACAAGGATTAGTTCCCATATTAATAAACACAAGTATGACTGGGCAAGGATGAATTGCAAGGAGGAGAAATTACCTATTATTTTTCCCTTAAAAGACGTTAAAATCTGAAGTTGGTGGTTACCAGGGTGGGGGAATAGAAGAGACGCTGTTTGAGGGTGCATCCTTGCAATTAGGAGATAAGGAAGTTCTGGAGACCTAGCACACAATACGGTGATTATAGATAACAAAACTGAATTATAAACATTATTAGGGACTAATTTTAATTGTTCCCAACACCAGAAGACATAGTAATTATGCAACGAGGTAGAGACGTTAGCTAAGGCTATGTTGGGGAGCATACTGCCATGCATCTAATCACTGTGTTGTATACAATAAAACTTACACAACGTTGTATGACAAATATACCTCAATTAAAAAAAAAAAAGACTCTGAACTCCCAAGGACAAGTTCTATTCACTCACTCATTTACTCACTTACTCATTCACTCCAAAAATACTTATCGAGTGCCAGACGCTATGTCTGGAATACACACAAATATTAGTTTCTGCACTCAAGGAGTATCCAGTTAAAATTGTGGTCTCCCCGAAACACATGTTAGGGGTACCTAAAGAAAACACGGGGGCTTCTATTCAGATTTATTTTGCATCCTCTAAGAATCACTCATGAATCGGCTATTGATAATGTCATCTCTGTCACTTGGTACCTAGGTCAGATGGTGACACGTTATCTGTAGCACACGAGGTGCAAAAAATTATGCACACCCACTCCTACTGGTTTCACTTTCAGCATGCTCCGACATACTGCTGTTTTCAGGGGCCAAGATTCAGTGGAAAGGAATGACAGGTCACCTCGTTTTAACTAGTTAACCACCATCACTACCACCACCATAAATGTGTCATCACTGTTGTCACTCCCTAACCTCAGGTTTATAATTTCCCTGGGAAGAGTGGAGAGGACAGATAGGAAATACACTGAAAACCTTATGATGCACACGGTTGGAGATTATGACGGCTGCTCCAAAACATTTCAGAGCACCTCACTATGCATTCATTATCTCTGTTTCGTCTCAGACTCTCGCTGGGGAAGATGAAGTAGCACTTTCTCTGTCACTTGCTGTTGACCATCGATTTGTGCCTCAACACCCCTGAACCTCATTTTCCTTGTCCTCTCAGAACTATTATGCCAAATTAAGATATGCAAACGATTTAAAGTTTCTAGTACATAATATTATTCAACCATGGTCAGTCCTCTTGCTTCTCCTATAGAGGCACAGGAAGAATCCATACAGAGAGAGATCTGAGCCTGGAACTCAAATGTTCTACATAATTATGGATGATCAGGCTACCCATACTTTTTCTAGATCTTGTATTCTAAAAGTATTCTTTCCTGATCAATTTATGTAGAGAAGTGCTGTCTCAGTCCCCTGCTTGGAGCTGCTTTCACCCTTGACCCTCACTATCAATTCTGCTCAGGTAGAACTGAATTCTACAATATCTATTAAAAAAATGAACAGAGGAATACATTATAAAGAGATGATGGGCAGCCCACAGCCACAACCAGTCTGGACTGATGCTTACCGGCATCTGCTTTTCTCTACTTCTCTCTCCTTCCATAAGACAAACTTAAAGGCTATTATTCAACCACTGGTCTATAGCTGAGGCTTCTGTATCTTTTCTCCACTTGAGGACATCTTATAATATTTTCCTATCATGGAACCTATTTCTTAAAGTATTTAATTTCTTAAAGTATTTAATTTGCCATTTTTATTAAATAATGGATAAAATCCATCTCTCCCCCACCTTTTATCTAATGAATCTAAACTACAAATCTCTGTAGGTGTAAGATAACCAGTGGGTTCACAAACAGCGTCAAAAGCAAAAATCTTCAGCCTATGTAGCTTTGTCTAGGGGGAAAAAATGCATAATTTCTTTTAAGCTTTTTCTTTTCACCCCCCTCAAGGACCACCAGTTGGCAACCACTGGTCAAAACAGTGTGTTGGTGTGTGCTGAGTTTTACTTATATGGATTTCATGATATCAATTTGCAAATCCACTAGAACTCAAAGGACACACATGTTGTGAACACTGCTACTTTTGGAACTGGCTGATGCTGTGACAGCACGGTACTTCACTGTCCCCCTCTCTGTCATTAAGGATCTTACAGTCCAACGCTACGAGAATGCATTTAGTGGAAAAGCTTTCACTTTGGGCAGCATTTGCAATTTTAAGAGAAGATAAACCTCTCTATGGAGTTAACATGATCTGTGAATGCGGGACATGCTAGGAATCAGATATCCTAATGAACTTGGTCTTACTCACTTGAAATGGAGAATTAACCGATTCTTTTAAATAATTCAGAAATCTAAAATCAAAGGGACGAGGTGCAAGTTTCGATTGTACTGCACAAAAAAACGGGGAGCAGAAATAAACATTTTATGTTTTCAATAAATACATGCCTACATCTTTTGCCACTGAGATACTTTCAAATTTCTTGGCAACCATAATTGTTTTATGCATTCAACAAGCATAATGGCATCTAGTATTAATACCTTACAATTAATCTCTTTTACACTCTCCATCTCCAGCAGAAAAATTGAAAATTTAGGCCATTGTTGATAACCGTCCATTAAAGAATCAAGTACTCATAATACTTGAGATGGTAAGGAAAAAGAGTAAAGAATGCTCATAAGAAAAATAAGAATGTCATTTTTTTCTCCCAAATATCTGAAGCAAGAAAAAAAATGTGTTCTGGATTGCCCCCTGGCATATGGCTCGTGTCTATGAGGCACTGAGGTAGGTGAAAGACAAGAGAGGCTGTACTTGATTATCTACTATGGATTGCTACAAGTCCTGGGTACCTCACATGCCTACATAGATTCATACATAAAATCTGCACAGAAACAGTCCCGTTAGTTCTGAGGACATAATTAAACCTGTGGGAGCCTGAGCAAGGCGGAGGCAGATACCTGGGAGGATGAGATAAGGAATAAAGGAAGAGATGACAATCCCAGATGAGAGAAAAACATGAGGAAGGAAAAGGAACTAACATTGTTTAAGCTCAAAACAAAACAGCAGCAAAAACACATTTCCTGGGAAGGTGATGACATCCCACCTTACAAAGGAGGAAACACAGGTCTGAGAGTTCAAATTACTTGCCCAAATTTACATAATCGATAAGTTATGAAGCCAGAGTTTGAATACCGTTCTTTCTATAATACAATGTAACAGATGAGCAATTGGACTCTGGAGTTGGAGTAAGTTTGAATATACTTTCCGCCTTCTGGACAGTGGACAAACTATTTAAATTCTTTGTGTCTCAGTTTCCTCACATGTAAAATGGGCACGCCAACAGAACCTTTTTCCATAGGCTTGTAGTAGGATTAAAAATGGATGAGAGAACTTCCAGCACAATGCCTTGCTGTGGTGGCCATGAAAATGGCCCATAAGATTACTTGCTACAAGGACCATAATTGCCTGATGACCCCAGCTGCCATCCCTCTGTTCAAAGGCCACCCTTCCTCCCGGAAATCCCAGCCAATGACTAAGGGGGAGAATACTAACACAGACCCATTCCAATGGGACACAGAACTTTTTTTTCTGAGAGAACGAAAGCATGAGAGCATGAAAGTGGGGGGAGGAAGGGCACAGGGAGAGGGAGAGAGAGAGAATCTTAAGCAGGCTCCGCGCTCAGTGCTGAGCCCAATGTGCGGGCCTCAATCCCACGATCCTGAGATTGTGACCTGAGCCCAAACCAAGAGTCGGACTCTCAACCGACTGAGCCACCCAGGCCCCCCATGGGACACAGAACCCTTAAAACAGGTGACTTTGGCTCAATGACTCTCTACTAGCCTGTACAAAACTTTCTTAGAAGCTTACTGCTATGTGAGATTCTTCTGACCCAATCCTCCTTCCTTCCCCATCTCCTCCCACAGGTATCATGTCAGTATTGTGGTGGGAAAGCTCTCCCAACTGACTCTTAATACTTCTCTTTATATTTAATGGACTTTACCCCAAATAAATCCCAGCCACCAATAATTCCGTAAGGGGATATTCTTCTTGGAAGATCCAAAGTAACAAGCCAGCACACAGAAAGTCCACAATGAATGTAAGCTATTATCATGATTATTACCACCCAAACCATTATTTTCATCATTATCTGGCTCGAAAGCCCAGTAGAGTTTAATCCCAACTTTCCAACCTGCTTTCCTTGAACCTGTGAACATTATTCTGTATTTTGAATGGGAGGGTTCAAAGATCACACTGTTTTTGTAACATATTCTGACAATGTTTTGTCACACCTAGCAAAACAGTCCTCAATTACAAATGAAAATATATATATTTCATTTCCCGTAGAGCCCATGAAAAATATGGCACCTTCTATTTTCAAGTCTGTCTGAAATGCCTTTTGTCTACTTCACTTTCAAATGTGGAATTTCCCGTGCTTTATTATTTGACTGATTTTCTACTTTCATCATCTTTCATGAAGCAAAGAATCTGCTGATAACAAAATCTTATAACAAAGTATACTTCCTCTGCATTTGTTCTGAAGAAGTGCCTCACATATTGTTCAATGGCTTACTCAATTGCTATCCCACTAATTAAACTTACAAATTTGCTTGCTTAGGTTGAATGGCTCTCAACGACCATACCGTATGTATTGACTGTGCCTTACAAGAGGTTTACTGTTCCAAGATAACTTCTGGACCAGGTACCAGCAGATGTAGGAGGAATGGAATTTAAGTAGTCAACGCGTTAGAACTTGGTGGGTAAATTCCAGTGGTTTGACTCTTTGTGATCAGTGACATTATCGCCGACTAATAAAACCTTTTTCTATGCAGCTGTTACTATTGCACACGGGGCTGTGTGGAGAATTTGGATCGGTGGCCAGATAAAATATAGGAGTGAATTTAGAGAAACAAACACTTTAAAAAATATATCTATTTAATACAACAAAATTATTAGTCATTGTTGGTTTATAGGGAATTCAGATTTAAGCTGATGTCCTCTATTTTTATTGCTCAGTCTGGTAACTATTAGGGAGAAAAAGGAAGCTTCATGGTAAATGGACTCGAGACCTGGCGGCTTATGATCGAAATGGTATCATGAGATAAGGGATAAGCTGGAAGCCCACAGATTTAGATTTCCATTAAATGAAAAAGGAATCGTTTGCATGAGTGGGTATGTGAAGTCAAGTATCCCATGTAAGTAACTCAGCTTTTAGTATTACATGCATAAGGAAAAACCTTTGGGGATACTAAAGGATGTTGCCATGGTAGATGAGAGAGACTCTCTCTTTGGCAACGTTACAAATCAGGCCTTTGTCTACGACTCCACGCTAGACGCTACGCTTGCTTTGCTCGTCACTAAACATTAAGTATCTTACAGATCGTAGGGGCTTGGGATATATTTATTATATCAAGAAATGAATTGATCTGGTATGTGCATTCCTCTGTAGAGCATGCTGTAGTTTACTAAGGATTTTGCCAAGTCCTTTCCTTGGCCTAGAATGCCCGATACAATTTCATTTCCTGCTTCCCTCATCTCCAACTGCTCTCTCCTTCATTTGTGCCCCTTAAGCCACGCTGACCCTCTCATTGTTCCCCCAACCTCCCTCAAAGCCTTTACATTGTACTGATCTCTCTTTCTAGGCAAAGTCCATAATGGCTGCATAGTTCTCTTCTTCGCCTTCTTCAGGCCTGAACTCAAATGTCAATAGCTCAGAAAGGCCTTCCCTGAGCACGCTATGTAAAATAGCACCCACTTCCACTACTGTTCATCCCCTTATCCGTCCCTGTTTTTCTTTGTAATATTTACTATCACTGGGCACATTATGTGTCTATTGGTTAGTGTTCATCGTCTGTCTCCTCCCACCAAAAGGTAAGGTGTTCTCTGTTTTGCTCAGTGCAGTGCCCAGTTCTTAAGATGCATTAGATAAATATTTGTTGAAAGGATGGATGAATTAAGGCTTTTCCCCCCTCACCAGACTACCAAATACTCAAGAACAGGATGTCTGATCCATTGCTATATTCCCTCCAAGCATCCAGTACATTGTCCAAATGTACCCAGCAGATTCTTAGTAACTATCTGTTGAATTACTTATGAGAAAATTGAGGTATAAAGTCTTTAAGTGACTTGGACAACTGATTTTCTACTAACAGATGCTCCGTGTCAGGCTTGTCGTGGCAACTCTCCTTTGCTAATCTGACCTATTCAGAAGCTGTGATTGGGCTTCTCCTTGCTCATCTCTTGAGTTTACAAGCGCTGCTTGCTGAGAAGCTCTCTGCTGTCTGATTGCAAAATACCTACAGAGATCTAAGAAAACACTGACTTTCCTTCATGGAGAGATTGTGGCAAGCCTATTCCTACTTGGTTGGGCCTTGCCACAAAATCCTTTCCACCTCTCTCTTTCGCTATGCACGGTATGATGCCTGCAGACAAGGCATATGAGTCTCCCCTGCTCCCTTTGGGTGAAAATCAACCAAGGATAGCAGTGAAAAACTGAGAGGGGGCAGAGTACTCTACAGTAAATATTACCCCTCCCCCTACCTCTATTTGAGCTATCCCCATAGATTTCCTTAACGACAAGCTAATGCGAAGGGAACAGAGTTGCCTGGAGCTGAGTAAAACCTGAAGAAGAGAAAAAGAGTGGGGAAGCTGTAGGGAGAAAAGGTGCCAAAAATCCTTGTGGCCACATGCATTTTTGTGGCAGACAACTAATCAATCTGGATTAGTGACTCCAAATCCCCAAATAAATTATTTATATTATATTCAGTTTTCTAATGTTATCCACAAATGGATAATTCCTTCCAAAAAAAATAATAATAATGTACAGGCTTTAAATCAACAAATTCACACTCCAGTGTCAAATCAGACGCTATTATTTGTGGCAAGGAAAGCTCATACACTATTCCTGACATGAACTAGCCTCCCTGATAGCTCACCGTGCTGATTTTTAATTGATGGAGAGGTATGCGAAAGTGACCATTAAAAGTACCCTGCAGGTCCTTCTAAGGTCCTTCTCTGTCAAAGGGTCCTCTCTGAGTTGTTTGGGTTCAGATCACAGGAAAACCGAACAATAGCAGATGGGACTAGACACAAACACCAGGTGTACCTTCCACCATACTATGACTTCATGACGGCTCCTCATTTGCTTTCTTTTCTGGGCCCGATTCAAATACTACATGAATTCTATTGCTTCCCATTTTTGGACTCAAGATCTACGGATAGATTTACACAATCCCATATAAATTATAAATCAACACTTAAAAATGCCTTTCTACTTAGAAGGTGACATCCAATAGGCACTCAAATGGTCTTGTCTCTTGGGACAAGAGTTAACAGGCACAAGTCATTGTGAGGACCAGAAAGAAATCCTTTTACTTCTTCTTTCCTCTGTAAGCATCTGGGGGGGGGGACGGGGCAGGGAGGGGAGGTAGAGGAGAGGAGATGTCTGAACTAGACCACCCATCCAGTCCATTTGAGAATTTAGACATCAGGGAACGTGGGTCTAAAACACTCCCTATTTTGGCCACTAGCCAACCACTTAAAGTCTGTTCAGCTAGTTATCCTCTATATGTAGACAATAAAATACCCATTTGTGAGGTAAAACTACTTTTTAAGAATGACTACACATTTCCCCCCTATTTTTCAGTTGAAAGAGCTCCTTAACGACAGTGGGTCCTGCAGTAAAGCTCAACCTAGACTACACTGTGGGATGAGTGCTGGGGTGGGGGGGGGGCGTGCGGTGGGTCAAGCCTGCAGCTTCACCTGGTCCCTCATCTTTCAAAAGGCAAGATCCAAGAATTTCCTTTGTCTGGAGGCATCTCTAAAGAGCCTCTGCAAATAATGGTGGGTCACATCTGCTAACAATATTTAAGAAAGCACAATTCACCTGGTCTCAGAATGACATTTTAGATCAAACCAAATTCTGGTTCTCTAGTCTCTTAAAGGAGAGAGACCGGCTCCGTTGCATTGCTGAAAATTCATCAGTCCGAATTTAATGATACAAATCTGGAAACCAGAAGGCATTTAGGTTTGAATGTCTCCCTAAGTTGGGACCTTTACATGGTTTAGAATATTGACCATTACTGATACTGCTGCTATTCTAGGGGTCACTCCGCTGAGTCTGTCCCTGAGGCGTTTTTGGAACGAACACTGCGGAGAATAACTGTTGCTAGGTAATTGTCAAAGAAATTCATACAAATGATGAAATATTGATAAATTGTATTTACAAGTCAATGGTGCTAGAGTGCTCCTGCTTTCCCAGGAAAATGCAAATTATAAGGCTGTACTGCTTCCAAAATTCCTATAATGACCCATTAATCAAAACAGTTCCTAAAATGGGCAGTCCAACCAGCAGTAAGTAAGAGATGATTCTTAGGGTGTGGAATTATGAATCTTATTCTGCCTTTCTGCTATGTATTAATATTGTAACACTGCAATATACCTCCTATATATTTGAGGAAATAGTGAAAAAAACGTGAAAGCACAGGGCCTCCAAGGTGTTGAGAGCATATTATCAGATAAAACAATGCTTATCGGGGCGCCTGGGTGGCTCAGTTGGTTAAGCGACTGCCTTCGGCTCAGGTCATGATCCCCGGAGTCCTGGGATCGAGTCCCGCATCAGGCTCCCAGCTCCATGGGGAGTCTGCTTCTCCCTCTGACCTTCTCCCATCTCATGATCTCTCTCTCTCTCTCAAATAAATAAATTTTAAAAAATCTTAACCCCCCCCCCAAAAAAACAATGTTTATCCATAAGAGAAGTAGAAATTTACAGTTCTCTTCTCTCACCCCTAAGTTACAAAGTGGATCCCACACATAAATCTTAAGCCAGCAAGTCAGTAGATTTGAACGTTTTTTCATAAGCATTGAAATATTCAAAATCCTCACAGAAATGGGTTAATGGATAACTAGGGAGATGTGATTGTGGTTGGAGTATATTCCTTGCTCATCTAGCAACGTTTAGCAACAATATATAGCGTAGCGATACAAGATGGAAATGACACAAATGACGCTGGTGAGCAGGAGAGCCACACTCAACCAATTCTCAAGGGCGATCTTCAAATTGGCAGGTAGAGCTGGAAATTTTCAAAATCTGGGGCAAGCCTCATGATTAATGGCTTTCCACTGATTGCAAAGGCCCATCTGAGGGTTTACGCCACCAACATATGGGCGACCACCAGACAAATGAGGAAGAACAAACATGATTAAGCCTGAAGGAAATAATCCAAATACCAACCCTGCTTTCCTGTTATAAGTATCACATTTTAAAAACCACGAAGATGAGGCTATTAATAGTAGTTGGTGCAGGTGATGAGAGAGAATAAATAGAGGGGGAAAAAGCATGTGAACACAGCTTTTCTTTTTCTGGCAAGGGAATCCCATATTTTCTTTTTTTCAGCGGAGGGTATTTTTGCAGCGAGTCCCAGAGGGGAGTATGCTTGCGGAGTGCCAAAGCTGGACGGTGCCATTCCGCCAGACAGGGACTCAGTGTGGCCCTACAGATGCATGACTTGAATTAAGTAGGACGGTTATCACATGAGCTTTTCCCTCATTAAGAACTGACCTGATGTACCACAGAACACGAGCTTTAGGGGACTGTTCACAGGTCCCGTAAATATCAAGCAGTCATTCCAAATGTTCTGTCCGTATAAAAACTGTTAACAGCAGCCAAAGTACCTCTTGGAATTTGCGAAGGTGGTTTAAGTTGATGTTCTAAGTCGAAGTCCAACAAATAAGGCTTATCGCCTTCAGAGTCTCTTAAAACAGCAGAAAGGGGGTTTTGGCAATAAGCAGAAGAATTAAATGCATAATTCCAGTCAGAGCTGAGGACTGTCAGAATTTCACCCCCTATGGTTAAGCAAGCATGAGCTAACAGGATGGTATGTGTGAGCGAAGCTGTGGAATACCATGTGGGAGGGGCAGAGGTACAGATCTATCGTGCACATCAGCACAGCCTCTGTGCTGGCTTCCTAGCTGCGTCAGTCATATCTGCGCATGTGTGTCCATGTGTCCGAGTGCAATTCTCCCCCACACCCAAGTTAGATTTTTTGCGTGTCTGTTTTTTATTTTTTAATTTTTGATATTTGTTTCTTTAAGAACCTCTTGGCCAATCAACAGTGAGCAAACACTCACAAAATATTTGGGGATAATGAGAACATATTCATCTACTTATTAATTCTATTCGTTAAGCAAATAAATACCAGGTACCTGCTGAGTTCAAGGCACAGAGCTATATGCTCTGCAAGATGGTTTTAAAAGGAATTGGTCATGAACCCGACCCTTAATCAGCTTACAGTTTTTAATAAGCCAGATTCTATGTAGTTGGTGCCAAGGAAAGACTCAGCTAAAATTAAAGCCATCTAGGTGGGGCCCCTTTCTTTACAGAATCACCTTCTCTGGGAGTGCTCATTCTGAAGGTCCTGGGAACTCTGAATCGCTTCTGTGGTAGGCAGCTAGGAGGTAAACAGACAGTGAGGAACAGTCTACACAATAAAATAGATGTGGGGGCGCCTGGGTGGCTCAGTGGGTTAAAGCCTCTGCCTTCGGCTCAGGTCATGATCTTGAGATCCTTGAGATCCCGCATCGGGCTCTCTGCTCAGCAGGGAGCCTGCTTTTCCCTCTCTCTCTGCCTGCCTCTCTGCCTACTTGTGATTCTCTCTCTCTCTCTCAAATAAATAAACAAAATCTGTAAAAAACAAAACAAACAAAACAAAACAAAACAAAACAAAATAAAATAAAATAGATATGGCACTGTGGGGATTATGGACAGACATGGGACTCATATCTGACACTTCAGCACAGAGTAGATACCTACAAAAGGTACCTCTCTAAAAGTCTTGGTTTCTTTCTGGCACTATCCCCCTTCTGTTCCAAACTTCCTAGCTTTTGGCCTCTCCAATATGTATGCTCTTTACATATACGAGCTTCAACTAAGAGTAATTATGGCTACTTTTCTTTGAGTCCTTACTATGAACCAGACATGATGCTGTTTCATGTATATGTTTCATTCTCCCTTTTAATACAAAGTATGTTCTTTTAGTATTCCTATTTTCTGATAAGAAAACTGAGATTGGGGCAGTAATTGATTCAAAGTCACCCAGCCATTATTTCATCTGAACTCAGGTCTGTCTGACTCTAGAGGCAGAGTTTTTAATCATTATATTATACCAATTTTGAGTTTCAGAGATTCTGATATTTTTATCTCTGGGCTTCAAATAATTCCTTCAAAATTCCCATCTAATACTCTAATTGGACAAAGATTTGTTTTCTTTTGCAGTTGAGTCTTAAGGGAGTACAAGAAAAGAAAGCAAAAATTCCACAGAAAAAAAACCAGACTAGCTGGACAGTGAAGAAACAGCTGCATCCACTTTAGGTAAAGTTACATGGCCTAGTTTATGGCTTTGGATGAAACGGCATGTTACCATTTGTCTATTCATTCTCCATGGTTTACTAGGAAAATACCATTCGTTTCCCATTACCTTTCTCCTCAAGAGCCAGGATAAAAAGAATATGATTTCCCCTCGCATATATACATAAAGAAGATGTAATACGTTCCCACTTTCTTTGAAGACCAGAGTCTGTCACTTCTTCACTCACCAAGATGCCAAAAGTTCTTAGATGTTGATTGCTACACTTATAAGCGTTGCCTTTTTAAAAACAACAACAAAACAAACAAACAAACAAAAACCTTTCAGAAACTCATTGCCCATAACCTGGGTAATGAGGAAGAAAAATCACTCTTGAAAGTTTTAGCAAGTTCTCTAATGCATTAGACACTAGAAAGTTCTTTAATGCACATAAATACCTGGTCCTGAACTCTCCATTTTGCTTCCTTTAGGGATTATGTGTCTTTAGAGAAGAGGTAAAATCATGTTTTCTCCAATCACTTCATCTGAGACTGACAAAAGGCAGGTAGAGGAAACTGAGTGAGCTGCCCTTCCTCTAGGCTAAGCTTCAATCGGTAACATCCAAGACTAAGCAGCCTCTACTTCTTTTTCTTTGAAATAAACAGAAGTTTGAAACATAGGGACTTACTAATTTCTCCCCTAGATATTAATACTCTCTTTGAATTCACACAATCCTACCCCCTCCCCCAAAATAGTATCGTGAATCCTTGAAGTAGCACCAAGTAATCTGGGGTTAAAAGTGAACTTGGCTAATAGCTCTGTGCCGTTGGACGAGAAATCCAGGCTCGATCCTGGTTGCTTTTTGGAAAGGGAAATGCACAATATCGGTATTACAAGCAGCTCCAGAAAGGCATGCCAGGCCTCTCATGCTCTCGATTTATATTTGCATGTGAACAGCTTGTCGGCCATTTTATGAAGACAGATGAATCGCAGGCCTGCTAGAGGGACGGCCAGCCCTAAATTCACGAACCACATACCCGTACAGCCCACAAATTTTTAAAAATGAAATGAGAATAAAATGAGTATCTCTGGATACAACTTCAGGCAGATTATATATAAGTATGATCAAAAAATGAAACACTTAAGGTATCACCTATAAGTCAGATGGAAATAAAGGATGACACTAATGTATAAATACCCCTTTAAAAATGTCAACAAATAAGATGGAGCTATGTATGTCACTAAAGACAAGACTGCAGGGGGTCTCTCTTTTCTTATGCTTGCTTTGAAGAGATAACTTTGATGAGGAAAATACCACTAAAACACCAGAATAAGAAGAGGGATAGCCAGAGTCCATATTTAATGTCAGAATCCTGCAATGAAATCAAGAATTTCTCACGCTTGGGAAATGAAACAAATTCTGTAGCGAAAGGATATCTAATGTGGTAAAAATCCTCCATCCCACAATGCCGACATAATTCAGTTTATCTATCTGTTTCAAAAGCTCAGATGGAACTCAAAATGGAAAAATGTATAGCACAACAAAGGAGCGACCAAAGGAATGAGATCATTCTAAGTAGATGAAAAACCAATATGGTAAAGATGATATTGACAAGAAATATAATGAGTACTATTGAAGAGCGAACCATTTTTTATAAGCTCTAATTGAATATGTGCATCTTATTTAGCTCTTCAACAAGTAGGCTCTTACATATTATTACTGCACTATTTTTTATTACTATACTATTTTAAAGATGAGGAATAACTTTATACTCTAAGAGGTTAAATAACCTGTTCATTGTTACAAAGGTAAGAAATAGCAGGGGCAGAATTTGAATGCAGGCCTGATACCACAGCCTGAACTTTTAACTGCGATGCCGTATGCCCTTCACAGGCCCCTCAAGGTCTTTAGCTGACAGCCTTTAGTTCTATCACTGAGGAAAAGCACTTTGGAATTTTATGAGATGATATCTAGGAAAGTACATAGTACAATGTTGAGTATATGATAGAGACTGTGCCAGTTCACTTTTTAGTTTTTACTGAAACTGATAGTTTTACTCCATCTTAAATCCCAACCTTTCACAATCTCTTTTGTACTTGGAGCACATACTACGGATCTAGAACTTTATCAGATACTCTTATATTTGTATATAAAGTACGCTTTCTATGCTAATCAAGTTTCTGCAACAGAAAATTTATATAACTATACAATTGGGGAATTTGATACTGTCATGTACCCTTACTATTTCAGACAATTTAAAGTGGAAAATTCTTCAAAGGCAGAGATCATTTTCCGAAAGCAATTAGGAAAGGGTTGAGCTCGGAAAGGCTACAAAAATATTTGTCAGTCAAATCACCAGTGAAGAAGGAAGGTGGTGGGGCATTTACCCAAGGAGGCAGTGGCTCCTTGCTTGAGCTATAGAAGACTCTGATTTGGTAAATCGACCCTACCTCTCATAGTCATCAATGTCCTTAGAAACTAAGGTTCTCATGAGTACCCTGATGGTGTTTGGGAGAGGAATGGAGGAGGGCGCGGGGCTGCCAGAATCATCCAGAGACCGACCGCGTTGGGTCATCAGAGTTGTTCCTAACTATGAGCTGCCCATAGGGAAGACCCCAAAATCCTTATACTTGGTTGGCTCTTAGCTACCGCTGGACTCTGAAAGCAGCAGCTCGAGTCCCCAACTAAACTTACCATTTTCTGGCTGGTCCTTAATGTCAGCGTCACTTGGCTGGCTGGGACTTTCAGACTGACTTGAATCTGAAAAACATAAAAATACAGCCAAAAATTATAGGGTCTGCGAGGGAAAGTGGATCAGAGGTGCCAGACTTTCTCAAAAGGTTCAGCATGTAAACTAGGAACGAGAATGTTACGGGAATGACAAGATGAATGAGGGGGGAAAAGGGGGGGCGGGGGGAAGATAAGAAAGGGAGAGAAAAGCAGCGGCTACAGCGGCTGCAGCAGCCCTGTGCCTTTAGAGAGAAGGCTCCGCTCGCGGTACGCCTCCAGCGGCGTCTGGCTTGCGCCCGATCATAACTTGAAACTCTTCAGAAACCATTCTCTTACAGAGAAACCATTTCCAAACTGCTCTTCTTCATTATTTATACACTAGAGTCTGATAAAGACTTCATCCTTCATTACACACATCTGAAGCTTGATTCAGAACATAATAAAGTGTCAAAACATATTTTGAAACTGGTATATAAAAGCAACCCAAACAACAGTAACAAGTTCTGTTGATATTTAGCTCTGTACTACAGCGACACACTATGCAGACTAACGCCACGAAATACGAGAGTCCTAATACTCTAGCACGTTCACTTGAAATCACAGGATCACTCAAAGGCCTCTTTCCGAAAGGGACGTGTTTCCTCCACTTTACAAGTATGATTTTCCTCTGGTGCTGATGCCTTTGGGAGCTCCTAAGAGAACTTGTTTGTAAAAACAGGTTCTTGCACACCTTCATTGAATTCCATTTACTTTTTTTTTTTTACTTAAAAAATACAAGTATCGGGCGCCTGGGTGGCTCAGTTGGTTAAGCGACTGCCTTCGGCTCAGGTCATGATCCCGGAGTCCCGGGATCGAGTCCCATATCGGACTCCCGGCTCTGTGGGAAGTCTGCTTCTCCCTCTGACCTTCTCCCCTCTCATTCTCAGTCTCTCTCTCTAATAAACAAATAAAAAATCTTTAAAAAAATACAAGTATCTCCTAACTAAAAAAAAAAAAAAAAATTACTAAATGGGAACATTTTTGGTGAAATAACATTTAATTTTAAAAACCAGATCAAATTAAGTTAGAGCAAAAGGATCTCACAGAAATAGAAGTAAGCATACTTAGACATTTTTTGGAGGGAGGAGACAAAAATTGGGCAAAATATTTCAAGGGTAAATTTTTGTGCTGTGAAACATATTCTGAGACTCGAAACGGTATATAACATTATCTAAAAACAAACAGAAATATTTTTTTGAAAAATCTCTATAGCTGTGCAAAGTCTGGCTAATAACTTTACCTTGGCTTCAAGGGCTAGAATTGGCTGTCTAAAACTTGACCACATTTCAGCAAGAAGTTCAGTGCAAGATCAAAAGGTCATGACACTTAACTGTGATTAAACTGAAAATATTGCTTCTATTTCAACAGAGTTATAGCATTATTATTCTCTTTCTTGGAGATACTGCAAAAAGAAGTAGCACTCCTAGTGACCCTAGGTCGAGAAATGCTAATTTATTACTTTAGAAAGGCTCTCTGCTTTTAAGCAAATGAGGATTTTAATTATAGGGAAGTACTATAAGGAAAATGTCTATCTTTAAGTTTTCAGATGATCTTAACATGGTGACTACAGCAAAAATTCTATGCTGATCCCAAAATGCAAATAACAAAAGATGTGAAAAGTGAATTTTTATTTAAGTCTGGCAGAGTGATAGCTTCTATCATTTTGTAAAAATCACCATAGTGAAAACACAAACAAAAGCAAGATAGCTCAAAAAAAACTTGAGAGAAATCCTTCAGAATGATCCCTGAAATCAAATATGGAGCCTGCACTGAAAATTAGAAATGCAAATTTATATCGGTTCATATTAGAAATTTTAACTCCATAAATTAACATTACTTTTATAGCAAGCAATTAAAAAAATATGGCATGACTACCTTCTCTTTTTCTACAGAAAGATCCTATAATTTTGCCATTAAAAATCACAAATTAAATAGTCTGAGAAGTATTTCAATATGTTTTAGAATGGCATACTTTTATTATTTTTGTCCTAGAACATTTCAAACCGTTAGCATTTATAATTAAAATTTTAAAAATATTTAATTTTGTTTAGGGAAAGTTAAAATTCTTCCTGATCACATCCCAAAAACGATACATAAAATTCTGCCAAACAGAACATTTATGTTGCAGTCATACCAGCAAACCTAACTGGTGGAAATATGAGAGCTTAGCCGATGTTCTTCCTCTAATATCTACTGTCTAATATTTTCAGCATTAATCACTTCTTCATGAACAAACAGAAAAACATTTTTATCTCAACTAACCTAAATATACAAAAGCCAGTTGTGTTTCTGCTATTTTTCCACTAATAGTAAGGCAAGAAGGATAATGAGATCAAAACAATGTTTTTAATAATATATAAGCTGACTTCTTTGTTCTTTTGACTTTTCTTTTACACTTGGTTCACCACCTTACCTTTATGGAAACATAACACGATTATAGAAAACATGAAGAGCAACAGAAGATGGCCGTAGGTGTGTTCAAAGAAAGTTTCAAATTCCAAGCCACAGAAAGAGAAGCAAGTAAACAGCGAAAGACTGAGAGGCAAGAAAAGACTCAGAGTTGGTGTGAAAGGGGCCGCAGAACTCTTCGGAAAGCTCAGACACACACACTGGGGGAGGCATCTAGCCAAACTGAAAACGGAATTTAATTTCTCCAGTTTTATTCAAAAGCTGGAGACACTGCTGTCCACCAAGTACAGCATACTAAAACACAGTATCCTGGTAAGGGGTAGGCAGAGCCAAAGACCTACAAGAAAATTTAAATGATCTAAAAATTTCCATAGTTACTTTCAACCCTGGGATGTTGAATGCCGTTTCCTTTCTGAACCAACAAGGCACTGAACTGCCCCATTCCGGGGCTATGTTCTATGCTGAGGATGCATGGACATTTTCCCTGGTAATGCAAATGGTCATCAATGCTGTTAAGTATGGAGCCAACCAGATGACCAGAATTGCAATTTAATTTCTACCCATATATAATTGATATACGTGAACGATTGCTTTCTTAAGCATGGACATTGAAACACTTTCATGAAGGTTACCAACTAACTTACTTTTCTCTTTGATACTTGGTATAGAAAAGCCTAAGTTAACTTCTTAACTTACTTTTTTTGACAATTATCACGTGGTCAGTTGATTGCCACCTCCTGAAAGAATTAGACACCCCAGAAAAAAGACCCGACTGCATGGAGTCGGATGCCATCTCTCATAGCTTCTATCTTATATCTGGCAAGACTTCCTCTGGTTCCCTGGTTGAAAGCCAGAAGAGCTGTATATTACAATGAAGAGAATATTATTTAAAATGTGTTTAAATGATGGAGTTGGAAATGCTATTGTGAGGAAGTACATTAGGGTCATCAATTTTTTTTTTTTTCCCCATCTAGGGACTTGCTTTTTGTTTAAGGAATGTCAGACTTCAACCTAACCTTGAAAAGCAATGTTTCCTTTGGTTTCTAAAAAATGTATGAGCAGAAATTTAAACCTAAAATAGACAGGGTTTTCATAGAGGAGGCTGGGTTGAGACCTCTTAATTGAACTGGCAGCCATCTATCTATGCATTTTTATGGCGCCTACAGCTATATTGCTGGAGTACTCAGACAAAGATATTTCACCATCAATACGATCACCGGGGAAAGGAATAAAACAAATCCTAATGCCAACATCTCAGTCTCTGCTTCCATAAGCTTTGTGCGATGCAGGGACAGAAGGCGTGTGCTGGATTTGCTACTTTTCCATGCATTGAGTTGCCCCAACCTCGGTTCTGCTCCCCCCGCTCCCCAGCATGGACTTTCAGAGAACACTCCCTCTGGGAAGGGGAAGAATGACAAAAACATGTGTCAATAGGGTAAAACTGAGCAGGCAAAAAACACAGACATCACTTCCATGGAGTTTATGTTTTTTAGGCATGAAGCAAAGGTGGAATGTTGCTAAATCTTCCCTGTGCTTGACTTTCTCCTCGCCAGTCCCTTCATTGTACATCCCTCTCTTACGATGTGATTAATACTATGTTATACTAAGGGGATCTTAAATGATCTCTTAGGACAATCCGAGTTTCGAAAGAAAAGAGTTCCATTCTCACACTTTTCTTGTCCCCAGTACCTTCCAAGGGTGCCAGGCCCAGTCAAGGATTCACTAACTGCTGAACTCAAGAGATGACTTTTCAATAAGATGAACTTGTCAATCAGCTTTCTAACACTGGGCCACTGCCAGTGACTGCCAGTGACTGGGCCACTGCCAGTGAATTCATACCTGAAGCAGATTGGGACCCACAAATTGAGGAAGGAGGGCAAAAGAGGCCTTTATTTCTGCTTGATGGTCCCCTTCGTGAGGTCTGGCAAGGGAGAGACAGGCTATATCCCTCTGGTTCGTTGACTGGGAAATCTTGCTCAGTGTTTAGCACTTGCAGACAATCGCCTCCCATGATTCCCTGGCTGACACACACCACAAGAGGCTCCTCAGAATAACAAGAGCTGAGGACAGTGTCTGACACAGAGGAGGCCTCCCCCCTCCCCCCAGAAATGGGTGCAATCTAAAATGGTGGACAGCAGCAGACCTTTTCACACATTCAAAAAATACAAAGCTGAGAGAAATCTGCCATATTCGGACACCTGAGGAGTGCCTCAAAATCCCAACAGCCACTGTGGTGAAAAATTGATAAAGGAAGAACACACATGGCATGGTGACACATGTCCCCCCCTGACACAAATCAATGTAATTCCTATTCAGTTATCATGATATCAACAAAAGTCTACGGACCATAAAAGAGACAAATTCTGGTTCCACCAGGAAAATAATTCCGCCGAAGTTTCAGCCTCTCTCCCTGCATTATGATTTGGCTAAAAACGAAGTTTGAAAAGCCTCTGTTAAGCTTCTGTGTCCAGTTCTAAAGTCTCCCAAATGGAAAAGTGATAATGAAGAAGCCAGAGGCATCCAGGAACATAAATGAGTTAGTGAACTGAAAGAAATAAAGTGAAAATTCCACCGAAAAGAGTTTCAAGTTGTTTGTGGTGTGAAAAGAAAAGGCAAAGACAGGAATGATCACTCTGCTGCAAATAAATGAGTTAGGAGAATTTCTGGAAGAAAAGAAAATAAGGCCTAGGGGTAATTATACTCTGAATATAATTAACAGTTACACTCCACAATTGTAACCCTTAAGGATACTCAAAATTCAGGTAAGTTTTGCTTCTTATGGTTCAGGAAGACAGAGTTTGTTGCAAAAGAGGCCAAAACACATCAAGATTCATGTTTTCTATATCCATGATGTGATGATGGAAAAATAGTTCTCCCTCTGATTGCTAGTGTAAGGCTTAGAATTACTCTACTGGGACCCCCCAGTATCCCAACATGTTAGGATAGTTAAGAAATCTGGAAGGGCAAAAGGTTATGATAGTCACATTTGTTTATTAGTCATTATAGCTACAGTTACAAAAGAAATATTCTAAGACTTTGAATAGTTAAGGGCTATTATCTATTTTTCCCCAGTATCACCATGACCTTAAAGACTGAGGTGTGAGGAAGTTATTTGAAACGCCTTTGTTTGAGAAGGCAGAATGTCGGTGTCTAGGTACACATACGTATACACAAGTTGTAGCTTACACGTGAACGCTGATGAATACAATACCACCAGCTAAACCTAACATTATCCATCATGGTCTGGGGAAGAACAAACAGATTTATAACATCATCATTCAATCTGGGGCCCCTAAATATATTCAATTATTATCAGCTTTTCAGAGAATAGATAAAAATCCTTTAAACTAGGTGAATAACCAAACCAATATTTAATGTCAATTAATGTACACAGTTGTGACCCACTTAATGTAAAATTAACATACAATAACTGGCTTTTCACACCGATAAATCATGAGGTGAGTCACACCATCCGAGTTTTCTTAGCTTTAAAAGTAGAAACACTTCACGGGCCTTTAAATGGGAAGTCTTGTCTTGATTGGATATAAAATACAAACTTTGATCTCCATAACTTTCCCGGTAAGCTAGAAGGGAGTGTTTGTGTGAATCTGTGTGCTTGAGAGATAACCGCAGTCACTGAAGTGTGCTGCACAAGTCCTTCACCAGAAGGGAGAGGGGGAGATGTGGCAGAGGAAAAGCCCTTGTTCCAAAAGAATGAGGCTAGCGTGCGCACGTGGGTCTTCCGCTCCTCTAATCCAGACTCGGACGGAGGAGGAAAGCTGTGTTCATGCAGCAGTGACTTGGAAGGACTCCACCAGACCACCCCGGGGGCGGCCAGCTGCTCAGGAGATCTACCTCTTAGCCATTCCCTGGACTGCATTTTCAGGACATACTTAAAGAGTGTTACATAATCTAGGTTACTACCAATTTTTTTTTCTTGAAAAAAAAAAATTTTTTTTAAATGTCTTCCTGAAGAAGAATTTGTGAAATATTAAATTTGTAGGAATTAGAGTTATTGGCATTAAGTGCTGGTATTCAGAGCCCATCTGTTTAGTCGGGACTGTGTATGATGATGAGACCGTTTAGGTTGAAGAGTGAGTCAACTGTCTTATCACCTACTCATAAATGTGTTATTTTCCTATGTGCACAAGGGGGTTGTGGAATGATATAGTTTTAACATGTTGAGAAAAAAAAATAAAATGGCGTAACTATTGTGTTATGACAGTGAGGGGGAATCATTTCTAAGCTTTAAAAATGACAAATTCAGTTACTCCGAAAGTAACGACAAAAATGACTCAATCTTAAACCTTCGATCTTTGTACGAGGCTGATTTCAAGTAATGATCAGCTTTTTCAGTAAAGTTCTACATAAAGTTCAGGAAAGGGCAAGAACATAGAGATTGTAAAAGATCTGCAAGCACGGTACTAAATTTATAATTTCTTACATTTTCTTTGACAAGGGTCTGTGACTAAAATACAGTACTCAGGTAATCATTCTGAGTTTTGTTTTTCCCACAACAGGAAATGTGATGGTAACCTGTTGGTCAATTCAGAACGCCAAAGTTACTGAGTCAACCTGGTCACCTACCCACTCATGTGTAAACAAAAACGTGCTTTAAAAGTGATCACATCCCCTTTTTAGTCACTTTTTTCACACAAAAAATTAATTAGAACAGTTAAGTTTTAGAGTTCTTAACAGAAGAATATATACTTGAAGATTATTCACATAATCATCTACACAACTTAAAATAGAAAACTTCCCTGTATACTTTCATGTTATAAAAACAAATGTGTCAAATGAAAATGATACATAATTGAGTTATAGTCTATATGCATTATTTTCTTGTATCTGAATATCTATAAAGAAATTTATTACAATAACGAAATGATCCCTGTTAAGGGGGACCATGCTATGTAAGCTCAGGATGTACACTAAATATTAAGTTTTCTTGCATTCATATTTTACTACTGAAAGGAGTATGAAATGAGGTGCTAAAAGGTGTTAAATTATCTCAACTATATAATTTAATTGCTCTGGATCTCAGTTTCCTCATCTGTAAAATGGGGACACTAATTACCATCTTGCCTAACTTAACAGGTTATGGAGATCAACTAAAATAATACAAAAAAACCCTGGTTTTTAAGCTGTAAGGTCTCCCTGCCTCCCCTCCCCCCCAAAAAAGAAATGCACATTTACCCCAGCAGTATAAATCTTTCTATCCAAACGAGGGTTTTTTTTTGTTTCCTTTTAAAAATCAGACCCAACCCACACATAATGTGATTCTGGTATAAAACATCAGCATCGTGGACCTGGTTTAAAAGGAAAGGTTCTCAATTCCCATATACTGGGAAAGAGATTATCTCTGATAATGGAAATGTAAATCTCAGCTTGCCGTTGTTTATTCCAGACAGACATTTGTGTGTTAAGTCTGTTTATCAGGCAACACTTTGTCTAAGCCAGGAAGTAGTCAGTCTTTGTAACAAGATGTATGCAAATGAATTTCCCATGAGTCTCTGCAGCAAATTGTAGCAGGGAAAAAAAAAAATTCCTTGTTACTTTACCAGCAAGAAGCTACCTCAAAAGTAGACTAGAGACAGAACTATGAGCTAGACTATGCTGATTAGTTTAAATGAGTCCTAAACATGTGCTCACAGTCTGTTGCTCTTTATTCTGAGCAGACTTGGGGCATTATATCTGTTTATCAGACAACACTCTGTCTGGGTATTCGGGCTTTGTAACCTGTGTGAAAATGAACGGTGACCATAATCCCATGAAATAACCTGTCTGAGGCAAAACTCCAAACCTCCTGTGACTTTAAGAATCCCCACCAACAGAGTTCCCATGAAACCTCTGAAACTTAAAAAAAAAAAAAAAATTCATAAAGCTCTAACTTTTTGCCCACCTTCTATCTTAAATAACTTCTCTATATTCATTGGCTCTCCTAAGGGTATGAGAGATTCAGGACAAAATGGTGAATTTTATCAGGCAAATTGGACTGGTAAATTTAAAAAACTGCTAATAAGCCCTAACCATCAAAAACCAGATTTTTTTAAAAAAAGAAAATACTTTTCTGTCATAATAAAAAAGTAGTCTTTAATCCTATTATTATTTCTCCTGGGATCCTCTTTTTTTTTTTTTTTTAATCCTACTACAACCAACTCTTAAAAAAAAATCTACACAGGAAGAATGGAGCAATGTATTTCTTTTCTTTTCATTTTTCTTGTTGATTTTCTACAGGGTTTGAAAAATCTTACCAGAGGAATCAAATTGGTTTAAGCTTGTCTTCCTAGACAAAATAAACACTTTAGGACTCTACTTGTTTGTATTCTCCTCAGTGGTGCTGTATGCATCAGCAGCTAAAAACAAAGAAACTTTTTAGCTGCTCAGACAAAATGCAGAAGCTTCCCAAACAAGGAGGCAAGGGAGGGGGCTGGGCTGGAGGGGAGGGTGGGGGTGGAGAAGTGTGCAGAAAGTCTGACAGTCCATTCAATATAGGGATGATAGCTATAATGCATCCAGGGTCCCCTTGCTAATTAAATATGCATTGGCACAGTTTTGATCGATGCAGGCCATGGATCAGGTGACACACCTGTAAAATCTTGAGTCCAGAGCTCCCAGGAAAAGGGAAAATACAGTCTTGTCTCCTTATCTTTGTTTTCAAAGGCTCTCAATTTCTGTGCTTAGATATCTAATTTAATTCTCTCACCCCTCAGCAAACTGGATTAGGGAAGTCAATACTGCCTTTGTGCATCGACAGGAAAACACAGCTTTCCTTTTATTCAATTTAGCTATGACCTTTAGACAAAGATAATGACAACTGTCTAAAAGTAAGGTTAAGGCCTCTAGAAGACCCCCAGAGCTTGGGCTCCCACGGAATTTGGGATGACAAGGTGGTGGGGTGTGCTGTGATAGTTCCCCGCTTAAAAAGGCAAAAAGGAGGAAAGGGGACTCAGAGGGGAGGCCAGGGACGTGGGGCATGGAGAAAACACAAGTGGAAGTGATTTGAATCCACTGACTATACAACTGAACTCTCAAAAATCAAATGACTGGACCCCTGTCACATTCATAACCAGAATATAATTCTGTGAAAGAACAGGAGTGAGAAAGGCATAGTAACAATTTGCCTAAGAAACAGAGACACCCTCATGAGGAGGTTAAAGATTCTGCGGCTGGGTAAATCAGGATGTTTGCGGCGGTGGGGGGGGGTGGGAGGGGGGGTGTTTGTTTGTTTCTTTTTGGTCTTTATCCTGAAGCATTTCAGAAAACAGGACCGTCTATCAGTGTGTTATAAATTGTACCCCAGGTGAGGACTAGAACTAAAGATTTTGACAAGTCTGGGTTTCTGCAGTGTTAGCAGCGTTCACACCACTACTCCTAACTGAAGGGGAAACTGACACTGAAACATTCTCCCGAAACAGTAACTTCTTCCTTTTTAATTCCTTGACCTTGGGCCTACCCATTCTGTTCATGAAGTCATTGCATTCATTAATGCACCAACCGCGTGCCTCTCATCCTGTCTACCTACAGACACAAACGTTTAAAAGGTAAGGTCTCTGTTCTCAGGGATCTCTCAGTCTATGTGGCTGATAATAACACATCGAGATTCTGTGGCATCTCCTCTTGATTGAGTCCCATCTCCTGGCGGAACCCGTGTACAGTAGCACATTATTGTGCACGTGCTTACTTGCTTTTACTCTCTGGTAGCAGCAATCAGTGCCACTAAATGTGGCCTTGTAACAAAATTTGCAGGAGCCTGGATGCTAACCATTGGTGGTAATGGCTGGGAGCCACTTTTCTAGGGAGCTACGGGAGGCTGAGGCAGAGTCCTTTCAAGAGAAATGGGGCGCTGTTATTGTTATAATTGGCATTGTTGGGCATGGTGGAAAATAGCAAAATAGCTTTTTTGAATCGGATTTTCCCCACAGAAACAATTTCATGTAGAGTGCAGAACGGTATTCCTAAGCAGGCCAAGCATCCTCCCTTTGAACAGAAAGGGCAGTTCTGACAGAAGCAGCTGAGGTACAAGCCAAGGAGGCAAAGGTATCAGCAAGCCTGGGTCTGAGGCCTCGCTTGGCTGTTGGGCAAGGCCCGTTGCTCCTCCTCATCTTCTAAATGCCCGAGTTTCAAGACGATGAGGACTGAGTGGTGTGATTTTAAATGCCTTGTAAATTATAAAAGCAATAATTTTCTAACAGCGCACTGCGCGGAAGCAGGTTTTTGAAAGTATATAAACTGGGGAAAGAATCGCACCGACTACCTCCTTTTATTTCCCGCCTCATTATTTTTATTGCCAGATAGCACAGTATCTAGAACATATAGGTATTAATAGATGTTTGCTGAAATGGAATGGAAATCAAAAAGTGAAAAAATAGCTCTCTTAGTTAGGGTCATGAAATACAACAGGGCCCATCTTAGGAGAGGTCGCCAGATATTTTGGGTGGATTCTCTGGCTTTGGGGAGACTGCAAGACAGGATAGTGATCTACTTCACGTGGTAAGGGAAGACCCTCCAGAGGTCGGAAGGCCTGTTTTCTGGACCAGAATGAGGGGCATGCTCGATAGCCTGTAAAGATTCTTTGAAGCCCTAGAATTCTAATTTGAAATAGGTCATGAGCAATCCAGTGGTTGGCTTTTTGGCTGCATTCAAGCCCAGGACCATATCCCATCAAAAGGGACTGGTTGATATTTTCTCATTTACTGCCAATTATAAGCACAATTAGAAAAAACATGAGTGCAATAATCATTGTAAAGCAAAGACTGTCTTTTCTTTACCTCATAAATGACAGCAAATAGCCCACTAAGAGTCGCAAATGTTTCTCTTCAGTGACTTGGCCAACCCTGACCACAGAAGGTCATAAGCAGTGTTTTCTCTTTAGACCTTGATCCACTATGTCATTCAGAGCACAAGAAAACATTGAGTTTTTTTAGGAGCTACTGACTAAGGTATCCTTAAAGAATTTAGTCTAGGTCCAAAGTCCTAGGATTTAAAACAACACTTGCTAAAAAATATTTCAGATATACTTGCTCTCTATATAATATAAACATATATACATATATATACATATACATACATATAATCTTTTTTCAAAAAAGTTTCTACCCTTACATTCAAAAAAGATTCTATCTATTTATTTGAGAGGAGAGAGAGAGAAAGCATAAGCACATGAGCCAGGGGGAGGGGCAGAGGGAGAGGCAGAAGTAGGCTCCATGCTGAGGGACAGAGGACTCCATCCAGGACCCTGAGATCATGACCTCAGCTGAAGGCAGATACTTAACCGACTGAGCCACCCAGGTGCCCCTTTATAATCTTTACACACTGACAATAACTTTTCCCTAATAACTTGGTTTCTGAACCTATAACAAATATGCACAAATATGGGAAGTTATCATTTGCCCAACCAAAATATGATTCTCAGACTTCCCTTAGTATCATAATAAAGCTCGAGTGATATCTGATTCTCTACCAATTTGCCCAAGCCTTTTGCAAGTAGAAATAATCATATATGTTTTTGCTTCTATGTCTTTATGATAGATAAAATGATTTAAATGTACTGAATCATTTCACTTTCAGGAGTTTCCATTTGGATCCTATCATGGCTTTCTCCTTGACATATGCAGTGCTAAGTTATTTAAAATTAATTGCAGTACAATATTTTAAAATTTCTTCACATGGTGCTAATCTCAAGTGCTTTGGATGTTTGAACCACACTTGGAAGCCATCAAATTCTGTGCATCTCTCAGGGAGCAGTTGAACATGCTAAAAAGATTAGTCAGTGAACTTTAATCTATAACTAAAACTATACTGAATTATAAAATTTCAAAAATGTGTGAGTTGATACAAATGAGAAAACTGCAAACATTCTACATAACAAGAAAAAAACAAACCTAGATAATCAAAACGCATGAATTCACTCATATCTCTTTGAAAGCCAGAAAAGCTTTCAGAAATCCACCTGATTGTGGGGTCCTACTACTTGAACACAATGAGGTACCAGTTGAGCTCAGGTATTCATTTAAAGTTCATTTATCTGCATTTTTGTTTTCATCTTAGGACACAGTCTACATTCTTTTCTGTAGTGACATTGGGATAGAGGATACGCATTTTCCACTTTAGGAACTCAGTATGGATGAATAATTTGCTTAGTAATAATCCTATAATTCAATTGTCTTCCATACAATGCCTAGAGGTAGTTTGGGTCAGATTACCCAAATGAATTCTCTTCAGGATGTGTTATTTATTTATTTATTTATTTATTTATTTATTTATTAAGATTTTAATTATTCGTTTGAGATAGAGAGTGCTAACAAGCAGTGTGGGGGGTGCTGGGAGGTGGGGAGGACAGACAGACAGAAAGAGAAAGAGCAGCAGACTCCCCACTGAGTTCAGAGCCCCATGAAGATGAAAACATGGGGCTTGATCCCAAGTCCCTGGGATCACTACCTGAGCCAAAGGCAAATGCTTAACTGACTGGGCCACACAGATGTCCCCACACACATGTCCCCCCATGTACACATGCTTTTAAAATAAGAGTTTCTTGTCACCTGGATTTATTTTGATTCAGAAAAATCACGAGTTCTGGGAAGTCTAATATAAAGTACTATTTCAATAGCTACTCCTCATCAAAAATTCTAAGTGGGGGACGCCTGGGTGGCTCAGTTGGTTAAGCAGCTGCCTTCGGCTCAGGTCATGATCCTGGCGTCCTGGGATCAAGTCCCACATCGGGCTCCTTGCTCGGCAGGGAGCCTGCTCCTCTCTCTGCCTCTGCCTGCCTCTCTGCCTGCTTGTGTTCTCTCTCTGTTAAAATAAATAAAATAAAATCTTTAAAAAAAAAATTCCAAGTGGGTGATTTGATCTTTACTTTGATTCTTTGTTTAAAAATCATTGCTACTCTATGCAGTGACTAGTAATTAGTCATTCTCAGGAAAAAGAAGCTTGCTTATTTCAGTCCATCAAACTTTTACTGATCACCTACTATGTGCAAAAGCACTGTGAGCTTTTTATTCAGTCCCAAGGTAACTCATAATGTTGACTAAGAATTCCACTCATTCAACTGTATACCACTTAGAAAAGTGTACATTACTTGTTTTTTATAAGTAGCTGCTTCCCCCATCTCTACCCATCTCTGGTGGTAGTAACCTAGAGTCAGAACCCCCTTCCAAAGTTTGTCAGGGCAGGATGGAGGGAAGGTAAATATTTCTATAAATAAGAAATGGCTTATCTGTTTGTTTTACAATCAACAAAAATGACAAATCCCTGGGATGCATGGTTTTTTCAATTTTTTGGTCATGGCAGAAAGCCTATAGGGAGGTGCAGAGACCAGTGAATACCACAAAAACCAACAGTTCTCCCTGCCAATCATGCCCCCACTTTCACACGTCTTCACCTCTCCTCCCTAGCCCAGCTGGGCTTCATAGGGCACCATTTCAACCCCTGCAGCCTTCCCACAGCCAAGGCCCTGACCTATGGTTCCCAGTGACTTCAATATCACCGCCATCTTTTCAGATTTACAATCGTAAGATAAGCAACGAATAAACAGTGGCTAGACCATTTTTGGCTGGAACCTATGAATGTCCCTTCTAAACTCTGTCCTGTGGTATTTTTTGTTTACTAGTAAAGAAGAGAAAAACAGTAAATGGGGAAAACAAAGCAAAAGAAGAAACAATAGGAAAAAAAAAAAAGGAAAAAAAGAAGTGGTAACAAAAGAAGTGGTTATCATTTGAACCAGGGTCAGAAATAGCAGTTCTTCCAGTGGGATAGGGAATTTTACTTGCAACAGAAAGGGGGAAAGTTACAAGGAAAAATCAGTTTATTCAGTGGTGGAGGTGTAAAGCATCTCTGAATTGCCAGGTTAGTCCTGGGGACTGGATGGAATGGTCTCGGCATCCCCTTAACATGGGGACGATGTTTTTCTTTCTTTTCCTTGGATGCTGGCTATCATCTCCACAAACAGCACATCGTTTCATAAGACTTTTCCATTTAGTAACTCGGGGACAATTCTTTCTGGTTAACATTTCACCCCAATGATTTCAACAATATCACTGGGTTGGTTTCCATTTTCCACTTTTATTTTCTACTTTAACAACTAGCCTAATGACGTAATGATTTCCTTTTCCCCTCTAAATGGAAATCCTGTAGGAAGGGAAAAATATCTGGAGTCTTAGTCAACAAAGCCGTGAGTCTGTACCATACAAAACTGCCTCGTGCCTACCCCCCCATTGCACCCGCGCATTCTCCCAGTTGGCCTGAAAAATCAGAGAGCATTTTGTTTTAATACCTGCCACTGTGGTATTGTGTGGACATGCTTTGACTTCACAGGGGAAGACATATTTATTATTTATTATTTATTATCTAACATATTTGGAAGGAACTGCATTTAAAAAACAGGCCAAAAGAAAATTCTACATTAACGGAGACTAACATCGCACCAGTAGTAGACAGGGAAATGAATTATTCAAAACGATACAAACACTGATGTCATAATGAATAGAGGCAGGCTCTCGGGAACCTTCCTGAGAAAAGCTGGTATTTACACAGTAATTGGAAGCAAAACACAACAAAATAAAAAAGATTTCCACATAAAGAAAATCTTATACATTGCTTCTCATAACCCCATCAAAACTCATTCTGTGGCACTCTCCAGGCACACACTCTTGATTTCCGGGAGGAGAGAAAGTACAAAACAACAAGACGCCCGGAGAAGAAATTCATGCAGAACATCCAATGTTACTCAACATTTTCAAGTAACCATGATATGTCACACAGGCCACATGATGCAAGTACATTTAAATATAAGTTTCTATTTCTGTGGAAAAATAAAAAAGATCAGAAGTCTGAATCTGGAAAAAGCAAAATCTCTTGCAGGTTTAGAAAGCATATACAAAACCTGGCAAAGGAAAACACTGTTCACTGCCACCATCTGCTTTCTGGCACACTGAGGAAACTTTTACTAACAGCAACATTTTCTTACATTAGAAAATTCACTAATTAGTTTTGTTGTAATAAGAGAAATAACCTTTGCATGGAGGGAGGATCGCCAGCTTGGTGGGGTTTTTTTGTTGTTGTTGGCTGCCCCTTCCAGTAGGGTCTGGCCTGTAAGATTTCCACGTGCAGCTCACCTCTGAGTTCTCTTAAGCTAGAGTACTTTATTATACCCTGTTTGGTCTAAACAAAGTATTCACAAACGAGAGATCAAAAGTGAGAGCAACAGACGGGAAAAGCTTTCAGGTATCTGACTTAGTAAAAAAAAAAAAAAAAAGAACACCAAGTTCAGAATCGGGAAATCTGGGATCCAGAACCAACTGTTAAAAGCTTGGTCAACCTGAATCCCACTGACCTCATCTTTAAGGCTATAAAGTCAATGAGACCTAGATTTTCCCTAAAATTCCTTAATTCTTTAAGTCTAAATCATGTTTTCCTAAGAACTGGATGCCCCCAGAAACTACTGATTGCAGAAGAGAAGATGGGGCTTTAGATGTCACTGATGAGTCTGATTTAATTTACGAAATGTTGTCATACAGGGGACTAAAATACTACAAATCCAGCAGCCAATGAAATGAAAGCTCAACTAAAATTCCTTACTGATATACTCTAAGCATTCCGTCAGCATGTCATTCCATGAATAAACCCAAATACGTGTTGAGCACTTACACTGTGTGCCGAACATGCTTGGGGACCCTGGTGACAGAACAGTGAATGGAAGGCTCACAAAGGTCTGCACTCGTCATCTCCGCATTATGCTAACCCTACAATCTACAGCCTTAGGAACACTCCTGCTCTGCACAATCCGACAGCAAATCACCACGCTGCTCAAAACCGGGTAGTACCAATGCAGAGAGAAACACGGTCCCTGGGGCGCTCCACACTGAAAAGTCTTCTTAAAAGTTTCTTGAGAAAATAAAATAAATGGATACACACGTTTGTTCAAAAATCGTATGGAATATAGGCCTCATGCCTTTAGAACGAGAAAAGCAAAGCAGAACACTGGACAAGGACCGTGAAAGTGTAGACACAGCCTTTCCTGTGAAAGATATCTGTGGCTGAAATTGTTCGAACTGAACCTCCACCCTGATTGAACAACTCATTAATTCAAAACACCACTTTTTGCATTTTTAAAAAGATTTTATGTATTTATCTTTTTATTTAGAGAGCATCAGTGGAGGGAAAGACAGAGAAAGAGAGAGAGAGGGAGAGAGAACCTCAAGCAGACTCCTTATGAAGTGGGAGGAGCCTGGTGTGGGGCTCGATCCCATGACCCCGAGATCGTGACCTGAGCCGAAATCAAGAGTCTCCGTCACTTATCAGTCTGAGCCACCTAGGCGCCGCACCCACACTCTTCCCATTTTTGTACAATTTTTTTCAGTAGGCTCAATTTTAGCTAAATTTAAAAGCAAAACTGCAACCCAGGATGATCGATTGCAAACTCGAAAGTTCTTCTGCCTCAGAAATGAGTGACAGCCTTGCAAAGTTTAATGAACCCGCCCGTATTGCACAAATAAGCCCACGCTGCTATTCTCAACTGTAGGGCCACAACACATTGATAACTAGGACAATGTCCATCGGGTTCATTAACCCTCAGTTGCCATTAAAATACGTTAATTAAAACTGTAACACTTTAACCCAAGGCCTTCTATCAAATAATTGAGAAGATTTCAGTCAATTTGTACAGTTCTGACTTTGCCTTTACCCTGTTTTCGCCTACACCCTATTTAGGCATAGAAAGCAGCCGCATTCTTTCCCGAGCCCTGTTACTCGCATTTGTACAGTGCAGATCCCTGTCCTGAATTTAGAAGGTAATTCAGTACAGAAGAGGATGAAGACAGAATCCTCTCCCTTCCTCTTGGCAGAATTAATCACTCCCTTCCTCTGGCTCCCCACAGCCTGGTTACTAAGAACAGGGCTCAACTCCTATTTCATTTCTCTGTGTGTATAATCCCCCATCTGCCTTCTCAACAAGCAGTAAACCCTTGAGGGCCCAAGGCTGCTACTTGCCTAAAGAAAGTGCGCACGTAGTAAATGCTCAGTAAGTGACTTTCAACAGAAGAATAAAGGGGAGGGGCCAGAATGGGTAAGACTTTTAAGCAAGGACTATCCCAGAGATGGTTTATAGACCTTTCTATCTCCTAGCAGAAACAAAATCCAGTCAGAAAACATGATAGGTTTTTTGTGTTTTTTTTCAATTAAGGCTACAATTCATGAAATGGTTACATATGAGAGAGCAACTTCCCCATCTCTGTCAGCAATGGCCAAGTATCTCCCCTCGTGCTCACAATAATCCTATCAATGCAATATTTGAAACATAAACCAACAAAAATAGGACTCTAAAAGGGAAGTAGATTACTCAAATCATGAGACAATTCTGACAATTCTTTGCAAATATTTTGGGACCAGCCTTTAAAAACATTTCCTGTGATCTGTAGTAGAAGGAATAAAGTTAAGTTTAAAATGTTATTTAATGTAAATCCTTTAAGGTCAATCCTATAGAAAATTTCTGTAGTATGCAATGATGGGCTTCTGCATTTCTGGTTTCATAATTACTATTGACTCCTTGATAAATATCAGAAGGCAGTAACACTTTACAAAGTATTTGAAGGAGTAACATAGCTATGTTTGGACCAGTGTATTAGTAAAGCTGCTGTCAATGAGAAAAGCAACACCATCAAAAGGATGTCAGAGGTTACATGTAGATCATTAAAAATAAGATATGAAAAATTCCTTTTTAGTTTTCATTGTAGCATGCATTTTAGGAGATGGATATCAAAACTATGTTGAAAAAGTTGTGAGAGAAGAGACCAATTTCAGTATGTGGCCTGTCTGCCACACCCTATTTTCACTCAGCAGAACAGCTTTTACCTTTGGATTGATGTAGGCAGAATCTCAGATACTCTTAAAAGCCTTTTTTTCAAAAACTTGGCCTGAAGTTGAGAATGCTATTCCTAAAACTAGCCACAAGTTCTGAAAATGACCTATTACACACACACAAACACACACACACACACGTATATATTTTTTCCCCTTTTATTAGGTGCTATATACTAACAGACTATATTTAGAATATCCATGAAGCGATGTGATTTTGTACACATGATCAAACAATAAATTGCACACTTCCAAAGGAGGTAAGGACATATGACAAAGGACGCTGAACTAAGAATAAAGATTAAGTATGGAAATAATACAATGCGAGGGAAAGAAAGCTTCACATAGAGGCTACTTAGCTACAGAAATGGATGATTAGCTAGCTAACCTTACACAGCCCAGACAGACCAATTTCTGTCACATCCCTCTGATCTGCTCTTCTCTTATCTCTCTGGGTAACTGAGGTACAATTCTGCTGAAGATACTGGGTTTCCCTCTGACTGAATAAAGGAAAGGACCTTGAAAAACATAAAGAAAATAATTATTTTGCAAATTTGTCCAAAATGGGTGGACCATAAGCAACGACTGGTAGGTCCTTAATAAAAATACTTGAATGCAGCTCTAAAGTTGGACAGTTTTTGATTATTTACCACATTTATAAAAATGGTGCATCCTTTTCTCTCAAACCTTGCAGTCCCCTTCCCAGGCTAGCATGAGCATGCACACGCAGTCACACATAAGCATACAAATGGTGACTGTTAACACTCTTCTTGACCAAAAAAAAAAAAAAAGCACACGGAAAATGGAGTCTGTGTTCAGAGAATTCTTATTTTCTGCTTTAAATTTAACAACACTTAGGGACTAAAAGGTACAGCAGGTATATACGTAGGGCTAGAAATACTTCCTACGGGACTTAATTTTTGGTCCTCCTGAGGGCAGACGAGCAAGAACCACGTCAAATTCATGTGGGAAGCTTGAGTCTCAAATTCAAGATCAACTACCAAAGGATCTGCATTTCCACAGTTGAGCAGCAGAGTACCATAGTTTCCGCGTCTGGGATAGTAAGAAAGCTATGATCTCATGTGAGGTGCCAACAAAAAAAAGATCCACCTTTTCTACTCACTCTAGCAACTGCCAGTCGGGTTCCAATGTGACTAAAGACCGAATAAACTTCCACCAAAACGGAAACCTTAAGGGAGGGTCTGTACTCACTGGGGGATACAGCAAAACGATGGCCTAAAAAGGTTCGGGGCCTCAGACAGTAACATACCTTTTTTTTTTTTTTTAATTTTTTTTTTTGAAGATTTTATTTGTTTATTTTACAGAGAGAGATACACCGATAGAGGGAATACAAGCAGAGGGAGAGGGAGAGGCAGGCTTCCCGGAAGAGCAGGGAGCCTGATGTGGGACTCAATCCCAGGACCCTCGGATCATGACGTGAGCCGAAGGCAGACACTTAACGACTGAGCCACTCAGGCGCCCGACAGTAACAAACCTTTAAGGAGACCACGTTTCAGACGGTTTACCCAGCACACTAAGACTTGGAACGCATATGGCACGTCTCTTTGGTCTGTTTCCTTCATTATTCATGGGGTTTCATCTTTTTAAATTTGGATTTCTATCCCATTCTACAAGGTGAGGAGAATGTAATCCATAATGCGAAAGTAAAGCAAATCATATGATATCTGTGCTTGATAATTTTTCATGGTTTGATACCAAAAGAATCTCTGCCTATGGAAGATTAGACACTTTTTTAAATGCTAGAACGCTGAGCCTTCCTTTCATAGGATTCAAAGCAAGGGGCATATTGCTGATGCAGCAACACTGTGGTCTCAGAGAGACTGTGGGAAATGTCAAATTTATGGTCCTGGGGGTGATTGGTGGATGGTTTTGTGGTGTGTATGGTGTTTTGTTTTGTTTTGTGTGTGCTTTTTCTTTTCTCTTTGGAGCCTCTGACAGAAACAGAGCTCTACAAACTTTCTGGCGACCTCCCAGGAAAACAGAAGGAAGCTCTATCCTGTACTTCCCCTGGGATCTAATGAAATATACAGCCTCTGGGCTTCTTTCAATTTGGACTTTCAGATTGCTAAGCCAGTGAAAAGGGGATCCTAGCTGTCACCAACGTCACATGCCCGGGGTCACCTGCTGCTCGGGAGTTCTCATGCCAGTTGTTGACATAATAAGCACCCCTTACACTTTAATTACAATTCACAGTGTGCAAACTATGCAATCTGCTTTAAGGCAGACTGTCTTTGAAATCAACACTAAAATTCTATTACTAATATGGCAATGAAATGTAGCAGGGGAAGGGTGTGTCCAGATGACTAACTCTATGCAGATATGTGCCATTTGAAGAAGATATGGGCAATGTTTACCAAAAAACCAAAATGGTGCTGCTGCTCTTAATCCTGGAAGATGGGACTTTACCCTTACTCTGCTCTGAGACTTCCTAGGAGTGAACCACAAAAATGCAATACAATATGCTTCATATGTAGCATTCTGACATTTGTGTAACTAGCATGCGGGGGCTTAGCTATTCTATGTAATATCTTTTTTAAAGATTTTGTTTTAATATTTTACTTATTTATATGAGAGAGAGTGTGTGAGTGCACGGACAGGGGGAGGGGTAGAGGGAAGGGGAGAAAGCAGACTCCCCACTGAGCGCCGGGCCCAACAATGTGAGGGGTGATCCCAGGACCCTGAGATCAAGACCTGAGCCAAAGGCAGACGCTTAACCGACTGAGCCCCCCAGGCGCCCCTATTCTATGTAATGTCTTGCCTATCCAATAGAACTAATCAACTGTTAACAAGGAATTTCTACTATCCACCTACCTTCCCCTCAAAACCTAGGGCAACACCAGAGATGTTGAACAAATGCTTTCAGAGTTGTGTTGATGCTCTATCATTTACTAGATCCTCGTATTTTGTTAACTACAGACCCGTGTAAGCTATATTCTTACAATCAAAACATGAAAGGTTATTTTAGAACAGAGCCCGTTTAAAATAATATGACAATGCAAGGAGCTGTTTAAAAAGTGCTAACACATAATTATGGTCTACTGTTTTCTCCAAAAACAACAGTGGAAATTAGTTACAATTATATTACAGAGAACTACTATAAACATAGGTGGGCTGGCCTTTGAATGAACTGCCCCACCCTCTGGGAATTACAATCTCACTTGCAGTGCCACAAATGATGCAAAAAGAAGGACACGGAATAAACTCATGCAAAGTACGTTGATGATTATGCAGTCTGACTCAAACATCTTAGCGGAGCCCTGGGTATGCCCTTCAGAAAACACCAGCAGCTTCAGCAACAGCTACAACAAAAGAGTCAAGCAAAATAGAAACCTAAATTTACAGAAATAGTGAATGGATTTATTTAAAAAAAATTGCCTATACTTATTTTAGGGAAGTATGATATCTGAATTACAAATGTCAATTAGCCATTGCTTTTTTTTTTTTTTTTTTTTTTGGTGCCAGGCAATAGTAGCTACCAGAACAAAAATCAACAACAGCAACAATAAAAGACAAAGAGTTTATCCTATTTAGACATGGTTATTCTAACACAGGAAGCAGATGCATCTTCCACTGCCCTTTCAAAACTAGTAGTTTTTTGGGGAAAGCTTTCAGTAGCTTGGCTGTTGGCTTTTGTATTCATGAAGACAGACACAGAGTAATTTTATTTTCTTTCCTGTTGGAACACTTTTAGTCCTCACCTGGCTCTCCCCAGTTAAACCATTTGATATCTAGTTGCAGAAGAGTCTCAATCTTTTTTTATTATTATTAAAGATTTTACCTATTTATTTGAGGGAGAGCATGAGCAGAGGTGGGAGAGGGAGAAGCAGAATCCCTGCTGAGCAGGGAACCCGATGCAGAGCTCGATCCCGGGACTCTGGGATCATGACCTGAGCCAAAGGCAGACGCTTAACCGACTGGACCACCCAGGCGCCCCAGGAGTCCCAATCTTTAAGCACATTCATTCTCCGTGGACAGAAGGGGCTGTGAGAAACTTAATTTCCCGATCATGCAGCCACCCCTAGCCTCTGACCTCTGACTCTGATTTTGATTCCAGTAATTTTGTGCCATGCTCTCCAACCAGTAAGCTCCACCTTAAGTGACAACTCTTTCCTATACCTGTGTTTGGCCAAGTTCCCTGCTTTGTCTGGAACTGGAGACACTGATTCGGTTTACCTTACCTCCTTCCCAAGAACAAGATTCTGACACTAAAACCCAGGCAAGCACCGGGACCCCCACCACCTGCTGACAGACTTCCCGGATGCTAACTTCCTGCCTGGATTAGTGTCATCTGCCCATGTGTTCTATTTCTTGGGTCTGCCCAACATGTGGGACACTCACATCTGCCAGCTAGACCTCCATGTTGTCTGCTGCCCCACTAAACTAGCAATCAATTTCTATAATCCAACCATCTGGAATCTCTTTGGCTGTGCTGAATTTTTTTACAGAACCCCAAAACCAGACCAACTTCAGAATACCAACTCCCACATAATAATTTCAAGTTCTTGGTCCTTTACGAGTCTAATATGCCAAGGCACAAACCCCCTCTGTCAATTCCCTCTATTTTTCCTTAGTAGGAAGGAGACAGAACAACTCTAAAACTCTGAAAAAAATATAAACAAAAAAAGTAGAAGCACTCTTATTCAATGCTGTTGTGACTAGTGGTTGGTTAGTTTAAAAAACTGGGTAAAGAGAATTTTTTTGTGAGTCATACACACTATAGGCATTTTAACTTTGAACACACATATAGACACATTCCTTGACTGATCTTTCCATGCAGAGATGCCTTAACTTTAATGTCTATTAACTGCAGCATCTTTCTTAACTAATATACATTAATAATGTGTCATATACGATTTCTAGTTTTATTTTTTAAAGTACTGAGACAATTTAAAAATACTTCTAATCTGAGAACAAAATTCTTTTATAATTTCCTGATTTCCCTTTACAGTTGAGACTTCTCATCCATTCATAATCTGACAGAAATTTTTGTAACTCACCTTTAATTAGTCTCTTCCAAAGCACTGGCTTCATTTCATAGAAATAATACTTCCTTTTTCATATTTGAAATTGCATGTCATTGGTTCATATACATTTAATTAAATTATATAATAACAATACCAATATAGAAGTATAAACAGGTTAAGCACATAACCAGTAAAAACAAAGTTCTAGGATGTGCTAGTAGGTAACTATTGGCCTTGAGTAATCACTACAAGGATCAGTTAGTATATAACAAAGAAAGTAACAAGATTTAGTTAATCTTGCAGGTTGCTTTTTTTTTAAGATTTTATTTATTTGAGAGAGAGAGACAGCATGAGTGGGAGGGGCAAAGAAGGAGGGGGAGAGAGACTCTCAAGCAGACTCGGGGCTTGATCTCACAGCCCTGAAATCATGACCTGAGACGAAACCAAGAGTCAGATGCTTAACTGTGCCACCCAGGTGCTCCTTGCAAGCTGATTAATACAAAGCTTCTCCTGTGAGGGTCCACCCAAAGAAAATCAAATTCAAACAGTCACAGAGTGGATTTCAGGACCAGGCGCTGATGCTGCATGTATGATGCTTGATAGTGGGACACATTTTTGGAAAAAACATCTTTCCTAGCATTCTCATATAGTCCTAATTTCTAATAGCATAAGAAATAACTAGAAGAACATCTCAGAGTTACTGTATTTAAAATGGTAACGAAATTGGTATCTCTATCCACTTGTTACAGAAGACTGTATTTAAATTGATCTGAATGTATTTAAAAACATTAACAAACTTAACTTGACAGCTTAGCTCCCAATGTAGTATTTTTTAATTGTAGACAAATATAGTTATTTGTATTTTTATTATTTTATGCAACTGCCAGAATATCATTACTTCTGTTTTTGATTTAAAATTATGATTGGTAAGACATTTTTTTTTAAATTAGAGACATTGTGATGATGGAAAGCTTTAATTCCCATTTTAACATCATTTGGTTTGACAACTGAAAGTACTCACAAAGATAATATTGTCATAACTATCACTTTTCACGTGATTGTACTTAAATTTTTTTTTACTTAGATAAATTTTTTAGCAGCAAAAAGCCTAATCTCAACTTTCTGCTTATTATTAGTTAACTTGTTATTATCGGTTTACTAACAGTTTTAAAATAAATGTATTACTAGTGTCCATACATCACGACAGCAAGTGTTCACTAACTGCTTTAAAATAATAAAAATGGCCAGCACTGTGAGCTAAGTGACTTACATACATATAACTCTCCCAACAACTTTTGCAAAATATATATTGTTACTCTTATTTCAGGTTGAGGAAACTGAGACAGCCCTAAGAAAAAAAATCAGGATCTCAAAAATGGATCGACTCCAAGCTTAGGCTTCTCATTTCAACAAGGTGTGTGTGTGTGTGTGTGTGTGTGTGTGTGTGTGTGTGTGTGTGTGTGTGTGTGTGTGTGTGTGTGTGTGTGTGTTTAAAGTTAACCAGAGATCATAGACTTTTCTTTCCAGTGAAATTTTTATTTGCGCAGATGTGTGTGTGCATGTTGTCATGTATGTACACACACACACACACACACACACACACTTTAGTAAATCAATTTCATATGCAAAAGAAAAGTGAGCCAGGGCTAAGTTATTAAAAGAAGCCTTTGAAGCAAGGAGCGATGATGTGTGAAAGACATACCACAAAAGTTTATTTAAACAAAGAACAAGCACAGAGGGATGGAACAAAAGTGAAAATAAGGGAAATGAAAGCTCTCCATCTTTTCCTTCTTTTTTTCTGTTGTGTATGGATTTCTCATACATGAGAAAGACAGGAAAAATATCTGGAATTTATGGAATATCCAAAAGTAAAATAAGTTCAACCAACTTACAATTTAGATGAACCAAATCGACACATTTTCCATGATTTTTTCTTTGTTAAACACAATTACATTATCCTCTAGTAAAATCTGTAATTTTAAACATAATTCCTTACTTGTAAGAAAAAAATTTCGAGGTAAGGCTTTATAAAATATTTTTATAGTATCTTTTGCAATGGCATGTTATGAAAGCAAAAGTTTTAACTTTGCTTCAGAAAGAGATAGAGAGCCGGGGCCCCTGGGTGGCGCAGTTGGTTGAGCAACTGCCTTCAGCTCAGGTCATGATCCCGGAGTCCCGGGATCGAGTCCCACATCGAGTCCCACATCGGGCTCCCAGCTCCATGGGGAGTCCGCTTCTCATTCTGACCTGCTCTCTCTCACTCTCTCTCCTTCCTAATAAATAAATAAATAAAATCTTTAAAAAAAAAAAGAAAGAGATAGAGAGCCTTTTCACCTTACATTTTCTTTCTCCTCTCCATCTCAATATCCCAATGTACATTTCAAGAGCACACTAAATTGTTTTCTTAAAATTTCAAATTTTGTCTGGTATGTATATATAACATCATAAAAGTTTAAATTAAAATCTTGAAAAGAAACATTATATGGTATAGGCTATTTAATTTCTAAACCTGTTTCACGTATACACCTATAAACAGATGATGGAACTTTATAATTGAACTGTTGAATCTGTATTATCAGAGGTACTCTTAAAAGTAAGGTAATAAATTCTAAGTTACTCCCCAATGCAAACATTCCCAAGTATTAGGCTACAGCAGATATTGCAATGAAAAGGTGAAAAATTCGGCCAATCATACAGACATTGTGCTTAAGACACACACCACCCAAAGAATATGAAACTGACAAGATACTTATAGAAACAAACATTCCCTTTTTGGCAAAATAAAACGTGACTTTTAAATTGCTTTTGGGAGCAGAAACAGAAAGAGTGGCCAAAAAGTTGCAAAGGAGAAAGATGAAGTTGGTCCTCTAATCTAAAATTAAAAATAATTTTTGTTTGCTTGCATTTAAATAAACACTATAATAAAAGTCTTACAGAGACTCTATGCTTATGGAAGGCACTTATGCCTTTACATACAAATGGAAGCACATTTCTACCACTTAAATTATTGCAAATATTGAAAATGGCCTCCAAAAGCTTTTAGCAATGTACTCTTTGTCTTGTTTCCAAAGAAGCAATCCAATTAAAATGATCATTTTCAGCATGAAGGGCTAGGACAAGGACCCATACACCATACCCAACATTTTACAAACTCTATGGAAAATAGATTGAAAACTTCCATATGCTTTCCTGTGTGCTTGTAAAAACCAAGCATAATTTACGAATATTTTCCTAGAAAAGGAATTCCATGTTTTTTTTTCTGTCTCTTCTAGTAAGTATCCAACCATGGTGATTCTAACCTATATTATGCTTGTCCTTGAATTCACAATTGCACAAGCGTATGTTGTGTGTTCAAACATGTCAATAGGAACATGGTAATGAATATTTTTCATTTTTCATACATTTCCTCCACATCCTTCAGTCATACTTCCTGAATCAAGCATACGGAGTACACTTAATAAATATGTTGGCTGAATTCGTTTTCTTACAGTGGGGTTATTTCATTGTCTGTCCGAACAATAACATTTGTTTTCCTTCTGAAAAGAATTTACTCATTTATTTATCATGTTCTTATGGTCTTTTTCCCCTCACTTAATTTCATAGAGTTAATTATTGTGGCCATTTTCTTTCAATCAAAAAATAGCTATCAAGTATCTTATGTAAGTTGTACTTTTAAATGGGTTGCACTACAAACAATATTAATGAAATTATTAAATAAAAATGTGTTTTATATCTTTCAGTATGTCTGTCACACGGAAGATGGATGCCTTCCTTTCAAGATATTTGAAAGAATACTTCTCTCTCACAGCTCAGATAAATAATTAAAAGGAGATATACACAGATTGGTTGCATACTTAAGAGTCAAAATCAATTAAAACAAAGTTGTATGAACACTCTTCCAATAATATATCACTTCGGGGACTACGAAGTGCTACCTTTACATTTGTAAAATCACTACAGTTAGATTAGAGCCTTAATGTTATTTCTCCGTGAGCACTGAGAGTGTGTATGCACAGAGAGACCAGGGGGAGGGGGTGTTAATTGGTAATTTTTCAGTTACTAATATCTTTAAAATTAAGTGTTTTAAAAGTGCCTTATAATATCCTCGAAATGGTCACTGAATATTTATTGAGCACACCTAGAGTCGAGTTTCTTGTTTAAGTTGGTATTTAAGTTAGGACGGCACTGTGGGCATCGTCTGTGAAGAAGAACTTGGTGATTGGTTTTTGTTTTGTTTTTTTTAAAGATTTTATTTATTTATTTATTAGGAAAGAGAGAGAGTGAGAGAGAGAGCAGGTCAGAGTGAGAAGCAGACTCCCCATGGAGCTGGGAGCCCGATGTGGGACTCGATCCCGGGACTCCGGGATCATGACCTGAGCCGAAGGCAGTCGCTCAACCAACTGCGCCACCCAGGGGCCCTGGTGATTGGTTTTAAATAAACATCCAAATCCTCTTCATGAATTGTCTCAGAGCTTTCCTATACAATTTAACAACAGGTTGCAGCTCCGGTCTAACCAAAAGAACACAGGGCACCAGGAAGATGGTACTTTTTTGGAGAAACAAAAGATCCCAAGGAGAGAGGTACTCACTTTCAATTTAGTTCTGTGGGTAAACTCCAGGGTAGGGGTTCCAGACAAGGGGAAAAACTCCCTCTCAAGAGTGTAATGACTTCTTAGCATAAAAAAAAAAAAAGAGTGTATGAATATTGGGGCGCTGTCTCCCTTATGCAGAGAAGGAGAGCTTTCATGAAGTTCTCTAAAATCCATCTCACCCAAGCTTTTAGAACGTTATAAGCACCGCGTTGCCTTGCTATGCACAAAGACTAATTGTCCTCCACTGTTACACCTTTTATTTCATTTTTAATTGAATCACAGTGTGCCTAACGTTATGGTTCATCATGCATAGGTCTGTCTCTCCAATAGGACTGGAGAGCTGGTTGAGGCCTGGCCTTTAACTTCCCTGCATCTAGTTCCGTGGCTGATAAAAAACAACTTAGTAAATGCTGGCTGACTACGATTTTTCAGAACTTCCTCCGATCGAGGTTTGCTTATCACCCTACATACATAACAAGAACTATCTGGAACTCTTCAAGAGGAAATCTAGTCCTCCACGGTTCAGATAATCATGACGAAAGATAACATTCTCGCCAACAACCCAAAAGTTCAAAACCAGGAAACACTTAATGAAGGAGGTCCCGAGGATATGAATCTCTCATTTAATAAATGTAAGAAAGTTCTCAGGATCCTGTTGGCAGGAGATTGTTTCTGGCCCTAAGATAAATGCCCCTTTTCCAAGCTAAAATCATTGCACAGCTGTGAAGTAAGATGGCTGCCAGGAATCCAGTGGTGGCAGCAAACTCAACCCAGAGGTCCAATATGTGTAGGCACCGAACAGACACTGCAGTGAAACAGCAGTGGTAACCAGATGTCAGTAATGGCCCGAGGGCATCCTTCCGCCTCCCTTCACCCATGATGCTGCCTTCTTCCCTCACCCATTAAGGGTGGCATCAAGAGCAATTACAGCATACCCCCAATGGGCTGTGCCAGGCTGGCAGCTGCAACACCTGTCACGAGGCCTGCATGACATTAGCAAAGACCTGGAAAGTAGCTCTAATGAGCTGACCGTCCACCAGACAGAGCTCCGTGAGGTAACGTGTACATTGCTCACTGCTTGACAGAGGACCATTTCAGCAGCTATGTACTCTCTCTAGCACCTAGGACTGGGCTCAACACATGCCTTCTCAAAGCCCAATTCTTCACCATGCCACCTCTTAACTGGCAATGGAACGTGAAAATCTGCAAAGCCCACACTTCACTCAGCGTGAGCTCCACGTTTTGCCCATCCAAAAATATTTATCGGTGCCATTTAGGTGATGTGAATTTAGGCACTGAGGTGATGAGCTTGAGGTGTGACACGATACTCTTTGTGTGGTGAACCTGTAACTTCGGGAACTGGAAGCTCTCAAAGAGAGGCCGCATTTCTCTCTCGTCTCGCTTTCTCCAGGGAGCACAAGGCTGCGTGAGCTCAAGTGGATGGCTAAGCAGATGAATGTAGGAAAGTTACTGAATCCTCACAAAACTGATCAGGAGACACACAGTCAAAAAAGTAAAATGGTTATAAGATTGAAATGGGGCCCCTGGCGGGGGGGGGGGGGGGGGCTCAGTCGGTTGAGTGTGCGACTCTTGATTTCAGCTTAAGTCATGATCTATGGGTTGTGGGATCGAGCCCTGCATCAGGTTCCGTGCTCAGTGTGGAATCTGCTTGAGACTCTCTTTCTCCCTCTGCCCCTCTCCCTGCTTGTGCTCATGCTCTCTCTCTCTCTCAAAATAAATAAAATGTGAAAGAAAGAAAGAAAGAAAGAAAGAAAGAAAGAAAGAAAGAGAAAGAAAGGAGGGAGGGAGGAAGGAAGGAAGGAAGGATGAAAGGAAGGTCCTTGTTTTGGTAAAGTTATCAACATTGATAGGCAAAGGGAATGATTTCAGGTTACCAGAACCCTTGAGGACACCAGGCAATAAAACGTCAAATGAGGGGTGCCATGGATAGCTCAGCTTACTGAGCCTCTCACTCTTGATTTTGGCTCAGGTCATGATCTCTGGGACACGAGATCCAGCCCCGCATCGGGCTCCACACTCAGCGGGGAGTCTAGTTGGGATTCTCGCTCTCCCTCTCCTTCTACCCCCAAAACAGTCATACAAAATGCTTAGTCCGGTCAGTAAAATCACTGATACACCATGATACTAAAGCTACTAATGAGTAACTACAGAATGACCAGGGAGCTAATTCATGGAAAGATCCTGGCACACAAGGTCTAAGACAGAAGAAGCTCAGTATGTGGTAGCTATGATTACGCTTCTGATTATGGTGATTAATAAGTAAAGGCTAGTGATTTATGTGTCCTCCACGGATCACTTCACCTTCTCTTCAAAAGGGATACAAGGGGCAATGACACAAAGATGGTTGGATTCGTAACCAACAGTAACAGTATTTCCAGAGCTTTTTCAGGAGTTGGAAAGGAATCTAAGAAGTCATTTTAGTTCAATCTCCTCATTTCTAGAAGAGGAAACCACTATACTACTTCCCTCCCCCTCCCGAAAATTCATAGATCTGTATCTGAAGTCATGCAAGCAGGTGGAAGCCAAGTGACTTAACTGATCAGTGCTTCTGTTTCTCTTTTTATCCAAAGGGACAAAAAATACCTAGCGCCTCTCAGCTCCTACTATCATAACAAAGGATATATCAAGAGTCTTGTTTTTAAGTATCTGGCACAAAGGTCAAGTATGAACTCAAAAAAACATTACTCTCTCAAAATAATCCCAGTGAAGATCTCTACTGTTAATAGTATTGCTAGCACCACCATTTACTACTATATTTATGTCTTGCTGATTTTATAAGAGATCCTGGGAATATTAATACTTGTAAGGAGGTTCCCGTACTTTTTCTGAAACAGCATTATGATCAGAGCTTCGCAATAATACAGCTATAGCTAAATACTTGGTCGCTTGTGAGTCATATCTTCCAAAATAAAACAGCTCACTTCCAAATTTAAGTTTTGTCTTCAAATTTCAGACACATAAAGCAGCCACTAGAAAACAGTGGGTTTTAATTGGACGCACCCGGTTTAGTGATTTTCATTCTTTGGGGTTCACCCAGGGTTTACAGGACTTCATTCCGTTTATGGGGTTCAGACAAGGCTCAAAGTCAACTTCACCTGGAACTTCTCACATGGTTTGAGCATTAACCAGGGATTGAGTGGTTTATAGATCATCCAAAAGAATTTCTATCCTGGAGTCTTGCCGTGAACTCTAAGTATTTAAATTCCAAATGAGTTTACATCACAAAGTGCTTGTACATTTTTAGTATCTGTTTCTGTTTTCTTCATTTTCCTCTTTTAAAATGAAAACTGTAAGGCAGATACCGTGGAGAGAAGCGTCTGATAATTGGAAGTTTAAGAAAACAAAAAAGAAATAAAAATGTAATGTCTTAAACTGTATACAATATTTTACAGTTTGCAAAGGGCTTCCACATATATTAATTTGTCTGAATGCTAAGCACTGACCTTTGTAGGATGTGATTAGATCAACTTTACCCCTATTATCTCAGACTCTTCACCTATGTAATTATACATTCTCTAACTGAAATATTTATAAGGAATAATAATCAATTATTAATAGCATTTATTTTATAAACAAAGTATTAAATTAAGTCAGTTTATAGCATTTTCCCCCCTGAGGAACAAAAGCTTGGACCATAATATATGGAAAATATTTTGGTGCCCCACACTTAGGACTTTGAACTTTGAAAAATATACTTTATATTTACGGAAATGTTTTCAGGGGATGTTATAATGAAGTTGTACTGTGTATACCACGGTTAAAGATCTAACACAATGAATGGGCACTTAAGAAAACAAAAGCCTCACCCCTCAATTTAATTCTACACACACAGTTTATTAGATTTTAGGACGGTGTCATAACTTCAGTCAAGAAAAAGCCATCTGAATTTATGAAGCTGAAATCATCAGAGGTCTAAGTCCTCCTCACAGGAACGTATGAAATGCTATTTTTGCTTACATTTTGAAGATCCCAATTTATCACAGGCATTTTTCTATATATAATATATATTTGAGTTGGAAGAACCTAGCACAAGAGGACTTTTAATCCAACTTATTTCAACCTATTGAAAGTATTTTATGATGAAAAAGTATTCAAGTTTCTATTCTATCTTAAGTAATAGACTAGCAATTCATACCTCTGAGTGCACTTACCAGTGACAATTTACATGGAGATGGGTAGAAATAAAATCTTTTAGGACTAGTCCTTGAAAACCATTCGGTGTATGTAGAAAACAGTTTATGTGAGGCAAAACACAAGCATTTCAAAGGAGGGGACTTGTACTCTTTTGTTTGGAGAAAAATTCAAGATTTGGGCCTATAGCCAGAACTCATGAATTATCTAAGGTTTTTAAACAATCAATTACGAAAAGCACTAAAACACTGTCACATTATCTGAATGCTACTTAAAAGTAAGTAATAACTACTCTTCTGAGAATTTCTGATCCAAACCCAGGTGACTACGGTACACTAGATGATCCGAGTCCATCATTTTATTTATAATTCATAACTGTATAATTAAACTCACATTGATTCAAGGTGCACCACAGCCCGACCCCTAGCCCTTCAGCCTCACTGCACACTGGCGTGTAGTGAAAGGTAGCCAGCTTCTCTCACCTATCCTGGCAGACCCAGGCCTCTGGCTGTGAAGAAAACCACAATGTGGGGAGGAAAGCCTACAAAAGAATGAAAACAGAAAGTGTCTAAGGCCTTGGCAGAAGGACACTAAATAAAATAGAGAGTGGTGACTCATTTTGGCAGTGAATCCACCTCAACCCCTTCAAAGCCTTTGGCAAGAGTCCTCAGAGGAGACCCCAGCCTTTTGCCAAGCCACAAAACACCACAATTATTATCACAGCAGCCATCAACAAAACAGATTTTGTAAACTGACTTGTTGGCACATAGATTAAAGAAGCTATAAAAAGGAATAACAGCTGTTTGGGTTGCCCTATGCAGAAAGCTACTATATAGAAAGTAAAATTTATATCTCTATACATACTCGCGTAGACACGAGCACACACACACACACCATGTACTAATTATACACATATACTACGTACAAAAGGATACAATGCCAAACACGTCGCTGCATAAATTTAAAATGCAAACAGCTCTCCTGAATTAAAATACTCACTTTGGAAGGACAAATAGATAAATTTCCTGAAGAAAAGATTTTATAATTCACCAATTTAAAATATGGACTATATTGAACAATGGCAAAATAAATAAACACTTTTCTTAAAATACTGAAAAAGTACTGGGCCTTTCATGTAAGCAAGAATGCTGATGAATTCTTTGAGAATTTCCAAAAATATCCCGTACTCTGTCTCCCTAGACGTTGCCTGATTGGCATTTTATACTATAAAATTTAGAATTATCTCATGTTTCTGGCAATTTGAAACAATTCCACTTGTTTACATATTCACAGATATAATTATTATGAGCAAGGTGATAAAATTTTAAATGATTTAATTTTTACCTTTGCTACAATAACATTACTCACCTAAATAAACTGCCAACAAATAACATGTAATAGGATAGGAAAAAAAGGACAGGTTATAATCAGTACTACTTACATGTTCCTAACTTGAAGATTAAAAGGGTACTTTGATTTACTATAAATAGGCGTGGTCTCTTGATCTTTAATTTAAAAAGAAATATACTAGGGGCACCTGGGTGGCTCAGTCGTTTAGCGTCTGCCTTCGGCTCAGGTCACGATCCTAGGGTCCTGGGATGGAGCCCCACATAAGGCTCCCTGCTCGGCAGGAAGCCTGCTTCTCCCTCTCCCACTCCCCCTGCTTGTGTTCCCTCTCTCACTGTGTCTCTCTCTGTCAAATAAATAAAATCTTTAAAAATAAAAAAAATAAATGAAATAGAAATATTCACGTTCCTTGTCTCCAACTCACAGTGAGAGGTATAAGAATCATCAAGAAAGACTCTTAATCAAATTACTTGACATTTGTAATATCACACATTACAAATGTACTCTTTAAATATGCACTGAAGGATCTGCTACGCGACTTTCATCTCACATATTTGCCCAGCTCACCTCTAAATGCCTATGTAGCTCTATGTTGAAATTTCCAGAGCAAAAGCATCTTAATGGCATTGATCTTTCACAATGAGGGATGCAGAGTTCGGATTTCAGCAGTACCAATAACATTTGTTTTCACCTATTGAATGAGTGGGTCTTGGTTGATAATTGTCTACCACCAGGGAAAGGACTAGAAATGAACTTACAAGAGTCTTAGCTGCAAACATTGTTGACTAAACGGTAAGGGAAAATTGGTAAAAAAGGGACTGAAAAGTCACATTTCTTGGCTACCTCTTATGATACATTATATGCCAAATATACATCTTATCGCCTAAGGGTTCCATGACTGAACCCCTCCTAAAACTGCAGATTTCCAAGAGCTCCAACTATAGTAGACACATTTACTACAACTGTCTCACTAGCTGATTCTACTAAGGGATATAAAACCACCACTTTCCTGACAACCAGCTTTTTTGAATGACTACTTAAGAATGAAATAAAATACTCTTCCAATTAAAAACCATCATTAGGAATTCAGGTTTGGATCAGAATGGAAGACCAAGTCCATAGCTGATAGGAAACAGAAGACCTATGCCAGGCATTCACTGAGGAAACCACCCGCCTGGAGAAGTTAACTCACCAGTATATTTTTTAAAAGTGTCACACAGAGAAAAATTTTAACAAGTTGCAGAAATATATTCCCTTCTAGAGCATTCTTCAAATTACCACAAACTACAGTTCTTTAACTAAGTTTGGTATTAGTTATTTGCACCTAATAACCAAAACACAGAGTAAAACTACACAGGGTTTAATTAAAATCCCTTTCTCTAGGCTTTGTTTTTTTAAGTGCAAACTACTTTGCTTTATTATCATTTCCCCAGCTTCTCTATCTACCTTGGAACCCAAGCACATTATGCAGCCAGCACAATGAACCAACACGCCAGCAGAAGTAGTATGCTCCACCTATCCAAGAATTTTAAAAGCATCCAAGTACACACACACTGTCTCCTGTGTAGCCTGGAGATCCCTATTGAGCTCATGCCAAGTGTCTGAAAAGTTGGACCCTGCATCCGGTATTTACACTAAGCTAAAATTCTAATCAGCACTAACAGCAGTATGTTTTAATTCACCCTTATGATTTTATTTCAATCTGCTAAGTAGCACAACTGCCAGAAAGCAATTGCTATAAACTTAAGTAAACAAATGCAAAACTAAAATAAATCTTAAACCTGTTGTATATAAAGTTTGTGCCACTTTAGGCAAGCAGTACAAAAAGGCACAGCCTGAAGTCTTGGTTAACACTCCCTCTGATCTCATTTAGAAAGCTCTTTGAAAGTATTGCCTTGTCTAGTCTTCCCCTAGACCCTTAAGTAAAGATTTGGTGCATATTAGATCAGGTAGAGAAAATGGCCATGCTATTTGACGGTGGTGTTTTCACCTCACGTATTCCCCTGAATAGTCTTCTGCCAAGCATGTGAAACAGTAGTACACGGTGACTACTTGAATCTCTGGATGACACTATAACCACTCGTGCCAAGGAGTTGGTGCCAAGTCTTGTATCTTCGGGGGTTTTTCCCCCCTTCCTTTTTGGGTGGTATTTGTGGGGGGGAGAAGGGTGACGGTAGGGGAATGTGACCAACAAACCCTAAGAAGTTGGTCACCATTTTGAACCTGTTCAGTGTGCTCAGACCTTGGCAGCCATCTTACAGCTTGGCAACCATTTTGAGAATTTGCTTGGCAAGCTCTCAGAATTCGCTGACACTGTTTAAATAGAATGCTAGTTAAAAATAGTCCACGTTAAACAATACAATGTGATATCAGGTAGAATAACCCTCAATAAACCTTGCCAACAAAACAATTTATAACATCTTCACCGAGGTAAATGACATTCAAATTTTCTTAAATACCTCACACTAAAGCAGCTTAAAAGCTGTCTCTTTAACCCTTTAGTAGACAGGTTCTTAAAAATCAATACTGGAAGGGCACCCGTGAGTAGGAAAGTGGAAAGCATCAAGAATGAAAGAGATGGCCGAACACATAGTCACAACTGACATCAAAACATTCACAAATCCATTCAAATTCAGGATAGAAAATAGAAGGGAGGAGTGCTGTCATCCCACTCCATGGAGTATTAATTCTAGAAAGTGATCCCACAACTTCAGACTATGTCCCAGTTAATGTTTTATGAGTTCGTGGAAACTATCTTAACGAGTCTTATAGTACAGAACTCTTCCTTTGGCAAGGAGATTACCTTAAAAAAAAAGAAAAAAAAGTACCCTTAAGAAACTCTGGAAAAGAAAACAAAAAGGAAAAACTTGTACATAATGACATTTTTCCAAAATCAGGAGTTCTAAATGTTTTCTGATAATGTTCTTATATTTAACCTCACCTCAGTTTCAATGGTTGCAACTTGATGAAAAATAAGTTCTGTCCCTGAGAACATTTTTTGATGGCTACAAATGTGAAATACAAATGATAATTTTGCATTGATATAACTTTGGCATCATCACCAGATTATATAGTTTTATAGAAGGTTGAATTAACTAAAATGATATTGGATGATAATTTCCCCACCAGATGGAAAAGGAAAATGATAATCTAATAATGGGAAATATCTTTTCCATACTGAAATAAATAGCATTTTAATATACAATTTAGTATCTTCCCTTCAGTGTCATGAATATTTAATATATTAGTATAGAGGAATGATTTATGGTCAAAAGGCCATATTGTTTATGGTTTTATGAAAAAAAATCTAAGTGAAGTAACCTTTCTATGACTCCACTATTATAATTAAATCATAAATATGAAGATAAAGCCTAAGTAATTTTGAATATTGTGATGATAAAAGACAAAAATTTGAAGTCATTAAATAATATCCCTAGCCAAATATTTGTCATTTAAATTTTAATGCATCTTGGGGCAAGAGGGATACCCAGCTTGTAATCTATTTCCAAGTATGATATAATTCATAATAGAACCTAAAAAGGCTAAATCCATGCACAATTTCCAATGTTTATACTGTTGCAGTGCTTTTTGAACTTGAAGACTGAATTTCCAAATTTCTACTGAAATTTAATTCAGCAAATATTTCCTTTCACATAATATCATACAACTGAAACAATTCACTAATCCATGATCAAAATTAGAAAATGACATGGGAAAACATTATGCTGAAATGGATCAGTCTTAAGTCTTGATACTATTAGATGTCTCTTTATTGAATGACAGTATCTGCAGTAGGTGACGTAAACGGTGCTAGCATACTTTAGAATGCATTGATAAATTGCTCTATTGATTCCGTTCTGCTTCACTTACCATAATTATAGCACAGTAATGGAAGACATGAATGATATATTTTTACTAGAGAGGAAAGCCCAGAGTTTGCCTGTTTCTTTATGAGATTATACCAAATCCTTTCAATTAATACAGCCTGATGGATATCTAACACTGTCTGAGAGTAGGAGGCCTGATTATAGTGTTCTTGCTTAAACATTATTGTTCAAATATTTGACAATATTTCAAATAAATGAATTTAGTATTTTAAAGACCTAGCATTTGCACTTCTGTAATGCTGTTTCAACACAATTTTACAGAAACATTTTCATTCCATTTAGGAATTGATCTTTCAAAACTTGAAGACATTTTACAGATGCAACTTTATTATCTTATACTCACTGAATAGACTAGAGGTTACCTTAAAGCTCTGCAAGAACAATTTTGATAAGAGATACAGTGTTGAAGAAGAATAAATACTCAGAGAGAGAAAATAGGTGAGCAACTTAAAATATTATTTTCTGAAGAGAAAATTTAATGATTTGCTAGCCCAGAGAACAAGACGTTTAACAGAATGGACTCTAATGAAAATTGAAATTTTGTGGTAGACATCATTTATAATGATTTTTCATCATCCATAATTATTCAATATCCATAAAGGCTACCATATTTTTTTTCAAAGAAACCCAAATCTACATTAGAACCACACAAGCATTATAGTTGACACGGTGACATTTTCTTCCTGATACCACCATTCCAGAGTATTGCTAAGAAAAGGACACTGGGTTTCCCCAAATGGATACATTTAAAATTAAAAGTGTCACTCCAGTCATGCAAAGAGAATCTGAGAAATTCTGAACAGGACACAACTGGGCCTTAACAACTTCAAGAAAGGCTCAAACTGCTTTGTATTTTAAAATACTCTTTAACTAAAAGGCCTCGTTTTAGTAGCTTCCGCTGTTTAGAAGAAAAATACATAAATATGGTGAATTTGTAAAAGAATAATCAATTCATGGAAGAAAAAAATTTCCCCCAACAACTAAATGGTGTAAAAATTGATCTGTACTTCCCCTTCCACATTACAAAAGCTGTCACAGGGAATAAAATGTAACCCAGGAGGGCTGTGGCAGATATCAAGCCTTCCCTGATACATTATAATGTCTGAAGCCCAGACACCAAAGGTTTACATCAGAAAAACTCCATCATGTAGTGAACAACTCAAAACCAACTATCGACCACGCTATTGATTTTTAGTGGGGAAACCAGGAGGGGAGAAGCACCAGAAAAGATAGAATTTCCCTCTTCTTTTCTCCTCCCTAACTCAGTGGGCTGCCAACCTTAGGTCCTCCTGGGCATGAGCCCTTTGAGTTTCGCACTGCAGCTAGCCAGGATGTCTGCCTGCAATAATTCAAGCTAAAGGCGTACATTCCGCAGGAGAAGCTGATTCTTCATTGACCTGCAACATAACCTAACTCAAACCCAAAAGCATTTCTTGACAGAAGGGTACGGAAGGAGACAGGGAACTACCAGAAAAATAAAACCTATGATTATCTTTTTCAGGTGGTATTTGAAGATCTCTGACTTCAAGAGTTCACAAATTAAATTTGACTCAACAGCGGATAGGAAGCGAAGCCAATCATATTTGAAACAACTTTTATGTATATTATCGACCAGGTGTGACAGATAGACTTATTCGACCCACCCACTCCCGAATTCCCAACTAATTACATAGAAAAGTTCCAAGTTAATAATTTCAAAAAGCTAATTTTTCCCTTTTCACATAAATTAACACAAAATGGGTTATTCGAGAGACTGAAAGGTAACAAAGCAAAGTGCTAGCTTTAGCTCCTTGGGGTCTTAATCACATAATTTTGAATTGGTTGAGGATCATTTACTTGGATCATTATAATCATATCCTACAAGTATTCTGCCATTTAATTTGTGAAATGCATGACCACAGATCATGTACATGGAAAGAATTATTAGATGCATTCATTTTACTATTAAATTTAGAGATGGCTCTAAGCCATTTAAAAATAATAACAATAATAATAATGATTAATCACAATGCACTTCCATTCTGACTCCTAAAGCTATCTCAAGGGGTTTTCCAGCTATTTGCTAATTAAGTCTCATACCCCCCCTTGCTAGTAGATGAGCACTGTTAGGCCAGTTGTACACGAGGGAAAGCTGAGGCATAGCAAAGTGATAATGGTAAACCAAGATCCTAGGGCATATACAGGAATGAAAAGAAGAATGTAGGAAACTTATAGAATATTCCACCCTTTGAATTTATATTTGGAAACAGTGATAGGAAAGAAAATAAAAACTTGTATAGCTAACAAAAAAGTGACCTGGCTTACCTCCTGTTGATTTTGTTACTTAAAAAAAAAAATCAAACAATGAGTTTTATTTATTTGGTTGCTTTTACCTGTTCTGCCCATAAGACATTTGTGAATTTTCAGGACTCCATTTTTAATATATTTAAGCACAATATTTTGCTCACTATAGAAACTTAATAATTTATTAGTTGATGGTCAAAACAACTGATGCTCTCCCTAATATAACCCAACAAAGATAAGATTCTCTTATTAGGTTTGGTTTAATAAAATGGCTTAGAAATTATGAAAGTAAGTATACCTGTTTTGTAGAATTATGTAAATGCGTTTACTTGAAACATGGCTACATGAGTCTGAGGTTCTCAATAATATGGATTAGAAATGACCCCATCATTGGCTGTTTTGAGGGTTAAGGAATGCTTTGAACTCATTCATTCATTCATTCATTCATTCACACTGGGATGGTGAGGAGAGGAGCATCCACCACACCTCGCACCATGCAGCATTCTAGATGCTATGGGTCTAGTGGTGAACCAGAGAAAACTCCCTGCCCTCTGCGATCTTATATTAGACAGGAGTTGAAAACAAAGATTCATAATCAATGAATCTTGGAACACTGAAAAAATAAAATTACATTTAAAAAATAAATAAAAATAAAAACAAAAAAAAGAAAACAAAGATTCTAGATAGGTATTAATTCATCTATGCAATAATTAGTAAACATCTTGGGCACTGGGATACAAACATGAAAAAGTCACTGGCTATGGCTTCAAAGACTTGGATTTTTGTTTTCTTTTTCTAAGGGTGAAGTTTCTTAAGGTTTTCTCCCTGATGAAAAGCAGGAGTGATTGACGTTGCTTGTTGAGCTGGACCCAATGAGGGAGGTGGACACTAGCTGCCCGTAAATAAAAAGCAGAATCCTGGGCTGTGCCCTTCACACATTTACACAGTAAATGAATCCACAGAGTCACTGTCAACTAACCAACGACAAGGAAAAGAAAGGAGTTACAAAAATAAAGAAAGTGAATGATGAGAAACAAGATATAAGTTCTTTCCAGGAAAATTCCTTTCAGGAACAGTTAAAAAGTATCCAAGTCTGACTAGTAGACCAAGGGATTGGCGGGAAGGTGTTTGTAAGCCCTATGACTTCAGGCTTTTCTATGTCTTTGTCTAGATGACATTCTTGTAGGTGAGGATCACGACTCATGGTTGTGAGTCGTGATGTGATAACACACACCAAGGAAATGATGTGATAACTCACATCAAAGAAAGAATATATCACATCTTTGTGATAACCCACATCAAAGAAAGAATATAAACATTATATACAACAGTTGCCTTAGAAGCAGTAGCACCCGCTGTTATTTTGTTCCAGGATCTCCCGTGCCATATGTCTGGGGACCTCACTGTGCGGTGCACCCAAGAAACACCCTCCACTTCACACCTATTTAACCGAAGCACCCTCTCAAATCATGACCGTGTCTGTCAGTTCTAAGCACAAGAGCTGTTCTCATGTTGACATTGATCTAAAGAAAATTACTTCTCTTCCCTCTTTTTCCCCCTTTTTCTTAAAGGTAGATCTTTTCTGAAATGGTAAGCATACCTTGCACTGGATGCAGATGAACTGGCCATTTCAGGATGTTTTTAATGTTTTCTGAATCAGTATTAGAACATAAGAGCAGCCCCAGTGTTGTGTCCCAAGGCAGGGAGAGGCTAACAGGAGGGAAGGGAAGTTCAGCAACCATATGAGGAAGAGAATGTCCTTCCCCACTGATCTATAATCTACATCAGACACTAATCCTAAAAAACCGATGAGTTTACGTAACTGCAAAGCCATCCTCAATTGAGTGGGGGAACCTAGTCCCCTTCAGTTCTTACAAATGAAATTATAAGCTGATAAATGGACTTTTTTCATCCTTTTTAAATTGCTTGTCATGAAGTTGTTCTATCCCTTTATTCGCTCAACAGACACTGGTCCTCCTGTCTACCGTATCCTTAGCACGAGTGATAACTTCCGTTAGTGGAAATAGCTTCTTTCTTGTGAGTGGAGTCTTACAAAGAGTATAAAGGCTTGACTCTGTTTAAGAGAGGACCCACCAGGGAGAGGAAGGGACTCCAATACGAAGCCAGGGAAACCACAGACAGATGTCATAGCCTTCACGTGTTTGCAGGAACCTAGTGTGGCTGTCACTGTTAGGGCTCTATGTCAGGAAACAACCCCATTGCGGTCATCTTTAAAGACAAAGAAAGTACAGATATTGTAACCCAAATGTGCTTCTTCCTGTCTTTTAGTGAAAATCTCATTCTGGAAGTACCGGCAGTCAAAATACATAGTCAGTCTTCTTGAATAACTGGTAATTCATCAGCTCTCTATTTTTTTAATTTTTAAAAAGATTTTATTTTTATTTATTTATTTGAGAGAGAGAGAATGAGAGCGAGAGCATGAGAAGGGAGAGGTCAGAGGGAGAAGCAGACTCCCCGCTGACTAGGGAGTCCGATGTGGGACTCGATCCCAGGACCCCAGGATCATGACCTGAGCCAAAGGCAGTTGCTTAACCAACTGAACCACCCAGACGCCCCTACCTCTCTGACCATTGAAGCAGCACAGCTAGAGACCCAGGAACAGTGACAGGACTCTGGTACAATGAAAAGTACGAACTTTGTGGGTTTTGTTTTTGTTTTTGTTTAACCTAAAGTGGTGAGATACTGCCTCTATTGCCGGGGCAGCAGCCAGAGACCAGAGGCCTCCCCGAAAGATGCGTTTTGTTTATTTGCCAGTATTTTGAAGAGCTAAGGAGGGGCCAAGCAGCATGATGGGTGTGTGGAGACAGAAGAGAACAGACATTCTCGCTCACAGAAGAGAACAGAGAACAGAGGAGGCACACATGTCCTCACAGAATTAATGCAAGGATGGATAAGCATCATGCCTTTCAAAACTGCAGAACTAGGGTTCAAATCTGAGAAACTCCTTTTTCTATTAGGTCCCTGTGGAAGTGGCCCTTCAAAGAACTAAGAACAAGGGCAGACTTTCTTCCCCTTCTGTCCACATTGCTTAAAATGAGAAAAAGTGCAGAACTCAAAGACTGCTTCACAGCTTCCTGTGCATCTACCTATGGATTCTCAGAAGAAAACAATCAATGCTGCCAAGCAACTATGGAAACCAATTTAGTGGAAATAGCACTGGGGATACACCAACCTATGGTCACTCCGCCTGGGCTCAGAGAAGTCACGCCCCACGATTTCAACCACTTCAGTCTAATTCCAAATTCCAATGTTCATTCATTTATTTATAGAGTAAGCATTAAGCACCAACTATAACATTACTCCTCTGACTTCTCCAGTTCCCAGATGTCCCTCCACCGGACTCCTTCAAGAGCTGGGGCATGTTGCTATCACAGGACTTTTTTAAAGAGTAGAGTACTTATGAGGATCCGTTGTTCCCATCACCTCTACACTGGGGTTTCTCCAAGTCAGTGGGCTGCCTGCATCTGAATCACCTGTTCTTGAGAAGTAGAGATCTTTGTTTCCCTGGGCAAAACCTCTGTGTGAGGCTTGGAAATACACCTGCTTGATAATTCCCTCCAAGGGATTGTTAGGCACACAATAGTTTGAGAATCATTTCTATATGCTCTTTCCTCGGCAGTCTTTCTTCTCCAGTATCCAGCATATAGCTTAGACATGAAAATGGTAGGCACTCAACTGACACCTGTGGAAGGGAAGCAGGAAACAAAAAAGGACAGTAAAAACAAAGAAAGAAAGAAAGAAAGTGCCTTAGAGCACAGGGACAACATAGAAGCATAGAATACACTCTGTAAGAGCTGAGAATTTATTTGGGAAGAGAGTATGCATTCAACAGTGTAATAATGATAAACTGTACATTAGTCATTTAACAATAAACTACAACTAAAAGTGGTTAAAAAGCAATTAAAAATTTTTGCCAAGGAAATTTACCAACAATAAGTGAAAGCGGGTGTTCAGAAAAATGAGATCAAGTGATCAAACTCAGGGGTGACATTAGCTATGGAGAACTCTTTGGAGATGGTGCTTCAGGTGCTTTTTGAAAAGAGGAAAGGATTTACATAAAAAGGGAAGGGAGAAGAAAGTATTTATACCCAGAACCAGAAGAACTGGACTAGGACATTAAAAAAAAAAAAAAAAAAAGACCCCTATCATGAGTGTTTTTTTAAAAAAATCTGTGTGTTAATTTTTGCCACAATTAATGGAACTAATATTTACAGGCCGGCAAGTTTGAAATATAGTGCCAATAAAAACTTTTACAACTCTGGAAATTTCTAAAATTGGTTCCCTTTAAATTTGTAGCATAGGCAGAATACCGGATGATGTGGTACAGTAAAAACATTTTATTGGCATTTAGTTGAGATGACCTGCATAACTCACTTGTGGCTTTCCCACTTACAGCACGTCACCCAAACTCACGGCAATAAAACGTTGATGTAATAGTGCTCTACTGTGCCTTACATAAATATGTACATATATAATATATATGGCTTAATTTCCCTTTTAGTTAAAATGGGTCTAGCCCAATCATTCAGAGGAATATTTTTGAACTGAGATTAATTAGTGTTTCTGGAATGCCTACAAAATGAAAAGCCACCCAAATGCCGTGCCGTATTATCCAGATATAATCTACTCAATATTCACCTCTGTAAATGCATAAATAAATTAGGAGAGAACAATTAGAAAAATCATGAATCGCTATTCTGTTTCTTGCTTTTTGTGGACTTGCTTTACATGTTCCCAATTCATTGAATTAATTTTTAGCATATTAAACTGTTCTGAGCCTTTTATCAGGAGACTGAGAACCTAAGTCCTAGCCTCAAGCCCATCATTAATAGCTGGGTGTAATACTAGTAAAATCACCAACTTCCTTGAAACTCAGTTTCCATAGCCATAAAATGGGGATGACAATTCCTGGCTTCTCAGGATGCAATACCCTTTTGGTTTTTTTAGCTGGTATGCAAGCAAGTCTTATCTTCTATACAACCTTCTTAACGATGGAGCTGTTTTATACCATTCTAAAATGTAACAGCACCAAATTCATTCCAAAATGCAAAAAAGAAGCTGGATAAGTATTTTAAATGGATCCAAATTTTATCTATCCATGATTTCATGTCATTTATTACTTAAATAAAAATACTGTTATGTGATTACAAACATCAGCAAATGAGCTAATGACCTTAACCTAGGCATCTAATAAAGAAATGATTAGCACTGACAATATAAACACAAATTGTAGCCTAACACATAAAACTTTATCATTTATTCCTTAAAAAACATTAAATATTTGTCAAACTTTAGCTGTGACATAAAATGTATGTACTTGTATTTTATGTCCAGTCATTGTTTAGTTCCAAGTTGTTAAAAAAACTAAGAAATTTTAAAGCAACTGTCCCAGAAAACAACGATGTAACTATAAAATTATGTAAGAAGCATACAACTTTCATGAATTTCAAAGGTAAGGGATTTTTCTATATTCATTTCAGCAAATAATGCGGGAGTGCCCATCACGTTCCGGCCACTGTGCCAGATGTTAGAGATGCAATGAGCTGGGTACTCTAACGGGGGTTACTAGCTCCTCATGGCTGCTGTTAGTTTGGTAAGTGCGATGACAGAAGCATATAAAGACACTAAGGAACAGAAAAAGTCAGTCTCTAAGTTCGCAAGAAGGTGTCTGCCATGGTTTTCCAAATGATACAATGCTTATACTGAGTATTGCAAGAGGACCTGGAGTTTTGCAGGCTGTGGAGCCATCTGGATGGAGAGAATTCTCAGCAGAGGAGCTAGAATATTCAATGGCACCATACTGATACTGCCACACTGAGGCACCGATGAGCACAGAGCCTTGGTAAACCACAAGCATTTCAACACAGGTGGATCTGTGAGCTGGATAGTGAATCCAAGTGTGAAAGGTGGGGTGGCCATCATGACACCGGAGGGGTGAGGAGAGGCCAGACCATTAAGCACCTCATATGAAAATCACCAAATTTATACAGCAGGTGATGGAAGCCATTGAAGGGATGTCGGTAAAGAAGTGGCAATTCTTTTTTTTTTTTTTTTTGGAAAAATCACTCTGGCAGTACCATCATGAATGGGTGGAAGGGATGAATGATAAAGAAAGAATTGGAGCAAAGAGAGGAGGCTACAGAGATAGTGTAGGTTAGACATAATAAGGGTCTAAAACTGAAGGAATCACAGGGCAAGATGAGAACCGACTTGCATGCTAACAAGACTGCCTTGGCAGAACTTGGTGGCTGATTAGAGATGAGGCATGATGAAAGAGAAGTAAGAGATAGCTTCTAAGTCGCAATATGGGAGAGATGCAAAAGGGGTCATTTCTTGATGACATCAGATGTCATTTCTTCCCATTCCTTTAATCTTCATAATTCAGAACCCTAACTTCACATAGCTGGCTTTTTCATTAAATCTCCGTGAAATTATCTTAAGACTATTCCTAGATACTTTGTACCCTTTATTCCTCTCCTGAACAAGATCCTTTTCCACCCTAACTTCTTAGTGGAGATGGCTGAATGATGAAAATACACAGCTTTGAGGTATTTTATGTTTTAACCAGATATTCTACTAAATTTTCTGATTAATTCCACATGTTTTTGGTTGATCCCTTTTGTCTAAGTAGATAATTCCATTATTTGCAAATAGTGATAAGTTTGTCTTCTCTAGCAGTCCTCTTATTTATGATTCATATCTCATTATATTTGCCAAAACTTCTAGAAGAACATTAAATAATAATCTTGATAGCAGTCATCTTTGTTTTGTTCCTGATTTTAGGAAGGATGACTCCAATGTTTCATAATTCAGTAGGATCCCTGCTGTTGATATAATAGATAATTTAATCATGTTAAGGATATTTTTTTGTTGTTGTTACTGAGTTGCAAAGAGTTTTGAAAGGTTTGGAATCACTGGTGAATTTTATTAAATCCTTTTTGTCCAAAATTATTATTTATTTTTATTTTATTTTTTATTTTTTTTAAAGATTTTTTATTTATTTATTAGGAAAGAGAGAGAGTGAGAGAGAGCATGAGAAGGGAGAAGGTCAGAGTGAGAAGCGGACTCCCCATGGAGCTGGGAGCCCGATGTGGGACTCGATCTCGGGACTCCGGGACCATGACCTGAGCCGAAGGCAGTTGCTCAACCAACTGAGCCACCCAGGCGCCCCTAAAATTATTATTTATTTTTAAAAGATTTATTTACTTATTTTAGGGAGAGGGACAGAGGGAGGGGGAGAGAGAGAGAAAGAGAATCTCAAGCAGACTCCATGCTGAGAGTGGAGCCCCACGTGGGGCTCAATCCCATGACTCTGAAATCATGACCTGAGCTGAAACCAAGGATCAGATGCTTAACAGACTATGCCACCCAGGTGCCCCTGTCCAAAATTATTTTTAATAAAATTTTTCACCTGTATCCTAGTTTTTGATAGAAATTTCAACATTGAAGAATTTTTCAAGGAAATTAGATTGAACAGCTAATAAATCAATGTTGGGGAAGAGGGAAAGACATGTGGCTCTTGACTCAATCATACATCCTACAGAACAAGGATGGGGTTTATCACACCCAGCATAGTAGGCACTCAATAAATAAATCCATAAATGTTTCCTCATTGAGATGAGGTCTGTTTAAATTCTACTTTTGCTGGATAAGCTCTACTTCAGTGAAATCAAATAAAGAGAATTAAAAAAAAAAAAATGCTGTCCACAGATCTTGCCGAAGACAGCAATATTGTTTTGGGGGCCACTGAGTATGGAAGAATATTTAAGAAATGGGATCTAAATTTCACTGTACTATAAATATATAACAAAATTTTAAGCATAAATATAAAATATATTTCTTTTCCTTAAGAATATACAGTTGTGTCGGGCGCCTGGGTGGCGCAGTTGGTTGAGCGACTGCCTTTGGCTCAGGTCGTGATCCCGGAGTCCCGGGATCGAGTCCCACATCGGGCTCCCGGCTCCATGGGGAGTCCGCTTCTCACTCTGACCTTCTCCCTTCTCATGCTCTCTCTCACTCTCTTTCTTTCCTAATAAATAAAGAAATAAAATCTTAAAAAAAAAAAAAAGATTTAAGAATATACAGTTGTGTAATTGGTTTGGGAATCTGTACTAGGGAAAAGAGCATAGTGCAGCTGACCCCTGAACAACATGGGACTCAGAGATGCCAACCCCCAAGCCCAGTCAAAAATCCATGTATAGCTTTGACTCCCCCGAAACTTAACTATAATAGCCCCGTTATGAAGCCTTACCAATAACCCATGCAATGTGTTACACTTTGTATATTTTATGTTTTATACACTTTATTCCTATAATAAAGTAAGCTACAAGAAAAAATACCACTAGGAAAATCATAAGGAAGAGAAAAATATATTTATAGTAGTTGATTTATTAGAAAAAAATCCACATATGAGTGGACCAGCACAGTCGAAACCTGTGTTGTTCTAGGATCAACTGTAATTTATATTTCCAAGAATACTTAAAAGTGATATGCTCTTGAATTCAGTCTGATTTATATATTGGAATTATCAAATTTTTTTATCCAATAAGGGAAAGAATCTTGCCAGGTTTGCTTTTTATTTGACTCTGACCTCATTAATAACTTATTTTAAACAACTCTGATGAAACCTATTCATACCTGTCTATATCACACATAAATATAATATAAATGTTATATATGATTCGCCTACACAAAAAGAGGGGGGGGATTTCATATTATTTGGGGAGAAATACTTGCATTCTTGGTTGTTAATGCATTCTTACAAGGTTCTTTTAAGGTTTTTGTAAATAACCTTAAAATATACAAATAATCAAAAATAACTTTTCTTTGTCCAGAATCATTGAGTTCACTGTGTTGTATACAAGGGCTTTGAAAAGAAAAACTGGTATTTCAAAATGAATGAAGAGATAACGCTCAGGAGCAAAGATCTATAAGATGACTACCTAATGTAGAAAGCTTAACTCATAAGCTAAAGACATGAATCAGGGAAAACACTATGAATATGGTTATTGGGATTCTTTTGGACTGAACATTATTCTGAAAATCTTCGTGTACATGTGGAAAAATAAACCGAAAATCCAGTATTTCTTTTTGGTAGAATCCAGGAAAACAAGCAAAGGAATGACTACTGCAGAAATTTCAGAATTTTAGAGATGCCAAAGGGCTAAATCGTACAGCATGTGGAATATAACAGTTTTCCTCTTTAAACGGTACCCCTCTCCCATTTTGGTCATTATTATCTGAACCATACCATCCGTTCCTTTTGAACATCTTTCTACAGGCTAAATGTTCAATACTGAAGCCGGGTCTAAGCCAAGGATGCACAGATGGGTGGTTACAGCTGCAGTCCTCTGACAGACTGCAAAAACCCGCTGGGACACTTCCCCCAGCTCTGTCTATCCATCTTGTGAGCTGGTGTAACTCCACCTTGCTCAGGCCTTTGTTGAGTGTGTCACAGGACTTTGGCCAAAATGTACCATCCTGAAAGGGTCTTATTAATGGAATGAAAAAATGGGCTCCCAAAACACACACACACACATACATCACATGTGCCTCCTGAAATGACTGACAATTCTAATCAAAAAGAACATTATAATAGTTTTTTTTTTAAACCCTCAGAAATAGTGTATTCAGACTCTCTTCAGCAGGGTGAATGAGTCAAGTTCCTCAATAGGATCCATTCAGACTGATTAAATTGGAGCCGGGCCAAAACAGATCTTCAAGATCTGAGAGATAGTGGTCATTGAGCCAGGAAGAGGGAAACAGCATCAAGTGAGAATATACAGACCACAGTACTGATGGGAAATAATAAATTGGCCAGTCCAAAGGCTAGCATGGAAATTCACAATGATGAAAGTTCTAGGCGTAAATTATCACAACCCCCTTTATTTAAAACAAGTGATAATTAATCTGAGGCAGTTGCTTATTACACCAGGAAAGTCCACGTAAAGGACTCAGAAAGAGACTAAAGTTTCTCCACTAAAGTGGTATTGGCTTCTCAGTTATCACACCTACCTTCCAAAAATGATCTGAGATGGTTCACAAACATATATTAAATGCACACATACATATACAAACATGTAAATTTCAGGCCACGAAAGAAAAACATAGGAACAAAAAACAACAGGAGTTAAAGAAGAGAAGTCACGAAGGCAAAAACCTAGGCCGATGTATTTACTGAGGTTAAGAATGAAATTTATTGCGGAGTTTCTTGCAAGCCAAGGCAAAAAGGGACAACATATTATATGTTTCTTATGATCTGCTAGAAGGAAGAATACCACCTTTTAGGAATAAAACGTTCTCTATTGTGCCTTTTGAAAAGAACCAATCAGTCTTCAAGATTCCATCGACAATTTTAAGGCTGCACAATTCCTGGTCTGGAATGCCAAAGATTATGAAATCAGCCTTGATAAATAAATTATGAGACAGCACAACCCATTTCTAAACTAAACAAAAAGGGAAAACCAAATGAACCAATGTTTCCAAACACTTAAAAGTTAGAAGCTACCCAAAATAAAAATTGAAACCACTGGCAAATAAAGTCAACCTACATCTCAGCAAAGCAGAATCACAAAACCCTGTCACTCCAGGCTTGGGAATAAATACTGCTTGTCACTCAAAGTGTCTGTGTATGGCATATGGGTAAAGGTTTCAGTCTGCTATCTACAGACTCATCTTATGGCACTGGTTCAACACCAGTGAATGGTGCCTTAAACAAAAGGAGAGCTCATTCAAAATGGGCGTTTGTGAGTTCCTGGGCAGTGTAGCTGTGCAGTTTGAGCGAAAACTATTGGCATGGGAGAAATGAAGTGCAGCTCCCAGGCCCTTGGAGTTTCCGAAGCGCTGAAAAGCAGCCGGGAGGTTAAAGCCGGCTGGTCGGAATGGCACACTTGGCTGAATGCATAGCCAGGTGGCTTGGGCATATTGGCAAACAACTGGCAACCTGCCCAATACATATGGCTCAGATTGCTTTGCTCTTCCCATGAAGCCTTCTTAGACTCTTGAGCAAGCATTCATTTTAGAACAAAATGCATGTGAGTGTTAAATAAAATCTTTTAATAATATCCGTCTGATGTAAAATCCTTTTACCAAAAATAAAAATAAAAAGATGGGAGGGGAGGGGTGGGGGCTGCCAAATGCATAAGTTAAGCCTTTCTTTTTTGGGGGGAAGACTCCGCAGATCCCTTCTCAACTGTCTTTTGGACTCTATTATTTGGAACTTTCGGTTTCCCGAGGGTGAAAACGACCCCTGGGGAGCAGGGTTCACGTGGGGTGTTCAGAAGGCTGCCAAGAGGTCAGGTGACCGTGGATTCTTAACGAATACATAAAAATACAAACTAAGTAGGGTATCTCAATGGAAATGAACACCAGATACATTTTATCAAGGAGCATTATTAAGTCTTGATTGACAGATAACACTAAAAGGTGTTAGTATGGTCTATCGTGTAAATACATATCTGGAAACTTGTTAAAACCGTCTCTAAGTGCTAACTGTTGAGGTACATGTTACTCTCCAGGCTTTACCCAGTGGCTGCCTACTGTCAATAGCATGAGGCAAACTTGAGCTTTAATAACCCCAGCTGGTCACTAATCTTCCTGTAACACTACGACAGCATCACATTCAATAGGCTGCAAATACTTTTTTCTTGCTGGAGTTGGACTCTCTTCTGTCGCACATGTTTGCTGGTGTCCAACATTTCATTTTAGTTTACTGGCTATCCTAAAAGTCTTAACAACTGATACATTTGCTAATTAGATTATATGAATTATTATCAATGTCTTGTTTCAGTTATAAGAATTCTTGAATGTACGCTTACGCTTACGGTCTCTTGTAATGGCAAGTCATTTCTCTAACAAATGGTGTTAAATCCTCTAGAATTAGTATAGTCTACTTGGTAGGAAGATTATAGAGTTGGTGCTGTATATGCTGTTGGTCACACGTGTGTGTGTGTGCGGGTGTGTTTTAAAGATTGTTTAGCTTGGTAACAGCTCAAACACTGGCATAAAGTCATCTCTCATACTGGTGAGGGACTCGGACATTAACAAATCTAAAATCTTTCGAATAAATGAAAACATATATATTATGATACCGAAAAATCACTGGTGCTTATTCAGCAAACTGAAGATGAGGACAGTCTAGATGAGGACAGCAAACTTCTTTCTGGTGTTAAAAAAAAAAAACGACACAGAATTTCCAAGTATAGTTGCTCCTTGTCTTTCCCACGTAAAAAGATACTAAGTACCTAAAAATTCATATCATGGTTTTACATTGAATATTTACTGAGTTTTACGTTAAAATCTTTAATTTCTTTATTATAGACCTTTTTTTCCCCCCAAAAAATTAAGGTGATAAAAACATTTTTTGAGGAATGGGGCAAATTAAAGCACAAGTGTTTAGGATTCCTAGGTCACGAATCCTGAAAATAATGTTTTTTAATAGTCTCTTTCTTGGTAGGAATAACAATAAGGGAGCTTCATTAACAAATCTTTGCAATACTCAAAATTATGGGGTGAAAGGAAAGGAGATCTTTCAAAATGGACTTTAGAGTCCTACAAAATGACCTCTGTGCCATCATACTGTCACGACCCTTACCCTCTCCTCCTGATCAGCAAGTAGTACCACTTAGAGCTTTATTAGAACATCTCGTTGCCAACTTGGAACAGTTCCAGGCAAATCTGTCTTCCAAGGACACAGTGTGAAGTACTTAAAGTAAATTGCAATGGACTGGATGAGTAGCAGAGGTGGGACAACTGAATCCAGTAGTGTTCTCTCTGAGATGAAGTCCCCCTCCAGGGGGCACTTGGTACCCAAATGGAGGCTGGAACATACTCATTTTTAAGGGCTCCTACGGAGCAGAAGGGTCAGCAGGAAGGTAATTTTTATACCAAAAGGGACTGAAATCCTGGGTTTCTTCACTTAAATGCAGAGAAAAGGTGAAAGGCATAATTTCGCAAAGTGTGTTTTGGGGGGTTAACAAGGGTTACAGGCAAAAAGGGTTCTACTGACAGATAAATTTGGGAACTGCTAGGTTAAACTAAGTTCTCAGACCTTTTAATATATTAATGTGCACTGTGACTTTTCAAGAAGGACAACAGTATGCATTTATATTTTAATAAAAGTATTACACACACACACACACACACACACACAATCCCTTTTTCCAAAGAGCATGTCCTAAGATGCAGACATTGAAAAATGGATTTTGGTTAGTAAAAATTTGAGGCTTTTAATTGGAATAAGTATGTTTTCTTCTACTTAAACCTATTTAATTTTACTTACATTTATTAAGTAAAATTGTTTAAAATTAAATTGAAAAGCTGAATTCAAGATAATAAACTAATTTAAACATTTTTTAAACTAATTGAAATTCTTTAATAATTTCCCTATTTTAAGTACATCCTCTAACTAATCTTACTGTTTTATACCTCAATTAATAAAATGCCATTCTAGCAGCAGTAAAAATCCTTCCACCTCCCCCACTAACGCTCCAACTCAAGCCTTTCTCTTCATATTAGGCAAGAACCATCTGGTAATTTGTAAGTGGAGAGGCCAGTTTTCAAACAGGCTGGTTTCTGAATATGGGCTTTAAATTATTTATAACAAAATTTAAGGTTAATGTGACTGGAAGTTTCCTCTGATAAAGGTTTAGTTGATACCCTCAGAAAACCTCAGAGTAAATGTTAATTTTGAGTTTAGCATCCCTGATTCCCTTGATTTTGACCATAGAGTTGTCTGATAAAAAATGTAAATTTGAATAAACAGAAATACGGAGGAAGAGGTGGGGGATAAAAACCATCACTCTAAATAAAATTACAGCTTACTATCAAATAAGAAATCCACACTCTCAGACACAGAGATAAAAAAAAAATTACAACAAATAATTCTGACATTATGTGGAATCTTAAAAAAAAAAGTCAAAAAGTGATTATAGAGACTTTTTAAAAATACGATTTGAAATGTTGATCATACATTCTAAAAATAAGTTAAATTTTATGGAGCTTCCAAGCAAACAATCTCATTTTATATTCTCAATTCCCGCAAACTTAAAAAAGCCTAAGTTTGTAACAGGTCAAAATTCAAATTGTGTTTCCTTACAGAAGTATGGGGAGAGACTCTTCTGCTTATGGCTATATTAGGTTACTTGCATAAAAGCTACTTTTAAAAAGAGATACAAGAATCTGCCTGGATCACATCACACTTTTTTTTTTTTTTAAGATTTTACTTATATATTTGACAGAGAAAGAGAGATCACAAGTAGGCAGAGAGGCAGGTGAGGGGGGGGGAAGCAGGCCCCTTGCTGAGCAGAGGCTGATCGGGGCTCCATCCCAGGACCCTGAGATCATGACCTGAGCCAAAGGCAGAGGCCTTAACCCACTGAGCCACCCAGGCGCCCCCACACTTTCTTGGTAAACATTTGTTTCTGCTTTAGTTTTGCTTCTGGACTCTGCCTATTTCCTGCCCAATGTCTCACCTAATGGTAACAGAAGATTTATTTCTTGGTTCAAACTCCTGATGAAAATGTCCTTTAAATGGTGTAATTTTATTTAACTTAATTTTAAAAGAACTGCAGTTAAAAATTCCAGTTAAAAAGAAAAATCAAACAGTTCTAAAAATAAACAATATTTGGTTAAACAAATACACAGATTTAAAGCATATGGGTAAAAATGAATGTTAGTATAAACATACGGCAACATTTTTTTTCCCTTCAAAAAATCTCAGAGAAGAAACACTTCCCCACCAAAAAAGTTATTTTGGTTTAAATTATGAAGCCATTTTTAATAAGTAATCTTTTTTACTCAAGAAAAAACATTCGTATAGCCTCAGAAATCTGTTTCATTTCAGTCTTTGTGTAAAACTGCACATGAGAAGTATATTTATAAAAGAAATACCAGACTGTGAATTATTTATGTCATTGTAGCACATATACAATAAATGAGGGCTCACTGGAGATCGACATTATCTTACATATGTAAAGGTTGAATTCTGTCCCAAAATTATTCTAAAAGTTTTCTAATTGAATCAGATTTTAAAGTCTCAAAAAGCATTATTTCGATGTAATAACACTGTATTACCTCTACTCTGGCAAAACAGAATCTAGCTTTTTACCAGATGTGCTACCGACTCTAAAAACCTACCCTGAAAGTTAGTTTTCAAATACATTGCTCTTGGACTGGGGATCAGTTCTCTTCTATTGAAGTTAAAGGAAGGCTATGAGGACTCAAATCTTAAGCTTCTGGTAACGTTCACCCCAAAATGGGAAACTAGAGCTTTATAAATCTGCAATTCACAGAAGTTTCAAGAACAAAAACAAACAGGTTGAAAATATACTAATGAGGAGAAAAACCAAGGTACATAGAAACCCAGCTGCAAGACTCTTGAGAGTGTATTGGAAACCTTAGGAACAAAATGCAAATTACTTCACTTTCTTCGCAATCTGACACTCTCGGTTTTATATTTAATATTTTACGTCATTGCTCTGTACGAGTGTTCTTTGAAGGTGTTGCGTCTGCCAACGAAATTGAAAAGATGTGTAAAGAAGAAACACGTGAAACTTTTAAACGTCTCTGTAACAAAAAAAGAGCCCAAGCTATCGATTTCTAGGGTGAAAATTAAACAAGTAGATCATTTTAAAAACTTCTTGCAGTGATGGTGTTTGATATAACTTTCAAAAAAATATCTTGTTTTAGGAAAAATTTTGAATAAAAATGTTGTACTGAGTTCAGAGTGCTTTTGAAGCCCAAAGACCAACTGTTCAGTTTTAACAAACCAACAATGTCTGTTCATTTTGCCCAAATCTTTTCAGCTTAAATATTCACAATGTGCCATTATTACTGAATCATTATCTGCCTTTAGCTCTGACAACAGCATCATACGGGCTATGAAAGGCTCCTTTCTTCTCATGATTAGGCCCTAAAACATTTCCTCATCTTACAGTGCTTTTCGACTTCCCAGAATGCATTGCTCAATCACAGTGCTGAAATTAACTGTATGCCACTCTTATTTATCGAGAAAAGAATAATCAAGTACTCCAAACCATGTCATGGGTCGCCCACAATTTTATATCAAATTTCAAGTAATAAAAATATTAACCCTTTCTGGGCACTAATTTTTTAAAATCTCCTGTTTCTCTTTACTTGTTAGGCTGTGTCTCACACACACACAAAATCAAGTTTGGATTTCTAATGTTCTCTATAATATAGAGCTTTCACAATGAATTCGAAATGTCCATGGAAGGAAGGGCTATTCTTAAAGACCTATCTGAATTTTTAAAAGTAACTTTTTATCAGAGCCTTCTTCAAACTTAAATTCCTCTCTTCTTTGCCTAGGAAAGTAGGATTTCCTTCCACTTCTAGAAATGTGCAGTGTGAAACTGCTGCAGATTGTCTTTCCGAAAGCAGGAAAGAGAAAGAAATAAAAGCCCTGGGATTAAAACATAGAGAAATGTCCCAATTCCAGAGTAATTTTGTTTATACCACTAGATAGCACTTTGTCCTCAATAATCATAATCTTATTAAACAGAGAATGTGAGTAATCTTTTTACATATGCCTTTCAAATATGTGTGATTCCAATAGGTATTATTTTAAAACACAACATTATAAATTAAATTGGCCAATCCTCAAATATTATTAAATTGATTATTTTTATATTGGGGAAGCTATATTCCAAGTACTTGGTGAATTTAAAAACAGATTACATATCAAACACCACAGTTACAATAAAATTAAAGGATATGCATTGGGTAAACAAAAACAGAAAGCACAGAAAATAAGGAAAAAGCTATGATTGTACTCACATTACAAATACTTGTATGAAAAGGGATGGGGATATTTAACACATGCGGATTTGTATTTATTTGTTTTATACCTTCAGCCAGCAGAAGAATGTAAATAAAAACACTTTTTAAACCTCAAAGATACTTACTAACCCATGCATACATTAATCATTCATACTGCATGATTATTGTTCAGTATTTTCCGCAATAACAAATTGGAGGGTGTGGGGGTTATTGTGGGTTTCAGCAAACCACATTCTATTTAGGCAAAGCCAAGTATTAAAGAAAGGCCTAACTTGCCAAACCAAGATAAATACATGCCATTATTATGATTACATAAAAGCCACTGTTCTCAGCGTTACAATTTCTCTTATAATTGGCACTATTATAATTAAATGGATTCATATGTTTACAATTCTTCTTTGAATTGTTAAGTGATTTAGCAATGATAGTGTCTCTAATTTCTTTTAACTATACTGACAGACTTCACTTAATCAGTGGTCTAAATACCGCATTGCCACAATAAATTAGGTAAATACCCAGTAAGGCCTGAATTGCTATTGAGTTTAAGTATGTTATAATAAGGTAGCAAGTAACTTCTCCAAAGCCTGCTGCTGGACTAGCCCACAAACCCACAAATTGGAGGGGACAGGGTAAAGTATTCCAATGGCATTTAAGATATCCTATGAGGGATAGAGAGATGTGTGAGCAGGGAAAAACACACACATACAGTTAAAGCCTCAGAAGTTTGGAAAACAAACAGGAAGTAAAAGATTATTTTAAAAATATAAACATAATTATTGTGAATTTTGTGGCCCCTCTTCTTCCCTAAGACCCAAGAAATTCTTCACATCTCATCAGGGAAACAGTGGCATAAACATGCTCCCATATACTGATGGAAAATGCCAATGGAATATACCCTAGTTTACCTGCCATCCTGAAATGGACACTATTATGCTTTGTTCTCTTAGCGAAAATAATGTGAGATCACTGGTATTTCCTTAAATATAAGATAACCATAAGCTTAAAAATTAGATTACTCATGCAACACATCAAAACTATATAACTAACAAATGTTTTTAAATTGCTTTAAAATAACTGAGGTTAGTAGTTTGAAAAATCATTTTTACAAAGTGTGCAAACAATAAAGTATAAAAGGGAAGAACTGACCAATTCCATACCACTCAGTTTTATCTAAAAGAAAAAACCTTCAATCACAAGTAAATACTGCTTTTTTTTATAAAGATGATCTATAAATACAAAATTGGGATTGTGCTCTGTTGATATTAATTGCTATGTTAGTTATAACAGCAAAAACCTGCGAACAAACTCAGTCTCCAATGCAGAACTGATTTCATAAATACAGGTCTATCTATATTATGAAATATAATGCAGCCATTAAACACAATGCTGTGGGAAAATGTACGCTGACAGGGAAAGGTGTTTGTGGTATAGTATTCCATTTTTAAGGAAGATTTTTAAAAATACACACATATCTGGAAGGCTAAACCCCCAAATAGCACAATTTTAATAATGGTTTTCCCTAGGTGATCTTTACTTTCTTTTCCCCTAGATGATTTCATTTTCTCCTCTTTACTGGATGCATGATGCAAATTATGACAATGGCAGATAAATCTTATAATAATAAATAGAAGTAAGTTTTTGTTGTTTTTTAAGAAGATATTATGATACGAGACATTTGTGCCCTAGGCATTTAAATCACTTCTATCACATTCAATCCTAATAGTAGATGCCTTCTGGAAACGTTTGTAAGTTTTTTGGTGCGGGCTAATGCTAATCACTACTTACTAAATTGTGTTACATTTCTAAAGGCAACAAGAAAGAAAAGTTCAAAGACAAAGTAAATACAGACTATTACTAGATTACTGCCACGAAATTCTCCTCTAGAAAAATTAAGTAAAAAACGACCCTTAAAATTTAAAAACTGGCAAGAAGTAGACTGAGAGCCATAAAGCTTATGCTACTTCAAGGATACATACTTTAGTCGGCACACCTAGTTGAAAAGTATACGATAACGGGGCTCAGTTCATAAGAAGCAAGCAAAGTCAGTCTTTAGTAAAATTTGGTATTCGGTAAAAATTGAAAATAAAATATAATGGATATGCACAATTAAGACAAAATTGGCTTTTTCCCTTTTACATTCTTTGACATTCTAAATGATGAATGAGAACCCAAAGCTGTCTGGTTTGGTTTCCAAGTTTCAGTGGAGACACCAAATTTACAGCCAAAATGAAGTCAAACTCTCTATCTCCTACAAATTCAAAATCCTTTGAAAAATCTTCTAAAGATGGCTTTAGAAAAACAGCAATTCTACTATACACACTTTCTAATGCAGATTAGATGAGAAACTATGGGGGATCATGTGGTGAGGAAACAGAATGCCCGGACCTGTATTTCTATTTGATATTCATCATTTTTGATGCTTGAACACTGACAAAATTACTGAATTTCCTTGTTCTCTCTCACCTCTTTCTCTGGACAAAACACAGCTAATAACTCTAAAACAATGTCCAGATGTGTACTAAAAGCAATGAACTAATACTTGGAACACATAACAATACCCTAGACATAATAGTTGTTCAATATTTGCACACCGGTAAATAAAGTGAATGAATGAAGTTTGATGGCAAGTTTACAGAAACCATAAAAAATGCACAAGAGAGGGAAAGAATTCTACCAGACATCTGAATTGTGCTCAGAACGAAAGCAACCAGGCAACCACTAAAACTAACTTTGCAGAGGTACTAGGACTGACTGTATTATTAACAATGTTTAAAATACAATAGACATAAACAAACCCACAGGTACAAAAGAGCTATTACAGGAGAAGACCAGTAAGGCTGATAAATCTAATCAAGGCAAATACAATCTTAGGTCTAACTCACAAGTCTTCATGATTTCTAGCTACATACATGATAGATCAGTTCAACGACAGACTAAGAATTGGCTAAATCTCTAGTATTTTTCTCAAACTGGCCAGTGTCCAAATATGTGGTCGTATGTGTTATTCCTAATTTTCCCAGCTGTAACTAGGACACTTCACAGCAAAAGACTTCTTGCTGTGGGTTTTCTTAACCCATGTGAATCTTCCATAGATTATTCCCCCTTTCTTCTCCCAAAGAGGGGCTGAAGGACAAGTGGAGCTAATCTTTTGGGCGATGGCATTCTCCATGCCTATTTAAATAAATAAATAAATTTCAAATAAACAGAGGTTCGTGGTTTAAGGTATATTCCACACACCATGATTCATGAAATGATCATTTTGACATCATACCCTTTTAATGCTTAAGAAAAAAAACTCTAATATTTTTTACCCATGGTATGAAAACATAACATTATTATGTCATTATAGTCACATATTTTAGACATTATATGTAATATGAACAGTGTAATCAGTTATCCATCCCTGGTTTGGGTCTTTCATAGTGTCATGGCAGAGCGTGCCTTGACTTCCCATTCCTGAATGTGCTAAGGAGTCTCTGTGAGCTTGAGGTTCATAAAGGCCCAGTTTCCATTAGCATAAAACATATAACAATAAATTCCTCAACAGATATCAATAGCAATATGTATATTCTTGGACCAAAAAATGCAAACAGAAGGTTATCATTAGAATCAATACTAAACTTTTGGAGTCCCGTAACTCTTTTGGAAATGATGAAAGTCATGGCCCCTCTTCCCAAGAAAACACGTACACTCACAAACACAAACCATTTTATGCAATAATTCAGAGAGTTCTCAGATATTCTGAATGCGGTACCCAAATGGAGGTAAAGAAGCCCCAATTCAATCAGAAAGCTCCCAGATGAGGTTTTAAGCATATCCTAAAATTGTAAAATATTCAGAGGGGCAGAGGCAAAGTAAGACTCCAAATGTGCTACCAAAAATGAGTGGTCCCTTAATTACAGAATATGTATTTGTAGAGTTAGAGATGCGTTTTTCTGTTTTAATTACTTAAGCAACAATGAGGTAAATACGTTTGGCAAATACTACTGAAGTAATAAAATCCATAAACATCCCCACCAGCCTTCCCCTTAAGCTTTTGCTGAACAAGAAAGAAATCAACGTTTATTAATATCTTCTATGTGCCAGTGACTGTGTTAAACACTTTCAGACATTACCTCATTTATTCTTGGTAACAATGCCACAATATAGATATTATCTTTGTAGAGTTTGAAGAAATTGAGGTTAACAGAAAATAAGAAGCATGCCTGAAGTCCCAAAGATCCTAAGTGGCAGAGCTCGGACTGAATGCAATGTCTGATCTTCAGCCTTTATTCTCTACATTTAGGAGTTTATAAACCACTGAAGTCAAGTTTGTTCTAAGCTAATGCTATTTCAGTAAGCCTGAGAAACCTTTCCTCTCCAAAATAAAGGTTAGTCATGTATGGGGTTGTGAGGCAAATATTTCATATCCTCCTTTGACCTGTGTCTCCAAAGTTCTATTTCCCAATCTTGAGCTTTTCCCAGCAAGATCTAGCTCAGGTCCTATGGGACCATCCCTTCCTGACTTTAGCTCTGTCATGGATTATTAACCAAAACTTGTACTCCAGAGCAGCTCTTAAAACACAGCTAAAAGAAAGCCAAAGAGAAAAAATATACATAGATCACCTGTTCTAACCATAAATTTTATAATTACTTATAGTTCTCTTCCGTGCATAATTATGCATATTAATAGAGTTCATACAATAGATACAAGCTACTTCAAAGTTTAATCAACCTCCTTTTGAGAGAATATATACACAGACAATTAAACAAAATAGGACAGTAAAGATTATTACTACACACTGATACCAGAGATAGTACATGAATAATTACACCAAACATTTGTCTCTGAAGCAATTAATTTGCCTGAGCAATCAATCATGTCTTGTTGAATTGATCAGTTTTCTAAAAACTAAACCGAGTATCCAATTCAGCTGAAACCGTGAAACTTTTTCAAGTTTCCAGAGCCAACTGGAACAACTTCCATGTTTCGCCATGACATTCTATCTACTCCTGGTCACCAGAATAAGAAATAAATGCCTTTCTTTGAAAGTCCTATACTCATCTTAATTTTTTTTAACTTGGAGGTTGTGGAGGTGATAGGAAAAAAAAACCCTAGAACCACAGCACTGAATTTGGCATCCCAAGAAGTTAAAAGCTATCGAGGTTATGTAGATGCATCTTTTTCCCAGAAAAGATTATACAACAACAGCACTGGATTATTACCCCATCCTCGGAGTCCTACTAGAAATGAGGGCCATGTATCACTGAGACCTCCATACAGTGATGCTTACTGAAGGCCTAAAGGCTGATGGAGTGAATGGCCAATGAACCAAGGTTTAATGGTGCCAAATAGCACTGGTAGAGTGCAGCAGCACTGTGCAAAGTTTATAACCATCAGTATTTCTCCTTGCACTTGGCAACGCCAGCACTCTGGGGGGATTATCGGGTTCTCAGTAAATAAGCAATCGCATATAGCAAAGGGCCCATTTGACCCAAGCAAGGAACATATGTGATGCCCACATGTGCCTAAGTCCGCATGTCCTCCTGTTTAGTCTACCTGCTCGGGGTGGGAATGAGCCTGGCCGAGCAGAGGGCAGAATCTGATTCTGAGTCACATGGAAAAGGGACGGACAAGTCATGAAATACTACAGACCATCATGTTACTGAAATAAGGTAATAAACAGCTGTTTTTGTAGTGACCTGATTCACACAGGTAATATAAAAAAGGAAGTCATTTACAGGTCAGATATTATCATCCTCAATTGCTTATGGCTTGACAGAAGGAGAGCTGGTTCATCTCACCCACTTGAGAAAGTTACACTTCTACAAAGATGGTGAAGTGTACTTTAAAAGCCTCCAATGTTCAGTGGTCCTTATCAGAAAGGACCTTCTATTGATCAGCTATGGAGGAACTGAGTTTTTATCAGTGGAGTTGTCTTCTGATTTCTGTTCTAGGTTTGATCTGTTACCTCATTCTAAATGTGTCTAATGATGTCTCCTTTTTTTTTTTTAAAGATTTTACTTATTTATTTGACAGAGAGAGAGAGAGATCACAAGTAGGCAGAGAAGCAGGCAGAGAGAGGAGGAAGCAAGCTCCCTGCTGAGCAGAGAGCCTGATGCAGAGCTTGATCCCAGGACCCTGAGATCATGACCAGAGCCGAAGGCAGAGGCTTTAACCCACTGAGCCACTCAGGCACCCCTCTAATGATGTCTCCTAAAGAAAACTTATGGTCTTTTGTCTTCAACAGTAGGTGACTTTCATGCTTTTGTTTCTAGCACAGGAAAATTTGGAACATGCTTATCAAAAATTTATAGCATTACACAATCAGTAGTTGCAGGGACATGGTCTCATGAGAATTTCCCAGCTGTGTTACAAGTGACAGAAACGTACGTATGTGATAGAAAAGATTTTATACCTCAAATAACGGTATGATCATTTGTAGAAGTTTGGCAATGTGGAAGACTCTATCAAATGTACTTTGTAATTCTCTGCATTAAAAACACATTTTAAAGCAATGCTATACATTCTGTCCAGATACTTTTTTTTTTCAGTTTTAAAAGAAATTTACTCACTGAAAACCAGTGAATTTTAATAAATACATCACTGCAGCCCAAGTCTTCTGCTGAAGGCTCCAGACATGTCATAGTACTATCCGGTTTTAAGAAAGAGGAAAAGTATATCTCTTGGCATTTTCAGTGCTTTGCAAACTTTATCGTAATAATATAGAAGTTAAGCCTTAGGGAGCTAAGAAAGTTTATAGGAGTTTAGGCCGATTTCACAAATGTGCTGATTTTAGCAAGCAAAGTATATAACTTGGGTGCCATTTCCTATATTGGCTATGGAAGTATTAAATAAAATATGTATTTACAAAACATCTTGAGCTCTGCTAGAATGCCAAATATGAGATAATAAAAGACAGGGAGGTCCTCAGAAAGCTAAGCTTAGCCAACAGTATACTTCACAGGCGACAACGTGGGGTCTAGGGACAGAGATCACATCTATGCCCAGATTCAGAAGTGACAGTTTAGTAATCTGGGAAAAATCTCTGAAATTCCCAGAGCCTCAGTTTTATCATCTGTAAAATGGAATATGATGCTGGTGATCACGGTAAAAATACTAATAGCAGTTTATTTTCCTCGGTGAGCAATTATAACACTCAGATAAGATACGTAAGCCAGTTTGCAAGCTGTTAACTGATATGCAAATGTAACTTCTTATTAGCCCAACCTCTAACTTCCATCAGCCACACACCACTCCCTGGCTCCTGGTCCCAATTCCCATCACAGAGTTCCTACACAAGATATTAACATAACTCTTACTTTCCAGGATTTTTTTTTTTTTACTTGCAAAGCTAAGGGTGGGGCTCCAATTAACTCAAGTGGTTCAATCCAAACTAAAAAAGCAATTTCCAGCAAGAAATATCCTGATCAACTCTAGCAGAATACAGGAGTGAGCCCCACTTCTGACCATGAGGTAGAATTCTCTCTCTAATGCCATCCGCAAATTTGTCTCTTTTAATCACCTGTCCACGCAGGCCCAGGTGGAGTCAGGAAATGACGCCCTCTGCACACCGGGAAGAAAAAAGCCCGATCACGGCTGACCACCTGCAGGTCAGGGTTTGATTAGGAGCACCTCCAAACTCCCATACTTCCAATGAAATGCAGTGGTGCCGTCTTCTAAGTTGGGCAGGTCAGTAGTTTGATTCTTACTTTCGCGGCCTACATCCTTCCCCACTCGAGTGGTGAAACATGATCGAGCCCTACCCATGCCTGACGCATGGGCAGGCCTCATGCTGTCCGACCGGCGGGGGGCGGGGGGCGGGGGGCATCACCCGTGGGCAGTGTGAAAGAGCAGGGGCAGCTGGGAGAAATTGAGCAATGTGCACTCTGACCGTGTTTCAAGCCACCCGAATTGCAAAGCTGTTGGTAAATGCTAAAGGGAAAAGGGGATTTTACAGCCCCTTTATGAAACCCCTGATGTCCTTTCCAAGAAACTATACCCTAGCAATAATAAATATTCAGCATGCAGTTATTTGGTATCAAGGGCATTTTATCCAAGGAAAACAATAAAATAAGATCACCACAGAGCTGAGGTCCTTCAAACTCAGGTTTGACTTAGGTAGAAAACAATGCCCAGGTGACAGGGAAGATTTAAATGACGTTATCATCAACTTGAGATGAAAATAGAAGAAGGACAAAAAAAAAAAAAAAAACACAGGCCCATCAGGAACAAGAGTATGTACACTAGCTCGTCCTTGGAGGTCTGGATTTGCAGTCTGTCCCACGGGAACACCTGTCTTCACAACCCTCTTCTCCTGTTGACATTGGAACATTCACACATCATCTGTGGCAGGCAGTCTGGGTCTCTAACTAAAATGGTCTCCGACTCTGGAGCACTAAGCAATTGCTTAGTGGAGCAATTGAGTCCACTAAGGACTGACACCTTAGTGGACTCAATTATCAACTGCCCACCTGAAATTTCTAAGGGTCTCTATCAAAGTATGTGAAACGGCTGGAGGAACCAGAAACATTTTTCACCTGAGATAAAAATCTACACCCAGCCACACTCACACCATGTTAAGTTTGAAATTTCATTATTGTTGTTCTGGAGATTATGCTTTCCTGTTTTTGTTTTTTGCTTTTTTATGGGTTTGGTTTTTTTGTTTTTGTGTTTTTTGTGGTTTTTTTGTTTTTTTGTTTTTTTTATCTTTCTTTACCTTCCTTTGCACTCACTGAAACTGATGGAACGCCGTGAGAGCACAGCAAAGTCAGGGAAATGCTGGAAAGGGGGAAACCGTCAGGGAAGAGCTGTGGCAAGCCTCCCCAGATGCCTTTGCCAGGTCACCAACGGTGAGCGGGCCACAGTGTGAAGACGGCCAGGGAAAACTGTACACTTGAGGAAAAAGCTAATGCAGCTGCCAAATTGAAAATAAGTATGGTCGACTTTCAATTATCCCAAGTGGTTTAACCACACGGCTTCCTTCTTCCCACCGCCCGACCTCAGTCTGGGCTGCGACCCAGACACTGAGCAGGGTGGGGGTCTGCGAGTCTGAATGGAGTGTCTGTGTCTGAAGGTATGGTCCCAATCTACGGAATTGTGAATTCTCTTTCATGAACCAAGCTACAAAGTTCTCTTTGAACAATAGGGACAATTGCAGTATCTAAGAATGGATATTGTTAATAAAAGCTATGTTACACACCTTCTTTCAAATGTTATATAAAATTAAGTTCGGTAACATGACAGGCAGATGCTTAGTAGATGAAAGAAGGAAACTATAAATTTCGTTCATTCATTCCTTCACTCGTTCATGTACTCAAAAAGTTACACTAGAGCCTTACACGTTATGTGTTGGACGCAGTCTCGGGCACTCAAGACAGAGAGGCGAAGACAATTCAGTACCTCCTCACGGGACTCACAGTCCACACTGGGGATGAAGCACTGAGAATTCAGAAATCATGCTTTCTACATCTAAAACATCCTTTTAGGCCAGTATTTCACTGTCCTTGAAAGAAATGTAATTTATTTGGCAGCTCTATAGGACAAGAGGCTTTACTGCATGTGTCTCAAAGGTGACATTTAAAGAAATTTTCACAGGGGTAAAGGTGAGGTTTTAGCAGTAGTGGAGGCTGTGTTGGACGTCCCACCTCACCTGGGCCCTTGAACGCAGAAAGTCAGTTTCTGCGTGTCCCTCTTCTGAAAACAAACTTCTATTTTAAAACCATCACCCCTCCTTTAAATCTCTCACAACCAACCCCCGTTTTCCTACAACATAGCCAACAGCCCAATTTGCTCATTCGAATTCACACCCAAAGTGTGTATGATTAACAAAGACTAAAATCCCCACTGGGGTTTTCCCCTTTTTAAAAAACAGGCCCCTTTCCCCAAAAATCTCTACCTGATGGAGGAAATGGGGGGAATCATGCTTGGTTGACAGGAATATTTCCTCCTGTCACTTACTTACTCTAGATATTTATGACCTACATTCTAAAAGAAGTTAATTTAGGCTCTCAAAAAAATGGATTTGGGGCACCTGGGTGGCTCAGAGGGTTAAGCACCCAACTCTTGATTTTGGCTCAGGGCATGATCTCAGGGTTGGGAGATCAAACCCCATGTTGGGCCCCATGCTGGGCGTGGAGCCTGCTTAGGAGTCTCTCTTCCTCTCCCTCTGCTTCTCATTGTACCCTCTGCTTGCATAGTCTCTCTCCCTCTTTTAAAAAAAAAATTGGGTTTCTTTGTTTGTAAAATGGGAATAATGATAATAAGACTTCAAAGGTTGTTGAGCAAATTACGTGAGATCATTCATCATGAAAGCATTTAGCTTGGTATCTGTATTTTTAAAAATAAGCTGTTACTATTTGTCATCATTTAAGTATTATTACTGTTAAATAGTAATTTGGCAATTTCTTCTTTAAAAAAAAGATTTCATTTTTTTTTAACCAGGGTATTTTTTATTTTTTTCCCCCCAAATATGTTTATTTTAATTTTTCAGTATAAAAGATTTCATTTTTAAGTAATCTCTACACTCACCATGGGGCTCGAACTCACAAACCCGAGATCAAGAGTCATATGCTCTATCAACTGAGCCAGCTGGATGCCCCTTGGCAACTTATTCTAAACTGTAACTAACCACTGATTCAGAGGGCGAGACAATCATGGAACCAAAATTTTCTCAATATTATTAAAGCTTCTCAATGACTGGGAAACACAATTTTATTATCATACCACCGTAAGCCTCTCATCAAAAAATGGGTACTGTTTTTTTTTTTTAAGCTAACAATATGCAATTTACTGCAAAACCTTAGAATGTTCTAAATGCAGAGCAGCATTCAGGAGAGGATATCTTCAGGCTCTAGAATGAGAGAAAGAGTGAGAGGGATTGTGAGGGTGTGTATGAGTATGAGTGTGTGTGTGTGTGTGTGTGTGTTATGGGGTAAGTTCCTTAAAAGAAGTCACAAATAACCAAGCACAATAATTCTGGAAGCCCAGTTTAGTGAAGGGAAAAAAAAAAAAAAAAGCCTATCCCTTAACCAACCAGACACATGAACAACCAAAAAGTCTCTGAACTTACCCATTTCAGTTCACTCAACCAGGGAAGTAGGAAGAAGGTTATACTAAGATACCAATAAGCCACAAAAGTGTACAAACTTCCTTCCTAATACAGCATACTCCTTGCAATCTATTTCCTTGCTTGAAATTTATTGCTATAAATACAGAGCATGAAAAATGTGAAATGATGCCAGTTCAGCCATCACTTTGGCCCTGATCCTTTGCTAAATTTATGCATCTCTCTAGCTTGTTTAAATGCCAAAGAGCTAGGCAAACTAGAAGAATATTATGCTCTTCCCTTCAGTAAAGAAGTCCACCTGAGTAATGCATCCAGATGGAGACGTGGAGCCCAGGGAAAAGGAATAAAAACATTCACTTTGCAGATGAGAATAACAGGTTTGAGGTGTCCAATCAGGAAGGATTACAATAAAATAATCTCTTAATACAATCTTTGGAAATCTTGCACATTTCCCCAGCTGTATTCATTCTTCCAGTCTTTGTACAATAATGGATGGATACACACATGCGTGTGCACACACATAACAGCATAAGGTATGATTCAGCAGAAGAAAAGCCAGAGATGCATGGACCACACTAGAAAGCATCTATAAATAAATACAGAACTCAATAAAAAAATAGTTTTTCGTGATTCGGTACTGTGATAGATGCTGCAAAAATTTGTATATGCTACCGATTCTCAATTCTCTCATGTTTACGTGCCTCCCTCCACATTTAAAGATAATGATAATAACTTAAGCCCTAATGAGAAATGTTCAGGAGGAAAAATTACATTCAAAACTTAGGCTTGTGCGGACTAGTCTTTTTTCTGAATACAGGAACACCACAATACAGCACGACTGGGTTGTTTTCTTGCCCTTCTTACCTGCCACTGGGGCAATCAGAAGATTTCCTTTCAGTTTGCCTACCTTCCCTCTACAATCTTATTCCACATGAGAAACCACATTTCCCACAGCAGAGAGGAGGGAGCCCTGGGCTGAGGAAACCAAGGCTATTCCATTCTTCCCTGTGATTCTGTCATCCTTACTATCACGTCTATACACTTTGCCTGGCTACCATCAGTTTCCGTCCAACAACAGCTGGCCTCAGCGTGAGAAGGTCTCTGAGGATCTTACATATATATTTATAATCGTGAGTATCTACCATAGTGCTCTGTACAAATAGAAAAAGATCTGGAAGGAAATATATCAGGGTATTAATGATAACTGTTTTTAGCTGATGGAACTGTGTATGATTTCTCTTCCTTCTATTTCTCTATGTTTTCCAAATGATCTACAATAAGCTCATATCACCTTTTATTTAAAATAAAAGCACTTAAAAATAAAGACATCAATTTTGAGCCTAGGTACGTACTATCCTCTGTACTTTGAAGGCTCCCTGATTCTTGCTCTCAAAGAGATTATATGGAAAAAAATGAGTATTTTTAAAAAATGATTAATATACAAAGACCTTTTAGGGGAGAGAAAACTACTTAATCCTAAATGATTAATGATGGATTCAAGAAAAGCAAATCTGGACACGAATAACTGCTTGTATAGAATAAACAGGTTTCAGTTTCTCCAAAATAAAATATGTAAATTGGACAGACAATGCAACTCTCTCAAGAGAGAGCTATTTTCCTCGGAAAAAACAACTTCTACTTAATATCATTAGAATGCAATATGTCAATTTCTGAAAAGAAGAAAAAAGAAGAAAAGAAAAGAAAAGAAAAGAAAAGAAAAAAGAAAAGAAAAGAACTTGTGTTTTTCAGTTTCCAAGCTCTCTTAACTCAGGAATACTCTGGGGTCCTTTACCCAGGGCTACTCCAAATGCAGCAGGAAATTCACCCCCTTCCCGGACAACATTGGGAATGACTTCTCTATCTGGCTATCTAATTAAGGGGTTATTATCATTATGAACCTCATTCAGTACTTTCTCCTAAATGTCTCATAAAATAAGTAGCTTTCCACTGTCCACTAATAATCACCAAGAAACCAATCATATCGGAACCCTTTTTAAAGTCTTAAATCTTTGACTTTTTTAGACATGTTTATTAAAATTTTTACATCATATTCAATCATAAAGCTTAATCTGTGTTTTATGAAAATGAACAATGGGAAGAAAAACCAGGGCAGCTTTGTTAATACGAGAATAATAGCAAGCCACTTATTACATGTGATAGATCTTCCATGCAATGTCTTATTTAATCCTCCTACCAACCCTATGATAGACGGCTATTAATTTACAGACAGCCGACTTGTCTAAGGTCACAAAGCCCAGCTCCCCACTCAGATCTTCTTAACTCCAAAGACCATGCTTCTCATATGTCAAACTGCTTCCCTCTGAATAAGAGTGGGAGTCAATTGTCATATGGTTTCACTTATTTGTAGAACATAAGGAATAGCATGGAGGACATTAGGAGAAGGAAGGGAAAATGAAGGGGGGGGGGACATCACAGGGGGAGATGAACCATGAGAGACTGTGGACTCCAGGAAACAAACTGAGGGTTTTAGAGGGGAGAAGGATGGGGGATGGGTGAGCCCGGTGATGGGGATTCAGGAGGGCACGGATTGCACGGAGCACTGGGTGTTACACGCAAACAATGAATCTTGGAACACAACATCAAAAACTAATGACGTACTGTATGCTGACTAACATAAAAAAAAAAAAAAAAGTGGGAGTTTGGGTCTTCTCAAAACTAAAACATAAAGCAAACACGAAGACAGAAAAGCCACCAGAATACTCTTTTCCTCTTCTTGCTTTTAAACCGCTACCTATTTCTCCTTCCTCTGCTGAGCTCATTCTTAGTCTGGCTCGAAGCGAGCTGCGCCCGGGCAGAACATGGCAGAAAGAATGGCGAGTTGGTCAGAATGTGCTCACCGCAGGATCTTCGGAGGCAAGACCTTACTGGCATATAAGAACAAGAGTTTGATCATAATGTGGTGAATAAAAAAAAAAAGAAAGGGATGATCAGTTGTAAGGAAAGCTTCGGAATAGCTAAGTGGTCTCCCCTGGCCAACTATTAAAGAAAGGAAGCATTTGACCGGTTCCTGCCACATCGCAGTTCTTTGAGAACACTCACATTTTAAAAAGAACTCGACGCACTGCAGATAGTGCCTTACCTTATCCTTTTATGAAAAGCTGAGTCAAAGGCACCGGGGTGGCTCAGTCAGTTAAGTGTCTGCCTTTAGCTCCAGTTATGATCACGGGGCCCTGGAATCGAGTCCCGAATCGGGCTCCCTGCTCTGTGGGGAGCTTGCTTCTCTCTCTCCCTCTGCCCCTCCCCACTGCTTGTGGGCACACACTCTCTCTCTTTCTCACACTCTCTCAAAGAAATAAATAAAATCTTTAAAGAAAATAAGAGTCCAAAAAAAAAAAATTTATTAATTTACGAGGCATACCACCTATCCGATATACCAAGTGAAACTTTGCTCAATTCTGTTTTCCTCAGCAAAACCCCACAAGAGCACCAAGATGAAATGTGCACCTTTCCCCCCCAATGATAACTCTTGGAATAGGATTACCATGGAACCATACTCTAATCTCTGAAAAGCTCGTGTGTGAATCAGTAAAAGGCCTATGGCCAGCAAAAGCAAAGGGAGGCAGGGCAGAGAATGCAGTGGGGACACCAGAGAACGCTTTTCATTCATGAATCACTTTGCTGTTGGTGCCACTTTAAAAGTCCCACTTCATAGAAGAGAGAGTCACGGGAATGCCATCTGGGCACATCTCAACAGTGCCTCTGTGGCCAAACATGAACGCTCATGGCTACATGGCTACATCCGTCCCTGGGCTCCCTCCGCAACTCCAGGCAATCAACCTGGCCTTCCCTGGCCTGGGACCACCCAGGTTGCTTTTCAGGGACAGTTGTCAGGTTGGGAGGGGAGTTGCATGTAAGTGGAATGAGTAAGTTTTCCAGGACAAAATCATGAAGCTGGAAAGGAAAAGAAAAAGGAAAACAGACATCACAGTTCAACAGCTTTAAGTTGTAGTCTTGTTTTTAAATTTAAAAACCATGAGGAAAGAACACATTAAAAATTGCACAAAATTTTGAAGGTCTTCTTGACCAACTCTTCAGTCCATTTCAGCTCCAAAATCTCTAAACCACTTCACCAGATTCGGGGTCCCCAGCTTGTCCACAAGCCTGATCCATTGTTGGACTCCTTTAGTTATTACAATGAGCTTCTTCATACTGACTTGATTTCTGTCTGCCCCTAACTCCCAGGCATTAATACTAGATATATACCTGCAGCTATCGAGAGCTATCACTTATAATAAGCTGTCAATAAGCTATCCCTTATTCTCTGATAAGACAGCTCTTCAAAACAACCGAGATGCTGGTCTCAATGCAAAGGTTTGTGAAAGCAACAATACAATATTGTGTGTGTGTGTGTGTGTGTGTGTGTGTGTGTGTGTGTGTGTGTTTTGCCACAGGTTTGGATTGGGAATATCATAATGGGCAGAAAATAATAGTTTTGAAAGACAAAGAGGAAAAGAACCGCTCTGTGACTGTCTTCGTTCTTTGCAAAAGTTAGTATCTAATATATTTATATTTATCTAGAACACACTTTGCATCTTTAAAATGCTTTCTGGTAACATCCAAAATAGAAAAGAGTCCATCTGGTCAGAGCACACACAGTAAAGGAGGAAATATGTGTCTCTGAGGTCACACTGACAAGAATGACCAAAATGGGGGGGAAAAATCTTCAGATTGGCTTCTAATCATGCTTAGGACTGGAAGAGATAACATGCCAGTCACTGGTTTCAGTTTAAAGCCCACAGAAGCCCAACCAGTTTTCTGTCCTGTCAAAGGCGAAATTGGGCTGATGTCAAGTCTTGCTAGCTGCCAAGGTAGTATCCATAGATTTTCTTCCTAATAATGGCCGATACCGAACTCTGAAAGAGTCTCAGCAAGAAACTGTGCATCCACTAGGATAAGATTCCATGTGTTGACAAAAAGACCGGTTTCAAATGAATACAAAATAGTGAAAAATAAAACACTTTTGTCCATGAAAGTTTTATATATATTATGAATTTGGGACCTAAAAAATCCTAAAAAATAAAGAGTAAAAACTTGTTGTAGGATGTTCATTGAATATTGTAAAACTGTGAATTGATATAAAATATTGAGATCTGTGTCCCCAGTGAAACAAACAGTGGACCACTGAACTTCTCAGTTCATTCACCAAACCTCTCGGTCGGTCCCGCCTCTTCTGAAAATCGAGGGTTTGAGCTGTGCCTGCCTCGCAACTTCCTGACCTTCAACTTCCACATTTTTAAAATGAAGAATTCAGTGGACAGATCATCTTCAGGGACTATACATTTGTGTGATTCTAAAATTTTCTGTATTTTGATATCATCACTGCCATACCTATGAGAAAGCCTCATTTCTGAGAGCTAGCTTTTCAGAAAATCTGTTAAATGAACTTTCAGAGAAACTGAAATGCTGCATTACATTTAGGCCAAGCCTTTCAAAAAGTCTTAGGCAACTTGGCATAACAGTAAGAGTATTAAAAGAAAACAGAAGAGTATAGACTCGGAGTTGAAGACTAGCTAGGCTCCAATCCAGTTCTCTGATGTATATACTAGCAGCATGACCTGGAGTAAACGGATTCAGCTCTTATGTTCCAGGTTCCTCATCTGTCGTATAGGAATAATAATGGTGTGGCTTCATGGGGTAGCCACTAAGGACATAAATGAATTGACAGCAAAATAAATTTAGGATTGATTGGCAATAGGCTTGAAACCAATCAATGTGTCCTAGCACTAAGCAAATTGTGTTTGAGCTAGTAAATACAACCTCAGTGCCTAGAATAGTGGGTACTGAGTAAACAGTTGCTGAGTGAATGAATGAGCAGACTCTGAGAGAAAACAGCTCTACCTAAATGTTTTCAGTATCACCCAATATACGCCAGAGGGATGCCAAGAACAAAATCACAGGCTGCAGCCGTCCACAACTCACCACCCGTGGTAGGTAAGAACAGCAGCTGAGTTTGTTCGACTAAAGGGAAGGTCCACATCCAATCTCCAAATAGATACATTATCTCCAATAACCACATTGACCCAAGGGGGCCATAAGGTGTACTAAGGAAGGTACAGTACGGTCAAACATCCACAAATAGAAATTAAATAAAATATTAGTGCATTTTTGCTTCTTTGTCTTTATAAGAAACGACACAGATACAAATAAAAGGAAAGTCACTTAACACATCACCTAGGATTAAACAGTAAAGGCACTTTTTTAAAAAGATGGTTCTCCTGCTATGTCTTCTATCAGGTCCTACCCTTTAGGGTCCTTTTCATGCACGCTCTAAATCCAAATTGATGTATGGGTCAGACTGACTATATAGAAAGTTCTGTGGCCCGGGACAACCTCCGAAGGTCTCAGTATGGATCAGCTCAAGCCTGAATAACTTGAAGTCCATCAGCTAACCAACTTCAGTTCACTAATCACAACTTACACTTCATCCTGATCCTTTGAGCCTATGCCAATGTAGATAAAAATGTGAAGAGAACAAACTAATCAGAGGTTCTTCTACACTAGGTCCACTTCGAGAGGGTCGTAGGAAAAGTGGAGGTCACTTTGATGAGAACAGTTTGGATGAAGAAAGGTCCCTATTCCAGTTCATCATTTCTTAAATTGCTGGTCAGCCAGTGGGGCAAAGAATAATAATAATAATAATAATAATAGTCCTTTAGAATTTATGGAAGGGGTATTCACAGGAACATTTGTAAAGAAATAACTTCTTCTTTGGTCAAAAATGAGCAGTCACAGGCCACAGCAAATACGCACACCTTAAAATCTACCCTGAGATATCGAGTCAAACAGTGCTGTTGGATCCTGGCAACTAGCCATGATCCTGGAGATGTACAGATTTCCTTAAATGTATCCTCACCGCTTGATGGCCTGGCTCTTACTGAAGTAGATTACTCTTCATTTTTTTTCCCCGTTCAGTCCACACGATAGGCATTGGCTATCCACCATTACAAAGAGCAGTCACATGCACTAAGAAGACAGGTCCAGTGTGGAAGACCAACTCTCATACGTTCAACGGCAAATGCAAAGCAGACTCAACTACCATAAGGCAACATAAGCCATGTGCAGTGGGTCAAAGGAAAGGAAGAAGGCCACTCAGGGCAGGCGGGGCAGAAGAAGAAACATGTATTCCTTATTCCACAAAAGGCTGGCAGCAGCTTGAAGGCTGAGCAGGAAGAACTGAGCACCCCAGTCATAGAACAGGCATAGAAAAAGGGGAGGGAGACAAGCCAGGTACAAAAGATCTATCTGTTTTGTAAATAAGGGACCATAGTGAGCAGTCTCATGTAACTTCATGCTTTAATTTTGACATGTACTCTTGAGCATTTGAAGTGTTATCATCTACACTGTCTCCCTATTAATAATATTACTGATAGGCTCAAACTATTCCTGAACTCATTCCAGCATAATTCCCCTGCCTGCAACATCTTTTCTACCCCCTGACTCCTTCATTTAGACAGGGCAGGCTTTAAAATGTGGCTCATGGAGAAAAGTGAAACCATAGGCACCAATGGTTCTCAGAATAAAAAACACATTTTGAAATAAAATAAAGGTTAAGCTCCCATACCAACAGACCTTGCTGGATCAGCAAAAATGTAGGTGTTACAGGAAATCGCTATATTGTGAAATCCCCATTTCACTCTCCACAAAATTGCACTATAATTCAAAATAAGTGAAGCAACAATTGGATGGATGACCAGTTTTTGTTGTTTACATAGTTTAATGCACAAATGTGCAGTTTCCATGACTTTCAGAGTGACGTGATTTACATGAGGCTTTAACAATAAATAAACTTGAAGTGCTGTATATAGTTAGCATATGGTGGAATTTTTAAGCAAAACTTTTTCTTCCACTCCCTGCAAGACATTTAAAATATCCTCCCCTATTGGGTTTTCTTTTTCTTTTCTTTTTTTTGTCTTTAATTTACACCCTGCTAATTCTCCTGTGCAAATATAAAATTTTTGTTTTATAAATAAAATTTAAGGGTGGAAAACAAATGTTCTTTACATATTAATGCCATTAATTAATCATTAATGTCACAATAACAACTACACATAGATTTTATAGATATTTGTAACTTAGCCATTCTAAAAGTTAGTCATAGATGCCACAAATACTTATATTACTCTGTAATAATTTATGGCATTTCCATAGACCTGTTATATATCATGCTTCCTCAACCAGCTGGCATGCCAAAATACCTAGAAAAGATGAACAGAATTACTTGCGCTAAATCCCCAAAACATACCTTCCAAAGAACAGACACAAACAAATCCTAAACAACGAATTATTCTATTGTCAATTTAAAAAAAAAAAAAAGACTTTTCCCTGTGACTCTTATATACACACAATCTTCCAGAGTCTTTTTTTTTTAATTTTATTTAATTATATGACAGAGAGAGGGAGAGATCACAAGTAGGCAGAGAGGTAGGCAGATAGAGAGGGGGAAGCAGGCTCCCTGCTGAGCAGAGAGCCCCATGCGGGGCTAGGTCCCAGGACCCTGAGATCATGACCTGAGCTGAAGGCAGAGGCGTTAGCCCACTGAGCCACCCAGGCGCCCCTAATCTTCCAGAGTCTTACTGAACATACTTTGACCAAGGTTAAGGTCATGTCTTTATTGCATCTTCCTCCCTTCCCCCAATTTCACCACAGTGCTTTCCTTCCTTTTCACCTACTTGAATTTTATTTAAGAGAATCTTGATCAAGTTTATGCCTACAGTTACTAGAGGGAGATAAACACTTTACGTCCCTCTTACCAGAAACAGAAAATATGGCACGAAGGCAAAAATCTCAATTTAAAGTCATCACTGACATCTATCCTCCTGGAATTTCAGGACAGATAATGAGTTTGCAATGCTAAGTCAGGTGTGACCTATCACATATCCAAGATGGGAGTCCAGCAAGAACTACAGTTTGATGTTCACTGACAAGCTCAAGAATGTGCTGGCATCTGATTTAAAAAAAAAAAAAAGGATTATTGGATTATCTTGCTATGATAGTTGTTGACTAAAATCACCATTAAGGAACACCAATATCCAAGTATTTTACTGAATACTCTTAATTCAGAAATTGCCACTGGAGCCGCTTGACAATTTCTGCTTTGTGCTACATTTCTATTCCCACCTGCTACAAATCTTTTACCTGAAATACTTTGTGTGGAAACTCATTAAAATGCTCTTGTGAAAGGAGAGCGCAACACTACCGCCTTCCCTTTGTCTAATGGCACAGGACCTCTATCATAAATTCATTCTAATTAAATTACGCTTCTCAAGGTGCTCCCTCTCATGCAATCCTTATGTAATTGTGCCTAATATTTTCTCCACAATTGATGTTACATTAAACAGGCTTTTACTACCTGCTATCCTCCTAATGGCCCTCACTCTCTTTCTTTTCTCTCTTTATTTCTTTTTTAAAATTTTTTAGCTCAAAGGAGACAGGAATTTGACACGACAAATTCTATTTTAAGAGTTTGCCTTGAGCTTTCATCAAGTTCTTTATAATTTTCTTAATGATACGTAATACACACAAAGACTCATACAAATATATCTCTTTGAACACCAGAGAGAGAGCATTACATTTTAAAGCTCAAAGAAAGAAAGAAAACAGGTCAATTAATGGGTCATTAGCCAGTTTCATCTGAAGCAGTGATGCTATAGGTGGGAGGATGTGTGGATGAAAATGAGAATTATGTACCTTACAAAAATTATCAGCAATCACTATATTTTCCATAGATGTAGGAAAGGATATGGATTCCTTCAGCTATCAGGATGTATCTCCTTCCATATGATACTTGGGGTTAAAAAAAAAAAAAAAGCCAAATCTGAGAATGTATGTGAAATCTTAATAGTATATCTTGGCTTATGTTGCAGACTCTCATCAGAACTTTCTATTTTTAAATAAAATGTAGAGGGAGTAGTTGTTTTCCCCTTCACACTCTGCTGTGTTTCAGCAGCCCTGTGGAATACATGGGAGTTTTACAAGAAATGAATAGTTTGTGGTTGAAAAGATTATAGATGATAGAATTTCATAACTTTGTTAAGTATGTAAATAACTTGTCTCGAGCCATAAGAAAAGCCACTTAACTGTGTCCTACCAGCTTCTAGTACCGTTACTATCATTGTTAGAAATATCACTATTAGCATTATATACATGATCAACCTTTTTTGGCTTTTTTGTTTACGTGTTTAGCTTTTCTTCATCCCTTCTTGTTATTACTGGGGAATGAGTATACATTAAATTATATGGTTGTGTTCAGTGTACAGAATATGTAAATACTCTACAGCCCTTGTTGAAACATGAGTAAGTGGAGAGGTCTTGTCTACCCAACATGACTGGTAGCTTTTTAAGGTTTGTGACAGTATTTTTTATTTTGGAGATTCCATACACCATTTCACAGCAGAAACTCCATCTATGTCTGCTGACTGGCAGATCAAATTAAGAGGGCAACTTATTTTATTTAATCAGGTGCTTTAAAAAGGTTTATGTCTTAATATTGGAATTTTCGATGTGGATTGATTAATCTTCCTTAAAACTAACTTCTTTTTCTGTGTCAGGTGTTAAATGTGACGATGCGTTGTAGCTAACATTTGCTGAGCACCTCTAATGTTCCAGAAGCAATATTCTGATGTTTCTGACATGGATTAACTCCTACTGTTATCCCTCTTGCACAGATGAAGAAATCGAGGCAGAGAGAGGTCAAATGGCTTGATCATAATCCTAGTAAAATGGGAAGCTGGGATCTGAACAACCAATCAGTCTCCACAGTCTATACTAACGACCACGCTGCCTCCTTAGGTAGTGTCCAGCCTCCTAGGTGGTAGAAAGAAGACCCTTTGTATGCCTGTTTCTATAGATGAATGGCCTCACCATTAACCACCAGTTAGTAAATAAATAAATAAATTCTATGACATGTATTTGATCAGCTATATATGCCTGAGCAGTGACATCTTTGGCAATAATGTCCTCCTAGAGCTTAATGTTGGAGTTTGTCAGAAATTTAAAATAAACCACAGGCGCATTTCCCCATGAGACAGCATGATCCCAACCCGGCTATAGCTGAAAATACCCCAGGCTCATCGTCATTGCAAATAGTGGCTACAACTCGATATAAAATGAATCACGTAGTTCCAGTTCAAATTCTCCAGCATATTAGCAGAATTTACCAAGACTACCCACAAATGCTTACACTTGGAGGTACACCTCACACCTAGGAAAGCTGGGTTAGAATAAGCTAGAGAAAAATTTCCGCCTTCTTCCCAGAAAGGAAGCAGTATAATCTGCATGGTCTCCAGTCTCGCAGATCTGGGTTCAAATCTCACCGCTATTGCATACCAAGTGTGTTAACTTGGAAAAGCCTCCTAAGCCAGCCCCAGTAATTTGTCGCTGAAGTGAGGATGCTAGCAGTTGCGATACAGGAGGGATGTTGTGATAATTAAATGAGGTGACATAGGCACGTTGATTTGGATTTGCCTTAGCATGATGTAAATGACCAATAAATGGCAGCTATTTGTAGATGATGTTTCCAACCAGTGGTATGTTGTTCTGCTTTAAACAGAGGCACCTACTTCCACAGAACTTTGCTATTACGGTTTTCCAGTAGAATTTAATCTAATCCCTTCTTAAAACATCCAACGTAAACAGACAAAGAGCTACACGTATATGACACAGAGGGAGGACAGCACAAAAGAAATACATGTCTTCATTAACACCACCTCACGCTGTCTAGTCCAAAGGGATAAATATTTAACATAAGAAACAAACTTCACTTAACAATTTTTATACTATGTTTAAGGGATAGTAATATTCACATTTTTTTTTTTTCAACTGAGAAAAGAAAGGTATAGACTGAAGCATAATCTATATAAGCCCCTGGTAAAACAGACCACATTTCTGGTCTTTAGAATTCTCACGGAGGCCACCAGCCACGTTTTCTCACACCCCTCCTTGTCTCTTAAAACAGGGACTATCCTTACCTCAAAACGGGAGGTGAGCGAATGACAGAAGGATGGGTTTTTAGTGGGGACAGGCCATTCCCCAACCCATGCCTCGGGATGGCGAACATAATACCCCCGAGTGATGAAGAAGGGGGGCAGGCTGGGGTGGTGAGGTCTCTGCCTTTTAAGCAAGCCAGCCAGCAAACACAAATGCATGCAATTTGAAATTTTAATTAGGGTGCCATGTGCTGGTGACATATGGCGACACACTGACAGCTGGGCGTCCAGGTTCAGGAACAGACCTGGGTTCTGAAGTCACAGTTGGCAGAAGCAAAGTTCTCCGCTTGTGCGCTAGGTGCTAGCATGCCTGGAAAGTGCTCTGCCAACATCACCCCCTATGCAGCACTGCCTTCCGCCGCTTGTAGACGCTGCCTGCCAGGGGCCGCTGCTGCAGTTCAGACACAGAGTGAAGAGCAAATAGCAAGAAAGGAAAAAGATTAAAACCCCCACGCCCCGTTTGCAGTTTCGAGCCAGAAAATATCCCAATAGCACAGCCCCTGGTTGTGTGTGTGTGTGTGTGTGTGTCTTCTCAGTTTCAGAGACCCTGGCACTTTCACAGAAAATCACCGTCGCACGAGGCGCTCCGTGTGTCTGGGATAGGACACATCAGGGCAGGGCGATTAAGAAGCGTGTTACCTGCTTCAAAGTCCATAGCATTAAGCCCTTACATAAAACTAAATATGATTTAAAAGTCACATTTACATAGATTAGAAGATGAATCACGTTAGCGAAGTATCAAGATGGAATAAAAACATTTTAAGACGACTTGTTAAGCATTAAAGGTCAAGTTGGCTAACTTTTTTCTGCTACCGGAATTTTTTTCCATGATGAATTAAATGCTGGTCAGTTTGACCTTTGAAGCCGAAGAAGTCATCTGAAAACGTCTTAAAAATGGGTTGATGAATTGCCTTGTGGCTTCTTCTTCCGCTTTGTCTTATCCCACCGTGCCTGTGTAGCCCACTAGACGTGGGGATAGTCCAAGTCGGCTGCTTCTAAGCAAGTCTAGGACCCACAAGAAAGAGGGTTTCCAACAGGAGGGTTTCCTAGCCAAACCATGTAATATTAAGAGAACCATTCTTTAGATCCTGCTCTACCGACCGACTCCTTCTGAGCTATAAATCTGAGCTAAAGAACCAGAGTAAGTAAATGTACATGCCGAACTGCACCATCTACAACTCTGTGGGAAGTCTGAGTTTCTAGCCAATAAGCAACAAAATTCTTCTGGGATATTACAAACACGAGGGCCAAATCCTTATCTCTTCCTTGCATTCCAAATACTGCTATCAAATCGGCCAAATGAATTTAAGGTAGAACTATCACTGAAGTGGAAATTCAAAATTCATCAATTTGATTAAAAGCCAGCAATTTACTGTTTCCTCCCATTAAATTAAACACAGACACACACGTACTCCTTTCAAGCTTTTTAAACAGGGTTGACATATAGGAGACTTCACTTTATATTTTACTACGGCTATTGTTATTATTATGCAGAGCAATTGATTTACAACACATTTTATTCACATTTTATTCTACTTCAACTTAATTTTTGGGAAGCAACAAAACAAGCAGAAGATTAACATCAGCCGTTTCAGGCTTCAGACAACACTGCTGCAAGCTGGAAAATACAGATACTAGAATTTACACCCTCTTGTTGTAAGCCCATTAACTAGTTTGGACAGCAAATATGCATCCTGCATACAGCTATCCTTAAAAAAATAAAGCTTGCTGATAAAAAAACACACAAAAAATACTGTAGCCTCCTATATATTAGCATGAGCTCTGTGCAGTAAAATACTACTGCTCAGTCATGGTGCCTATAAAATTTGCTCTGCACCAAAAAAAAAAAAAAAAAAGCACTAAAATGTACCTTTAAGAGCAACAGAAAAAAACCGAACGCGAATATTCTCGATCCTAGATCCTTTCCAAATCTATCTTAAACTAGCTTTAACTAGTTTTAATTTGTGGAAGGGTTCCACAGCCATGACCTAGGAGTTTACTGAGTAGCACTGGATACTGCCTTGGGGACACAAATTTTTTGTCCTGCTAAAATCTTCTATCAAATTAATTCAAATTTCTTGTCCAAATCAACTGTTAAGTACTGATTCCCAGCCCTAGGTTTTCAGGAGCACACAACAGCTATAATTCTCTCAAGATACAACTAAATTTCATTTAAAACCTACCTCCGCATCTACACACAAAAGAACATACCCGCAAAGCAAACTTAGGCTTAATTTTCTTTATAAAATTAAAAACTTATAGAAGTGTGAACTGTTGAGTTTAAAATACACTTTCCAATCAGTATTAGTAGAATCAGAATCTACATGTGGACAAATAAAGCAAAATCTATCCAAAAAGATCAAGATTCCGTTATAGAAAAAATTCATTCACTCGATAGGAAAAATCAGGTTCATTAAAAACTGTCAAATACAGTATTTCACGCAGCTTTATTTATGCATTAATTTTTTTCTGACAACACAACTAGGTTAATAAAAACTGAAACTGAATTCCTAGTCTCTGAATTTTTATAAAGTAACATTTAAAACAGACATTTCTTGTGGTTCTAAGTAATAGCCACTGTTAATTACATGTAAGTTTTCGCCAAATCTCAGAGAATGGCAAGTTACAGAACATTTACAAAAAATAAGTATCACCTTTCAATAGGCAGCCCTTTTATCAGAGGATAAAAATTCATAAGTCTCATGCAAAAGCAAATTGTTTACTGTTTAAAACACTTAAAAATACCGATAATATGGATAAGGCCATAAACTGTATTTTTTAATTTCTTAAACTTTTAGTGAACAAATACAACCCAAAATAAGAAAAAGATAAACCTACAGAGGCAGGTATGCAAGGAAGGGCCCAAGAACAATATTGTTTATGGGGGTAAATTATGGATTAGACCTTAAAATACAAAGGAGTCAAGAAAATTAAAGTGTAGGTGAAAGCCCTTTGTGTTGCATTGCACACACAAATCGCATATATCAGTCATTTTCTTAAGTGGCTAAGATGATATTAACTAACAGGGAAGATATGTGGGATTGCCTAAGACCCTGTGATCAGAGCAGTTCTGACAAAGGAACCTCAGCGGAACAAAGTTAACTTCCGATAAGATAGAACAGAAAAGGAAAATTGGTGGATGTGTGCCTAGAAGCCCAGTAACATCCACAGTGCAGACTAAGTAAGAATTAATGGCAAATATTTCGGTCTAGATTCCTAGCAAGCATTATCTTAAACGTGGCAGCTACAGTCAGAGGAGCATATGTGACGAGCAGCGGTGGTAGACGGGAGTAGAGGTGTACAGAATGGATTTCTCAGAGGGCTACAGAAAAAGAGCCAAGATTTTTAAAAGAGGAAATTGACAGGAACTTGCTATGGATTCTATGCTGTACTTGCTTAGCTATCTTTGAAACTGAAAGGAGTTCTAGTCTAGTCAGGGTATCTGGATTTAATCCAGATACACTCATTAAACAGTCCTGAGAACCCTAGAAATTAAGAGCTATGAGCGACTTGTCAATAAGAGGCCAGGAATAGGGCATTTTTAATTAAAAAGAGGAGTGACGAGCATGGTGTAGAAGAAAGGGCACTGAACTCAGACTGGCTTCGCCAGCTAGGCCCACCAACCACACAGAACCTGAACACAGCTCCGCCTCACTTACCAAAAATGGTGGCCCTGAAGCCTTCCAGCTCCAAAACTCTTTCTCTCTGTGACCCAATCTCTACTTGACTATGTTACTGGCTTTCTCTGAGAATAAAATAAACCTGTGTAGAAATTATTAAATGCAGGCGCCTGGGTGGCTCAGTTGGTTGAGCAACTGCCTTCGGCTCAGGTCATGATCCTTGACTTCTGGGATTGAATCCCACATTGGGCTCCCTCCTCAGTGGGGAGTCTGCTTCTTCCTCTAACCTTCTCTCCTCTCATACTCTCTCTCTCACTTTCTCTGTCTCTGAAATAAATAAATAAAATCTTAAAAAAAAAGAAATTATTAAATGCGATTTTAAAAAATACAGGAACGAGGGATGCCTGGGTGGCTCAGTTGTTAAGCAACTGCCTTCGGCTCAGGTCATGATCCTGGCGTCCCTGGATCGAGTCCCACATCGGGCTCCCTCCTCAGCGGGGAGTCTGCTTCTCCCTCTGACCTCTCCCTCTCATGCTTCCTCTCTCTCTCTCAAATAAATAAATAAATAAATAAATAAATAAATAAATAAATAAATAAATAAAATCTTTAAAAAAAATATAGGAACGATTATTACGACCTAAAGTTGACATAAGGGAGGGAGGAGTGCTTCAGCTGCCAAAAGGTGGACACAACTTGGAGACGATGTGATGCTTGGGCTACGGATGTCTTCGAAAAAAGAAGGGACTCTCTATTCATTTCAAAAAGACCTGTCAGCAATCCAAGATGCGGTGTCTTTAGGAGAACACGTATTTTAAGATCTTAGAACATGACAAAATGTACCGTGGTCCACCAGTGACCTTGGGCCAAGTGTGCTAATAAGCACTTTATATGACTGATTTCACTAGTCCTCACGGCATTCTCATGAGGGATGTGCTATTTTGCCATTTTAATAGACGGAGGGGAAATGACACTTAAAATGTTTAAGGCAAAGTCATCTAGATAACATGGATTTGAACCCGGGTCTCTGACTGACACTAAATTATCTAGCTAATCAAATTATCAAATGAATTAATTATCAAATCAAATCAATCTTGCTAATCTTAACTACCACATTATACTAATGCTGTTCCTCTCTGTACAAGCACTTCCCCTCTTTTAATTAAATTCATCAGGCCAATCAGTTAATTGGGTCAAAAGTTAAGTTGACTTTGGATGTGTATAGACAAAGTCCTGAATAAAAATGTAAGCATAAGGAGACATACACTCTTAAGAATCTGTACTAGAATCACAAGTCTTTAATAGTAGGACGCTTGTCTTTTGGTATTTCCATTAAAGGCAACAAAGACATTAAAAGGGGGGATTTTTAAAAAGAAAGGCTGGCAGATGATGAAATAAATAACATTAGCCATCAGAACTTATTTCTGGGATATAGCGGATTTATAGCTTGTCCAGTAAATATATCACATTTGTGTATCATCTTTAGTAGAAGCAAAATACAATGACTTTGGATGATAATTCTTCATCATCTCTTTTCCACCACATGAAGAGAGAAAACATTCATGGAATAACACTGGAAAGCCCCTACTGCACATTTTTTTAAATAGAGAAACAATTAATTTTGACTATATATTAGAAGCCACTTATTTGCCACATCTAATTCAGAAAATGCTCTCTGTTTCTTTGGATGGGGGGGCGGGAGGACAGGATCATGGAAGAGACGGAGTAACACCAGACAGAGTAAATTCAGTTATCACTCGATGTAGCTCTAAGAGACTTAGCAAAAGTTGGAAATCAAAAAGACCCTTCACATAGCACTCAGTGATCAAAAGAAAAATACTGGAAGTCACAGAAAGCTCCTTTTCTTAAGCTTGTCTGCCCAATTTTATACTGAACTATTCTGAATAGCAGAGATTAAAATTTTCATAAACACATGAACATTTTATAAATTGGTCCAAACCAAACACATGGTCACCTGCCAACTTTGGTAGGTTTTACAGGCACATTCAATGATAATAGCCATGTTTTTTTCCATATCAGAGAATTCTGACAGTGCCTGCCAGTTTTGAACCCCACTCTAGGCTGATCTGGAAAATTCTTAAAAGCAGATTTTAAGAATCCAAGTATAAAAGTTTTCAGGAGTGAGAAACAGAAATGTTCATATTTTAAAATCCAGGTTAGGGCCAGGTATGTGATCAAAAGCCAGGATCCATGATGAAAATGGCCAACGCCTCCTTGGAATACCAAATAAGACACATCGCCATGGATGATTTATGGAATTTCCTCTTTAGATCAGAAATACTTCCAAAACCACCTCCCACTTGGTGCTTTAGCACTTCCAGTAAATGAAGTCAAAAGTGAAAATATACACAAATCCCTCCTTATTTTGACATTTCAAACCTCAATAAAGGCTCGGTTCCACATGCTGGCTTAAAATTAGACAAAGTTTAGTAGAATAAAGAAAGAGAAGGAAGTTTTTTGTTGGGTTATTTTTAATATGCTTCGAAGCTTGTTCAGCCCTTTTTTTGGTAAATTTTAAGACACAGTTTAGAAAGAGGAAAGCAGGTCCCTGCAGGGACAAACTAAATTCCAAACTCACATGCTCAAAAGGGTGCTACCATTACTTAGCAGCTAGAAGAAAATTAATGACTTCCTGATGATTCACCAATATTTGTGAACCAAGACAGATCTTGGGTTCGATCAGTGTGATCACCATGTTTTGTAATGGAGGGGGAGGCGGGAGAGGGAGGGATGGAGGGAGGAGGGTTGGTAGGAGAGGGAAAAGAAGGGAGAAAAACTGACTGACTGATTTGAAAGTCATTAGGTCAAGTGGGGATCAGAATCCAGAAAGATGGACCTCACGAAGTCTTCCCAAACAGAGCTACTTGTCTACACACCAGAAGCAGACGAATCAAAAATCTTCAGCACTAGGTACTGCCTAATTGAAATGGTACATGTAATGGAAGGAAGCTGTTTCTCAGAACCAAAAAATGTGGTGCCAGGAAAAGGAGGAGGCCAAAAGGCCGCCGGAGACAAACAGAGCTGGTGGAATAGGCACCCAGATTCTCCAGAAAGCAAATCCTGTTGAGCCCTTATCCATCCAGGTCTGTAGCGTAGCAACTTGCGGCCTTTAAATACTACTATTTATTTAGTCATTGGTTTCTCTTGGTTCCTTTCCTTTGCCCCTGTTTTTGATAGCCAAATCCTTAAATGAAAGCAGAGGCTAGGAGAATATTGTCAAATTTCAATAATGCTCAAGGCGGGAGGTGGGGGGGAGGGAGGATCGCCAATCTCCTAATGGTTTGGTCTAACATTCTTTCTGGAGTTACCCAGTAACAGATTAATGTAGCTAAGCATTGTAACATTGAGTACTAAGAAAACATGCCTGAAATTTACAAGTAGGCCCCACTTGCTAGTTTAAAAAAAAAAACCAAAAAACCCACTTCCCGCATTTTCACTGCCATGTTTCTTTATTTATTTATCTTTAATTTATTGTGGTGTCAAAACCCATGTCTGGTCTTGGAAGAATTTTGGCACAAAGTTGGCTTTTTATAGTACCAGACTATTAAAACTACAAAACCTCAATTAAAAAAGTGCCAGAAGAGTTTGGTACTCAGTACCAAAAATGATATAAAGCCTGCAGATGGGGAAGGAAAGAAAAGGAGCTACTCTTGCAAGAAATCCAAGTCTAAGTCATATAACTAAAATCCCTGGTGCTGGAGCAACCAAATATAGTCTATGTTTTAATATACTATCCAACTCACATTCCTAGGTCCTGGTTTTGCACATATTCTAATCCCAAACTTTGTAACTCTCTAAAGGTCAGAAAATGTTTTATTTGTTTATTTGCTTATTTTGGTGAATGTCCCAAGTCTGACCGAATCTGTTATATCACAGGATATTTAAATGATAAAATTTGTAACAAACCCTGAGATAAATTAACTACCACTCTGACCCACTTGTGTATGATTAAATGCAAATCATTCTTGTGATGCAACCATACAAATAGGATAAGGTATATGTCTGTTTTACAAGCATAAGACCAGAAGTCATGAACTTGGACCTTTAAATTGCAGTTCTGACGGCAATCCTGCCCAGGAAAATGATCTAGCCTCCAGGAGTGAATCCACATTCTACTCTGTGCCCAGCCCAATACTGGTAGCACAGAAATAATAAATATCTGGTAAATGAAGGAATGCACCAAACACATGGTGCTGGAAAGAGAATTAATTAGCCCAAAGTACCACGAAGATGGAATGATTCTGAGTGGAGACAGTGTCATGGGGTGATTTAGGGCCTCTGGAGTCCCCTAACTGGTGCCAATGTCCTGGTCAGTAAAACAAGAGGAATAACAGTACCTCACTCAGAGAGTACAATGAGGATTAAATAAGATAATGGACACAGAGATTTAAAACACTGCCTGCTTGCCACACGGCAGCATTTAATAAATGCTATTAATACTATTAAAATTCAGTAGCGTTATAATCAGAAATAGCAATATGTGGCATTTTCCCTTATCCTAAGACTAAATATGAACGAGGCTTCCCTCAATTCCAGATGTGATCCAAACCCAATCAACCCATCAGCAAATGGTTAATGCCTGCCTGTGAGTCAACATCTAAGCACTCCTGTTAGCCAGCTCTCCTTACAGGTACGAAGACAGGGAAGTCTTTTTTAATATAAACAGATCATTCTAAGAAAACACTGGTAGTGAACTTCCTGATTCAGATATATGGTACTTATTGGAAAACTGGTGAAGTGACCTATGGCATATCTTTGAACTACATTTTAGAACCTCTCTATATTTGTCCTCTGGCTCTGAAGTCCTGTGCTACTTACGTAGGGAGCAGAAAGAAAGGCAGAAGCCCAAGAGCTGTTGCTGGGAGATCAGTCCCCGCACCTCGAATGTTCAGGACTCCTGACCTTATCTGTCTTGATTTCCAAATCTGCCTTCTCTCCATTTGCACACCCTTGCCTGGCTTTCTCCTGACCACAGAAGACTACTTACCTTTTCTACCACCTAATCCTGCCCACACTACCTGACTCTAGGACTTTAAAGTGATCACAGATGACTATTTGGCTCCTTACCAGCTTAACTGCCTGGCCATGATGCCCCCAAATTTTGGAAAGGCACCAAACTGGCTTTTTTTTTTTTTTTTTGCCTATATTATGTGTCATCTTCACAATGAGCCTATTATGTAAGTATTACTATCCTTATTTTATAGACAAGGAAACATTTACTGTACTTAAACAACTTGGGATAGAATCAACCCTACAGGGCTTACTGTACTTAAACAACCTGGATAGAATCAGGCCTACAGGGCTTTAAACATAAGCTCAGGCACCAATTACTATGACTTCAATGGATTTATTTACCTTGGAAAAAATATAAACTAGGTATGGTGTGGTAGCAACAATTAATAGTAAAATGATGACTAAATCTGGTCCACGCTGTTAAAGGAGGAAATTTTTAGGTACAGCGAATGACTGGTTACTCACTTAGAAGAGATATCTATCCATTGTGAATGCCCAAGAAGATTGCAAAGGCACCCAAATAGCAGTGACAATAACAACAGCACAGAATTACATAGTTTGTCTAAAATCAAATAGCCGCCAAGTGATCGGCTCAGGATTTGAACCCACATTATTAAATTACCCTGTTTCGGACCCAAGAGTAAATGCACTATACATATGGGAAAAACAAATTTTTCCAGCTAAAAGAAAAAAAAAAAGAAATGTCCAGTATTTTGTTCTTAGTTCTCAGTTTATATCTTGCTATGTAGTACACCACACAATGGTCACTTTTGTTTGGCTCAGCTGGGCTATTTGTATTGTAACTCTCAGTGCTTTTGGGGACTGTGTTCTTCCTTCCCTGAAATCTAAAGATGGGTGTGTAAGAAAACTTCCAGAATAAGCTAACTCTGTTCTCAGTTAAACAACTAGCCATGCCAGGCCCACCACCTCTGGGAACACAGACCCCACCTCCACCAGGAAAGCAAAGGAAGAGAGGCTGCTTAGCCTCCTCCTGCAGGGCTGCCTTGGCCCGATCACAGAGAGAGAGGGGGGCACATCCCCCTCTCCCAGAAACCCCCTTCGACAAAAGGAAAACAACTCGGACTACGATGAGCCTTGCCCTGATTTTTAGCAGGCACAGAACACGGGCAGTTCGAAAAGCCTTGAAGTGAGGGAAACATCAGATGCCTTTTGAAAAATGTGCATCAGAGAAACAAGAAACAGAGGCAAGTGGTGGGCAATCAGTATTTCCCCACTCCTGTAGAGGCGCAGAGTCATGGAGGATAGGCCAGTCTGTGGTACCAAGTCTGGGAGGGGAAGGAACAGATCTTTCTGAGACTGTTCTCTGACACTGCGGAGGGAGTGGGTGGCAATATTGAGTCTAAACCGAGCGCGTCTCCATACCACCACCACAGCTCCTTACACTTCCCCAGGAAAACAAACTGCCTCACAGATGCATCGATTTCGGAGCTGAAATAGAAAACGGGAAGAGTAATTTTTAAATACTAAGGCAACTATGGCAGTTGGAGAGGCAGCTGAGGGACGATGCTAGCAACCTGGGTAGCGTGCCATTTCAACTGCAGGGAGCTTGCTCTCTTTGGAGGCGGAGATCCCAGTGCGGAGGCTAACGCGAGGAGAGAGGCTCCAGACGGTCGCAGGGGATCATGGATCTCGCTTCAACATGGCTAAATAATAATAATAATAATAATAATAATAATAATAATACTTATGGGGAACATTTGTTAAATGTGTACCATATGCCAAGCAATATGCTCAGCACATCACCTGAATCATCTCATGGAAGCTCAGAATCACCCTACGAGGAAGGTGGACCTTTTACCCATAGGGCAACAAGGCTGAAGGGGTGAAACGGACTCTTTAAGGAATCCTTTTGGGGCTTCCATACACCATGAAGCAAAAGTGGAGAGCACTGCTGGAATGCCAAAGTACCCAACCAGGGGTGGCGCCGGCTTTCTAACAACAAAAATGAATGCGATCCCAGGACGGACATTTAATAGCTATATGCCCTTGGCCGTGCCACTTACCCTCTCTTTGGCTCAGTTTCCTTCTCTGTAAAATGGGGATGATGATAACAGCGCTGCTTCACAGGGCTGCTGAGAGGATTCAGTGAGAGAATAGATGTAAAACACTCAGAGTCTTGTGTATTAGTAAAAAAATTGCGTGGGTGTAGGCTGTTATCATTGTATTATTGTCGCCACAGAACATATTTTACCTAAAGGGCTACTTAATCTGGCTCACACGCTCCTTCCCCAAAAGCACCTTTGCTGTCTACTGAAAGAAAGCTGCTCCCCCTTCTGTGTTGACTACCCTGTTCACATATTGTTAGAGCTGTGGGCGCGCTGTAAGTGTTTCACCTACAGGAGGGAATTTACACCTATGCCTCCTCCGCTGACTGCACTATTTAAGGCAGAGGACTGTTTCTTACTACAGTTGCACTTGGCCCGGCAGGACCGAGCCCACCACACTGTTACTAATTAACAGCAGCACCAGCTACAAGAGCAAAAGTTAACATTTTCGTGACAAGAGTTTTACAGATGAGATCACATTTCATCTTCACAATAATCCTATAATGTAGGCATCATCTGGAAGCCTGCTTTAGAGCTGAGGAAACTGCAGTGTAGAGTCTGAGTCACCCGCTTGGGGTGACACAGCTAGTAAGTGGCAGGGCCAACACTCAAGTCCAGGCCCTCCAAAGAGCCACAAACTTTGTCCTCTCTGAACCAACGTGATCTACGGACTCTCCGTGGAGAACTGAAAGCATTTGTCTCACGAGGCATTTTATTATAAAAGTTTCTTGAGTCTAGGTAATAAAATAAGGGATTCTTCAGTGAAATTAAGGTACACAAAGTATATATTTTGGAGTGCCCTGACTTGCCCAAATTTCATTCCCACTGAACTTAGGCACAGTCTAAAAAGCAGAAAACAGAGTGGTAAATATGATTCCTGTCACTGAGACTGAAAGCAGGTATAAAACGAGTAATCAAATAAATCAACAAGACTGTTTCAGATTGCTAAAAGTGCCACGAAAAAATATAAGTACGAAGGCCAATTTTAGATGGAATGCTCCTCCACAGTCACATCATTGGAACTGCGATCTGAAGGGTGAAAACAAGGCTAGCCACAGAAAGAGCAAGGGAACGTGCATTGTAAGCACTCAACAACTGGTAAAGAGGTTGGCAGTTTCCAAAAATCAAAAGGAGACCAATAAAGCATCCAAGGAGTCGGTGATGTACAGTGAGGTTGAAGAGGGAGACCATGTGGTGTCTGTAGGTCATGGCAACAAGTTGGATTTTATTCTAAGTCCATGGGAAACCAGGAAAGGTTTTTAGGCAGCAGAATGATAAAAACTACTTTAATTCTTTAAAGACCAGTCTGGCTACTGTGTGAAAGGGTTAAGAACAGAGTAAGGGGGAATACTCAGGATTACTGAAGAAGTCTCAGCAAGGATGACAGTGGCTAGGACTAGAGATGTTTACTTTTGTCCCCTTTGGATTAACAAACTTTCACACAAAAATGGGAGATGTGTTCTATACTTATTCTAGTTGTCTATCCACATTCAACTTCTAGTGTCTTCAGAGTTCAGAAAGATCTTAACTTTCTTCTCTATTGTTTTCATTGCATGTGTGTGGAAACCGAGGTACAGAGAGGTTACCCGACTTGCTAACGCCATGCAAGTAATTTACAGCTGACTTTACTCAAAGTCAGATGTCAGGGGGCAAAGGCATAATAAAACCTGTAAGTCTACAAAGTTTTTGTTGTCCAAAAACGCCTGCCAAGATCCTGTATTTGAAATCTACAGCTATCCTTACATTTCAAAGCTTTTTTACAGTGTTTAAATCTCACGTTAATTCTCACTCGATTATTAAGTAGTTAGGCATTCAGCCCAGACACATAGATGGAACCTACAGGGTTAAAAGAATGTAAGTAGAGTCAAGTCAGAGAATTGTGGGTTATGTCTGGGAGAAGTTCATAGAAGTAATTTTAAACTCCTCTGTTTTCTTTCAGTTCCTTCCTTCGTGTTTATGTGTAAATTATACCTTACTCTCTAGGTTGCATTTTACCATTTTCCTCTCATTTCCCCAAGAAAGCTCCCCAATGTGACAATGCTTTAAAAAAAGGGCCAGGATGAAGTTCCTCTGAGTTCCTGCTCTCTTCGAGCACGGCTCCTATCACACAATAATGTGTTATTTTGTTGAATTTTGGCATCCATCTAGCTTGTTTGGTCAGAAGCCAAAAAATTAGAGTGTGTCGGTCCACCAGTTTCTCAGCAGAGAAGCTCTCTTCTCACCCAGCGAGTGTGCTGTACCCTTGGCCTCTGGCCAAGAAGGGAAATCCATTTTACATAAAGAATGCACAAAGCTCAAGTGCTCAGAGACTTTTTACCTACTAAAATAACTTTATGGACAAATGCCAGTCTGCTAGACACATTCTGCAGGAACATTTGGCATGCAAAACAAGGTAAAGTGCTCTGTGGAGGTAGCAAGTTTTTTAGAAACAAGGAAATGGCTGTGCGTGCCCTCGTGGCACGTCACGTGGCTTGGCACGGCCGGCGTGATTGGCTGCGGCCGAGTAAATACAGCCGCCATGTAAGGAGCGGAACGTCGCCCTTCGCTGGCTTCTTAAAATGGCGGCCTGAGTCCGCACCAGGAGAAGCAAGCTGAGCCCCACTCTCAATTTCCCCCCTGAAGTTTTTTGTTTTTGTTTTTGTTTTTAAATAAACCTTACGGATTTGAGTAGAAACAGATTTCTCACAACTTGCCTCTCCGGCTCAATTTCACAGTTCGGCATACACTCAGGCTCTGTCAAAAGCTTGACAACGTTCCAGGGAAAATATTAACTGTAAACTTTCCAAGAGGAATTAAAGGAGCAGGCAGAAATGTCAGGAAGCCCTCCCTTTTGAAAGCATATCCCAAGTTTGCCGCCTGTATACGTTTTGCAAAGAAGCACATGCAGCCTGAGCTCAAATGACCTCCAGGATGGTCTCACTTCACCATGTCACACAGTGGAAAGGGGAAGAAAAGAAAAAAAAAAAGGGATATATCCTCTTTGGCGAAAAGGCACGGAGGTCTCTCCCTCTCCCTCTCAGGCCTGACCAGTTGAACACTGCACACTCTGATGTATAAATATTTGTCTCTGGCTAAAGTTCAAGCAGCCCAGTGTGGCTGCCAGACACAACAGAAAACCAACATCCAAGGGAAAGTGTTTACTGCAGTGGTGGCCAAAGGAGCAACTGCCAGCAAAAGATTGCATCTGATTGGCTGAGCCTGCGTGTGGTGTTATCATAAAGCACCTGGCCACTGGCCACTGGCCACTGGCCACTGGGGTGTTCCCACCCTTTCAGTAATGGTTAGGTTCTTTAATGCACAGCCTTGCCGCAGTTAATACAAGACCAAGAGACATGCCGATGGTTTTACATGTGTTCCTCCACAGCCGGGGGCCTGAATGAGCCAAACCACCCCTATACCTGCTACCACTACTGCAAAACAAGGGTTTGCTCCTTGAAACTACCTAGATAGGGCCCATGGCCTTTTCACACACTCCCGCCTCTCAAAGCTACTGGCATGTCTCAGGACCAACACCGCAAGCACACCTCCAGTTCTCCTCCCTATGTCATCTGTAATTAAATTCCTCATATCATCATTTGATGAATTTAAGCATCCTTGAAATTCCTGCAAGAAAATAAGTTAGGAGACCTCTGATAGATAGGTACCATAGGCCATTTTAAATAAAGCCATGCATCCTTCAAATTCTCTCTCCGAAAACCAAAACATACACCGTGCTCTTTTACTGGTTCTATAGTTCTGAAATAGGGAGAAATAAGAGAAGCTGCCCATCAAAAGATTAAGATCTTTAATAGGGATAAAGGAGCTGAATGAGAAAAGGATCTTGAAGAAAATCTTTTCAGGGAAGTTATGAATTCATAGTTTATGCTAAGCATGGAGCCAGCAGGGCAAAGTCTTTCATGGTTTTCAGTATTCAGGGCAGTTTGAATACAATCAAGATAAGTCACAAAATTTTTAAATCATCGTCATCCACATAACATTTCTATCTTCATAAACAATGAGTGAATCAAATTTTTCCTTAATGTTGCAAATGAAATGCTTCTATTCAGTTGAACTGAAAAGTTATGCAGAAAACAGGACAGAAAAATCAAGGAATATGAAGGTAAGAGCGCCTTTTAAGTAAAATTTTGATGTAAGGGAACAATAGGTAAAGCAAGCCAAGCTGTTATGATGTCATCTGTTTCAAGTAAAATACACATTCGCTTAATTGAAACATTGGATGTTTGTTGAAAATAAAGAAGATGTTACATCCGTACACAATTCAGAGTTCCAACTTTAAAAATTCAAGGTCCTAAATCCTGATTGATCTTGCTTAACGAAATTTCTCCATCTGGATTTCTCGTAAAACTAAAATATACCAAATAATTATGTTTTCAGTTGTCTGTAAAACTTTTACGACTACATCGGTCTTGTGTAATCTAATTCCTAACCAAATGTGTCACTAAGGTTGATCTGTGTTTGACCTCAGAAGCCCAGGACTTATAGTATCAAGTTTGGCTTCCAAGAGATCCCAACAAATAATGGGCAAGTGAATCACAGAGGAATGTTCTGTTCCCAGCTGTGAACAAGATAGAATTAACTCTGAGATGCTTCCTCCTGCTGCCCTTGTGGACAGAAAGGTCAAGATGGTTAGCTCTTACAGTCTCAGTACCAACCGTCAAAACAACACGTATGTTCAAAATAGATTGTCTGTAGGCAACTAACATATCAATGCAGAAAAAAAATTTAAATAGTTTTAATTTTTTATTTAAATAGTTTTAATATATTTAAATTTCAACTTTAAGTATTTTAAAGACTGTTGCATAAAGCCAAGGAGAAAAAGGACCGAACAATAATTCTCCCAAGCGTATTAATTTCATAAAACTTTGAGCCTTAAAATTTTAAAAACAACCATTCTGACCCATGGCTGACACTTTTCTTAGGAAATTCCTTGGATTCACAAGCAATTCATTGGGAATTAAAGCACAAGAGGCAAATTTACCACTTTTATTTGTTTATATTTTGATAACTGCATTTTTCTCAGCTCAATTTCTATGGAAATAAAAATTCTGTTTACTGTCAGAGGAATTTCTTTATCTATCAGTGGGGAATAGAGCTGAAATACTATGAGGGTTTTTTTTTTTTTAATGCAATGAAATAATCAAGACATTCCAAGATGCTATGATACATCAGTTCTATCATAACCACATAGAAAACCAGGGGCAACTGCTATTTTATTTAGAAGTATACTTAAGACTTATCACCAAAGAGCATGTTTAATAAAGTCTGTGGCATTTGTATGATAAAATGTTAAAACATTAATAAAACGAAACTGGTGATAAAAGTAATTCTATCTTACAGACTTGCACGTTAAACAAAAATGTACCTTCTAAATAAAAATGTTGCAAATGTAAATATTCCTTTTAAAGCTGCTGAATGCCTCACTTTACTAGGAAAGGCTTAGTTATGTTATTTGCAATTCCCTCATTGCACAACAATGTACATTACTGTCTGTAAGCTCTAATTTGGCATGGCGCATCATTAATGACCTGAATGGTGGCTGTTTCACACATACATATTTAATTACAACAGCTGAACAAATTACATATTTATGCTTTATAAAGGGGATTGCCAGTCTAATTCATTTGCTATGCATGCAGGTACAGGACTCCATCTGCAACAGCATCTGCACAACAAGAGCTAACAATTATCCATTGTACAGCGAGTAAGCATATCTGGGGAAACCTGTAAGGGAGGCAGTCATATTAACCATTTCACTGCCTCAGGCCCTGTATTTTTTCGAGGGGTCAAAATCCTTTAAAACAAAAACTGTAGCCCTTACATGCCTGCCTGGTCATTTATCAGAATCGACCAGCCCTCTCACGCATTCTGATTTCCAGTGGGTTTAAGATGAGAGAGAGAAATAAAGAATCTAAATCCTCTACTACAGTGAGGTTGGAGTTCAAGTGGCTTCTTCCAATGAGCAAACACTTCCTTATGAGACCTCCACCTCCAGAACTCAAGCACTGGTCCCTAATGGCCCAACAACGGCCTCTGCCATAACGTCAATGGGGCTTATCTTCAGCCAGGACAGAAGTTCCATTTTTGTTCCCACATCCTCCACCCCACCACAGACCTGGGTGTTTATAGATGATGAGCCTGAAGAACTTTCTTAAAAGAAAGCACACTCAGAGCCCCTTCAGAGAGACCTAAGACCGCTGCTGAGCCATTCTTATCATCAATATACTTCCCAGCTAAGCCACAACTAAAAGCTACTATTCCCTCTTTTGGTAATAAAGTCCTGTTCACCAGTGCTGCAACCTCATTTTAAATGGCTTCAGGACTTTCGTATGTTTAATTTAATATATCCAATGAGTAATATAAATATTCTGGACCATCACTTCTACTTCAAAACCCAAAGAGGAAGAATTAAGAGTCAGCCAATCAATAGTGAGGTTTCCCATTATCATTTAAGGCTCTTGCTAGGCAGTCAAGAGGCTCCATGGTGATGGCCCCTAAAAGCTCCTTACGGCGTCTTTGCCTCTTTAGGCCGCAAAATCAAAGCATGAGTCAGAGGTGTGGGTTTTTTAATGTTCCCTCTTGAGTGATGGGAATTCAAGCCAGGGTCTGACTGGGTCCGTGGGGTGAAGGAATGGCAGTCCCGGGCATGGTGCTGGACGGGAGGGTGTACATGCAGAGCCTTTCACCCTCCTCCTCGGACTGTGACTCCCACGGAGCCAGGGGGTACCAAAGGGTGGATGCCAAAGTGTGCTCCCGGCTATCCATGCAGCTCTGGGCTACATGAGGACCAGATTCACATGGGGAGAGAGTTCTGATTCACTTGACATCAGCCACCTGTGAAGGAGTCGGCCTTTGGTCAGAAACCCTACTGAGAGGTGAAAGCCTCACTGATATCTTCTAAATGCCAGTTGAACTTTAGAAGAACCAGTGCTTTATCCATGGGGTTGCAAATCCAAATCAACTTTCACAAGAAGAAAGAAAATAGATAGATAGACGATAGAGAGAGAGAGAGACAGACAGATAGATATCCATAGATATCTGCACTCCATAGGGAGCCTTTGGAAACACCATCTCACTAGGATGAAGAATTGGGGCTACCAATTCACAGCTGGCCAGAAACCAGATAGAGTACAAACTGCCCCATGACTTCTGAAGTGTCAGAATATTAGACAGGCTTCTTGAGGTGCTGAGATGGCACTCTTCAAAGAGCTTCCCATAAAGCAAATAGCCGGCCTCAAAATTCTATGAGAACCTGGTACTCCATCGGAGGCCTCAATCAGGAGCTCCCATGGGAACAGTGCGCAAAAGTTAGTTTACAAAGGCTTTTATGAACACTGTAAGGCAGCTAAATCCACTTTATAGGTAAGAAAACTGAGACTCAGAGAAATTAAGTGACTCACCCAGCGCAGAGCTAGTAAGTGGCAGAACTGGGACTGAAGTCCAAGATTGTCCTACTATTCCAATTCCTCTGTTCCTCCCGTAAATCTGATCTTAGCTTCACTGCCCCCTTTGCTGCCTCGCTTTGCTTATATAAGGTTGTCAACCCCCTCGTCAGGGTCACCAGTCTGGAAGCATGTGCATCAGCCCCAGCATTAGCTTCCAAAACAAATGTAGCAGAAACTATTGGTGCCCTTGCCACACACTGCCCCCCACCCTAGAGGTCACTTGCAGCTGGGGTGGGCACACTTCCCAGTCTCAAACACAAACACCTCAATCTCTCTGCCTTGGGGCTTCTCTGTCCACAGGGCAGAGCGGGGAAGTCTAGAAGCACAGGAAAATTAATGTACCTTAGAGCAACCCTGAACCAGCGAAGGATACGAGGTGGCCCTCAGTGAATCAAGTGTGAGGTATGTTCTATAGTCTCCAAGGGGGAGTAGAGGTGGGCAGAAGGATTGAGCCTCAATTGCTCATAGTAATAATCTGTTCATTACAACATCTTTTATTGGACTTACCTCCTCTCCATACTCCCTGGGATCACTTCCCAAATAAACTATTTGCACCCAAACCTTTGTCTCAGGGTCTGCTAGCAAGGAAACCCAAACTGTAAAAACAAACATTTGGCACTATTAGCAACGTGAGCTTGGCTTTGGCTTCGGCTTCGGGGTCCACAGCTAACTGTAACCGAATACTAGTGTTCTGCCTTGATTAATTTGTTACCAGAATGTTATGTAGTGTTTGCAGCATCCTTTGAACGGTGGGCAATTCTAATAAAGCTGCAGCCTGGCCAAAGGGATGGTCGCACAGGCAAACACTGCTGGCACTTGGTTCTGACTCCTGATTCTGCCCTTGTGTTGGTGTGTTCTTCGGCAAGTTATTGACCCTTGGTGATGATCAGCTCCTCATGCGAGCAATGAGGATAATGGTTCCTACATCTCCACATGATTTTAGGATCAAAATAGGGCAGTTGTAACAACATTTAGCATACAGCCTAGGTTCCTAAAATTTCATGGTTATCATTGTTACAGAACTAACTAGAAGCCGATGTCATGTGGAGAAATGTTAAAGAGGAAAACATTCTCTAATAGGAAGATACAAGGGTAACAAACGTTTGCCCCTACTGTTTCATTTATCCTCTAAACCACTTTTAATCAGCCAGGAGTAATTCAAATGCTTTAGCAAACTAACTCCTTTGCTGGTGTGGGTGATATCACCCTAAAAGTTATGGGTGATACTCAGCACCGCTCTCCGTAAGTCAATGCCACAGGCACCTCAGCTGACCTTGGCAACTTTCAAAGCACAAAGCCATACTCTAATGCACTTCAGCCTTGATCTCTGGCGATCTAGGGGAAGTGGGCAGAGGGAATAACTAGGGACCCACGTAAGATAAATGAGCTCTCGTAAGGTGCCACATACCAATTCATGCGCTCGAAGGAAGAGATGAATGGTGCCTTGAAAGAGGTGATTTACTGTCTAAGGAGAAAGTCTCCTATAGATCTTCATTAAGAATGCTAACTTCCCAAGGTTGATTTGCAAGAGTGGCTACTGTGTGGGACAAAAGACAAAAAAAATAAAGTTTGCAAATGTCAAGGTCTTACAGAACCAATAATAGAGATGGTTTATTAAAGCTCCTCTTTGTTCAGGATACCTTAAATTTGAGGAGGAAGAGGATTACGGAAGGCGGAGTCTGATTAGCTCAAAATCAAGGGGGACTTGTATGTAATGCATGGCCTTCCAAAACATATCCATAGGGGATAGAAAACATTTGTACCATAAGTACTATACCAAAATATAACATAACCTTTTTTAATGATTCAGAACATACCTGAGTTTTACAATAGAGGATTAATTTCTCAACACTTCAAAACATCCTTGTCTTCAGGATAGTGATAACAATAATGAATTGTTAACAATTAAATGAAATAATGTACATAACATCACTAGGTAAATGATGTTATATAAATGTTTTTTAAGTCAGGGTTATTATTATGACTATCATCATGAATTCACTAAATACTATTTAGCATATATAGAGAAGGTATGGGAAACTGTACTCACTTAACCCAATGACATACATTTGAACTTATTTTTGAACTCCCAATCAGCTTCTTGTGAATTTTCTCATAAATACAGAAAACTAAATGAGGAAGGAGGGAAATACAGATAATTCTCCTTTTCTCATTTTGATATTCCCAATAATTGTCAAGAGTTTCCTGTAAAGGATTTAGAAGGCTTGTTTTGCCACAGAAACATAATAATATGAATATCTCTTGAATAAATGGATTTTTAAGATTAATTTATTAGAGTATGATCCCACTTTTATTTAGAAATGCATAGAAGGAAAGAAAGGGGGAAAATGAAAAAAAGAATTAATTAATTCTTTTTCAGAATTTTCAGAATTCTTTTCGGGGCAGAATTAATTTTAATATTCACCTATGGTTTTCTACACTAGAAATATTACCTGTTTAAGAAATAAGTTTTTAATATCAACACATTTTATATGAAAAAAACTTTAAATAGAAGGAAGCAATTCGGAGGGAGAAAAATTCACTCTTTCATTTCTATCCTGTAGAATATCTACTGAGATGAAAGAAGGAACTTGGTAGGACTCCTTTAATAAGGAGATTTCAAGACCGTTACTATCCACTAATTCACGCCTGCCCTCCTTACCCTGCAAAGGTTATGATCCACCTTGAAACAATGACATTTATAACAAAAACAGTGGCAATATTTAAAAAGGGGAAAAAATTAGTATCTGGGAAAGTGGAAGTCTGGCCCATGTGGTGGCCCTTTACCAGCCTCTAGGTAGCTTTCTGTTCTTGGTGACACAGCAGTTAACCAAAGGCCCTAGAAGGGCACATGGGCTTTCACAAGCAGACTCTCGCCTTCCCCTCGGGCCCCATGCTGAACCAGCCCACAAGGACTGGAACATACCCTGTGATCTTACGTGTGCTACCCTTCCTCTCTCCTCCCACAATGGCCCTTTGTACCTCGTAGCTCCCACTCAGCCTCTCCAACTAAGAGACAGGGGAAACCTCTTTCAGGAAAAGCCCTGAAGACTGCACATAAGTCTGTCACAGGGCAAGTTTTATGAGTCCCTTGTCTCTCTCCTCACTAGGTAGTGAGCTCCTCAATGACAGAAGCGTGCCTAAAACAGCACACGGCACACGGCACACGGCACACAGAAGGTGGGACAACAATCCTGCCATTACAGGACATTTCCCACCATCCTGAAATACACAAACGATACAGAAAGGCTTAGTTTCAAAGTCAAAGAATAAATGATGTTTTGGCGACCCATCTGTGAATCCCCAATAAAGGTCAAGCCTTGTCATGTTTTTTATTTGAAACCCTTTACACTGTCACTCAGGAGGAAGCCACATTTTCAACAACACCATACTTCCAGCCTGTTCTAGCCACAGAGGGCGCTTCCTCACCATGGGCCAGGGTGCCCCTCAAAAGAACAAATCATCTCTTATCGGTGCCCTATCAAAAGTTCGTCCAAAAATCCCAACTTTTACAATTCAAATTGTAAAATTTGTGAATTTGTGCCATCAAATGTGGCACAAACGCATCTTCTCAAAGAAAAGATCCGTGTCTTCCCTTCTTACATTCGAGGCACCTATCACAGTGCCTGATCCATCAGAGGCACACAAAGGTTGTCAGACAGAACCGAACCAACCTGCCCTTCCACTCAATTGTGTAGGATCCCATGGTACCAGAAACAAACCCCCATCCCTCTCAGTTTCTGGTGCAAATGGCAGCCCCCGGCTTCTAGCTGGTGCCTCCCTTTTCTCATCTCCCCACCCCACACTGGAGTCATAACGGAGTGTGGCATTCCTCAACTCCCTGCATGAAAAGCCCATTTCGTTGTTAGACCGCATGGGAAAGAAAAGAACCCCTCTGCCTCCTGCAGCGCACGTTGGCACGTATGTCACTTTCGGAGGAACACACGTCACTTCCGGAGCAGGTAACACTGCCTGGGGCAAGCGTCCCCGACAGCTCAGCAAGCTCCCCCTAGACTACCGGGCCCGTGGGGAGTGCGGGTGTTTCCTAATCCAGGAGGGCTGGGAAGAGACCCAGAGCAGAGCTTCTGGAAGTGCACTGAGCCCTGGATTCCCACATCTGCATCATGCCTTAACCACCCACGCTGCCTTTTCCTTTAAGACACCTCACATCTGGGAGGGAAAAAAAGATGAGAGACAAAATGAAAGCTGAAAGATAAAATAACAAACAGTGCTTAAAGTGGAGAAAACGGCCAGATCCGGAAGCCATCCCTCTCTCCATCTACTTCTCTCATCAGCTCTGCCCCGTCGTCAATCTCTATTCACTTGTCCCTAACATGGAATAATATCTATTGAGAGTATATTGAGGGGCGGTCACCATGCATCCATTACCTCACTTATTCCCCTCAGGTATCACCCTTGTCCCTCTGCCTGAAGGACCAGTAAGAGGCTGAGGGTAGAGAAGTCACTTGTCCAAGGTCACACAGCTGCTTAATGATAGGGCTAGGCCATCTGGCCAGAACTCTGGCGTTCCTTCTATGGTATGCCCTCACCTCTCACAGAAAACACTTAGGAACATCGTCACAGTCCTGTCCAGAGAGGAGAGAAAGAAAACACCCGAGAATCACAAAGAGTAAAGGACAGACTGAAGGCAAAGAAAGCAATCTCTTACTCTTCCCTTGGGGGTAGATTTGAGGGCCGTGTAAATGCAAAATGGTTGATTGTCCACCTCGCACCTCAAATGTAGCACACGGATACCACCTTTCATATTTTAGTGTGCATCTTCCCAAGGAACCCTCCTAGAAATTACTTCTCCGTCATCTTCACCGCAGATACACAGGATGGCTGGGTCATCTTTGAAACTGTCATCTTTGAGGCTAGAAACTGTCATCTTTGGAGAAACTACGAGAGAATTCTCAGGCATGGAGAAGTGACTTGCCCACGATCACACAGGGAGGGACCCAGGGAGAGAAGCCAAGCTCCTTGACCCCCATGATCTTTTCTCCTTTTACTTACTAGCCAGTACGACTGTCTCGGATCTGTCCCTCCCAGCAGCCTTCCGTGTTCCCCAGCAAGAGCTGCCAATTTTTCTTTCCTAGATGAGCAATGAACCTTCCAAGGGTATCAAAACAAACAGTGGAAAGAGCACTGGCCTTTGAGCCAGTATAAAATCTAGGGGGCTCAAGTCCCAGGCATTTACTGGTTGTGAAACCCCGGGCAGGATTCACAGGCAGTTCGGTTTCAGGTTCCTCATCTGCGATGTGGAGGTAACAATAGCTGCCCTCTCCACCTCATGGAGTTGTCAGGCAAATCAAATGAGAGAATGGATGTGCAGAGTCCCTTATAAAACTGCAAATACTGTACAAATATAAAGGATTATTATTTTTGGATTCAATAGGCTTTCTCAATTGAAAGAAGCCCTGTGTAGCTGGATGGTCAAGTTATGTTATAAATAACCAAGAAAAATGTTCTGGTTCCTGAAACAATTTTACCAGCCTGCTCGCTCCCATGAAAGGACACTGGTTGTAAAATGAATTAAATCAGCACTCTTTGCTATCTTCGGGACATAAATTGTTACTAGCTGAGGATAGGTAGGGGAATGGCTATTTTCAAAGGCATACAGACCTCGCACTATAAAAAGCTGACCTTCCCTAGTCTAGAACACAGGGCACAGGGCACGAAGGAAAAACAAAGGGGTTTGCCTGCTGGTTTTATAACAAGAATTATCCAACATGGACTGCCTTATCTCCAACAGTGGTTGAAAGAGCTCATATGCTAAACTCAGCTTCTTGTTAAATATTTCAAGGATGCTAATGGAACCAAAAGATCAACTCCGTTATGCATCAACAGGCTGGCTTTATCCTAAAACCAATTATAAATAAACTTCTAAATACAGCATGCTTTAAATATGCATTTAAAAAAAAAACATATCCAATCTTCATGCCATCCGTCACCAGCACATATCTGACTCATCTAAAACGCACTGTCTTCAGGGACCCAGTCCTGTGCCTCTGTGACCATTTGCCTTCAGAATCATAGCTAGTACAGCATTATTTCTAATAACTTCTAAAGGTTCCTTTCTCTTTAGGAAGCAGAAATTCACTGCCAAACACACTGCTTCCATTCACAAGATTATTTATGGCACTGATAATTGAATTCCGGTCACATGACTAAGGAAGACTGGGTTCAGAGGGAAAAGAACCTAACCATAATTTCTAGAGAGATCCATAAATTACTGCTTTTCTCCCCTGGAGGTTGAAGTCCTTGGAGCTATACTATGGATTCTTCCCCAGCATTTATGCTAAGTTTGGAATCATCATAGAAATTCCTCTCTCTGCACTCAGTGACAAAGCTCCTGAGGTAAATCCTCTGAAATTACCCTTTGCATCAACCCCTGAGAACTCCTAAGGGAAGCAAAGGAAATCCCCCTTTTTTTGAGGATCCCATGTTGCTGTCTCCAGTAGAACACACTGTTCCTAAGGGGTACAGCGGCTTAGAATTAAGGGTGTATGAACCTACTCCAGTGTTCTCTTTCCCCCACAAAAGCACACATCACATCACAGCCGTACAAACACAGGACTGTGGGCACGGTGGTGGCAGAGAGGTGGATTCTCTTACACCTTCCCAGATTAGACCAGCAGCGCACTTCCTTCATTTCTCTAAGCAACCTACAAAAAAATCTTTCCTAAATAAGCAACCCGTCCTCCTCCCAAATCCGATAGTCAATGTTTTAACACAGACGGGGGGTTTTTTTTGTTTTGTTTTGGTTTGGTTTGGTTTTTTAAAAGATTTTATTTATTTGTTTGACAGAGAGACATACAGCAACAGAGGGAACAGGAGCAGTGGGAGTGGGAAAGGGAGAAGTGGGCTTCCTGCTGAGCAGAGAGCCCGATGTGGGGCTCGATCCCAGGACTCTGGGATCATGACCTGAGCTGAAGGCAGCCGCTTAACGACTGAGCCACCCAGGTGCCTCACAAAGATGGGGTTTTAATGATTCAATGTAGCCTGCATTGCAGATAACATTTATCTCTTATTATCCTTTGGCTCAACCAGAGAAGAAATGTCACTATAGTTACTTTCAAAATATTTTCAAATTATGCTTAAAATAAAAATACAATGAATAATGTCAGTCTAGAAAGAACATGAAACATTTTTCTCTTTTTTCCTCTCAGAAATGTCCTCTTAAATATATCACATTTCCATGTGCTTAGCTTCTTATTTCAAGTAGATGGGTTAAACAGCATCGTCCTATTGTAATACTTGGAGCCTGGAATAAATTTAGCATTTTAGAATTTTTCCACAGTCCCTTTTATTTAACATCTCAGAGAACATAATAAACAGTATTTGATAAAAGATCGGGAATAAAAGAAATTGAGAGAGTAAATAAATCTTTCAAGGTTACACGGCCAATCTGGTATCCATTCAAAGGCTTAGACTAAGTATGAACTCAGGCAGTCATATGTGCGTGTGCAGGCATCCCTCCACACACACACACACACACACGCACACGCACACGCCCCAGAGCAAAGGCAAACGCTGTGTTAGTAGCTGAGCCATTATTTTCTGTCCTTTTCTATTTAGGAAATAATTCTCTCATTTTTTTTTTAACGAAATGAAACAGAGTCCAGTAGCTATTTAAAACAAACAAACAAACAAAGTCCGCTTCTTTACAAGCTTATCAAGACCAAACACCTTTGCGGGGGCACCATCACTGATGTTGGCACAGTGTGGTGATAAGTGTCCAGCCGTTAGAAAGGCAGTGACATTAATTTTTGCTCAGCTCAGACCCTCTTCTGAAGTTCCAAAGTAAAGAAATAATACTTCCCATTACACTCAGCAAAGAACCTCATTTTGCAGGAACATTCCAAAGTTACTGATATTATCTTTGTCATTTAGATGGCAGAAAGGGATTGGGGGACGAAGGGGGAGCATGTTCCCAGGCAAGAGTTCAGGTTAGGTTACGGTCCTAAACACACAGAACTCCTACACTGGCTGGACTACAGGGGAAATGCCAAATGCTACAGCCAGGCTGTAAGCTACCTTCACAGACCATCTGCTAGCAAGCTGGGTTTCTGGGGCTAGCTTAGCCATGCAGGTCTTAGCCATAATTTGCCCAAGATTCCTACAGTTCCATAGAGGTCATCTTCAGTTTGACTCTCTCCCCACATTTACAGGCTCTCCTCTTCCCCCATGCAGGGGAAAGGAAGTTCTGATTCACTGCTGTAGATCAGAGCGAACACAAACCTGTCCAAATGCCACCTACATTTTTGGTCCTTCGGGGAGACAACTGTGAACTTACTCATTCACTTACTCTATGTTGTGTCATGGATGCCATTGGGGACTTGATGAAAGCTACAGCTGATGATATCCAGAAGCTGCAGTCAGAGAGTTGTCTCCACATAAGGATCCCCAGGGTCACCCTGTGGGGCCAAGTGAAGAAGCCAACATGGTGCCTACTGGTACCCAGTAAAACTTGGATTGCCTGGCCGAGGCTAGTTGTTACCAAGCCGAGGCAAACAGCGAACATCTAAGAGTATATGGCAGGGGCAGTGGGAAAGTCTTCCTTAATATACCACAGAAAGATCACAGTATAATTGGAGATGGCTTAAATAACATTATTTTTATTCAAATCCCAAAGAGGAAAGCCAATTTTTGCTTAGAATTCAATCAGGAAAAAAACCTGGTTTAGTCAACTAATTTGACTAGACGAACAATTATCGAGGAGCTACTGTACGTAAGGAGCCAAGATTTGTGGAGAATACTGAAGAATCACGAGACTGTTTCTACCCACTGGAAATTCAGAGCCAAGTTGGGAAGAGAAAAGACCAAGAGGTTACTGACATCCCAGGCCATGTTTCTTTTAAACCTTTTGGTTTCTCCAGTAAGTACTCTAAGATCTAATAAATATCTGTTGACCATTGAACACTACTAAAGACACAAATACCTAAAACACAAGGGAGAAAAAAGAATACTGCAGAACCAACCACAAAGTAGGTAAGGTAATTGCACTGGAAAGCACAGACCCCTTTCCAAAAGGGAAAGCTGGGGAGTCTATAGAGACTTCAGAAGAAATGGCATTTACAATGCAGACTGAGGATTCCTTTAAACGGAGAAGTGAGGGTAGGAAGAAGGGTATTCCCGGAGAGACTGAAAGACCACCATGTGAAAAGTGTCCCGGAAACAAACAGCAAATAATCAAATTGATGGAACACAGAACAGATTAGGGGGCAGGGACAGGGGAAATACATATTTAGAATCTCTATTCTGTGCTTGTTACACAGTTGGAAAACCAGGCTTCAGACTGTCTATGTTGCTTTTTAAGCTTACAGCAGCAGGGGGAAAAAAAAAACTTGTAGTATTTATCTAGAAGCCATCCAGATCCACTAAAATTACTTTTTTTTTTCCTTTCAGGAGGAATCAACTCAACTTTGTAATTAAACAGTCAGGGCTAAGTTTAATAAGTTGCTATTTTATCCACTCAGACTTCCCATGAACAGAGGCCCGATACGAGGAGCAAAAGATTCACAGGTCTGTTCTTTGTTTTATGTAGCCACATCTTGTCTCCAGTGAAATTATGATAAGACAGACTTTGTTTTCTAAACAAGCTTGGGGCCTTCCACAAGCAGAGGAAGCAAGTCTTGCTGCAAAAAAAGGAAAATGCTGATAATTGGGCGAAAGAAAAATATTTAACAGTCATTCATAATGAAGCTTTCAAACACTTGTGATCGAAGCTATAAGCTTATAGAAAAACACCAAGACTGTGACAGCCAGCTCTTATAGGAAAGAGACACGTAACCTCCATCCCAAAGGCATGAAAACAGTCCTAGGATAACACAAATATAATGTCATTTTAAAGAAATATAACAGGAGACATTTTCATTGAATGTCTTCAAGAATCACAGCCACCAAAAATGCTAGTGTCCATAATCTCCAGATATCTCCAGTTTGGGAAGCTAAAACTTAAGATTCCTTAAAGGGATCTCAAAAAAAAAAAAAAAAAAAAAATTTTTTTTTTAAGGCTCACCCAGCTGTATATTTAGTTTGAGTTTATGTTATAAATAATGCTTTTATTTTTATATCATCTTTCTTCCACATAAAAATAAAAGTGCAATTTACTTTGGTATTTTTGCGTGTCAGAAACTATTATCTCTTCATCTCTCTGGAAATATACCTATAATCTACATGCACACACAGACACAGAGCACTTGAGTAGAAGTCGATGTACCTGAAATCAGTTGCTACAGAAGAATAATGTAAATATAACTCAATTCTTGAACTTCAACAATAGCATTAGTTGTTACCGGTCTTGCAGTTGGCACTTGCATGATTGGTTATGAGCTTACATATATCAGTATAAGTTCACTCCACAGGCTTGTAAGACTGTTGATGCCTCAGTATTTATCATAAATGTATTTGTCAAACTTGGCTTAAGCATGTATAGATAGGGTAGCACAGGAGTCTTTTAGTAAAAAGCCCTGATAATGTTCCTCTAATCAAAGCTCAGACCCATTAACACTTCCGTAGTCCTTTGTCTGATCCATCACATAAATGAAAGGTATTAGTTGGCATGAAATCTTCATACCTTATTAACTTTACATCAAAATCTGTATATATGGAGAGCATTCAATATTGGAATTGAAAATACCCTTTAAGATTTGAGCTAGGGGGTTTTCCAGGCACACCCAGGAATCTACTGGAGATAAAGATAAGCTATGACATGCTTTAGAAAGACTGGAGGTAGAGGAAATAAAATTAAAAGAAAACGAAAAGGATCATAACACCTAAAATCTGCAAATATTTTAATGGGAAATACCACCATTCGGGGCTTATAGAAGTAACAGGATTAATAACTGCAGATTTGTCCCTTCTGCTGAGATCCTTTTTCAAATTATTTCAAATGAATACATGAAGGATTGATTTTTGAACCCATGTAAAATTCTTAGAGACAATGCAGACTGACTTAATTATAATCAATAAAATCTACAGACGTTGATGCAACCCAGCAGAAACATCACTACCAAAAAGCATGGCATAAAAATCACTCCATGGCTCCCTTTGTACGCAAGAGTGATATGACCTTAATAAATATTTCATTCCTTTCAGCGAATAACCAAGCTTCAAGATGGCAAATTTTAATAGCAAGGAAATAATAACGTAACGACTCTACTAAGAAAATGCCTCATTTAGATCAAAACAAACTTATTCTAACTTTAGTCATTCCCAGAATACACTCCAAATCCGTTTGTCACCCCACATGAGCATACACTTACCCTTCCTTTCCACAGAGAGATGGATGTATTACCCAGCGAGGTTTTACTGAGGACTTAAAGCAACAGTTGAAAAGTCATATGGAAAACAACATAAGTCCAAGTACATTTTCTCTCCATCTTCACACAAAGAAGTAACGAACAAATATTCTTTAGTTAATTGGCTATAGGGGATAGCCAGTGGTCAGGTCCGGCAGTAGCCTATACCATGACTTTCTGGGTTTTTGTGTTTTGTTTTGTTTTGTTTTTGTTTGATTTGGTTTTGGGGTTTTTGTTGTTGTTTTTTGTTTGTTTATTTTTCTAAGTTGTAATTAGCAGCTAAGAGCTCATCTCCTACAAATAGTTTGGATTGTTCCTTTGTTATGTGCATTATTTACCCACATTTAACTCCAACTGCTATTTTGCGTCTCACTCGCCCAAAGTGGGTAAATCCTCTGATGGAGGGGAAAGAGACTGCATTTGGACCTCATACAGAGCTGGGTTCAAAGGTCAACTCCAAAATGTAGGGGCATACCTCAGGCCAGTCACCCCAGCGCTCAGAGCTTTGGTATCCTCGCCAGGGAAACGGGGTCACAATACACACTTTACGAAATCGCCATGAGGATGCAGGAACAAGTGAGATTTGTTTGGCACAACCCCGCTCACGGTACGGGTCCATACTGAAGAGAAACACATGATATTTTCCCCTACAAACAACTCCCCTGTCCTTCTCCTTGTCTCGAAAAGAGTCCCTCGTAGTAACTCCATTCTAAAGTAGACTGTGATACAGAATCTGGACAATATTTTATTTTTAATGCTAAATAGATTATTTAGGGTGGTGGACTAGTTCACATATCTATTTACTCCCTTTAATAATTCATAAAGACTGTCTTGGCAGAGTTTCCCTAATAAAAAATAGTTTTGCCTTTTACCTTCTAGCTTAGGGTTACTGAAATATTTAATTATCCTAGCATTATGAGAGATTTCACTAACTTGCTGGGCCTGACAAAGTGATTACATATTGGAATTGTATGAATGTTGGGAAGGTCTCCATGCTGCTGGGGTACTACTTAGTAGGCGGCCAATTCACTCTATAATACCTTCCAATCTCAAGGAGTAACCCTTCAGATTATCCAGAGCTGTTGTTCGGATTTCGTTTGGGTTTTGGTTTTTTCTGTTTGTTTGTTTTTTAATTAACATCTAGATCATGAAAACCCAAATTTATAACCCTGAGAAGAAATGATTGGGATCAAATAGGCAGAAATACTTTGTCTCAACTTATGGACATGTGGTGGTTTCCCGAATTTGTCAAGGACAATTAAGGAGAAACTAATCATTGATAAGCTGCAAAAAGGTATAAGCAAAAAAATTTTATGGATGAGTCGACTGGCTGGAATCAAGCAGATACGGCTTTCCTTTAGTGCACGCTTCCCTATGATTCAGAGTTCTTCGAACTTCTAGAATTCTCGAGTTTAATTTACTAAAATATATATGTGACTTGGTAGCAGTTCAACTACACACATCCATATAAAACGGGCTTTTTAATCAGCATGAAATGGCTGCTTTTTGTAAAGCATTTTTGGAAGAGTCTGCCAGGGTTTGAAGAGTTAAATATACAGATAAATAAAGAGACAGAAAAGAGTTCCTTCCAATAAAGGTTATTAACATCAGATGCGAATGACTTATAAAACTTTTACTGTAGAGTAAAAGTACTTTTTTAAAAAAAATGTAGTATATCCATAAATTTTTAAAAAAAGGAAATATGTATGGGTTAACTTAGATATTTTGCTGTAATGTAATAATACAGAAATAACATTAAATGGCATGTTCTTTTCTAACTTTACTACTAAAACTCTAAATATACTTCTCCAAGAATTAAATGAATCCATTTAATGTTCCCTCAACAGTTTGTTCATCATTAGCAATGACCTACCCCATATAAGGCAACAGCATTCTACTAAAAAAATAAAGCACTGGCCTTCCCCTAAATGATACTTTTCCTTTACGATGGTCCAATCTGGAGATTTTGATATGTACTAGAAGTTGCAGGGTCTCCAGGCCCCGCATCTGGGCTTCCTGTTGAGTTCGTGCCTGTGGCAGGCCCCGTTCCCTGGCAAATACCACAGCCGTTTACCACCTCCTCATCGCTACCGCTACTGGCGATGAGGGACTAGAAAGGTGCATAGTCATTTCCCTGAATTTTCTTGCAGCAAGGAATCCAGTTTTAACCAGTGAATCCTAAAGAGATGCCAAGTGTGTAGTTTCTGGAAAAGTTTTTCCTTCTCTGATAAATGGAACAAATTAGGTTAGGATGACCCCGCTCCCCAAGCATCCTGTCTTAAACATATACATGGCAACCGTGACATGACAAGAAGTACAAACTCCGAGTCAACAGATAAGCATGTCAACACAGAAAAATGGAAAGTGCCTGGATTCTTCCCGGTATGCATGAGCCAATGAACCCCTGCTAAACTACTACCTCTGCACTCACCGTTGGCTAAGAAACATCAATCTTTATTTCAACTACTGATTTTTGCTTCTTGCAGCCAACAGCCTTCGCAAGGACTCAGCTGCCATTATTTAAAACATTCTTTATTTCACAGCAAAATCTGGATTTCTAGATTCTTTAAAAAAAGAAGAAGAACTGGGACACTGGGCTCAGGTTTTCACAAAACACCTAGCACTGACCGCCTGGAGCTAAGGGGTCTTTCAAGGGGACTCACTGCTTTCAATGGGGATGGGGGTTCTATCTTCCCAGAGACTACTTTAGTCCTTTCGTTAGCTGTTGGCTGCTTCAACCGTTGGAACGTGAGACCCTACGCACAGCATACATAAACGTACACCATGCACTACACAAAGTACTATTATAATCAACAAAATATTTCTTTTTTTTACTGCCTGGAATCCAGATAGCTGGCATAGATAGTCATAGTCAGACTACATTATTTTCTTGTCCTGACTATGAACTTCTTCAGTAGAGACACCATTTTTGGTTCTGAATTCCTAGCACACTGTACAGAGAGGACAAAAGATAGCATGTCACCAGAGGGCTGTATATTACTGGGGGCTTGGGGGGGGGAGGTTAATATGGGCTAAAGACAATATGATAGTGGTAATGATGGTAATAATACCCACTATTCACTGAAGTTTTTATGAGAGTCTAGCCAATGTGCTAAGTGCTTTACAAATACTATGCCACTTAATCCTAAAAGATATTAGGTAAGTACTAGTACCTTTATTTTAAAAATAAAGTGAGTCTCAGAGAAAGTAACCGTTCCAAAATCACACAGCTAACAAGCAGTGGAAGGAAAATTTGAATTTCAGTCTTTCTGACTCTAAGACACACACTGTTTAACCACAGGTTATATTGCTTCACAAAGAAATTCGAAAAGATCTGACTTTTTTGAGAAGTATTCAGTAAGATTTTTCAGAGCCTACATCTCACTCCTATGTAACTACATTCTAACATGAACATTATGTCAAAGATTTGATTTTTAATACCCACTAGTATAAGTCTTGATTCCGGTATAGGATTTTTTTTTTTTCAAAAGGCACTTCCTTCTTAAGTGTAACTGACCTGGTACAGTAAATTCTCAAGATTCAAAAGTGACTCATTTCCAAAGCTCCACACATTAGCAGCTGGTATTATTCAATCTGAGATTTAAATTTATAATGTACTCTTGATAATGTACTCCCAATACATTTTTCACTTCTCTATCTCTTGAATGACACAAGATAAAAGATCTTTAAGGTATAAATATTTTATACAAACTTTCACTCTGTTTTTCCTCAGCCATTTTCCATTTGCAAACACTAGACATCATGCAAAAAAAAAAAAAAGGTTGAAAGAGTTTTATGGATTATGCTGGGGGGGGGGGGTGCGCTGAGAACCGCTTATCCATTCTGCTGTGGCAGCACAGGCCACAGCTAGCGGCCCAACGGCCCTTGCTGGCTAATCAGAATGTTCCACTCTAAATGGGGTCTGATTCAAAGGACTTTTTCCATGGGGCAGAGGGTGGGCTGCAAGGGAGCAAATTCCCAGCATCATCTACAGTGATAAACTAAGTTTGGGCAGGGCACTGGGGGTGCCAGGGGAACCCTGGTACGAGATACCTCATCCAGCTGGAAGGGTCAGTACACAGCCATGCAGAGGAACAGAATCTTACCGGAAATCGGAAGACCTTCGCGAGGCATGTGGCTTCTGGCAAATCATTTATTAAGTCCAAGCCTCTCTTTTCACATTTGTAAAATGAAGACGTTGACCCATCAAAGGTTTTCAAATGATCTGCACGGATCCCCCAGGGCCTTGCTACTCAAATTAGGGTCAGTGTATGTTGGACACCTCAGGGGTTTATTAAAAATGCAGAGTCTTGGGCCCCACACCAGACTTCCGGAATCATAATCTCCTTATAAGGGGTTTCCTAGGTGATTCCTTGCCCTAGGGAGCAACGGGGGATAGCGTTAGGAAGAAAGGATAGATGCGCCAAGCTAACAGGGATCCAGGACCCCCCTCATTTTTACTTTTTCATATATGTGTGTATAGATATGTATGTGTTTGTATATATAGCTCTCCCATGAATTCGGTTCTGAAGATCCCTATTTAAAGAAAATCTGGGTGGCTCAGTTAAGTGTCTGACTCTTGATTTCCACTTAGGTCATGATCTCAAGGTCGTGAGACTGAGCCCCATACTGGGCTTGGCACTGGGCGTGGAGCCTGCTAAGAATTCTCTCTCCCTCTCCCTCTTCCCCTCCCTGCCCCACTCACACTCACTCTCTCTCTCAAAAAAAAGGAAAGAAAAATCAAAAACCACTGGAAAAAACGACCTATAAGGTCCTTCATAACTACAGCTGTCCATGAGTTACAAATTTGCAAAAGTATTCACATTTATCACTCTAAGGACTCCTTGTTCTTTCTCTCCACAGAAAGAGAGAAATCCATAATTTGTAACTAATCTCCTTATATACAGAAATGTA
>CM052798.1:43705179-43859062 GCA_028533885.1 Nasua narica | reverse complement strand
AGAAATGTAATTTGACCTTTCCTAAAGATATCATTAAGAACACGAGTTACACAAAAGTATTCTATTACTGCTGACACCCCAAAAAATTACTTGGGAATATTAGTATACAGGATATGTGTGTGTACACACATATAAAAAATAAATATGGATATGGAAGTAAATTCATATAGATTCATACATACATATATGTACAACTATATGTATTTATATATGCCACACACACGTGCACTATGTATTTCTATATATGCATACGTATACACATATATGTACTATCAGTATTTGTTTTTATGTTGCACACACATATACATAGACACACGTGTATCCGCAGAGAGGATCTCAAGCCAGTGACCATCTCGACCTCGTATCTGCTCTACTTTGACAGCATCTCTACGTCTTTGCTCACTGTTCAAGCTGCTGGCTAACACCTCTGGTTCGTTTCCACTTTCCACACTCAAGCACCTGTCCATTAGGACTTTATTTGCTGCTCTGGAATGAAAAATCAGACTTGGGTAGAAGTCAGGCTTCACTGATGGTCTCCTCCGAGGGTAAGAGTGTGTACGTTAGTTAGTGCTTGGACCAGATAAACTCTACTTTGAATGACTGGAGGCTAGCTGTGCTTTATTTTTCTAATTATCAGATGCTTTCCCAAATATAAAAACAGAAAAATAAAGCCATAGGTATAGAAGTCTGACTGTAAGTGACTTTAAGATGTATTTTATTTTCTCAGTCCTCCTCATCTCGTGCCAATCTACCCTCTGCAAACAGATTGTGATCATCTTTGTGAAAGCGCCTAACAAGTCTGGAAAATGGGAGCTGGTGCTGCGTCATGCTGACAACCATCAGGGGGACTGGAGGGTAAAGAGAACGGGAGAACAACCCTCAGCCTGCACGTCCTGCTCAGGCTTAGCCCCCTGTCACGGGCCAGCCGCTACCTCGGTCCCAAAGCTGGGCTGAGCTAGGAAGGTGGAGGCCAGGGCGGTTATAATCTCTTCTGACCTCCAGGGAGACGAGGCTTACACCCCCAGATGTTCATTCCTCCTTCCACATTGCTCAGCGGGCACCTCTGGAGAACACTCGACTCCTAATTCGTCTTTGCCTATGAGGCAGAGCACTTTCTAGATGGCACAAGAAGGCATTCCCATGGCTGAACCTGTCAAGATGGTGCTTTAAAACCCCATTTCAAAGTTGGGTGACACTTCACAGCGCTTCTCAAAATGTAACGTGTATCAGAATCACCCAGGTACTGGTTAAACAACAGATGGCTGGGCCCCACCCCCAGAATTCTGGATTTACTAGGTCTGGGAAGCCACTAGACATCCTCTCTTCTAGCAAGTTGCCAAGTGATGCTGGGGCCACTGGACTTTCGACCGCACTTGGAGACCCACTAATCCAGCTCCAGTCCTTATTTTAAAGAGGAGGCAGCGAGGGACCAGGAGGGTGGAGTGATCTGGCCAAGGCCCCAGGGGACCAGGGAGGTGAGGACTCCAGTCCCTCTCCCCTATCTCGCAGTTCCGGACACTTCCCATCACGGAAGGAGGCTCACACAGATCCGATGAAAGGTATGCCAAGAATGTCTTTATCTATAAACAAAGATCCTTGGTGTCTTATACGTATGCAGCCTTTTAAAATTTCATCTACGTTATCTCACTGGAGTCTCATAACAGCCTAATGAGGTAGGCAGAGCAAAGATTAACCTCCCTATTCTAGAGATTAGAAAACTGAGATGCAGAGTTGTTAAACAGTCTATCCAAATCCACCAAGTTCAGCAAGTGCCTGAAGGGATCGCGGCTACGCAGGGTGTGGTCTGGGGCCCTATGAGGTGGACGTCACAGGAAGCCAGAACCCCAGGCTGCACCACAAACCTACTAAGTCCGAATCTGCCCCTGAGCAAAATCCTCAGCTGATTCATATGCATTAGTATGATTCCTGGTACAGAGTGGCCTGGAAACCAGGTCAACTAATTTCAGAATCGATGCTTTCTCTCTTTCTCTCTCTCTCTCTCTCTCTCTCTCTCTCTCTCTCTCTCGGAAAGTACTGCTCAGTGTCATAGTCTGACTTGTTTTCCAACATAACCTAATTGAGAAGTTAACTCTTACCAGGTAACTCTTACCAGGTAAGAAGTTAACTCTCACCATGTCAAGGGCACTTGCTGTGTTTTGCCCTTAAAAAGTAAATAAATAAATAAAAAATAACTAAACCAGGTTAAATTACCTTGATTACCAGTCTCGGTAATTCCTCTGCAGTCATTTTCTTGACTGATGTATAGACCCCTATGAAATGAATCCTCTGAGAAGAAGATGGGAAAAAAACGAGACAGTGATCAATGGATTCAATTAGTTACAGTATAATTCTACCAAGATGAAAAAAGATGAAGATGCAACGCATCCACTCCGGGGTGGCTCAAATACGTTACCCAGAAGGTATGCCATTTCTCGCCCACATCCTTCGACTATTAAGTTCAGCAAAGCACAAAACAGCTGCTCCTGAGACACCTGGGAAAATAACCACCCTAAATGCAAGGCTCCTCACAACTGGAAGTATTTAAATACTGTTTCAGTGATCCAGACAAGATGACAACTGCATTTCTTCACATACAGGAAGCGTTCTACTGACCGATCGCTCCAATGACGGCAAATGAACCCCTCTCGCGACACGCGGTCCAACGAGAAGTAACTCGGTGGCTACCGTAAGACCGAGGTTTGGAAACATGTATGCAGGTTTTCCCTTCAACTTTTCAGATCAATTCTTTCGATTGAGATTCTTTGTGGAACAGAAACCAGAATGCTGATCCAGGGCACCTGTGAAAACCTGCTGGCTTCAGCATGACAAGATGTAAATTCAAATGGTTTTTTGTAAAAAATATATATATCAATCCTAGGCATTCAAATGAGTGACTATAAATACAAACACACAAGGGTTCTGCTTTGTTGTTTTGGTTTTGTTTGGTTTTTGGTAATTTCAGAGCTGCTCTGTGCAAACACATAATTAGTTAATCAGGGTAGTAAGAATCCAATCATTAAAATTAATGCTCAGGGCACACAAACAACCATTTATAATAGCTGAGTAGGTCAGCATATTAAATAACACCGCGGCACTGTAAAAATTATTATTTTAGAAAGATGCGAATCTATTAAAAGGAAGTTTTCTTCCCCAGTTTAAAAATAATGTGATGAATTAATAAAGTTGATCAAGTGATTAATAGAATCCACAGTCTTAATCTTGTTATTTTCAAAGAGGAAAAGGCTTTTCTGCCAAGAGCCAACTGTCTCCATTTGCTTAAGAACAATAAAACCTGATTGACTAAGATCTTACCTACTCTCTCTGAGATAATTTGGCATGGGCATACCTTTAATGCTCCTTGTATTTCTTTATCAAGATACACAAAGCTGTTAGTGGTTTATCCCTCTGAAACCTGGGGATTCGTGTAAATAACTTTTAACAGTGGGACCGCACATAACAATTTACAGAGCACTGTGGCAAAATGCAGTTCAAAGTTGTTCTTGATTTAAAATGTTTAAAGTCCAACCACAGTGTCAGTCTGCCCAGAGAAATCTCTTATAAAAGTTTTCACACTCTGTTGGGTTAAGAGACAGTGGGTATTAATCCTATGGCTTCTACGCCAAACTTCCTTTTTGTGGTCAGCAGAGAAGCTATGTGGTTGGTCTGAAGGAGTCCAGAGTCTTTTTTTCTGTGTTAAAACAAGGGAAAGTGGGCCGGTTACAGAGTAAAAGAAAAACCACAGCCAGTTTACCCTGCTGTAGCTTTTCCCTTAAATGTGGCCTAGAGCTATTCTGCTTTCCAAAAAAAGGTTTAATTTAAACCATACACAGTGCCGCAGGCTGCCACGTTTCCAAACTCAACATTCCTTTCTAATCTGTGCACTTGAGAACCAGCATACTCTGTTTCCAGTGGCACTCAGATGAGCTTTAATAAATAAAATATCACTGCCCATCCATTACTTAATTTGATAATAATACGCCCTTTTCTTCCCCCCCTTCCTCTATTGACATTAGTCTAAGTGCTTATTCAAGTGTTGTAAACATCACCTCTAAAAAAAAAAAAATCAGTTCTGTTCTCTTTTGGGGAGTGAGGGGAAGGAAAAGGGGAACCGCAAAGTGAGGGAAGCTCCAAGTGTAAGCAAGGGGTCCAGGGCTCAAGAAAACTACCGCTCTGTGAAAAGGTTACAGGTGCTCCAATAATGTATTATCTATTAAAAAATAAACGCTTTGCTTATTCCTTGGAGAGGACGCTGGACGCTGTGCTGTTTTCCAAGATGTCACGAGGAGAGACCACAGTCACACCAGCTCGTGGCTACGAAACAGCCCCGTGACCCGTCCGGGTCTCTCTGGTTGCCGGCCTGGCGGGTACCAATTCCCACGCTGGCCACAGCAAGCAGAGTGGGTACGCCACGGTTGGGGCGCTTTACGTTTCTGCCTCCGTGCGCTCACTCGCACGTTCATTAGGAACTCCGACCCCAGTGGGACGGCCGGCACACGGTTTTCCACGGCAGTCATCCTGCTCCGTTATACGTGACGCTTGTCAGTTAAAGAGGAAACCCTTTTAAAGGCAACTGAAGTTAAGCTGGCACTTTCTTCAACATCTGATTTACCGCTGCTGCTATCGTCCAAAAGGAAGTTTGTTTTAGAACAATGATAGCAGTAGTAATCCTCCTATTTCAGTAGTGAGGGATTTAAACACATTCGGGGCACTGGGGACCCGTCAAAAGGTTTCTTTCAACAGAACTATGTATTTTCAGGAGGAAAAGGAAGGTCTTACTGATGGGATAACTGCCAAGATTGGACAATTTTTCAGCCTAACAGTTTAGAGAATATCATTTTAAACTACCTGGTATAATACAAATGTGGCACAATAGATCAATGCAATGAATTCTCTATAGTCAGTAAAATGCTCTCCCAAATAATGGAATCCATTAATAATGATTACTGCCCCCGTGCCTTTGCCACAAAAGTAATGCCCAATGCTACATCTCAATAGTCTCTAATAAATACCTACAAGTCCCACAATAAGCACATAATCACGACATGGCAAATTGGTGCAGATTCCAGGGAGAGGGCAAATTAAAAAGCCATTATGTTCAAAACTTATTTTACCTTGTAACATACACTTTCCTGATCCGTGAAATGGGGCTCAGGGGACATGATCTCACAGGTCCCTTCCAGCTCTATGAGTCCATGAGGGTTTAAAGTTTTCTCAAGGGTTTTAATTCTTAATGCACCCACTTTAGGATTCCTACCAGCACACCAATAATAATTAATGTTAAGAAGGGGCCATGAAACTTTTGCAATGAAACTTTAATTTGGATTGAACTGGAGGGAAAAGAAAATGCAGAAAAGAAGATTTCAGCTTTAGATTTTTAAAGTCAAACATGACTTGTTTCCTGAAAAAACTGAAAGCAGCACATTTGGACCGCTGAAACATACAATTTCCTGGAAATGCAGGTAAGTGACCCGGCATGCGTGGATACTCGTAAGATAGTAAACCTTCAAGTCTATCTTTAAACTCCTAAAAAAGAAAGCCGCAGGGGAACCGGGGTCGGTTAAGCATCCAACTCCTGATTTTGGCTCAGGTCACGATCTCCCGGTCCTGGGATCAAGCCCCTGCCTTAACCCAGGTCAGGTTCCGTGCTCAGTGCCTGCTTGGGATTCTCCTTTTCCTCTGCTCCCCCACCCTGCTTGCTCACTTACGCGTGCGTGCTCTAAAAAATGAACTAAATCCGGAAAGAAAAAGAAAACCTCAAAGCTCAGAAATAAATTTCAACTATGTCCCAGCTAATAACGATCATCAATATTGTGTATTCTATGACCAACATGACAAATCCTTTGTGTGAATGACTCTCCATTACTCCTTACAACATGCTATAATGATCCCCGAGTCACAAATGAGAAAACTGAGGCTTAGGGAGAGTCAAGTAACCTCTTCGAGGTGAGAACTGGTAAGGAACCAAGAAACAACGAAACCCAAATTAGAGGAACCCCAGAACCTAAGCTCCTAGCCACAAAGTAGGCACGGCCTTCTTGTTACACCTGTATCCACGTGAAACTCTGGGGAAACCAAGTTGGCTCTCTTCAGACACCCCTCACTTTTGTCTGATGCTGACTACTTCAAGCCCCAAAGGTCAGGCCTCAGATTGGCTTACACACACATTATCTCTATGCTACAGATCTTTAATTTGCTCTATTTGAATGTATGCTTTTAATTCCTCAATCCACAGGAGAACCAACAGCCTGAGTGGAAATGGAAAAATTGTCCTTAGCTTGCGAGTCAACTATCCAACTATCTCCTGCTCTTTTTTTTTTTTTTTACTAAATTCCAAAATGCCCTTAACTCAAGGGAGAACAGGTAACAGGGGCCTGCCGATAAACTCATTCCTCTCATCAAATGTAAAAGCCAGCTTTTATAGAGCCTGCCTTCCCTAAGGTGACCAGTAAGGCCACGCTTTGAGAGTCCTGGACTACATATGCAGACAAACAATTTACTTGAGGCTCTGAGGACAAGAGTAGCCCCGTGGCTCCAACAGTAATCGGAAGATAGTGAGTAAGCACTCACCTAGTCTTTGGCACCTCACATGTCTAAAAAGGCAGGAAGATCTAGGAGCTATTTTTAGTATATCAAAAGCTCAAATAGAAACTATACAGTCACTCATGAAACAACTGCACAAGTTTGCTAAAACATCAACCAACCCATTACACAAAAACTATGTCATGCCCTTACTCCTGGTGGCTTGTTTGTATCTCCAAGCTCAGTTACGGATGTCTGTTTGCCTTAAAAATAGGAAAACAAATTAATTATTAATCAATGCAGTTTGTCTGGCAGACACAACTTTTCAAAACGGGGAATCCAAAATAATAGTTGAGGTTCTCGGTGACAGAACTGGAAGTTAGAGCCTTAAAAGGAATCTCAGATTTAGGTCCTCACAATAACGACAGAACAAAAGGTCACATTAGAAAGGTATAACTACAAGGAATCATAAACACCGACAGACCATGCAGGCAAATGATTGGGGCGGGCTGCTAATACAACATAACCGAGAGTGGTGGGGAAGATGGCAAACGAGGAGGCCCAGCCTAGATTCCATCGCAAGGCACTCCGATCCAAATGTTTGGGAACACTGCGCGGGCAGCATTCAACTCACCGAACGCCAGTTTACCAACCCTGAGCTCAATACACCCATTTCGCCCATCAGGTGACTTGTTTTCAGAGAAGTAACGTGACTTGCCTAAAGGTACTGCCTGAGTTTACTTCCCACCTTAAACAAGTCCAGCAGGACTGGAAAGGATGTTTCCTGATGCCCATTCTTGGGTGCATTTGCTGAACAAACCCAGAGCTTATATATGAGGGTCTCCTCTCTGGAAAAAGCAGGGCTTGAAAGACAAATGATTTAAGAACCCTGCCCTCACTCTCCTTAGAGTAGGAAACACAGACCAGGAAAGAAACATTACAATACAGCAGGAACACTACAAGGATTCTCTTTTCTCATAACTGCAATGGAAGTACAGAGGAGATGACCAGAAGCCTCCTTAGGGGATGCAGTCCTCAAAATGTTAGCGTCCAACCTTTGCAGGTAGCCACTACTGTATGATAATGCTTCTGGATGTTCTACCTTTAAAGAAATATATTCTACAAAAAGAGGAGGGGAAAAAAGGTCTCAGATCATGACACTCTCAGAAAGTCTTAGCCTAAGAAAACTTTAATGGCCCAGTTATAAATCTTCCGAAATGAGAATTTGTAATAGAAATACTGACAGACCTTTAATTATGGCAGCACTATGGGGCTTTGTATAATAAAGCCCACATATTTTCAGCTTAGATCATTATTTATAGGATGCCTTGCAACGGATTTTATTTGCAAGTGCTTGCCTGAATCAATGAGGTGAAGTTTTGCACAGGGAAAGGAAGTGCAAAGTACACTGTGTGAAAAAGCAGGGATTTACCTCCTGGGGTTCAGGAGGCCCAGAGACCAGGGGCTTCAGGCAGTGAATGATGATTTTGACTCCTCCAGTTTGTATAAAAGGTTGAAGTTCAATCTGGCGCAGTGCAGCATTCCACTAGACCTGCTGCCTCTTTGAGCAGGCGATTAATCTCATGATCGATAGACCATATGATTAGGCACTAATAGCTGATAGGAGGAGAGAATAAACAACCATAAATTTGCTTTGTACAGAGTAATCCAAGTGTAAGCAGGGTCATTTAATGGCCACATTGGGTCATGTTACCTAAGGGGCCATATGGAATAAAAATGGAAGACACATACATTTTTTAAGATCTTCCATTACTAGCTCAGGGTTATGGGACCAGGGTGGGGCTATGGGAGCAGCACCTATTTGTTTAGTATTCTTTGGTGACAGATGCAAAGGTTTCCATGTTCTGAGCATAGAGGGCTGACTACAGAGAGAATAATGGAGAAGTCCCATTGTTGAAATAATTCCTCTATAAGCACCGTCGTCAATCACCCTCCGTATAACATGAGTGGCCCTGGGTGGTCTGTCTCATCAGTCCGTGCAACGCTGGGTTCTGTGCCTACAGGACAAACTAAAGGGAAGCAGGGCTCAGAATCCAGGATAGGACCGGGTGTAACTCTCAACCAAAGCAGTTGCTGGACTGTTTAATTTCGCCTTTGCATGCAGATCACTGCTCTGACTTCCAAGGCTGGTTCTCAGGGTGTCATGAACTTCCAGTATTGCGAATGGCTACGCAACATAAAAGCTGCGATCCAGAAGGTCATAAATCTCATTCTTTCTTTTCTCCTTTTCCCTGGCTTCTTCCCTAAGACTCTGACCTCCTCCACCAGCCCCTTGAAAGAAAGATCACAAGAAAGAAAGAAATCAATCACCCCCAGACTAAAATGAAAACCTGGGCCTTCCCTAGGCATTGGATGCTTTTCTCTTGTCTGTGACAAAATTCAAGAAAATCTGAAAAATGTCAATTCCCACTTACATTTGTCCTTCTCTCCACCCCACTCTGAGCCCTGGGAAGCAAAAAGTCCTTAAGCTCTTGCTATCAAGGACCATGAAAAAGAAAAGGACGACACTTTGTTAGCCTAAAAGGAATGTGCCTGAGAAAGTAATTGTTGGATAAAAAAAGAACATCAACTGGGCCTGCACTTCGTTCTCAGCCCCTCAGCAAACCACACGAATCTCTCTTCTTTGAAAACTATCTGGGAAACAAACTCCTTCAAATCACCCTCTCCACTTCTGAACTGCTCCTTCTCTCTGTCCCCCTCCCTCCCTGGTCCTACTAATATGGCCTTTGTTAATTTCCAAGCCTTTGGGGAGCAACTGTTCACCACCGTTCCTTATAGTCTAATTGTTCACTACTGCTGATAGCTCTTGAACAGAGAGAAGAGAATTCATTCCGCTCTTTTGAGAAGAAAGCAGGAGCTTCAGACACCCTGGGGTTTGTTGGGGGAATTTTTGTTATTGTTGTTCCCAGGAAGCTGGGAAGTTCATTCCCCCTTCAAATGCAAACATTATCAATGCCCCCAAAGAAGTCCAGTGTGAGAACCAGTTGCTACAGCCAACCCACATGAGAACTTTTCAGTTTACCCTGAAAATCCCTTCTTGGCTTACCTTTATTCAGAGTTTCCATTCACAGAATTTCTGAGCTGGAAAACTTTTGGGCCAGATACATTGATGCCATAAAAGGATGCCCCCAAATGTCAACTCACAAGGGAGACTCCAAGATCCAGCCATATCTCTGCTGACACTTTTTGGAACAGTAAAACCGGCCCAGCCGGGGCCACCCAGACTAACTCCCAGTCAGGAAGGACTTGCCTGGGAAGGAGACAGACCAGAGGGCCAGGATAATCGGCTGTTCCACTGTGCTCCCAGGGAGCAGAGCGATAGAAGGGGACCTGGCAGAGAACTTGGAGCTGAGCAGAGCAGAGCCTTGACCCCTGGGAAAACGGGTCAGCGCTCTTTCCTCTACACCAGCCTGCCTCCTAACATGTGTATTTTTTAAAGTTCTTCCTTGGTAACTACTATCAATTTCTAGCCATCTCTCAAACACCCGGAACAGAGAGAAGACACTCAATTCCCTTCTTAAACTGATCTGAATTCTCCCCAGAAGGGGAGGAGGGGAGGGGAGAAACACTTCCTTTGCAGACACACGGAGTCTGCTTAGATCCAATTCAGCGGTCCTGCCCTGATCTTGGTGGCTACCTCTAACCATGTCCTTGTGGAAACCCTGCAGGGCCTCTATCCAGTCTGGTTCCTAGCAGCAAGAGCAGTCATCATAATAACTCCCGTTTACAGAGCATCAAATATAAACTGGACACTGGCAAAACAAAATCACTTCCAGTTGTCGGTCCTGAGGTAAGACTGTTCCCCCATTTTGCAAATGAAAAACAAAGCAAAACAAAACACAAACAGAGATGAAGGAACTCGGGAGAGGTCAAACAACCTGCCCTCAGTCACACAACCCTTCAGGAGCAGAGACAAGGTTTAAAACACATCTATCTGTCACAGAGGCAGATTTGTTTTCCAGTAGATGATGCTGGTTTCCACAATGGCTTAAGGATTTAAGGGTGAGATTGCCCTTTAGTTCCCGGGAATCAGTTGTTACCGGTACCAATAGCTGGCCTTTCTGGTTAACATTTTTCCAAGCATGAAAGCACTAGAGTCTTACACCATTCCCATGGATACCGGAGGCTCATATCACTAAAGCAATCCGAAACAAGATGAGTCAGTCTCGGCAAAAGCACTAAGTATAGATTGAGGCCAGGGCTATGTGGGCAAAAAGGAGTGGGGTGAAAGAGACTGTCTAAAAATTTCTTAAATCTTATAAAGCCACGCACGCACACACACACACACCCCGCACCCCCCCCCCACCAAAAACACAGGAAAGAGGCAAAAAAAAAAAAAAAACCCAAAAACAAAAATCTTGACTCGTTTGTTCTTTCATCCTCAGGAAATGTTGGCTGAGCACCTACTATGCACCAAACTTTTCGAAATTGGATTAGAAAAGAAATGGCTCAGTTTCCCAAATTCTATTTGCCTTTGGACCCTTTGGCGTCAGGTGCGCTAAGGGTAATTCATCAATCATTCTCCTTCATCTACCCATTTTACGCCAATGCTGATGCTCCCTGTAAACACAAGAGAATCTGCCGCTCACTTGACTATTTCTGTTCCTGTTACTATAGAGCCATATTTTGCCATTTCTAAACGGAAAGTCCGAATAGAGTTTGGGAGATGTAATCCAAATGATTCAAGCATCTGACAATGATCCATGTTCTCCTGAAAAGAAGGTGCAGAGACACAGATTTCAACACTTGCACTAGACAGTAGCTTCCTGCTGTCACCCAAAGGTTCACAGAGATATGAAAAACGAACCAGGCCTTCAATCAGATACTAGCAGTGATGTCTCCTGAAAATCTTCTGGAAGAACTAAATCATAAAGAACCAGCAGGAATTAGCCAGACAAAGGGGGATGGAGGTGGGGGAGGGTAGACAGAGAAAGAGAAAATAAAGAGGCAGAGAAAAAGGAAAGTAAAGAGATCCAGAGGCAAGAAAGAATGTGGAACATTTCACAGCTACAAAGAGTATATTCTGGCTAGCAGGTAGAAGAAGGCTTGAGAGGTAAGCAGGGGCCAGTATTTTTAAAAGACCCTGTAATAGTGATCATTCTTCCATTCATTTCACAAATGCTAATGAGCACCTACTATGCATCAGGCATGACGCTCGACCTCAGAGATCCTGAGGTGCGTTAGCAATGTCTCAGGATACCTGTTACCACCACTCAACAATGAGCTGTACCTTACACAGCTGGTTAATGTTCACCATGAAATGTAAACTGGAACACAAGAAAATACCCCCTTGCTTTTCCTAATCCACCTACTAAATTAAACTATTCACACCTGCAGGGGAAGGATTCACTTGCATTGGTTGACAATGAACATTAGCCAACCCCCCAGGATAACATTGGACTTTTGCCCACTCATCAATATTAATTGCAACATATACAGATGCCCCCTGTGCTCTCCCATTTCTCCAATTTCAGCCCTCACACCAAGGTAGGTTCTTAATCCAACGGAAGTTTCAGGGCACACACTTCGGTGCAGCTGGGACCATAAAAATTCACATGGTATCATTAAGTACCACTAGGTGAAAAAAAAAGCAAATGAAAATTACATGCTTTCCAACAACATAGAAAGCCCAAGGTCTACTTACAAAGAAAAAAAAAATCAGCCTGAATGCCATGAAAGGCGAAACGATTTTCCACTAGCAACCATGTAGGACTCACATTTTTTTCCCATATAATAAGATTCTACTTTTAAAAATTGAAATAGAATAAAATATCTCAATTACCGGAGACCTGGTAATGACTTCATGAGAGTAACCCTAAAAATTATTAAGCCACAGAATCTGTTCTTTGGTGATGGAAATTAATGTTAGTATTCACTCACCTTGACTTATCTCATTATTTCCCAACACTAGGAATCTATCTGGTTTACAGTAGAATTAGGGGAACACCGAGGAAAGAAGAGTGCACGCTTCTCAAAAAGAATCGCCCATAAGATTCACTCACTCACCACCCAGTCAGGTGTCCTAATCACACGAAATTCAATTTACGCCAATCACCTGACGCCAGCCACTTGGCCACACTCCACTCTCAACTTCTAGTAAATACCTTATCAAGTGAAATTCAGTGAAACTCACCTAACACAGTTTTTCAAAAATGTGTGAGAGAAAAGAATCCTTTCATTGCTACAGAAACTTTTACTAAGTATCTTCTAGAACCCGCAGCAGCGGTCCTTTCCTGTAAAGAGCACAGTATTCTGGGAAAGAGGATGGGATGTGGGGGCAGTGGGTAGCACCTAAATCCACACAATTACAAAGCAAAGCTGCTGTCCCTTAGTCACTTACACAGAGAGCGCCACAGAACACAAATGAGGAACACCTCGCAGGCTCAAGGTGACCCAGGAAGGCTTCCTGGCAGCAAGGTTTTTGAGCTCAAGGAGGTTTTCAGGTAGTTACGCAAGTATGATTGGCTCCGCTAAGTTGGCACTACTTGCATTGTAGAGTGTGCTCCTTTGGGTTGGGTTTTACAGAATGGAAGAAATTACTTTAAAAATCCTGCCTCTTGGGCGCCTGGGTGGCTCAGATGGTTAAGCATCTGCCTTCGGCTCAGGTCATGATCCCGGGGCTCCCTGCTCCTTGGAGAGCCTGCTTCTCTCTCTCCCTCTGCCTCTGCCTCTCTCTCTCTTTCTCTCTGTCTCTCATGAATAAATAAAATCTTTAAAAAGTAAAAAAATAAAACAAAATAAAATAAAAAATAAAATAAAATAAAATAAAATAAAATAAAATAAAATAAAATAAATCCTGCCTCTCAGCTGATGAGCCCAAGGGCACTGGACTCTGTGGCAGAGTGGAGTTAGCTGAATAATGACCCGCCCCCAACCTACCCACCCACCCGAGATGGCTATGCCCTAATTCCAGATCTGTAAAAATATGACCAAAGGGATTCTACAGAGGTTATCAGAGACTAGAGTGACAGAGCTATGCGCCGAAGAGGGGCCACACTGGTGTCTGGAAGCTGGACAAGGCAAGGAACAGCGTTCTTCCTTGGAGCTTCCAGAAGGGACCAGCCCTGCTGCCACCAGCCTGGTTTTTAGACCTCCAGCCTTCAGAACGGTAGGAAAATAAATTCGTGTCATTTTAAACCACTAAGTTTATGGTAACTTGTCACAGCAGCAATAGGAAACTAGAACACGGGGCTTGCAACAATAGGAAGAAGAGCTAAATTAAACACGCACTGACCTGATCTCACAAATCCTGGACACCAGGATGTGCCACAGCGAAGAAATGGCGCCAGTGGTCCTTACTGAAGGAGTTGAACTTCACACATAAAACCAAAAGAGGTGGTTGCTGATAGGACTGAAAGTGAGCAGTCATCTAGTGCCGGGGAATGGGTATTTGAGGGCCTCTGCCATGTCCCCCCTCCAGGCTTGGCGTCTGTGTAGAACACCCTACACCAGAGACCCCCCCACCGACCCACATGGGAAAAAGAAAGCACCTGGTCAGCAAGTGTTTCTGTCCCATTCGTTCACCAGCACCTGGAACAACGCTTGGCACACACAGTTACTCAATAATACTTAGTGAACTAATGAAAGTCTGGAGACAAAAAAAAATAATAATCTATTTGAGAATAACAACTAAGTCTCTGGTGGATAATATTTCTTCTGAAAGGTTATCTGATTGGCAGACTCTGCAGATTTTGAGAAAACAGCCTCCTCAAAATTGTACTTCTGGTTCTAGCCATGCAATGTGACGTGTGATAAAAATGGCAAAACAAAAATTTGGAAAGTCAGTGAAACCAGGTTATATGGCAATATGTCAGATTCGTGTTCTTACTGTACTTGAGGGAAGCATTAATTTCCTTGAGAGTTCTTCTCCTTGGCTTAGTGCTGAAATGGCATAAAAGAGGCAGAGGTTTGATTCTCTTAGATTTACTATTAAAGCCCCAGCATTTCAAGAATAAAATATCTACAAGCAGGTATGGAAGACCCTTAATTAAATAAAATTTTGTAGGTTCTGAAACATACCAAAGTTAAGGGCTAGAGGGCAAAGCAGCATCACTTAGACGGGGGAGGATTAAGTACCAGCAGGGGCTGAATTGAGGCAGGTCAACACACATTTCCAAAGGGACTTCGTGTGTCACGTAAGCTCTGATGCCGAGTCTCATTATTCTGATTTCTTCCACTGAAGACGGACACAGGGTAGGAATTAAATGGCTGCAGGCCTTAGGCTAATGGCTAACACAAAGGAAAACTATCCATCCATTTTCAAAAGAATGTTCTCTGAGCATCTACCCTGTGCCAAGCCCAGTGCTAGATCCTAGAGATAGAAACACAATGATAATTAGTTATTGAGTATATTCTTGGTACCAAGCAGCGGCGCTAAGCACGAGGTCTGGTCTCATTACCAATATCCTCATTTTCACAAGAAAACCAAGGTTTAGAGAGTTCTCATAATTCTGGAGATCATGTGGCTAGTGCTTGGCAAAGTAAGAACCTGAATGCATGTACATGTGACTCTAGGGTCCATATCCTCCTGTATAAATGCGCCAGAGCTTCTGCCCAGCAAGGGCCCCTCACTGAATCCCATCATGAAGTCAGACCTCGACACACACACACACACACACACACACACACACACACACAGAATTGAGATAAATTTGGTGACAAAATTTTCTACAGATCTACCTGCCCCAAGTACACAAAAATGTTGTTTTAAGCCTTCTAGAACAGTGTTTTTCAAACTGCAGCATACACTGGCATCACCCAGAGTTTGTTTGAAAACAGATGACGGGGGGCGCCTGGGTGGCTCAGTGGGTTAAAGCCTCTGCCTTCGGCTCAGACTGTGATCTCAGGGTCCTGGGATCGAGTCCCACATCGGGCTCTCCACTCGGCGGGGAGCCTACTTCCTCCTCTCTCTCTGCCTGCCTCTCTGCCTACTTGTGATCTCTCTCTCTCGCTCTCTCTCTCTAATAAATAAAATCTTAAAAAAAAAAAAGAAAGAAAACAGATGACGGGGCTTTAATCCCCAAGTTTCTGAAATGGGGACCAAGGGTTTGTGTTTCTAAACAAGTCTCCATGTGAGGCTGCTGCTGTTGGACTGGGAACCACAGTTTGAGAACTTCTGATGTCTAAGTCTGTAATGTAATCCCTCTGAGGGGGAAGATTCTGTCTTTTTTGTTTGTGGTCTCTAGAAAAACACTTAGCACATACTAGGTTGTCTGCAAATATTTACTGAGTGAATGAATCTGCTGTGTACTTAGAAAACAGATAACCAACTTTATTAATATTGCGTGCAAATTGAATGTAGATGGGTTCGAATCGGGACCCAAGAGATTATCTCATGATTCAGGGCGTGAGCACCTTCATGAATGTTGTGGCATGTCCTTTGGCTACTCCGGGGTATGGTGTCGCCGTATGGGGACTGCTGTCACCACCTCTCTCCATCGTGGTGATGCGGTGCTTTGGAAGGGACATGGAGTCAGGGTTGATCCTCTAATTACCAAGCAGAGTCTAATTCTATACGGCTGAATCTCTCTGGGCAAGTTCCTCACCTAGGAAAGCCGAGTTTTCTCTTTTATAAAAATGCATTCTTGGGAAGATCAAAACCAACGAATATGAAGTTTTTAGATAGCAGTCTAGCACACAGTAAGAATTCTTCAACAGTAGCTAGGATGACCTTCATCACAAATATACCTCTGTCAGGGTCATCACAGAAATCTTGATCTTCAGTAAACAGTTGTTCACTCGACAATATATAGCAAATATTTACTGAGCATGCCAGTCACTCTTTGGGGCATGTCTGATTCTCACAAGCCACGTCGAGTAACAGGTTAAAGAGAGAGAGAAAAAAAAGACCCCCTTCCTAGATTTCTTGCCACCCAAAAGGCTTGTTCTAAAAACCCTGGGAGGAAAGGCCCAAAGGAGCTCTCTGGAAGAGTGCAGAGGCAAGAATCAACAAGAGTTACGTAAAGAGGTGAAGCCAGGTGTTTCTCCTCTCTGAGGAGGCATGAAGAAGGTTGAGTCAACAACCCTCCTTGCTCTTAGGGCAAAAACAGTCACCGTGCAGGCTGTTCTCCTGGCAGGTGTGATCGCATCAGAGGCAGCTACACTGTCCCCTAAGTACAGCTGGGAGGCTCTATCCCAGGCTCTCTCTTAAGCTCTTGGCACACCGGCACTCGCCTTCTCTAAGCCCCAGGAGTCTGTGTCTTCCAGTCTCCTCACCTGAAACACAGAGGGCGGCACAAAATGCCCCTCCGTTGAGTGACAGCTAGCCTCCGACACGGACAGCTGCGGCAAGTTCCACTGGGCAGAAAACTAAAATGACGAGTGAGGCGACCAGAGAGTAGGAAGTAACCTTTACAATTTTGTATTCCTGTGTTCATTCATAATGTAAAAGACTTAGAAAGGTACCCATTTGGACTCTTGGGAACAGGAAAATCCCAAAACCATAGTTTACTATTTTCAAAGGAGTTTCAATATGGGCAGAAATCAAGAATACTGTTCTTCAGGCTAAGTTTATATCCTGAAATATGCTTCTTGTAAGAAATAATTTAAAAATGTGGAATCTAAAATTAAGCAAAAATAACATACAGTATGTTCAGCTTTGAAATTTGCCGGGACTCAGCCAAGTTTACCATAAACAGAAGGCAGAATTGTCTATTTTTAACTTTACAGCCCTTGGGTGATTAAAATTTTGAGCCATAATAAACAACTTTTTTCATCTTTGCAACATAATTTCTCATTTGAAATTGCAGTCTTTTTAGTTGTTTAGGAGATATGGATTGAGCACTTCGTGTTTTTAAATTCTTTCTTAAACGGAAATTTCTTGCAGAGACTAAACGCATTCATTAGCATGCCAAAAGCACAGATTTAAAAAAAAAAAAAGAAGAAAGAAAGAAAGAAAAAAAGAAAGGAAAGGAAAGGAGAAGAACCTCTCCAAGGCCCAGAAAGTAAATTGCCTTCTCTTCTTCTGTTTCAACTGTTGAATGATTTGCACCTTTGTTGGGCGGTTGCATTTTAGGAGAACTCAGCAACAGATCCCCCCATTCTGCCTATGTGAGTGGAAGCACTACAGACACCTCACCATCGCCCAGCAGATTATTTGGCAATTTGGCAGGTCTGCAGATCTATTATGTCTGCAGAAAGTGTATCTTCCCACCAGGAAAGACGGTTGCATATGCAATAAACCAATAGCCTTTGACACACCAGTTAATTACATCAGTTAACTACTATCTCTTGTGCATGATCATAGTGTTAATGAAACTATTTTGGTGTTGAAATGAAACAGGTCACGACAAGCAGATCAGGAAACAAAAGGGATTTAGGGTCATATAGGATGATAATGTGCTGAGTCACACAGAACTTAACCTTGGCCCCCAAAAAGGATATTAAATTATTCTCTCTGCCGTGAGTAACGCTGGTATTCTTTTCCTTTGGCATCACTTAGCGCTAAGTAGCTCAAAACTCTTTAGAAATTATCCAGTTTAACCATTTTGCCTCCCCATCAAGAGCTTTTAGCAGCTGCGTGATTGGAGACCAACAGAAGCCCAGTCCAGAGGTGCTGACTTTGAATGCAATGGGTTTTTTGCCCTGAGTGAAAGGGATGAGTGAAAGATAATGCCCGATTTCTGGTTTGGATGACAGGGTGAAGAATGGTGACAGCCACTCATTTTGAAACACGGGAAGATGAGCAGATTGTTGGAAAAATGGGTCAGGCAGTGCAAGATGTTAACTCAGGTTTTTGTCTGTTTTTTGGTTTGTTTGTTTTTTTTTTTTTTTCGTGTCAAGTGTGGGTTTGAGGCTCCAGAGAAGGACCTACTCCTACTTTGGTCTTCTAGAACAAAAGAGAATATCCCAGCAGACACCAAATGTTTAAGCTCATTCTTAAGGTCATTCTAAAGAATCCCTCCTCCAGACTACCCATGATTTCCTCAACTGTCCCTCCTATGATATGATTTCCTGATCCATTAGTATCCACCCGGGACTCCATTTTGTTGGCATTCCTTTTAGCATTTGTACAAAACTGGGCAAAAATATTCCAGCTGTGGTCAGACCACAGCCCAACACAGCCTTCGCCTTTTGAACGGCAATGTCACACTGCGGGCTTCTATTAATCTTATGGTCAACTGACACTCTTGGGTTGTTTCCCCATCAACTGCTGTCAAATTAGGTTGCCTCCACCCTGTCTTTGTATAATGAAAGTTCTATTCTAAAGGCAGAATGCCCCATGCCTCGCCTGTCTGTGTTCAACAGAAAAAGGGGATTTTAATTTCATTCCTACCAATTCCGCCCCCAGTTTTGCCAGAATGCCCAGAGGTAGAGCCTTTCAGAATGAGCTTTCCCGTGCTACCTTCCAAGAGTAAGAGTCTGGAAATGTTCTATCCCTCTTATCACAGGATTCTCCATATCCCAGGCTACTTTATAAATAACACTTTGCACTACAGAACACATGAAAAGCCACTGAGGGGTGGGGGCACTACACACAAGAGAACAAGACGATTTTTTTCGCCGGTTTTGGAACCAAGCAGATCTACTGTCAATTACTTCTTTCTTATTGTAGGGTACAAAATTTGTATTTCCGTAATATAAATTTGGATGCTGTGCACTGCTCCACCACCCTCCCCAGCCCCCAAAAAAAGAACAGCCAGATATTTACCAACATCCTGGAGGCCAGTAAACAATTTAGGTCATTTCTGTAGACAGTAGTAAGGAATGCTGATTGCATTTACTTAGCTATCAGTATGTAACAGGCTGTGTAGCCTTCAGGGCAGAGGTACAGAAAAAAGTATAAAGGAGAGGGCTATGTTTAAAAAAAAAAAAAAAGCACACTGGCCAATTTCCAGCACTTATCTCCGTTTTGCAGCCCCTCCGCCTGGTTGTCTCAGGGTCATATAAGGATTTGGATAATGGAGCGGTCTCAAGGCTTCTATCTCCCTGGATATTCCTATCATCATTTATTGGGTATCCCTCGAGTTTGATGGAACCTAATGTCTGGATTTCCACCAAGTCATAGAGCTGCAGGAAAAGCTACTCTTTTACTGGGTTCTGAAAACATCCTGTAAATTTCAACTGATGAACCCATACCAAAATTTCTTCATAAAAATCCCTGAGACGCATAAGAGCAACTTCATACCTCTGTGGAAGACGGTGAGAGTAGCAATAGTCTTAACCTGATGCTTATCAATGTCAGAAATCAGAATGCACTTCTTAATAGTTAAGCTCATTACATACTCTTTTAAAGAAGAACGGGACTACATCTGTTTGGGGGTAATTTAGTTGTAGCTGTGCCCGAAGGCAGGAGGAAAGACAAGATCACTTCCCAGTAACTGTCTGAGTTCATTAATAATGTCACCAGAGCAAGCCCTGGTGACTCAGAATTGAGACCGGAGAAGAGTGTTATGAAATCTCAAGGTAGGGAAAGCTGATTCCTATCAGCAACTCACTCGCCAGACCAGCTTCCAGGGAAGGTACCCTAACGTCTTTCCTTACGTTCTGGTCTGTAAAAAAGATAACCCCCAGGAATCTCTTAGGGAAAAGAAAAAGGTCTCTGTGAATGGGAGCATCTGGGATTAGGAGTGAACTACAGACCTCCTTGCTCTGCAGAACCAACCGGCCCCACAGACCCTCTCAGAAAACGCCCAACCTGACCAGTATCCAAAGATACTTAGTCTCGGGAACCTAGGAGAAGGGGCTACACAAGTCAGGTTCCAGGCTGTCCTCAGCAAACTGTTTTCTGCCTTTCATTCTCAGAGTCACTAAATGAACTAAGAATTATTTCTATTTGACAGATTAGGAAACCAAAACTCCATATGTTTAAAATGACAAATTCTTTTATCAGAAACTGAGAGCTCGGGTTTGTCCACAAATCAGCTTGGGCACCCGAGGTTCTTTCCCTTTCTAAGGGAGCTGGTGTAAGGTCATTATTTTGAAATTAATTTTCATGTGACAAAAAATAAATGAAAGAACACTCTTGCACCTTGGCTCTCTGAGGGGCAAAGTTGCCATAATTGTGTTTCTTTTTTTTCTCACCATAATCTTCACTCCACCTAATTTAGCCTCCTTCAACTGGAAAAAGAGAAAATGAGCGAACAGTAAGCATAGAGAGCATTTCATTTTTACACGCTAATTAATGCATAAGCAACATCTATCACAACTGGAGAAGATTTCAGGGCTTCCATATTTCCTCCTCTAAATAAGTAGGAGGATCATAATCAACTCTGATGAATCACTGCTGACCTTTGGGCTTAAGGCTGTGGGCTACCAACGCCTATGTCTGAGGTAGATGGGTCTCAATGCAGGCTCCTGGCCCTGGTTGCAGGAATCACCAGGAGAGCTCTAGAAAATGCTAATGCCTGATCCCATCCCAGGTCATGCTAAATGGGCCGCCAAGGCTGAGAACCACAGTCCAAAAGCAATGGACCTGAGGGCTAAACACAATACAAAATAAGTTTATTTAGAATTCATCCAAGGATGAAAAGGGAGATAGAACCATATATCCCATAACTTATATGGCAGATCTGATCCTTAAAGCAATACACACATCTAAACTAGCCTGCCGTCCAACTACCCCAGAGAGCAAGCATTCTGGAGCTGAGCCCCCGGTGAGTTCCAAATCATAGTAATGCGCAACTCAGTCCTTCTGAATCTCTTTTTCCTCGTCTATAAAGCTAGGTCAATAACACTGATCTTGCAGAGTGGTCTTCAAACAGGTATATAAGGTGCTTAATAAATGTCTCAACCTTCTGAAATGTCTCTGCACTTGGTAGCTCTAGGCCCCGAAGAATTCCTTTAGTATGTGTGAGTCATCATTCATTCTACAAACTGCAAGCTTCCGTCCAATAGCATTTTCCCTTAAGAGATGATCTTGATCCATAAGATTGTGTCTAAAACAGTTATGTTCATAATCTAATGCTCCCATATTCATAGGATAGTTCACTTAAGACCACCTTGATGAAGTGGAAGTTTCTTTTAAATATAGGACATCTGTTTTTGAGCACCTATCATGTGTCCGGTATTGTGTCGAGCATTCTAGACACACAATCTGGTTTCATTTAGCTCTTATAAAGCCTCTTCGGGAAAAGAACTATCTCACTTTAGAGATGATGAAATCGGGTTTCACAGAGGTGAAGTAACGTGCGTGTGCACACACACAGAGCTAATGGGGGCACGTGTACGAATTTGGATACAGGTCTGTCAAAACTCCAAAGTCAGACGGTAACCACATCTCCCAGTGTATAAAACAGTTCATATATAAAGTGTATATGAATAATTTATATACAAAGTATTCATAAAACACTTTGTGCTTGTGTATACATGCCAAACTTCAAAAGATTTTATAAGCTGTATTTTTGTACATAGAATGGCATCATAAAATTAATTTTTAAATCAATGTTGAAATTCATCTAGTTTCTGTGTTTGGCAGTTGGTGTTAATTTACCTCTCGTAAGTGTTAGAAAGGTTCGACAGCACCTCCCACCCCCGGCCCTTTTATACTATTCAAGCTTTTTATTAGCCCTAATGTTGACTGCCTTCCCAGGGCTTCTACTGGTTTTCGTATAATTTGTCTAATTAAATTTAAAGAAGAGATGTTTCAGGGAGCACCATTTCATCATTTCCTCTTATACTCCGTTCTTTGGGCTTTAATGAGCACCTAAACCCCATCTTAACTCAGCCTTGGTTTCAGCCCAGATGGGCTGTGCTTGTTAAGACAGTCTTCAGTTGTCAGGAAAAATAGCTTTATTAAGGCCATGGAATGCGGAGAGTGTGATTAAAGCTAATCAAGGACGAGAGCCAGGCTGCAGCGCTCTGAGTCCGGTCTCAGTACAACATGTTTGACATAATGTAACCTAGCCTATCTGGTAAAAGCAGACATAAATCAGATCAGGTTTCCAAAAAGAATGCATGAACACATGCAGGCATATTACATGGTGTAATATACCTCCTTGCACGCGAGCTGACCAGCTCTCTCAATACGCAGTATAGATTTTAAACCACACGGACACCAGTGACAGTGGAGGGTTGTCAATAGCCCCTTGTCATTTGGGGGGATGGGGTGGAGAGGAGAGTTACATTCTTCCAGATTCAAAATGTGTGATCTGTGATTATGTCCCGCCATTGATGGCACATAGGTACCACTACCTGTCTCATTACTAAGTTAGGCGTCCAGCTCAGTAAACCTGAGTGACCATCACTAGCAAACGCAATGCTGAGGCATTCAACAAGAGCAATACTGAGGAAAGCTCTTCTAAGTGGGGTGCGTAATATCGATTTCGTTTTAAGAAATTTGACAGTTGGGTATCAGGAAGGAAGAGTTGGAATCTGGAAACCTGAAGACCCAGGGCTCTAGTCTAGTTTCTAAAGTAACTGGTCACATGAATCTTCCAAAAGATTCCTCACCTGGGCTACCTCGGCCTCAGTGCTCCTAAGATCCAAATGAGTGTAACAGTGAACTAAACAGTCTCCTAAAATCGTAAAAGTCCTCTATGGTGCTCTAACAGTCTACTTCCAAATCTGAGTTCTGTGATGCTGTTAAAGTCTACTTCAACCTTCATATAAGTTTTCTTCCTAATTTAAGGCAGTATGTTAATATGAAGGGCCATCTAATTGGTTACTCAATACTTAAACATTTAAGAATAAGAATCCTAGGGTGCCTGGTGGCTCAGTTGGTTAAGCATCTGCCTTCATCTCAGGTCATGATCCCAGGGTCCTGGGATGGAGCCCTACATCGGGCTCCTTCTCTGCAGAGAGTCTGCTTCTCCCTCTCACTCTTCCTCTGTGTCCTCCCCTGCCCTCAAAAAAAAAAAAAAAGGTAAGAATCCTAATTCAAAAAATACCTGTGGAGAATGAGTGTAAAGCCTTGAGAAGTTTCAAAAACGAAAACCCACTATCCTGATGATCTCTTTTCTCTTTGTTGATATCTTTCCACTTACTCTTTACTTTCTATCCTTTCCCTTCCAGATATGCAACTTCAGGACATATTATCATTAACAACACATTTTTAAAAAAATCTTTACAGCTATGGGCGTCTGGGTGGCTCAGTCGGTTGGATATCCGACTCCTGTTTATCAACTCAGGTCTTGATCTCAGGGTGGTGGGTTCAAGCCCTGTGTTTAAAAAAAAAATCTTTACAGCTAATTCCATGACACTGATGATAGGTAGACTCTGTAAATTCATGATTATCAATCTATAATATTCATAACTAATACATACTTTAACCTGGTCATCAAAGAATCTTGCAGTGGTCATCTGTGGGAAACCGCATGTCAAAATTACATCCTGTATGGCTGAAACAAGTAAGAAAGTCCATGAGACACATGCACTAGAGAGTTTAGAGTTCCATATAGTAAAATGGTCATGAGAAACAGCAGACCTTGCCTTCTACAATAGCCTGACTCACCACCTTTTTCTGATTTACTGGAGGTAATGGAATACAGAGGCTTAGGAAGAGCAGAGGAGAGCGGTGCATAATGGGATTTAAATAATCTGATTTTCCTAAGAAAAGAAATTGAGAAGGAAAGAGATAAAGGATTTTCTGTACATGTACACACACACACACACACACACACACACTCTCTCTCTCTCTCTCTTTAAAGCACCCCGTAGTTTCCAAAGCACTTTTGTATCCCTTAGGTATCATTTAATCATTATCAACATACATACACACACACACCACGAAGGCAAAGGTTCCAGTTTTTAAGCAACAGAGGAGCAAAGAAATTAAATGACTTCAGCAACTTCACATACTTTGTTAAAGGCAGTGCCAGAAGTAAACTCCGGGTCCTCTGAATTTCCATCTAATGTTATCCCACTATATACGATGCTGCCTACTTCTTTTCATTTTTTTTTTAACTCAACAAATATTTATTGAGTGCCAGTTACGCATCCGGCACTGTTCTAGATACCAGGAAAACAACAGTGAACAAGATCAATAAAGCCTTTCCCCTGCTAAAACATTCTAGTGTGCATATGCATGTATTTACAATACGTATAGTTTAATATATATGGCTTCTCATATACACTTTTCTATACCAGCCAGTTTATGAGACTCATTAAAAATTAAGATCATATATAAATATTTATTATTTTTTAAGAACTGCACTCATTAGGTCAACACAGAACAAATAAACCCCCGCTATCCAGCCTCCCTTCCTTCTTCGTTCCTCCATACAGCTAGCCTTTTAAAACAATCTAAGCAAATAGCAAAGTAACATCTATTCGAGTTACACATTTGTTCACATGCTGAGAAAGAAAAAAAATGGCTATAAAAGTCTTTAGAAAAAGGAGAGGTTCAAAATTATGGAGAGAGCTTTTTTTAAGGATCGTTTTAAGCATACATACAGGATCTTAAAGAATGCGCACGGACATCTTGTTTGGAAAAAGTTTGTTCTTTTTTCTTTCTTCTTTTTAATCTACACAAAGCACAGTCTTAAAAGCCTAGGGCTGGGGGGGTGTCTGCTCCCCATCTCCAGTTCTGTTGCTGAATGAAAGATCCACAGGAAATTAACACAGTGGTAGGGAGTTTCTGGCCAAGAGTGAACTCTGAAACAAAAGACCCACTATTGTGTAAGAAAAATCTGACATCTATACCCTCAGCCATGTTTTAAACTTTGGTAATCCTTTAGGATGATCTATGATTTGTTTTACGTTTTTAACATACATATCTAGTGTGTTGCATTACTCCTCATCTTCCAACTCCTCCTAAAAAAAAAAAAAGATTTTAGTTTCTTTGTTCCCTCCTTCTTTCCTTGTTTGTCTTTTCTAGCCAGCAACAGAGCAAATGGATGCGACTAGCTTCCTTCTTTTACCATCCATGTCAAAAGTACACCACCTCCAAGGTTTACAGGATTTCCACTGCTACCAAGTTACCTGAGATTATAATATTAGCATTTGTTGTTTTGAGCTGGTGCTACAGAAGTGATCATTTCTTGGTAAACTGGTGAACCTCACATTGGTGATATTTCCCCATTTCTAATGTCCTTTACAGTAGTAATACCACAGAAAGAATACTAAGGCATGACAGCAGGAGTCAGTAATCTAAGAATTTAAACTCAAACCACGTGCTGCTCAGATAGATCCACTGAGCATGATCCGTTTATGGGATGAGGTTAAAAGGGGAGATTCTTTGGGTAATCGTCATGGATTGCCTTGTTTGACATTCAATGCCAATCTCTCAGAGAACTTTTTAGATGGATTTTCTTGATTCCTATTTGATCAAAAATGACATTAGCAAAGCTGGTCGTAGCTTCACTGCTATCCTTCAAAAGCAATTGGGTTTACTTCATTTCTTTTTTTTTTTTTTAAGATTTTATTTATTTATTTGACGGAGAGGAGAGAGATCACAAGTAGGCAGATAGGCAGGCAGAGAGGGGGAAGCAGGCTCCCCGCTGAGCAGAGAGCCTGATAGGGGGCTCGATCCCAGGACCCCGAGATCATGATCTGAGCCGAAGGCAGAGGCTTTAACCCACTGAGCCGCCCAGGTGCCCCCAGGCTTACTTCATTTCTATCACTACTAGTTTCCCTAGATTTAATTGCTCGTCGAGAAATGTATAAAATGGTGACCTACCAACACAAAATCCTGCTCCTCTGCTAACTGAATTGGTGCTGGTAGAGCCAGAAGGAGAACAAGGCACCAAAGTATCAGCTGGAGAAGTTTTCTGGGCACATTCCAAAAGTCTACATCTGCTTGGCAACAGCTCAGGAAAGAGATACGGTTACTCTTTTTACAGTAACATAGCTTTCCCAGGCTTCAGTGTATGAAAAACAGCTTGCTCTCTATCAGAAGAAAATCCAACCAGATTTGCAAAAATGACATACTCACTATTCTACCCCATCAACTTAAACATCACTGCCAGGTACTAGACCAAAATCATCAATGACATGGTTATCCTATATCGTCCTGTCCGTGTGGGCTGAGAGTCCAAGTGGGAATTTTTTTTCTCCCTTTTCTTTTTGCAACATAAACACTTAAAGCATTTAGTGATAAAATATTAAAAGCGTGAGGCTCCAGACCCAGGGAGTACAAGTTGCTGATATAGCACCAGGCACCAAGGAAAGGTGTCAAGTATGTTAAAATATGGCTCTAGCTTAGACGTTAGGGGCCCTATTCTTTCCCTAATATGCTTGCCTTGTTCCTACTGTCCACAGTTAAAAGTGCACATCAGCACTAAAATGCATCCCCTTAAAATCTAGAGAGGAAATTCAACTGTCTATGTCAATGAACAAAGTAATTGTCACATTTGTTCACCACGAACAACAGATCTAGACACTGTTTTTAATTATAACATTAATTGATCTTTTGTCACCACTAATTAGAGCAATAACATCGCATTTAGTTACTTTACTAGCAGAAGTCAACTTTGAGTTGCTGAAAAATCCATCAGTGGGGAAGGGGGTGAAGAGGGCCAAAAAAGAAGAATTTAGAAAAAAAAAAAAAAGTCACATTATTTTTTAAAAAAAGAAACGTTTATCACAGCTGGGTGCATTTTTATATTCTAATCTTACCTCTTGTGAAAACTTCATTTGGTCTCTTTGCGATTAGGGTTCATACTCTTAAAATGGAAAGCATTCCCTCGTTGTTGGGAAATTACAGCCAAGGAAGGACAGGCTGATGACCAGAAAAACTACCTTTGTGCCTTGAAAAAGAAGTCAAATGAACCTGTCATAGCCCTAGTCTGTGAGACATGTAAGGGACTTTAATGGGTGTTTTAGTAGAACCACTTAAAATTAAGTGATGAATTGGAATGGGAAAAGTTATTCCAATAAAAGCAAACAAATTAACTAACCTGACCTTGGTCCACATAAAAGATTCATTTTCTTAATGGAAACAAACTCGTTGAGTCTAGCTCAGGTTTAACCACTGAAGTGTATGTGGAACCTAAATTAAGCTATAGAAATGTATGCCTGCAGAAACTCAGGTGTATACATGCACAAGTAGGTAAGAGTTCTTATAGCTGCGGGATGTGCTGCTGGCGTGGTCTAGTATGACCCACTTCTACAATGATTACCACGTGAGTCAGAAACCTGTTAAGACCCAATTAGCAAAAATGTTATGCATCACTGATGCATGTTTTGTCCAGAGCTTAATTCCACTGTTTTCCTAAGTAAATTCTGTCTTTTCTATTCATTAACTTTCTCTTCCCTTGAGTACAAGTAGCAGCTTCTCCCCTTTTGTTTAAAAAGGTTGCAGAAGATCTGAAAGTAACAGGGCAATGGGCACGTCTTTGGGTCCATTACTCAAAAAGAGAACGGTAACGTCTGTCTTCATCACACATGTAGCATCTCTGATGTTGTAAACACCAGGAATCTTTCTTATTTCACTAGCAGTCTGAAAGACACCGTCAACATAGCCCAAGCAAACTGGAAACTGATTGGCCTTTTCTCTTCTTCTTACTTCAACAACCAAAACTGTTTTAATAAAAAGTAAAAGTAATTACTGAATAAGTCATTTTCAGAGCCTAAGAAAAGTCTAGAGCCTAGGCTGGTGAGACAAGACAATCATGTTTGCAGCAATTGAAGACCGTGAATTTGGCTTTTTGAAGGAGAGGCAAGGAAGGTTCATCCTAATAACGTAAGAACCATTACGCTGGGTCAATTCCCTTGTCTATCAAGCCAGGATTCTAACTCGCATGGGGCCCCTACTAGACAGCTTGAAGGAATGTATAGCTGTGCTCTGAAAACTCTCTCCAAATTCCTAGCTTCATTAGAGATCTTCAACACATTCATTATCTCTAAACTCCCCTTGGAAAACATCCCGAATGTGAAATACAGCAAAGAACTAGTAACCTCAGGTAAGAAGACATGACTGCTTTCTTTCCATAGGTATATTTCGCTTGCAAAGCAACTGTCCCTTAAAATCCAGTTGGATGGCTTTATGCTCTTACTCTGTAAGACAATGGCAGATACACATACAATAAACTAATCCTGGCTACTTCATATGGTCAAAAAATGACCTTTACGTAATCTTGCACTTTTAACATTTGGATGATTAAAGGGGGGCGGGGAAAAGGCATGAGGTAGGCACCACCATTCGTTGGAAATAGTACTGCTGTTTTGAGTGAGCGACCTTTGGAGAGTCACTTCATGATCAGAATCTGAATCTCCTTATCTGGGAAGTGTAGGGGATTGTATCAGCTAAACTCCTTAAGGTTTCAAAGCCTAACATCCTCTTTTTATGTATGTAAAATCGTCAATTTCCTTTTCCTGCAGGCCAGCGCTCATCTTAAACAACACTTGAAGGAGTATGTTAATAAACACTTTTATTCAGGGTACATATTTTTTATTTCACACCTGATAAAACTCATCATTCTTAGCTGGGCTCTTCACTTCACAACTCATTATGGTCCATTATTCTTCCTCTTCGTTATTTATTAAATTCATTAGGTGCTCAGTACAATTGTATTATTATGCCATTCACCGAAAATAAAGGCTCATGAAATAAGGTTGACTAAAATAAACGGCCCAATGCTAAAACACAGGCAGTTTCATCTGAACCATTCCATTCAATGCATAAAATTTAAAGATCTAGTATTTGCCAGAGGCTTAGAGTGTGCGAGCAAGGACTTGCGAAGGTCCCTGACCTTGAGAACCTCCCGGGTGTATGGAGGAAGCCAACACCTGTCCTACAATGGGTAAGTGCTGGGTGGATACAGGATATTCATCGGGGTTCCACACATTCTCAAAGGTTCCTACAGAGTGAAAGGTAAGGTTCTGGTGAATAAGACTTGGGCTTATAAGACAAAGAAAAATGGAGGAAGTTCTCTCCTTTGAAGAGTTCCTAACTTTTCAAGATAACAAGTTCCTTTAAAAACTTGACGATCATTACCAACCCTCTTCCAAGAAAACTTCACAGGTGGTCTAAATTCTCGGTTTCGGTCACTAATATGCAGACCACTAGTTAACCTAGCCTTTATGTCCTGCTCACTATTAACGAAGGGTTTATTAATGGCCCGAATACTGGCATACCGACAACTGGTCGATGAATCAGGCAGGGTGAGATGAAACTAAGACACCTTCTAACACTCATGTTCTTCTGAGTCTAGACCTCTAAAAATTCCAAAAGAGCTCCATATGTTCGAAGGTGAATGAGAATCAACAAGAGGACACTGGTGTGTATGTGTGTTCATTATCAAAAAATAAAAACCAGGGGCGCCTGGGTGGCTCAGGGGGTTAAAGCCTCTGCCTTCGGCTCGGATCATGATCTCAGCGTCCTGGGATCAAGCCCCACATCGGGCTCTCTGCTCAGCAGGGAGCCTGCTTCCCCCTCTCTCTCTGCCTGCCTCTCTGCCTACTTGTGATCTCTCTCTCTCTCTGTCAAATTAATAAATAAAATCTTTAAAAAAAAAAATAAATAAAATAAAATAAAATAAAATAAAATAAAATAAAATAAAATAAAATAAAATAAAAACCAACTAAATGCAAGATGGCAGAGACCATATGGGCGACAGCGGTTGTTAACATACCTGCAGGAGAAAAGAGAACTCCATTGACTCTGTGTCGTTCCTGAGGTGGAATCAGGACCAAGGAGAGATGTTAATGAGAGACAGATTTCAGCTCAGTAAAAGAAAGCATTTTTAAACAACATACATTATTAAGACAGAGGGGCTGCCCTGTGAGGAAGAGAGCTCCCCTTCAACCCGAGAGGTAGTTTAGTGCGCCTAGTTCCCTCTTCAGTTTTGCCGGAGGCTAGACACGTGAGCTGAGGCAAGTTTCCCTACTCTTATATAACTTAGTTTCCTCACCTGTAATCTGGAGGTTATAAAACCCATACGTAAGTCAAATGAGACGGTGAGAAAGTTCCTACTCCAGAATCCTGTATTCCATGTAAGTTCCTGCCAACCTTCGTCCCCACTCCCCCAGTCTCTCCCTTTTTTTTCTGCAAGTATTTAAGCAGAGGCTGTTGGGGGTTAACACCTAGGAGGTTCCTCCAGAGGAAGGCAGTTAGACAAGATGGCCTTTAATATCCTTTCAAGTGTAGGGTTTGGTTAGCAAAACTATTCTTAGGTGCTAGCTCCTTTGCCTTATGGGTACAAAGTGGAAATGATTTACTTCCATCCATCTCCCTTCCTCAAGGAGCCACCTACAAAAATCAGAATGAATGCTCTTATTTTTCTTCTTAGGTATTATATGCTTGCTAGCTCATTCCATTTTATTTCAAAGAATTTTCCATAAGCTCTTAAATGTTTCCATATGACACCATATTCGGCAGGTAACCTGAGTTCATACCATTCCCCAAACACGAGTCCCTATAAAACGTTCCAGAATCTCTTTGTGTGCTCTGAATAGAATTTGTTAGGCTGCCAAATCATTCGGTCTTCTCCAGATAGCCTTGTCGTTCCTAACTTGGTTATCAAATTCTTTTATCAGCATATTTTAATCAAAGCCTTTCAAAAACAGTCTGAGGGTGAGGAAATACCAGAAGGTCTAAATGAAAAAGGCAAGAGGGCAAAACACAACTACCGATGGGGACAAAAGCAAAGGGCTCCTCTGACTTTGCTTCAGGATACAACAACGGCGGAAGCTACTGTCACATTCGGAGGGGAAAAAACGCCAGCTCAAATGTCACATGTGAATAAATTATTGGCTGTCCGTAAACAACAACAAAAAGAAGGTATTTTCGTTTTATTCCTAACCCGTGAGTGTACACAAGATCTTGAGTTAAAACAATCTCCAAGCGGGGCGGGGGGTGTGTGTGGGGGGGGGGAGAGACTCTCTCTTTTGTCAAGAAAGCATCAGCCACCCCTCAAGAGTTTTAAAAATAAAATGAAAAATTTAAAAAGGAAGAAAAGTCCCAGGCTCCATGCCTCCTAAGGCAGCAGAGATTCGCTCCTCTCGTGGTGAGAAGCGGAGATGGTGGGCACGACCCAGAGTCACAGCTGCTTTGGAAGCTGCCGGGCTCTCCTGTCATTTCAGAAGGCTTGCTGCGTACAGACACATTTGAACATGGCCACCTGGATCCCCTCCTCTCGTGGCGGGGGGCCAGGTTACAGTGGTTCCATCCACGGCTGCTCCCTGGACAGAAGAAGGAAGGCCTCCCCGCAAAGCGTTTGCCACCCTACATGTGGGGGGATTTTTCAAGTAGGGCAATACTTAAAAAGAAAAATACTGGCTGCCCCCTCCCATCCAGCCCCAGTTTTAGAGCTAAAGGAAATCATTGTTTCTTTCATTATTATTTTCTTTCAACCAGGACAATAAACACTCTTCGGCGAATAACTCATCAGTGGAAAGCTATTCAAAGAATTTTACGTTGATAACACCACAAATGTGCAACTGGAAAGAACTTTGTTGATAATTTGTTCTGAACCTCTCACTATTCACATACCTCGGATGTCTGCTCCTCTGCGGGTCAAAATAGAAAATCTTTACGAGAGATTTGTAATACAAGTCTTCCTGTCTATCCAGACAGGACTCCTCTCTCCTTCCTTTGTGAGCCCGTATCTCTGTATGACGCTCACTACATTATTCAGTTTTATGTCTGTCTTCACTGCAAGACCTTAAGCTTCTTGAGAGTAGGACTCAGTCTTACTCATCTGTGGGTCCTAGATGCCGAGCGTAACGGGGGGTTCAGAGAAGATTCTCACGGCTGCCTCAAGAAGTAGCTGCTGAATTAACCTGGCCCAAAGGACACTCAAGGGTCAAGAGGCTAAAGTGACTGCCAAAGATCACAGGGCTAGAACAAGAACCCAATCCTCCCCAGCAGTGTCCTCAATTCTTCCACGTGGACTCTCCCATGCTAGAGGAGACGATACGACAGGTTGTTTATTTTATGGGCCCTCAAAACCGACTTATTCTTCCTTCGGCACTGAAGCAACTCTTCCTCCAATAAGGCTCGCAGACTCAAGGAAAAGGATTCTGTTTTGCCTCGTATTAAACAATTTGATAAGAAGCTCGTAAACAGAGAGGTTTTACACATGCAAATCTGCCCTTGCACCCAATTTCAATTCTCTTATTTTCCTGATCTATATTCCTGCTCTCCAGATGGACCATCAGCTTTATACCAATGCCAGCAACAGCTTGTGTATTGTTTGTTTAAAACAAAGATGATGGATTAAATATCATATGCAATGTGAGGAAAGAGGTTAAGGCTAATATTCCTGTTCTGAAATATATCATAAACCCAGTCCATGTAGCTTTTTTCCCCAGTGGATTCGTATAAATAAAGATTTAATTTTATTTTTCAGACTCATAAGAGGAAGCATGCATTCATCTAGAATATGGAGCCTTTCCATCGCTCCAGATTTATTCTCGTTCTAAGGCATCATTACCCTCCAAATTATACAGACTTATGTCATTTCATTGAAACACTCATTCACCCATCACATGCCCAGATCCAACAGTAACACTTTTGTTTTAAAATTATGCCAAAATGAGCAAACTTGAAATTCTTTCACCTATATTTGAGTACTCTGCAAAATGTCTTTAATCGTCTCAAATAAATTCCAACAAAAAAAAAATCTGCAATTTCAATGCAAAATATACAAACCAAAGAAATCACAGCCGAGGTCTCTTTTTGTACCCTCTGCATTATTATCTGAAGCTGCGTACAACGCGCTTGCCGGTAGAGTGGACATTGTATCAGAATCAGCCCTACTGTGTAGGTTTCCAGCCATGACTATGGGTTCCGTCTGGCCTAGTCACATGTTGTCGCCATTAGAAAAACGATTTAAGAAATAAATAAATAAATAAATAAATAAATAAATAAATAAATAAATAACGCTTTTAGAAGCCAGGATGGGAGAACAGGTGCACAAGGCAAAGATAATTCTATAAAGGGATTCTGATGATAGGATATCATTTAAGGAGATTATCATCCACAAAAGAATACTGATTAGGGTGTAGGAGTCCCTTGGGGAAGGAGATCTCTAGAAGAAGAAACCAAAGGTAGCACTCTCCATTTCCTCATGGCTCCAAGGAGGTGCGTATTGAGTAGAAAGGAGGAGCCCCACTGGAACGGCCCCAAACCTACAGTCTAATCCTCGGCGCAGCCCAGCTTCTCCACCGGAAGGTCTGTTACTCTGCCATTGCTGTCAACTAGTTGGGTTGGGACTTTATTGAAGGCTGGAATTTGGCCCTCCCCCGTTGCACCATGAAGAGAAAATATTTAAAGAAAGGTGTTTTGCAATTCCTAGGTTTGGAACGAGTGATAAAATCTGTAGTGCTTTCTAGATGCCAGTTCAATGATATCCATTTTACACGTCAGGACAGCATAGCAAGCAGATTATATGTCTAATGAGACACTCAACGACCTTGTATAAACTCTGGGGTACATGGGAGTTAGCCTAAAACTGCAAAATACGACCCTTAGAGCCACTTGACTGTGAAAAGCACACTTGCTCCCCGTCTTTTTGCACCGCAACTTTACTCCGCGTCTTAGCTCTGGTTTGCCATCTGCTCTCATGTTGTTTACGCACGTGAGAGTATTACTCGACTTAACAGGTGTAAACAAGCATCCGGACAAGTAAAAAGATACTATAGTACAGAATATGTTCCCATTAGTAATGTGAAAAAAAATAGCCGCAAATACATGATGGGTTAAACAAGCAGACACAGTTATGAATTTAACTTTTAGGTATGGAAAAATGCCCCTCACAATCGCAGAATACACATTCTTTTCTAGGACCCTGAAGCTAAAATTTGGGTTCAATGAAACCTATATTCCCTCGCAGCTATAACATTCTATGATTCCTTGAGTGTATTTTTATTTATTTGTTCCCCTGAATTTTTTCTTGTCAGGGAAGGTAGCTCTAGCCTCCCTTTAGAATATCTTCCCACCTACACATCTTCCTACTGCAATAACACAAGTTAAGCTGAATGCACAGTTATGTAACTTTAAGATCAAGAGAAAATGGAAAAGACAGTCTACCCCATACCCACACGCTATCACTACCAAGGCCCAGCTGACGAACGTTGAATTTTACCAATATACTAAAGGCTCCCCTGCAATACTTCCCAACAGTTTAAGTTAAAAATTCCCCTTTCTTTGGATTTATTGAGGGAAAGATGGGGACAGGAATCACACCACTGAAAGTTACCTGACTGATGGTATCTACTGTTATAATTTCCTTCACAGTGCTCTTTAAGGACAGCAGAAAGGGTCTTTTATTGTACACATCTACTTATGGAGGGCAAATTCTTTGCCTCATAAAGTGAACTCTATTTGTGCTGAATGTATATTCACCATTTCCTGCTAATGAGGTAAAAACCGATTCCAGATGAGGAGAAAAAAAAAAGTCTTCGTTTTCACTGAAATTAATTCCAGGACAAAAAAATGTAAGAAAGTTTAAAAAAAAAAATCTGTAACTCTGTAAATCAATTTCTGGTGTCTCGCTTATATATTTTACTCCCTAGGATTTTTTTTTTTTTTTGGAGGAGAGTCAGTTTGTGATAACACAGTATACTTTTACATTCTGAACATAAGGTTGCTAATTTCCATCCAGAATCCAAAGACAGCCTATATGTTTTCTTGCCCAAACGAGAACACTTTTTTTTTTAAAAGAGCAATACAATACGACACAGAATATCACCTGAAAACACAAGGGTTCAAAAATCCCTGGAGAAAGCAGAGTTAAAGAGGATCATCTAGTCAACCTTCACTCACACTAGAATGTTTAGCTGATTGCGTCATTTGCAGTACACAAGTCACACGCTGTCCTCAGTCCACTCCATTGAGTAACAGACAATGCAATGCTTTAAATTTGATTTCCTAATGTCCAGGAGGTCAATTTAAGCCCTCACCATTTGTTAATACATTTATTGTAAATGTATTTGAACTTTTGAAAACCGGACCTGGTGTTATGGCTAAGAGACACTGTTAACCAAATCTATCACAAGGCCCCAAGTAGCCATCATAAAATGCAAAGTATTGCCATGTGTAAGTTAAATCCAGTCTGGGCAGTCACAAACTTAAAGGCATCTTCTGCCCTAGAGTCTCCTTTAACTATTATTCTCCAGTGTTGTCATTCTTCCTTAAGTTTAGAACCAGCTAGTCTTCGAAGAGTAGCTTGTGGGAGCACTTTATAATGTATCTAATTGTCAAGTCACGATGTTGTATCACAACCTCCGAAACTAATATATTGCATATCAACTGTACTTGAATTTTTAAAAAACAAAATTTAAAACGTTTGTGGTTCAAAAAAATAGAAAGAAAGAAAGAAAGAAAGAAAGAAAGAGTAAGAGCCACTTTTCAGCTTGAAATGGATTCTAACTGCAGGTTGTTAACTTCAAAAACCACAACTGCAGAGGGCCTAGTCTGTGTTACCTTGATCACTTTTAAAGACATTTTCAGTAATGTCCTTTGAGATGGGACCAGAAATGACTTTATTACTTTCCCAAAGGCTTCACTTAAAAGCATATCACTCTTTTGATAGCAGCTCAGTGTAACCGAAAACGTCACTGTAGTGGCAGATGTGAAATAAGTGGACAGAAGAATAAGACCATTAGAAACGACTGGAGTTTGCCTGGAATGCCCAACCCTGTGTAGCAACAAACACTGATTTTGATTCTAACAATATTTCCAAACAATCCTTAAATCTGGCAGACAGGAAGAATACTAATCACCTAGATAAATGTGTTTCTTCTACATTCTGGAGAAGCGCCATAAGAATATATCAAGTTTAGTAAGCTTATGTGAGTGGAGCACTGTCCCACTTGGCATTACTCATCGAATTTCATATTATTTTATTAGGATCTGGTACAAACACTATGTAAAACTCCACAATTAAATTAATTCAGTCTTGTCATCTCACATAATTACAAATATTACAGAGACCAAACCAAACCTATGGCCAAGTGTACACAACGTAATTTAGGCCAAAGAAAAATCTAGTTTAACCCATATAAACCAAAAAATGTAAATGGGTGGGGGAAACTTCTTTTCCTTGCTCTCGATGATCCAAATTTGCTATCTATATGGATCAGGTTCCCTCTGAGATGTGCATATACCCATGAAGGGAATCAACTACCAAGCCTCTAAATGTGCAAATGTTCTCCTTCCAAAGTTTATTTTTAAAACAGTATCAAAGTTGACAAGATCACAGATCTTGTCAACTAATCTACTAATATAGATTAGATGGGCAGAGGCAAAGCTGTTAAAATTGAACAGCATTAAGCACAAATATCTACTCCCCAGATATAAATCTGTTATACGATTAATAATTTTTCATTAACAATTTATAAACTCTCATACATTTCTTCCCCAACAATGAGGCAAGCAAAACACTATAATGAATATATATTTCCACAATAAAGATGTTCAGTTATAATAAATGGGTCAAACTTTCAAACCTAAAGACTGAATTTTTTTTAGCTTTCCGGAGTTTTAGTCTGAACAGATGCAAAAATTTAGCAAGAATTATCACAAGAATTATTTCAGCCATACAGATTATTTAATGAGCACCCATGCAATCTATGCCAAATAAAAATGAATAACACAGTGCAATGCCAACTTTTCTGATTAATTCATCCTTAGCTTATATTTCCATATAGTTTCTCTTCATTAAAGACAAACAGAAATTTCCTCTCACTAAACACTTTTAGGTTCACATTCACTTTCTAGAGCTATTTCTAAAAGTGTACATCATTTGTTTTGCTGAGTAAGTGAATTACCTCACATGATAAAGCATTAATTATGTGGACCTGGTAACAAAAGAAGAACAGTTGGGCCAGGAACAGAGGCTGGAGAGTTTGCTAGGGATGTGGACTTTGGGAGTTGGGTAAGGACGATTTCCTAAGTGTCACTAGGGAGGGAGGATACCTAAATAGCAAAAATCATCACCAAATTATATGCATAGATATTTGAAATTTCATGGGAAAAGACTGCCCAGTAAAAAGGGTTTAGGCACATTATATCTTTCAACTCAGGATCATAATGTATCTGAAAACTAGCTTGAATAACTTCCTGCTTATATTACAGGGAAAAAATACCTATAATATCTTTCATATGTTATATACATTTTCTCAGAGAGTCCCAAAGTCTCCTCTAGATCAAAGCGTCTAGATGCCTGCAGAAATTATTTCTTCCAGTACTCAGAAACGATTTCTTCCACTACTCGTTGGCACTTACCCTCCGTGCTTGCATCACGTGGTAGTCTACAAACACAGTCTGGAGTCGAATGCTACCTTCACCCCCACTGACTTGCTATGTGATCTTGTGGCAAGATCTTGTGTTTCCTCCCTGGAGGAACTTAGTTATCTCTCTTTAGACCACTCTCTCCACACCACCATCTAACCACAAGGGCCCTCCTTTCTTCAGCCCTGGGAGAGAGAGGAGACAGACAGACAGACACACACACACACACACACACACTCACCTCTCACCATATTCTTTGCACTTACTCTTAGCCCACAAGAAAGAGCCTTAAATACTGGGTTCAACTTGCATCATAAGATGACAGGCAATTTGAGACAGGGACCGTGTCAGATGTATTAAGCTTAGAGGCTTATAACAGTAGGTGCTCAATAAATATATCTGAGGGCTCAATAAATATATCAATAAATATATTTAATACCTAAATGATAAATTGCAGTCTGTCTGGACAATGAATTATTAAACAACTACGATTAGTGAATAATATGATGATCTCTTAAAACATTAAAGTTAGGTCTACCAAATAATATTAAGTAAAAGGAAAACATGAAATTATATATGTGCTATGTCACTACATACCCCAAAGCCATGCCTACCCATGAATCCGTCTTTTTGTTTTGTTTTGTTTTATTATTTTTTTTTTCCTGTTCTTAACATTATTACAGACTTGACCACAAAGGATTAGGGTGAAGAGAGACTAGTTCCTAAATATAAGACCTTAAACTTTTAGGAGGGAAAAAATAGTATTAGGGAGACCAAGTGAATGCTGTATCACAACCCAGTGATTCATTACAAATATTCTTTTCTCTAGGGCTCATTCTTCCATCAATATGGAGGGAATTATATCTATAACCTCCAATATCATTAATAGAAGGTAGCCATATAATTACACCAGAAGTCCACCAGAGAATCAGGTTTATAAGAGAAAAAGCTTTCATTTATTAAGTTTATAAAGATTTCCTAATATAACACAAATAGCAGTACCTCTGTAAACTGCAATGATGGGTGCGATCTTGCTGGAGAGGGTGAAACAGGACAATTAAACTAAATCGGCTATAGTCCCAGAAAACACAGTTCACAAAGCTACATACCTCCGACACCTTCCGAGACCCTCCACTCAGAACTACAGGCTCTCCTTTGACACCCCACTGTAATTCTAAAAGCAAATAGTATTTCTGAAGTATTTCTCATCATTAAAAAAAACAACAACAACCATGTTTTAAAATGCAATGTTCTAACAAAATATACTTGCACATGCAGGGAATAAGGAATTTACAAGCCGACACAAGGTCATTATTTAATTTTTAATTAGGTTTCACCTAACAATGGAAAACGAAGTCTTCCTCCATCCATTTCACAAAACGCTCATTTAGAATACTCCATGGCTTAGAAGGCTTCTGAACAGATGTCTAAAATGAGAATTCAAGACTCAGGAAAATATGAAACTCACTTTACTCTGTTCTCAAGTGATCTGATAAACAAACAGCCTCACCCACTGCAGTCATGGCTGATAATTTATTTCTAGAGTCTGATGACTATATGGCAATTCACTTTGCTGATGAAACATTCTTTATTTGGGTGGGATGCACACAGATACCAACTTAACGAATGTCATTCCCACAAGATAATAGACCATAGAGAAGATGCATGCCAGGCAGTGCTGCATTGAAAAACCACTTTTCACCTATCAGAATTTGCCTTAACAACTGACAGTGTTTATCATATTCACAAAACCTCATTCCTGCTAGGCAAAGTTCCAAAGCCAACTTTGTTTCTTCATTAAGGTCATCTGAACTCTCTAACATCTATGTTTTCTGCATATTTGCAGTTATTAAAAATTCTTACCTTTGCAACTATTTGTAACAGCACTGGCAGGGACAGATATGTCCCGTGAAGTTATTTTAATGAACTCAGGGTCTCATTTTCCCTGTAGACAAGGGTTTCCTCAAATTCAGAAGACAATTCCACTGATAACTAAAGAATTCTCCTTCTCCCACATTATTCTTGGATTTCTAATTTGGGCCTTGCATTTATACCATTGAAATCTGTTATAACTGGCCAGTTCCAGAATGAGAAGGAATCAGCATCAGACCCAAACTCTCTTAGGGGAGAAAGAAGGGGACTCCTCAAACCAAGGAGAGGACAGAAGATAGGGCAGATACTCCTCAGATCATCCTTAGAGGGATGGCAGAACAAGCTGGCTGTAAGTGAAGAACGGGAAGGAGCGAGGGGAATGGAACAATGATCCTCACCCTCTTTTTACATTTTCGAAAGTTTCATACATAAAGGGAATGTGAAATTTTAAATGTGTCTTGAACCGAACTTTAAATATGCCAAGCGGTCATATGTCAAAGGTACCATAAGTGGACCTTCACTCTCTTTGGGGTGAAGGTAATTGGACAAACCCCTGTCACCTCTGTCCCTTCATCTCTCCCGTCAACCTTCAAGGCCCTGCTTTAATGTCATCTCTTTGACAGAAGTCTTTCTCATTCTCCACAACTCAGAATCAATACTGTTGGGGCGCCTGGGTGGCTCTGTGGGTTAAAACCTCTGCCTTCGGCTCAGGTCGTGATCTCAGGGTCCTGGGATCGAGCCCCGCATCAGGCTCTCTGCTCAGCGGGGAGCCTGCTACCTCCTCTCTCTCTGCCTGCCTCTCTGCCTGCTTGTGATCTCTCCGTCAAATAAATAAATGAAATCTTTAAAAAAAAAAAAAAGAATCAATACTGTCCTCTCGTGGGTCATGTGGGTCCTTTGTACTCCACTATGAGGCATACCGCTGAACATGTTTTGCCTCTTCCCCCCTACCAGTCTATGAACATCTGGAAGGGAAGGAAAGCTTCCTGATTTCCTCTGTTTCTCTATCACCATAGACCATGTTACCATATTTCTAGTAGAGAATTGATATGTATTTGTTGAATGTTTAAAATGAGCACTTCTATCTATGCCAATGCATTCTATCTTCCTGTCTGACTACAACACCCAATTTTCTCCTGATTATATGTGGCGTCTCTGAGGCCAGATCTTTTCTAGTCTCTTGAAGGCACTCTCAAATTATATACTATGAATAAGGTAAATATAGAAAAGCGACAAGAAGAGTGATAAAAGTCACCGTGTACACACCATGTCTGACCTTATGAAAGGTAAGCCTCTAAAAGAAGAAAAGTCCAGAATGTTCTTCTGAGTAACTCGGACATGCCCTCAACTTCCAATAAAGACCAAATATTGACAATGAAGCAATTTGGTCATACTCAAAAGAAACAGAAATGTGTTCTCTTAAAAATCAACTTAAAAAAATAAATGGGAAAATACTCTGGAAATCATTTTCCTTTGAAAGGAGAAAGGAAATAATGTTCATTTTTTTCCTTACATACCTTTCTAAAGTACAGAACTAATCACTATTAAAAATAAAAAGAAAGAAATTTTGTTTCATTATATGGGAATACATCTTTTAAAGTTTTAAGTACCCCTCGGAATCAGAAATTGTTTATTTTTTTCCAAAGCACCCTTTCATTTCAGATATTTAGCGCATTACTCAGGGCATCGGAAATGAAAACCACTAGGATTTATAATCTTGTGCCAAGACAACTACAAGAGCTGCTGCTCCCCACCCTAGCGACACTCTATCCTCTTTTTCGGGGCTCCCTGCATTCGTGCCTCATGATTAATCTTGCCAAAACATTTCCGGAAACACGTCATATTCGTGTTCAAAAACCCTACAGTACTCTCTGTTGCCTAAATCTTGAACTGGAATGCCAGGCCTTGCGTGAACCCCTCTCCTAACCAAACCTGTCAGCTGACCCCACCTGGAACGAATCTTGCATATTCTGGTTTCTGCACGTTCCCTCCTGCCTCGCCCCAGCTCTCCAGGTCTTCTGTCTACTAATCTCTAGCATCAGCCCTGCTCACCCACTCACTGAGAATCCAAACCATCCTTCAATCCACAACTCAAATCTCATTTTATCCAAAAGCCTTCTACGGTCCCAATTCTTCACAAATTCTCTTCTAAATGTCTACAAAATGTTCTCACTTGGTGCTTATTTATACAGCCCCAAGAGAAATGTATGTTTCATACAAGCCAGGACTCCATTGTACGTGTGTAAGATTACATCATTCACCAAACCTAGCATAATGGCGTGTACGCAGTTGACACTCTATACATATATGTGTAAGTTAACTATTTCTAAGACAGTAATTTATAAACTTTACATTAAAGGATCAAATTAAAGACTATTGCAACTAAATTAAGATACATTGTCTATTACGAGAAAATAAAATGCTTTCCAGGCCTACAATTTTAAAGTAAAACTTTCATTCCAATCTTATTCCTAAACTTGTCACAATTTCAGAGCTAATAAAACATTGGAAGTACTAACTAAGCAGGATAATTTAAATTCCTCAAACCCAAATGACTATAAAAATTAGCAATAAAAGAATCCTAAACTCTGCCGGTGACATTTTATTTCCATAGATGTACAATGTTACTAATGCAATCTCACTGGTAACAATAATTGCATATGAAATGAGTGAATGCTAGACCTACAGAGAAGAGCACAGCAGAGTTTTGTGGGTTAGTATGAAAACTTCATTAGTCCACTGTATGCAAACATGTCCCTAATTTTAAATGGGTCTTAGCGAAGAAGACAGTTTACTGGACTAAATCACCTCCTAGGCGGCTGACTGCATTTGGGTGGCCATTAAAAAGGAAACTTTCTGACCCGAGATGTGAGCTATCTCACACGTGGAAGACGTGGATAAAAACTACCTTTAACATAGCCTCATTCGCCAAAACGAAAAGGAAAATACTAGACAGTGGAAACACCTGGACAATCTGAATGAGGCCGGCCTACACGAAAAAATGTTAGCCGACTGTGGATAAATGACAAGGACACTTTACAAAGTCCCACCCACAGGCGTGTGCGCACACACACACACACACACGCGTGCACACACACACTTCACCAAGCATCTAATGAGTCACGTTACTCTCCACTACTACAGGTAAATGGTACTGTATCTTGATTTTAATCTCTAGTTATTAATGATTTAGGAAGCAAAGTATACTTTTTTTTATTTTAAAGGCATACTAAATATGAAAGATCCTAAAAAGAATAGAGAAATACATTCTTAAGCAAATAGAAAGCATTTATTTTTTTAAATGGCACAGTTCAACATACTAGAGACATACCCAAGCTGCCAATTTTTAGAGCATGGGTTTTTTGGGGTTTTGGGGTTTTTTTTAGAAAAATCTTTCTATTTTGGACAAATAGGATTAAGCTTCTTGGACAATTCTTTGTTGTTTTGACTTCAACAATTTATGCAAATGAGATGTTAATTAGTGTAATTGTAACTTAAATTATGCTTGTGTAAACCTCTCCATGGGTAGAAAAGTGTGGGAATCTACACAACTGGTATTTAAAGTAGCTGTACTAACTCCCTTCTGAAAGCCCAGTATAGCAAGATCACTTTCATGTCTTTACAATTTGTTTTTATGAGGTGATAACATTTTTACAAATACCATCATTTTTGGTTTTTTATATTGTAAGTGACAGTCTGACATTTTACAACTGGCTTATTGAAAACAAGAATTGAGCACTCTAGCAGTAACGGACATTAACTGCTGAATAGAGATTCAGATGCTAATGAGGTGAGAGGGGCTCCAGAAAGTTTTGATAAATGCTACACACACTCTAACTAGCTGTGAATGTGGGTTGACAAAGAACATCTACACCAGGGTTCAATAAAATGTAACCCTTTAAATTAATCATACTGGCAGTATTTAATAGAATGCACAACAATCTCCTTTTCTGTTGGCTATAAAGCTGGAGAAATGCAAAGTCTTCACAAATGAACGCTCCCACATTTCCCACTCCACATTGCTACTTTCATTTGAACGTCTACAGCTGTTTCAAAAGTACTTACTGTAAATAGCGAAGTATAAGCATAATTCAGAGTCTGACTCTTTCACATTTTTATGTCTAGATTTTCCCCTCATTTTTCTATCCAGATTTAAACAAAAACTCGGAAATTAGGAAAAAAAAAGTCAAAAGTTTGAGTGCCTTGTGTGGAACCCAGCACATAGTAGTTTCTCAATAAATGACAGTTATTGTTATAGGAAAGATCTGGCAACTTATAAAAAGAAAAACCATCTGCTCACACAGGAAAAAATAAGAAAAATCAGGAAGTAAGGCCTTCTGTCTTCCAATTCACAAACTCAAAGTAGGCCTTTGTTCTTCAGGGGCTTAGGCAACCCATTTTACAGCTTTGGTGAGGAATTCTCTTCATACAGAAATAATAATGTCCTATTAAGTAAAGCTGTAATGAACCTATTATCACAAATGTCAAAGAACCTCAACTAATTTAATTTTTGCTGTGCACACTAATCAAACTCTTCTACTGATTGCAAACTTGTAGACTTCAACAGACTACAGTTCAAGAGATCAACCTTCTATTTCTTAAGCAAATGCAGAGCATTAACATGTTATTTCTTCTTAAAGTGACAATCCCTAATATCCTTTTTGGTTTTTGCCAATTTTAATCTTGGCAGGAAGTGGAAATCTGTGCACTCAGCAACACTGCAATCTTGCTGGCTGTCAAAATTATGTGTCAGCCAATGCCTGAGTGGTATTCTTGTCATTTCACCATGGTAAGAAACTTATCAGTCTGACATATAAAGCCTCTAAAAGTAGTAGTTTATGCCAAAATGTAGATGCACGTACCCACCACCTAAATTTCATTTTTATAATTCCCACAATTATTATAACTTCCCCCAAATATATATCCAGATTGTAGTTACAACTTTAAGGGGGCTTTTAAAAATTCAAGGGGTAATTGTGGCTCAAAAAGCTTTAGATTAGAAGACACCTAAATTTTAAAACATACATGTCTCTATATTGACAGGTGTGTATACATTTTATAAATATGCTTGCCTACAGATATTGCATAATTTTTGAAAGAATCATTTTCTCCCAAACTCTCCATGTGACCTATATATTGCCAAGCCAACAAACTAATTGTTTCTCAATAAGCTGCATAAAAATGATACCTTTACCCTTCAGCAAGCACTGGTTACTCTTTGACTTTTTAAGAGTAAAAACTCTCAAAAAAAAAAAAGGTGAACAAGTAGAGAAATGTGTGCTATGGTTTAGAAATGGCCATTTAGCCAAATTGCATACTTGTGCTGTGTCAGCGTCCTGGCAGAGTCATCTCATTCCACCGGTCTAATGGATGGCAATTGAATTTAATTAACAAAACTCCTTTGACTTAGTTTCATACTGTGCTGAATGTAATGGAATCTCCTCTCTCCCTCTCCCCCTTCTCTCTCTTTCTGACTCTCTCTCGCTCTCTAGCATTCAACTAAAAATGTCCTTAACTGCCGTCCACTTTAAGAATATTAAAGGCTATAGATTATACTTAAAAGATATAATACAGTCATCTCCTTCCCTTTGACTTAAATTTAGTTACTGAATTATATAACATAAAATAATTAAAAAGATACTTTGATAGTGATACACAGTATAGATTCAATTACCACAATGTATCCATTAAAGGTATTTTATAGTATGAATAAAATGCAAATCCTCTTTATGGATCAATACCAGAACATAATTCTATTCTTCCTCCTAAAAAAAGGAAGTTAAGCATTATAAATCATCTTCACATGAAAATGGTAAAAAGGTGTTCCTTTAAAAGTGTTCAGTTAATCTCAATATATTAAGAATGTTACTTTCTCTGTTACACCCATTTGAAAACTGTACACCTAAATTCCCACAAATATGTGATAACCAATAAACAGAAAACTTATTTACCATTCTTCTCCATACCTAATTGAAATGCCTGACACTAAATTCAGAGACACTTCTATTAATGAAATAATCTTTTCTAAATAAAATCAAGAACACACCAAAAGGAAAAAAATGCTCCTAAGGGATTCCAAGTAAATACTATTCTGCCTAACTTTTGCCTGGCTGGGCACTCCAAGACAAGTTCCTATGATTGATTATTGTGGTATCTCTGAATCTTTGACTTTGAACCATAACCTTTTTTTTCTAACAATGACAGTTGGGACGTACCATTTGCCATCTATAGAGATGGACTGGGGAGGGGGGGTGGGGGGAGACAGGACATGACTTCACGTACATTAATCAACCAATTAAGAACAGACTTAAACAAAACACTAAAGCATAATAAACCCCTGACTGCTTAATAGCTTTCTACTTTTAATAGTTGTCTTCCTGCAGTCTGTTCACGAGATTAGGAGTAATCTGTTCAAGTCTTAACAAAAATTGCATGAGCAAAAGGGGAGAAAGCAAACCATTCAAGCCAGGCATTTTAAATTGTGAAAAATGATACTTAAGGATTCATAGTTCAAATCAAAATTTAAGAGGCTCATCTACATCCCACCATATCAAGGAATCTCAAGTCAATATAAAATATGGTACTGCTCTTCACTGAAATATCTAAAATTATTAGTACATACAAATGAGCCTCTTATTTTTAAATTTTAGGGCACTACATTCTTAAAAACATCCTTCATTTAATAATTTATACTATATCATTTGGCATACAGTAATTTTCCAGGAGAATTTGATGTTTCAGTTATTGGTAACAAAGGAAACCTATTAAGAAAAATTGGGGAGGTGTGCCTGGGTGGCTCAGTGGGTTAAAGCCTCTGCCTTCAGCTCAGGTCATGATCTCAGAGTCCTGGGATCAAGCCCCACATTGGGCTCTCTGCTCGGCAGGGAGCCTGCTTCCCCCTCTCTCTCTGCCTGCCTCTCTGCCTACTTGTGATCTCTCTCTGTGTCAAATAAATAAAAAATAAAATCTTTAAAAAAAAAGGAAAAAAATGGGGAAACGTTGACAAAACTAGGTAAGTTCTTGCATTTTCTCTGATTAAAATGTAATCAGCAAATGTAATATTAAATATTAAGGCATTAACTCAGTCTCATTCATGAATAAAAAATAAATAGGAAACTAAGGGAAAAAGTTGAGGATGCCTACCCACAGGTTAATTCAATACTAAATTGGAGGCAAAAGCTAATGCAGTAAGAAGTGTAAGGAAAATAAAAGTGTAAGATTGGAATAGCGGAAATGAAAATGCTATTGCTTGTATTTGATATGATTACTTAACAAAACAGACAAATTATTGGCTGAAAATATGTAAATATAGCTGGAAGTAAGACCATTATACAAGAGGGGTGCCTGGGTGGCTCAGTGGGTTGAGTGGCTGCCTTTGGCTTGGGTCATGATCCTCGGGTCCTGGGATGGAACCCTGCATCGGACTCCCTGTTCAGCGGAGAGCCTGCTTCTCCCTCTCCCTCTGCCTGCCACTCTGCCTACTTGTGCCCTCTATCTCTTTGTCAAATTAATAAATTTTTTAAAAAATCTTTTTAAGAAAAAAAGGTCATTATACAAGAATTAACTCTATTGCTATACTAGAAACACATAGTTAGAAAATACACTTTTAAAAACACAATTTATAAAAGCAGTTTCAAATAAGATGTTCAAGACCTGGATGAAAAATATTCAACTTCTTGAAAGATAAAAACTAAATAAATGGAGAGGCATACAATGTTCATAGATGTAGTAAGATTTGATAATAATATGATATCAATTCCCCTCAAATTCAAATTCCCCAAGTGTAGATTCCACACTTAAACAAAACCTACACAGGATTTTTCACGAAACTTGACAAAATAATTCTATCACCTCACATGTATTAGAATTGCTATTATCAAGAAGACAAGACATAACAAGTGTTAGTGGGAATGTGAATTGGTGTAGCCACTATGGAAAACAATATAGAGGTTTCTCAAAAAATTAAAAGTAGAGCTATCCTACAATCCAGCAATTATACTCTGGAGTCCTGATTCAAAGACAACAAAAACACTAACTTGAAAAGATATATGCATGTTCACTGCAGCATTATTTACAACTGGCAGGACATAGAAACAACCTAAGTGCCCACCCATAGATGGATAAATAAAGAAATGGAATATTTCAACACAATGGAATATTATTTAACTATAAAAAGGAAAGACATCTTGTCATTTATGACAACATGGATAGGCCTTGAGGGCATTATGCTATACGAGATAATTCAGACAGAGGAAGACACATACCATATGATCTCTCTTACATATGGAATCTAAAAGAAATAAAATAAGCCAAGCTCACAGATACAGAGAACAGACGGGTGATTGCCAGAGCTGAGGAGTAGGAGATGGGAGAAATGGGTGAAGGGGATCTAAAGGTAGAAAGACATAAAAAAAAGAAATTCAATACTAGAAACCTATTTGAGTGTACATCTCTGTGGCCCATCTTGATGAATATAAAATAAAAGAAAAATAAATAAACAAAATATATATGAACTGGTGAAGGATGAAGAATAACTAAATACGCTCCTGGGGGAAAAATGTATGCAGGGTTTCCTTTACCAGATATCAAAACTAACTGAAACAGCATGTTGTCGGTATAGCATAGACATAGTAATCATTAGAACAGAACAGAGAATCCAAAAATAGACCCACACAAATATAAAAACTTAACAAATGACAGAGGTGGCACTTAAGATCATTTGGGGAACAGAGATATAGGGGGAAAAAAATGAAATCGGATCCCTACCCCACATCATACAAAAAAATAAATTCCAAATGGAATACAAATGTAAATATGAGATGAACATTTAAAGCTGTATAAAAAATACCATATATTTTTAAATGCAAAGGGGGTATTGCAAATAAGACACAAAGCACCAACTGTAAAACAAAAGATTAATAAACCTTACCATATTAAAATTAAGAATTTTTGTTCATCAAAAATATCTTAAAGAAAATGAAAAATCAATCCACAAACTGATTTGCAAGCACCTAATACAAAAGAGTAGAATGTAGGATCTATACAGAACTCCTAACAAACTAAAAAAAAAAAAAAAGACAAGCAAAAAATAGAAAAAAAAATGAGTAAAAGACATGAGAATTTCACAGAAAAGATAGTGGCTCACAGGTATACAAAAAGATGTTTCACCTCATTATTAGTAAAATTAGAAATGCAAATTAAGACTGGAATAAAATATCATTTTATAGTCACCACACTGGCAAAAAGAAAAATCTGGCAGTAGCAAGTGTTGGAGAGAAAAGAATCTTTCGTACAGTGCTAGGGAGAATGTAAACAGGTACAATTACTTAATAAAATAACAGTATCTTTTTATAAAATGTAACACTGACACACCCTGTGATTCAACAATTCCACTCTTAGGCACATACCCTAAAGAAACCTTTAGACACATGCTCCACAAGACGTTACAATTCATAACACTTGCTAGTTGTAAGAAATTAGAAATATCCCATCAATCCACCACAAAATAGTATATTATACAAGAAAGAATAAATTACAGTACATGTGGCAAGACTAGAAACATAATGTTGACTGAAAATGCAATTTCCAGAATCATGTATGTAAGTATTTATGCGTGTATCTGTGTGTATATGTATGTATATGTAATTTTAATAAAACTTAATAGCAGAAAAAACTGAACAACATATTTAGTACACATATGTGATGAAAACATCTCCTTTATAGGAAGGGAATAGTACACAATACTCAGGATAATGGATGATATTTTCAGGGAACATAGAAATAAATACAAGGTACTACTGGTAATGTTCTCCTTCTCGGGTGGGGTGATAGAGTCCCAGGACTCCATTATGATGTGATATCTTACATATATTCCTACATTGAAAAACAAAGTGAAAATAATGAAATCAAACCTGTAATGTTTATCAAAACAAAAGGATTTTTCACAATATCTTAGAACTTTTCAGCAACAGGTCTGAAAATGTTTTAAAAAAATACAACTGAATTTCTATTTTGAATTATTTTAATAACACTGTTCCTCCCCCCCCCAAAAAAGAAAACTGTATGAATAATGAAATTAGCAGGGAAAATCTTCATTCTTTCTTACTTGACTGATGTGAATAATTTGTATTTTAAATCCAATCTCGGCTCCCCGTACAAACAGGGTAGATGCCACAAAAAAGTATGTAACTCCAGTATGGACAAATCCAAACAGCAGATAATCCACATTTCTGTTTGGCTAAAAAGGTATCATTCAGTCTTTAAACATTGCATCTCATGTCCTGATTATACTTGGTTTGAAAGAAACCTCTGTTTCTGGGAAGGGACTAAGAAAGGATGATCTGGGTTTACTGTAGATAGCTGGGTAGTAATACACACACACACACACACACACCATATATCATATATCACATATCATATTATCATATATATATGAGAAGAAATCAACAAGGTGGTATTTTTGTGGTTTGTCAGAAAGGGGATGATAGAGGAGTACAAAGCTTCCTTCCAATGGTAATATTTAATTATAAATAACTCAGTTAAAGAACTGAGTTTCTATGAATTATCTCCAAGAGAAAATTTTTAAAAACCTGACTGAACATGAAGGGCATGCAATAATCAAAGATGATTTAATTGAAGTGAGGTACTCCCTATTTCACCATGAATCCGGTCAGAAGTTCACCACATTCATTCTTATAGGTGCATAGATTTTATACTATTCTTTAAAAGATGTTCGACTTCAAAATGCCTTCCTAGCCCTGAACTGAGAAAATGAAATAGCAATGTCTTTCCGTCCATACTTTGCCAGAATGAAGGTGATCATCAGATACAAAAATATAAGCAGAGAATTAAGTAATAATTAAATAAGTTAGAATTTCACTGATAAGCATTATACCAGCTGATATAAAGTTACTGTCTACCACTCAAGATCTCAACACTATATGCCATCTAAGCACACACCCCTCACAACCTGAAAGGTGTTCAACCAGCGACACCAAACAAAAGAAGATGTATATAAGAAAAGCCACGAATTCATTGCTATAGCATCAACTACAGAATAAAATTGGAAAAAAACCAATTTTTTCCAGATGCTATAATTTCACTAATTAAATATCTCCTTTAGAAATCAATAATGCTTTAAGGGAGAGAAAAATTAGAGTGCTTCCTAATTCGAGGTCTTAGTATTTAAACCTAATTTTTAGTATAACTGTAAGAAAGGAAAAATAGATATTTGCTTCCTCAATACAGTCTGGAGTAGGGCTTTTGTCATTTAAATATAATTTCTGAATTACTATATGACCGTCTATAACATTGCAACAGATCTCTCTCCTTCCCTGAGATTCTTACTATAAGCAACTAGCTATACATTGACCTTGACCTGAGTCTTCAGAAATAAGAACGGAATTGCAAGAAGATTTATATGAAAATGCAAGTTTTCTCATTAGTTTAACAGTTAGAAGATGTTCCAATCCTAGGAAGCACACTGGGAAAATCCCATACTTTATACCACTTTGCAAAGTGCAGGCTGGCACAGTATCCTCTCTGCAGCTTTGAGATCCAATTAGGATGTAAGTGAAAAAAATTACATTCTAGTTTTCATTCCCCACTGGAATATTTTTGGTGACTGCTCACCTAAAGAAGATGGCCAAATTTTGGTCCCTTTTAGCATTCTATGAAAACACAAAAGAAGATTTATTTTCAGTCTTTTTCAAGCAAATTAATTTTCATTTGATAAGTTTTTCTTTCTCATTTTTAATGTTTTAGTAAAAAAAAATTGAAAAAAGAAATGTATATTCTGTCAAAATGCTTCCATTATTCTTTGCTGAAACCAGTAGGAGCTTTTAGACATGAAAACGGGACCAGACGGAAACACTTTATGGGAAAATCTGCAGTGGAACGGTTTTGATAATGAACATGCCTAGAGAAATAAAATCGTGAATGCTGTATGTGTTGGGGGGAAGAAACTCTTATCTTCAGTTGGGTTCTGTTTCCCTTAGAGAGGCTTATGTTACCCTACAATCAATAGGTCTCCAATTAAACAAAGAAATTTACATATGCTGGTGCATTTTGGAGCTAATGAAATTGGTCTAACAGTTTTAATGAGAGTACAGCGCTGGCTAGGAGGAGAACTTAGGAGTCACCATATATAATTGGGCTTACCTCCTTAATTTTGATCTTTCACTTTTCTACTCCTACTGCCTTTGGCCTCTCCCAACATAGGATAAGTAGTAACCATGCCAAAATGTATCCTAGACAGACAGACGAACCTGCAAATGCTCACTAGAACTAAGGGTATGATTTACAAATGCTTTCCCTGCAGAGCAAGATGCTGTGGGGTTCAACCCCCACCCCCCAAAAAAAGAAAAAAGAAAAAAAAAAGTGTGCCATCCTGAGAAGGGGTTCCATTTTTAATCAAGATCAGACTCTTTAAAAATTCAAGCATGGGGGCGCCTGGGTGGCTCAGTTGGTTGAGCAACTGCCTTTGGCTCAGGTCATGATCCCGGAGTCCCGGGATCGAGTCCCATATCGGGCTCCCAGCTCTGCGGGAAGTCTGCTTCTCCCTCTGACCTTCTCCCCTCTCATTCTCAGTCTCTCGCTCTCTAATAAATAAATAAATAATCTTTAAAAAAAAAAATTCAAGCATGAAATTAGAATCCTTTATTTCCCCTCCTAGCAGGGTACCTAGCACACAGTAGGTACTTGATAAATGGCTGCTGGTATAAGATGATTTTCTCACAAAGAAGCTGGAGCAATGGATATGCTACCTGATCACCTCCAAACTACCTTTTCTAGCTAAACAGTGCAGACAAAAGTGAAGATCAGGGTCTTAGAGGGGGAAACAAATAACCTGAACGTTTTCTACAAATAGTAGCATCATAAGACCTTTATTTTCAGAATAATAATTATTCACATGTCAATAACTCTTTCAGGTTAACATGAAACTTGGGATTTGGGTGAAAAAATAAAAGTCGGTTAACATGATAAAGTGAGAAGAGAAAAATCATCCTAACCAAAAAAAAAAAATAGGCATAAATTCAGTGTTCCTGAGTTGAACAAAAGCTATATATATTATATGCTACCTAGTTTTTAAATTCATATTATAAATATCTCACATTTTTTGTTTTGTTTTGTTCTACGCAGATTTTCCATTCAGTCACCAGATCAACAAAGGTATTGAATGCCTCCTAGGTGCTGGGCCCTATGTACCTCTAGAGGGGACACAAAAATAAATACAATTCAGCCCCTACTCATAAAGAAATCAAAGCCCAGCTTGGAAGACAAATCATTTTATTATGATAGATGAAGAGCTAATAGTGAATACTACTACAGTGCCAACAAGACACCATGGGAAGGCAGGGAAGGAGCCCTTAGCCCAATGATGGGGTAAAAGAAGGCCTAAGCAATGTTAGCCAATTAAAGGTGAGTGAGGACAGTCTCATCAGAAGGACTACTACAAGGAGAAGGACAACAACAACAACAAAATACATATATAGATATGCACATCCTACGATATAAAGCATGGCCAGAGTCTTAGGGGAACAGACAGGAAGACAGCCTGCCCCTGTGTATTCCATGCACCAAAATTCTCATTTATGTCCTTGCATGTGCTCCCTCCAGTGTCAAGGGCAGCTGTATTCGCAGGTAATACAGGAAAGTAGTGTACTCACTTTAACCCACATTTGTCTAAAGACACCTTACCCTTATTTAATACTGCAGCTACTCTCCCGATTACCAACAGGAACATTCAATAATGCACAGCTTCGTGAAACGGGCCTCATCAGAAGCATGAGTCATTCCACACGCTAAGTTCCTCGCATCCTGAAGCCCCTGCTCAGAGGTCAGCTCCTACCTCTCCAAATTCAAGGATCCAAAGCTGACACATTAGAGCTTATTGAAACATCACCCTGGTGGGAATCTGCAGTTGGGGATTCAGTCCAAATTTAAAGACAAACAATCCCTTTTCCAGATGTTGGACTCAGACAATGAGAATACTCTGAAACAATTTCCTTCCAAATAATGGATTTAGAAACAGAAAAGGGTGTTATGTGGCAGTCTCATTATTCTAACCTAAATATATATAATTTCAAATATATAATATTAATGAAGTCTGCTGATGGTTAATGCGTTCAGTTTTATTCATATTTCATGAAAAAGAAACTGGAGATTAAAGAAAACAGAATAAGGCCAGATCTGTAAAAATGCTATTCAAGACTACAAGAAAAGAAGGTGTGGGGGAGGGAGGGGGGGTGATTCTCAGGATTAGTAGCAAAAACAGAGAGATTTTCAAACTTGTTAAACTTTCATTATTTGGAGATAAAACACTCTTAAAATAAAGGAAACATCAGCGATTGTTAAAGTCATCAGGTAAATTCTAACGTCTGTATCCAGGTGGCTTATTTAATCCGAAGACAACATGCTTCTCCCTGGAGAAACTGAACTGCTAACATCTCATGAACTCTATCAAGTTTGCCTCACTTCTCTTACTGACTGTAAAACAAAGAAATCTGTCTTCAGTTTCATGATGTCCCACATGGTACTGTGACTAATCCCCAACCATTTTTATTTACAGTGTTCAGAGTGAGTTTCTATGACAATCCCATGCCATTCTCAATGTTACACACAGATTTTCTGCCTTTTGAAAATAATTACAGAACAAATCATTTGTTCTGCACTCTATTCAAAGAAAAGCACACATATTAATGGCTGGACAAACAGATTTCACTTTCAGATTAAACAATAAGCAGATAGAAGAGAGAGGGAAGGAGAGAGAGAGAAAAAAAAAAAACCTCCGCTATACACTGTTTGGGACCACCAGATTTTGGGGTTGTTGTCCGTGCTTCATTTATCAGACATGCGAAAGTTCTTCTCCTTCCTATCACCATCTGCACACACTTTCCCAGAAGACCCTCACAGCTGTCCCATTAACACACTCACACACACTCACACATATAGGACCTCTTCCGTGCGTTCTGTCTGAAAGTAAGACATATCTGTTTTCTTTTCACAGGAGAAAGAAAGGCAAAGCAGTCTGAGACCTCCGATAACTTAAAATCCACTTCAGTGTAAAAGTCTCAAGATTGCTAACTTTCTTCGGAGACAGAGCAAAACAGAGAATTTAAGTGGCTCTGCTACTGAGACTCAGCTGTGTTTTAGGAACTACTACCAACTGCGCAATGAATTCACCACGGCTTGCTCTATAAGGCCTTCCTTTCCTTTCTGTTTGTCACTCCCTCATTCTCCTTCTGTTTAGTCTTCCTATAACTCTGTTTTATACTTCAGCATTACTAGAAGGATGGCCAAACAAGAAATAGAACTTTTTGGTGCACCACCAGATTTCTTTAAAGAAAACATGCCACAGCGCACTATTAAATGATAAAACCACCTGTGCCCTGTCCTGTATCTGCTTGGGTTTTGTTTCCATTTACCTATTTTTGACACAAGAAACCAAAACACGTAGCACATACTAGAAGTACCATCAAACGACAGAATTCCTCTAAATATACCTGGCGCAGTCAGACCTGACGTGATACTGAGAGCCGGCTCTGCAAAGCTGTAAAACTTCCCACAGGCTGTTAGTTTGTAAGGCTCTTAATCCAAAAACATCAAAAGCTTTTAAATCTTAATTTCTGGGGTGCTAGGATGGCTCAGTCAGTTAAGCCTCCAACTCTTGATTTCGGCTCAGGTCATGATCTCCGGGTCGTGGGCCACGTCAGGTTCCACACTCAGCACGGAGTCTCCTTGTCCTCTCCTCTCCCTTCCCCTCCTCTCTTCTCAAAGCTGGGTAAATAAATTAAATAAATAAATAAATAAAATTTTAAAAATCTTAATTTCTGAAGAAATTTCATCTGAGATGGCATCAACTCCTCTCACAGTATTTTCTTCAGTTCCGTATCCTTGGCACTCAGCACGGCGCCTACCAGGTAGTAAGCACTCAAAATATGTTTGCTGAACCAAGTTGCCAATGACGTGGTGCAACCTGTCAACGAAGGCAATCAAGGTAGATTTTTCTATGCCAACACCAACCAGAGAGCATCCACCTTGATGCCCGTGATAACAAGAGGCTAGAACTGCACTCCCCTTTATACAAGAATGTTCTATCTTCAGAGCTCCTGGGATGCAGGCACTTAGTGTCTTCACCTTGCAAAAATGAAGGTTTCCCCTCAGTTTCCTTCAAGGTTTGAAACTCGGAAATCTATGAACGAAGCAGAGAGAGCTCTCGCTGCTCACTGCTTTTTAAACTGCAGAGAAACCCATGGCTTCCAGCACTACTCGGGACTTGCAGCAAACACTTTTTACCCAGCCCATAAATCCGGAGGCGGAGCGCAGAGAGCCCGATACCTCCATACCTCGGGAAACACCTTGGAGATAAAAAGCCCTAACCAGGGCGCCTGGGTGGCTCAGTTGGTTGAGCAACTGCCTTCGGCTCAGGTCATGATCCCAGAGTCCTGGGATCGAGTCCCGCATCAGGCTCCCAGCTCCACAGGGAGTCTGCTTCTCCCTCTGACCTTCTCCCCTCTCATGCTCTCTCTCACTGTCTCTAACTCAAATAAATAAATAAAATCTTAAAAAAAAAAAAAAAAAAAGCCCTAACCACTAACTAACCATCCTACTGTGGACAGGTTACTCAGCCTCTCTGCTTCCTCACCTGCACAAAGGCAATTATAAAAGCTCCCCTACCTAAGTTTAAGGTTTATAAGAAGAGCTAATAACATATACGAAAAGCCAATTTAAATATTATAGAGGTTAACCACATAAGTCCGGGTTCTGAGGGATCTGGCTTTGCCACTTGCTCTTGGCAAGACCTTGACTGAGTTCCGAACACTCTCTGAGCCTGTTTCCTGAAGAACAGGAGTCACCCACAACAAAAATCGTCTATCATCTCTACCCACCTCCACCAACATGGAGAATTCTCCAAAACTTGGAGAAGTCCAAAAGGAAAGCAAAATAGAAACAAAGAAACCCACATAAAATCAGAGAAACCCATATCCACGATTTAGGAAAACCAACAAAGCCAATCCTGAGAAATGGCACCCAGATATGTAAACTCCTTGAAATGCCCAAAATAGCGTCTATCACAGAATGCTCTAGTACGAAGCAAACTGCACTGTCACAGCTGCCCTGTCTTCATTTTCAAACAAGGTGATGGGTAATAAAGGGCCGGAAATGTGCGTCTCTAAATGTGAATCTATGTTCCTCTCCAATCTATCTGTTTCTGTCCGGTTCTGCTGTCTCATGACACGGCTTCCCTTACTCAGCACTGCCCCCACCCCAGAACCTCTGAGGCTCAACTGCAAATAAAGTAAAACACTATGCATAATCAGGCTTTATATGGCAAAATTGAAAATGTCTCTCTTTGAAGAATTACAAAGCTTTCTGTCTGAAACCTCTGACCTTTCTAGAGAAATTAGAGTCACTGTAGTTTAAAAATGTAGGTGGTAAAAGTACAAAGGATTACATTTATCCATTTTGCATGTTTGCCATCTTTTCTGAGATGAGGAGCAAATATCTTTAGAACAATTAGTTCTTCAGCCCTAACATTTCAGGCTGTAATATCCTCATTCTCCAAAGAGTTGTATGCATCCCGGGCCCAGTGAAATGGCACTTTTCCGTTAATTACTACTTCCACTTTATTTTACAGAAAATCTAAAGTACACAAATTCCAGAACCTTTTTTTTTTTTAAAAAAAATAAGGCTTCTGTCCATATGGCGAATTGACCAAGAAAATAATAAAAACTCCTGTGAATCTTATTAAAAGCCACTGTAATTCCCGACTGGGTGGGGAGGAGGAAGGACTTCCAAAAGGACATTTAAAAGAAAAAAGAATCCTTAATAAAAGTCCTTGTCACATATTAAGAGACCATACAATAAAAGTATTGCAATGACTATCTTTCCCTGACAGGAACATACAACAATAGTTATGCTGTTGAACAGCATCAAGTTACAAAGACTTCATTCTCAGAAGTTACTTGAAACTACTCTCCAAAAGAGAACCTCTACCATTTAAAAGAAGGGGAGGAAAAGCCGACTAAATGAATCAATCAGAGACTTTAGTAACCTAGTAATTTTTTCTAGAATATGCATTCATGCAAAAATCTCGCTACGGTCATACAAAGATACTGACCAGCTTTTGCCAGATTCTTGCCCAGAATCCTGGCTTGATCTTAAACATCTGTAAGCCACTCGTCTTTCATTTCCAATTACTTAATGCTAAAAATATTCTCTCAGGTATACATTGTTTTCCATCAACATTTTTAGTGTCTGCTATTATTTATGAACTGTATTCGGCAAAAAGGATATCTATGATTTTCACTGGTGATCTGCCGTTGTGTCTGAGTCCATACAGCTCTGTTTAGTAGTATGCGACGAAGGTTTCCACGCAGATACATACCATCTTAATTACTCATTCTATAGTGAGCTCTTTAAGCATCTCCACTCCTCACTCGTTTGGAATGTTTAAAAATGCCACGAAGAAGGGCTTGATGTCATCTTAACACTGAAATCCATCTGTCTATGGCCCTCTTTTGACTTTACTCCTTCTGCAGCCAAATTTTTCACAAAAGTTGATGAGAATTTGTCAACCTAAGGACTTGTAATGTCAGCTCTTTTGAAAGGCAATGGAATATTTGAAAGTGACAATGATGGGATCCTGCATGTAGAATATTCACTTTATGGAGGAGTTTAAAATTAAATAATCCCCTTAAGATTAAAATACGCAGAGTTCGAAATGCTTCCAATAGGGGAAGAGGCAGGCATGCAGTCCTGAGCTTCCCGTAGTAAGTAGTATGTCCCTATTTTTAAAAATTAAATGATGACTGATATTATAGCAACACAGTTCCTATTACCCACAGACAAATACCTTTCCATACCCAAAATTACCACTCAGAGCAAGCTATGTAACTCACCACAGACACATCTTCCCCAACAGCATGAACATGTTGCGCTACCCAATCATGGGCTGGCAAAATTACAAAGGGAAATAAAATCGCCCAAACCATAGCAACAAAGACAACGGCCTGATAATGGCAGATGCTAAACAGACATACATAGACATTTTTAAATAGTATTCATTTTTTAAAATATGTTTTATTGTTACTTTTCTTTCATGCCATGTTTTTAACCTATAGAGCATTTCAAAAATATCCATTAAAGCATGTTTATGAATATATATGCTCTGGAAATTACTTATGTCTGGAAACTCATCAGTTAGCAGGACCACCATAAATACTCATCAGAGACATCAAAAGGTAGGCAGTGTGGAACAACGGGTATGAGTCTAATTTTTTTAATTCCAATCCTCTTATTTCTAGTTTACACTTTTATTTACATACTTCAGTTCTCCCTTGGTGGCATAACTGATATGCCACAACTTTTAGATTTATGAGCATTTCTACAAAAGCAACTTAAAAAGAAAGCAACCTTTCTATTTTAATCAATATAAGTTCAGTTCAGCAGCTAATTTTTTAAATAAACCCTAAAAGACTTAATATACATATAATGAATATAGTATAAATTTTAATTACTGGTCTTTTTTTTTCTATTTACAATTACAAAATTCACGTTGAATGAGGCTTTGAATTTTTGCACTGGAGTCATTAAGAACTAATCTTGCCTAAACTTAAAGAAATGAAAATAAGGGCATTAAATAAATCTGTCAATAAATTAGTCATTTAAGGAGATTAAGATGAGCCTTGTTCCTAGTTTCAATTTTTCTCCTTTCTCTTTTAAATTAAAAAACAATTTTAAACTAATAAGACTCAATTTTTGCTTTCTTTTAAATAATTATACATAAGGCCATAATTAAAGGATCTTTTTGGAGTAAAGCAAATTTTAAAATTTTCAGTCATCATTAAGAGAAGTGAGAAATATACCTCCTGTGCAGATAAGAAAATATGAACAGAAATTTACCTAGTAAAATATTACGTGCAATTCTGATTTTTAAACTCACGCTTGCTTTAATTCTCAGTGGCTTCCCAAACTATCTAGAACCAATTCATCTATCTTATAAACAGGAAAAAACATTTCCTAAACCTGTGTAATAATGCTTCTATTCACCAAACTTCAACATTCTAAGAGCAAGAAAGAACAAGTCACTCTAGATTTTTGACTCCATCCCTGACAAAAATATAAGAACATTTTCTCCCTCTCCTCCTCAAGTATGGCCTCATCCTGTGCCTAGGAACTGGATGCCACAATAACATATCTCCATGGGACGAGTCAGGGTTTTGACTGTTTTTCCTTCCCTCTGATTCAAGTTGGTGTGTGATACCGTTTAAATGATGTCTAACCTCCAGACAACAGGAGAAAGAGGGATACAGAATGGATCTAAACTGTATGTAAAGAACACTGGGTTTGGAATCAGAAAGTCTGGCTTTAATCTTATTGGGCACCAGTCACTTGGATACTCTGAGACTTTATTTTCACCTGTACAAAATGGAGAATGCATTACTTATTTGCAATATTACTGTGAATTAAAAAAAAAAAAAAGAAAAAGAAAGAGAAAAAAAAGAGAGAGAGAGAGAGGGCGAGAGAGAAAGCTACAATGTATGGCAAAACTTAGTATAATGCTTGCCCCAAAATAGACAACTCAATAAAAGTTATCTACCTTCCTGCCTTCCTGTCTTCCATCCGTCTCCCTTTCTCTACTTTCAATTGATCTAGGTCCAAAATATTTACCACTAGGAAAGCACGCAAAAGCCATGAAGAGAAATAAGTGTAAAGGTCTCAAAGAACACTAAAGTTACTCCACTTCAATCTCTAGCTATTATGACCATCCTGATCATGTCTGCCTTTGGGATTAGCAGTATCTTACACATGAAAGAAGACCAACGCTCGCCAAAACACATAACTAAATAAAAAGAACTTCTTTCTCTCAATTTTATCTTATTTGGTTTCTTCAGCAAACAGAACGGCAAAAGCACCCTCTCTACAGAGTTATCGCAATTTATCATCTGTGGACTTATTTCTTTGCCTCGTAAGCCATGTTTATTTAACTAGAACATTAACAGGAGGGCTAATTCCATTAGAGAAAATATACTCTTACACTGTGAAATAATCATAACAAAACAAGAAAGCACTGTTTTCTAATATTTTGGGAAAAACCGAGGGTAGAAGTCATTTCTGTCTTAGTGGCAGCTGGAGAATTCTGGTAAGTTCACAGGGATGCTAAAGTTTGGATCAATAATTTGTATCTTAGAGCTGCCAAGCAACAGCCAAAATTTTGATGACACAGTAAGCTATCACCTTAAGAAGCAAAATGGTAATAATAGCAAACATCTCAAGAGCCCCTTTTCCAAGTTTATGTATGCCACAGTATCCTTTACTGGCTGGACCCTTAATACAAAAAATTTTTGCAAAACTTTTCTAAAAATTTGAATAGAAACTCCAAAAGTCCCAAATAGTCTCTTAATCTCAAACAAACTGCACAAAAAAAAAAATGTGGGGAGATGGATTATAAAATTCTCCACTTGATATCTTCTGCTCAGGATCCTTTTACAGTCATTACTTAAACCAAAACACTTTTGAGAGCATCTCCATTTGCGATTAAATTCACGGTTTTATGTTTCTCTTAACAAAGCATGCCAGTTCATTCATTCTCTTCCTCCTCCACCTGACTTCTTCCTTCCCCTTACCCCACCTCCCAAGGATTTACAGTTTATAATGTATTTAAAAACAAGATCTAACCTCTAAATAACGATGGGGAAATGATTGCTGAAATGGTAAGAAACCGGTGTTTTGCACATTCGGTGAATTCAAACTGTATTTCATGGTTTTTCCTCTATTCTAACCTCAAAATTGCCTTTAGTAATCTATATTAACATTTGCGAGCAATTAGAATTGTTGCTGCTTCTGTGTAAGTTTTAAAAAACTGACAGGCCATTCTGCACCCTCTGGAAGCAGCTTGAGGCCTTAACCAAGTGAAACACCCAGTCCTACTGTGTACAGCAGTGACCACAACAAAGGCTGTGGTTTCTCCCACACCAGCCCTAAATAGGTTTAAATTAATGCTATTCATCACTGGGTGGAAAAGAAGACAAGGCAAATCTAAGCCAGCAGCATTGGGAAATTTCTTACCAACACTCAAACCTCTTAGCCAGAAATGAGCTGACCTCTGTTCATAAGTTAACTCCAGAACAACCCTTCCCCCCTACTCCTATACCCTCTCTGCCTTTGAATGTCCATCTTTTTCACTACATTCTAGATAAAGGATACTGTTACTACATTCTAGATAAGGGATATTGTTACTACCCTCAAGTTACGCCAAAAACAGTCAAGGACACAAAAGCCATTATTTATCTCAAGTTTGTTGACTGTTGGTGATATTTCCTTTAAAGAATTAAAAGATAAATAGATAAATGAAATTTTTTTTAGATTTAGAATGGATCAGTCAGCCACAAAATCCACCTTGAGTTCAGTTTAAGGTCGGCGTAAGAATGTGAGATAGGATGGCACTTACTCTTTTAATTTTAAACATCACTATACGTTAGTCTTATGCTAACTAAATACAACTTATTATTATCAATCACAGGAACTAACTGCAGAACTTTCTACTAGGGAGTTTATTAAGGTACTGAAAAAGTTTAATTACGTAATGCATAGCCTTAAACTTGAGCATAAACACACATACACATGTACGCCCGCTAACCAAATATATTGAACATATTTTAGATATGCGGTACTGCCACAAACGAACATGGTAAGTTAGCCCAAGATTAAAACATCACCATAACTCATTCAGCATAAAATTATAAACTGTAACAATGTAATGTTTTCATTTAAAATTTTTTACAATAATGATTCTGTACCCACGGATAACTTATGCATAGAGTTACACGGTATTTAAAGTACCAGCTTTTTTTAAAAAAGAAATCATTTGTACTGCTCTCAACAGCCCTCTGTGTGCAGCCTGAATGTGCACACACATGCACACGAAGCACACACACGCTCATACACAGACACTCCCAATCTTACACCTGCTCTGAAGCAGTAGGAAGTGAATTCTCAATCTGTCAACATGACCATCTGGCCTATCTGCATATCACGGCTTTCTCTATTACTATATGAAGGAATGGCAGTCACGAAGCCAAAATAAAACTAAAATGCACCTGAATGGGAGTATCTCTCCCTCTGTTGCAACGGAATAATACGTGGCATAGCAGAGCAAAACTAGCAGAACGTAAATAATCTAAAATGAGCATTCACAACAGCATAATTAAATGAACAATATGGTACGAGTAATGCGGTCATCAATAATACTGGCTGCACAGGTTTCCGGAACAGGTACTGGACTTCCAAAACACTGCAATGGCTCTTTCAGAGAGTGGTGGGACCGCCACTGTTCCTGGCCCAGGCAAAACTAAGGAAAGGCAGTAACAGGGGTATCGTGGAAGCCAACCAGTAGCTGCTGACCTAAAACATGACTGTGCAAAAATGGTCACTCTCCACCTTACAACTAACACTCCTTGTGCTACCCTTAGGGCAAACTCAATTCACCCTGCCACTGGAGAATTAATAATGACAGTCATTACCTGACAAATTTTGGTCATTTATTAGTCTCTCAAAGCAAATTTTAAGGCCACTAAAAAAACCAAAAAACAAAACAAAAACACACACACACACACACACAAACCACTTCCAATCTTAGAAAATTCCTCATCTGCAAAAAGTAAAGATTGCTCATGGCAATTTAGCTTTTGGGCCTAACGCCGCTGGAAAGTTAGGCAAAGCCCTTACTTAGTTGATTAAAATTTAATGCTATTTATTTAATTGTACTTTCTAAATGTCTCCATACAGCTGCCTCAGAGTTTCATTCCACCTCACAGCAGGTAATAACTATCAAAAACAAATTGTGACTCTCTCATTCTGGGGTGTGGACACAGCAACTTACCTCTATCCAAGAGGTGAGTCCTTAAAAAGTCTAACCTCTTACAAAATTTAACTAAACGGAGAATCTTTCTAGAATCTGATTACATTACCAGAAGTTATACAGACACAGTTAAAAAAAAAAAAAAAACTCTCCAGAAAGTTCTCGGTTGAGTGCCTACTAATGAACAAAGGTTAACTTTATCTAAAAGGTCAAATGCCTGGTGGCTAAGGTTATGACCTTAACAACTTAAATTGTGACCTTGCCACGTGCCGGGTATATTGTAGATTCTGATACAGATCATCTGGTAAAGACTGGTCATAAATTAGCTTTACTGTTACACGCCCACAAAGAAAACCATTTGCCACAATTCCAGAATATCTTCAAGTTGTCATACGATACCTATAGAAGGATGACTCAAATAAAGACCAAATTAAGGGCATAAAATGGTTTTGCTCTTTTATACTTTAAACGAGATGAAATTCTCAGGCTTACGGAATCACTCCAATTTCATTACACTTGTTACTGTTTATCAGCCACAAAATTCACACTGTTCAAATGCCACTGGATTTGGAGAAAAAAAAAACCGGAATGTAGTTTAGGTATTGCATTTTAGCATCTCAATAAGTTTTAGACTAAATCACCTGCACTTTTAAAAAATGATTGATTCTGCATTAGCTTCCAGTATTTACATGTGTGTCCTAAGATTTTGACCTCCTACCAAAGAAAAGGCCCAGGCATGAAGCAGTAGCTATTGTACACATTTTTAAAAGGGGGGAAAAAAATCTCATTTGGGGGACTATCTAGAGGGAAAATGACATTTTGGAAGAAAAAAAAAATACGACACTGTAAAAGAGAGGGGGGGGAAATCCCCTATAGGTGAAAAGGCCACAATGGTTTTGGCATGTTTCTTGAAGCACGTTTCAGAGTCTCTGCCTCCTGCCGATACTGGCAAGTTCTCAAAACTTTTAAGGAGGTAAAAACATTGTTTAGTGTTTACAAATCTTCAGTATTATAACAGATGCTTGTCAAATCAGTTGTATGTGAGTTGACCGATCTACCTCATATTTGTATTGGCAACTAGCTTCCCTTCCACAAATCACAGGTCTCTAAATCAAATTGGAAATATTTTCAGACAAAAGGCCCTTAATATTTTCTTTTGCGATCATCCTGTTGCGGGCACCGAGCAGCAGCCATCACGGCGCTCCGGGAAAGCCAATGGCCTAACACTTGGCTGCCCGTCAGGCCTACCGAGGGATTCTGGGATACCTCAGGAAAACCAAACCGAAAGGTAGTCTGATCCACGTTGCTGTCAATAAATCTTTCATAAGCAATAAGGATGCAAACTCTCCCAAGCAACCTTCTACCTGTCATTTTACCAACATAATCCCTTCAGGTACTGCAACCACCAGCAGCCCTGTTAGCTCAAGGATTTGGAGTCACAGCCCGGTAACAAACAGTCAGTCAGCGGCGGACGAGAATACACGGGATGGCATCAGCTCGGAAGGCTGCAGTTCTTTGAATCGAAGGAAAATACTTACACCTAAAATTCAGAACCAGGGCTGCTCCCATCGACAAAATCATAACCGGTGTTCCGTTTCGAGGTACCTTGTAAGAAAGCCCACGCCATGATGTGTACCACCTGTTGGCACCCTCGTTTTTCTCTATTGGTTCAAGTGGAGCATTTGTTAAAATTGATAAATTATTTACTTTTCTAAATACTGAAAAGATTGAACACGAGATCTTCAAGAGTCCTCCCTGCAAGCACTGATAACACCCATCCTTTGTTTTGTTTTGTTTTTTGCACCCTGCCTTTCTCTATGAGAACCTCCACTTATATACGCAAATAAATTTTTTACAAATTTAACTTTTTCAATAGAGAGAACAACGTAACAATAGGGTGAAAAGGGGATTAAGAAAGGGATACTTGTTCCTGTCCAGAGGTCATTTGAGAGGTGGTGCCTTTTCATTTCTCTAGGCAGAGCTGGCTAAAGCAACAGGCACTCCTTACAATTAAGTATACATTCTCCAAAACCCAAATATTTGAAACACTTACAGATCACATCCTCTAAAATACTCATCTATCCCCTGCCAACAGAATGCAAATGATAATGTGACATGCTTGCAAAGTTAATTTCTCCAGTTTCTTATGTAAGGACAGATGGATAACAAAAGTTCTCTTTCTAAAACATATATTGAGAAAAATAATAGAGAATAGGCTATCAGCTGACTTCTTTTTTAAAAAAGCTCACAGTCTTGGAATTAAAAATATTTTGCAAAAACAGTACAGTGTTGATTTTACAGGTGGCACCTTTCTCCTTTGTGAAAAAAAATACATAAATATATGAACCCCAAAACAGCCTACTGGTAGGATTCCACAACCTTCTTTCCTCCATCTGGCTCAAGTAGCCGCCATGAAGGTAAAATCTAGCAAGGCCGATATGTACATATAAAAAGTCAACAAGTTACACAAGACCTGAGCTTTCCCATAACACAATGAACCTTTTGTCTAAAACAAGGCAAAAGAAACAAAGTAAAAATGCATTCTTTTAGTCAGTGCTCAATAGTTTTAGCCGGAATGCTACTCTCAATGCTATAATATACACAGGTAAAACATGCCTTGAAAACAGCCTTGAAACAATAATGAATCTTATCACCAATCAAAGCAACTCACTAAATCAATGATCAATATCGATTTCTGGGTGCATTCATGCACCACACAGGTTGGTTACTTTTAAGATTAACTTTACCATCAATTACTTAAAGAGTTGGTTTGTTTCTCGCTCAGCTGTCCTAGACAACACGAATTCCTAAATACAAAGCTATACGTTTGTGTATTCACGTGATTCTTTTTCCTTCATAAATGATCAGCAATTTGATAGTACTCTTCCCACCTCTTCTTAATTAGCAGGGGGTTCAAGAGGCCCCAATAGGTTAAAAACACTCCCAGAAGATAAGCAACTAAAAATACTGCCTCACCAACCAAACTCCACGCTTTTTAAACAAGATCATTGCCATTTACAATATCGCCTTTATTCCAGCGGTTTTATGAGGCTTCTCTCACCCATCATCGAAAATTGGGATTTAAACATCACACAACTACCAACACCCTTGGTAACACTACTTGCCAAAAGAACTGAACTTGGTGAGAGTCCTCTCAAAGCTATGCTTTTCCACCGGAATGAAGCTGCACCCTCGGACAAGGGCAGGGTGGGGGTGGGGGTGGGGGGCTTCTGGCTGTTCTGACTCTGATTTACCTTTGAAAGCACACTGTCTCTCTGCACTGTGGCCTGCAACTTAAAGGGTTCGGGACTGGCCCAGCACATACAGAGAACATCAGAAAAGAAACACACAAGAAAGTGGAACAACTTCTCACCATCGCACTTACCTGCTGCATGCACAAAGTATGCCAAATATAAATCGAGTTCCTTAACAGAAACCCCTATGTGGTGGGGCTGCACACAGAGCCCGGGATTCGAGCACTGCGGGGACTTTACAAGGCGCTCGCCATCAGTACTTTCGAGCGGAATACCTTTAAATAAAATCACCATAACAAGGTCCAACCTCCAGACTTTATCTGCCTGACGAAGGCAGTCAATTCTTCGCATCTTGCCTTTCTGGTCTGGGTTGGAAAGAACACAACATGGAGGCTTTTTCCCCGTAACTGTAAGAACAAAATCCTCTCGGTACTCAGGTCGGATGTCTTTCCGTAACTTGGCCAGAAGTCGAGATGCCCACTTCTGCTTGACCTCTGGTTTTTCACTTAGCAACTCATCCTTCACGGCTCTCTCTTCTTCTTTTGACATACGCTTTTCATGTTTTTTGAAGTATTTTCGTTTTCGGGCCTGCAGGTTGAACCATGTGTAGGCGAAGGCTCGGACGTGGGGCAGAAGTGCTTCAATGAAAGGATGAAATTCATCCTAGAAAAATGAAGGACAACAAAAATATAACTATAATGAAAACAAAAGAAAACAACTTTTCTTTAGACGGTCGTTTTAAAAAAAAAACACACACAATGCTTATTTCACTTGAAAGTTGACTCGAGCGTTACAGTACCAAAATTACACAGAGGAGGCCTATGGGAAGTCTGAGGGGAAAAAAAGAAAACTGTCAGTATCATGCCTCACGATCTCAAAGAAGAAAACAGCTAAAAATTTAAAAACGTGTTGGTATGTTCACCAAAGTGCACTGGGGTCTCCTGCCAAGCTTAGGTCCCAAGTCCTTTAGATAGTAAGTGAAATTTATTGAAATGCTTATAACAATATATAATCTTAACCCTATTTCAAGAAAGGCATATCTAATTTTGCTCCAGCCTTGACCTCACTACTTGTAGTACACCCAGGGCTCGGCCGCCAGATTGGCAAATCCTAAACATTTAGATGCCAGTCAATGTTTATGGAAGTCTAGGAGCAAAAAAAAATCATCTCCACGATCAATGAAAACAAAGACTTTCCCTCTAAAAATATTACATGGAGACGCTACTCTGTTTCTTAGGCATTTTGGTAACATCTTAATTCCTTCTTAAGGATTACAGTTGCATATAATTTTTTTTAGTCAAAAACTTAGAAAAATCTGGCATATGCAAAAGATGAATTTGATATTCTTCAGGCTGAAATAAAAGATCTATTTCCAAGACATACTTGCTGATACTATGGGAATGAAACAAAAAGAAAAAAAGGGGGGGGGGAACAAAGAAAAGCATACATGCCAGAGAGTAAATAGAATGCGTCATCGTGACAACAGGATTGCAACTAAATACAGTTAATTTTGTGAAATGCCTTCGGATATAATCATCCCTAAAAAAGAGAATCTTTATTTAATTTTTGAAATTAGTATTCGAGGCTTTTTCTCACAAGGAAATAGAGAACCTGGTACATTTAATGTTTACAAGACTCCAGGAAAACCCACACGGTTGCCTCTTAAGATTCAAGTAATCCGAAAATAAAATTCAATTTAAAACATTTAAATTTCTCTTACTATCTTATGAAAATGTTTGATGCTTTTACTTGATATTTTCTTAGGAAATATAAATATAAAATTAAAGAAAAATTAAACAGTAACCTCCACAAAGCTTTCTGAGTACATCTAACTTTTGATTAACCAACCCACACTAATCTTACATAACTTCTCTCCGCCGCACAAACCCCCAGAAAATAAATTATTTACTTTCAAATAAATGAGGATAAGAAAACCAAAAAGGTATCTGATGCCTTTTTTAAAAAAGGTGTAGGACAGACAAATATTATAAAATGCATTCTTTTTCTGTTTGTACTATCCACCTAAATATATACTTTGGAAGCACAAGTAACTGTAGTGTCCAAAATATTATTACTATAAAGAAATTATTAAATTTTCAAATGTTCAAATGTAGACTGAGTGGTTAAAATTGGAAAAATATTTTATCAACTCTGTTAAAATATTATAAATTATAGTCAATTATCTGAACACTACATATGACTATTTTTTAAAGTACATATTAATGTAATATACAATAAATCACTTCAATAATTGACATTTATCTTTTTCCTCGCTGGACAAATTTCGGGCTCTGCATTTCAAATTTAGCTTTGAAAACTGCTCTTTTTCAATAAAAATCCAAAAGAGAAGTCAGGTTTTATAACATGTGTGCATTCTTCAAGTGGAGAGAGAACAGAAAAAAATATAAGAATTACATTATTCTTTACCGTAAACGTTTTAAATTTCTGATGTTTAAGAATCTTTCTCATTGCCATACTTTAAAAAAGAGAAATGGTATGTGGGGGGCTTTTTCAAGTCACAGTTTATCTAATAAGGTATACGCCAAACCGCAAAGCATTTAAACATTACTAAATTCTGGGCTCATCCTTGAAATGCTCTAAAATTCATAAAATTGGGGTTCGACAGTCCTTCACATTAACTGATTTTCTTACATACACAGAACATGCTGGGTACCCAGACTCTGTGGTATTATGTTAAGAACTCCTGGAGTCTACCTTAACTACAAAGTGAGCTTTCACCAAAAGGAAGATTTCTTCTTAAAATCTCAGGCCTGTTTTATAAAGCAAAGAACAACTAAGTTCCAAACAATTCACATTTATGTTAAAATATTATCTTATTCAAAAGCTTAATGAATAAGAATAAACATTTTTAAAAAGACATTCTAATATGGTATTTAAGTGTCTGAAGAGACTCCTAGTATGCTTCCCACAGAACTGCGAACCGCGTTCAATCGTGTTCATTTTGTTTACCTGCCAACCAAATGCCTATATATCTCATCATAAAAACATAAAAACCCTCAAATGAGGCCAACCATGTCAACTAATCATTAAGAATAATCTAAGTCCCCAATTTTGCATCAAAAGTATTTACAACTTATTACTCCCCAAAGGTTTCAAGAATGTGCCAATAAAAGTGCACAATATTTTGTGTAACTTTACTCACATGTGCTATTAAAGAGCTAGTCATCTTTCTCAACTCACAATTAGAAATATTCCAGACCATCAAAAGTAAAGAATAGCATTAACTTGCAGGAAATGTCGAGGCCCAGCATAAATTAATTTTAAAAAAAAGTAAGCCCCTATAAATCATGTTGCTGCACATACTGCCATAAGCTATGTACTATTTCAAAATATTCAGGAGATAATAAAGAATATTTTACACGTGTACTCAGTGAGAAAGTTATAGGCCACCAATGAAAACAAACCTGAAAACCTGTTTCAAAAGTGGTATGATTTTGAATCAGCACCTTAAATGTTGATCTGTTTGTAAGTAAGCCAAGTTTAAGAACCACTGAACGCTGATATTGCTGGAACTACTTTTAAAGATTCACCTATAAATTTCTACCAGATTATCATTCTATGGCCAGGTAAATGATTTGGTTATGATACGCTTGTATGGATGAAAAGAAGACGTCTGGCATTTTCTTGATAAACTTTTAAAAACTGCACACACGTAGATGGGAGTTGATTCTTCCATTTAGAGTGTTTCTATCACTGTGCTTACTGGACTTTCTTTAATGATCAATAAACTACCAAAGTTTTTCTTTCTAAAACGGTCTCTACAGCTTTATAAGTACTCCAGCAAGTTAAATAAAATTGTAAATCAATTTATAAAAGAAGAACTCAAAATATGTGGCTCTCATTCACTATTGAGCGTACAATTTCTTCACCCACTGTGACACTAAGTGTTTCTTTTACTGCTGTTTCCAGAAGAAGGCCTAGTGAGTGTATCCATCACACTGCCAAATATGTTTAAAAAAAAAAAAAAAAAAACTTTCTTAATGTGACAATAGCTGGTGAGCCAAGAGAATCCAGCTTTGTCAAGTACCTGACTCTGCCCTAGGCCTGCATGGATACACAGGTATCCTCAGATATGCACCAACCCAAAATATAAATTTCTCTCTCCAGAGCTCACTTGAGAAGACGCTCATGTGTCTGCTAAGGTCATGCCCCACTATTGCAGCGCCCTGGTATTGTCTACAAGTTCTCTATCCTGCAAACTTCTGCCAGCAAGAACTTCAGCCTTTGAATCTCAGCATTTCCACTGTAGTCATAACTCATTCAAATTCTCTTACACTTTGCATCTTATCCATATGCAATTGTGAACCTTGCCAGAAGTGGTTGGAAAAGTTTCATTCCATACTTCCACAAGTTACTAAAATAGGAACTTTGGAAGTTTGTTAGGGAAAAATAAAAAACTTTTACAGTAACTAAAAGCAACTGCTATCCATTACTAATGCGAGGCCTAAATCCCAAACAGACCATTTCTACATAAAAGATGCATTTAAGAGTCTTCTGAGATCAAATAGCCAGTATTATTCCTGTTAGATATTGCAGTAAGAAAGGCTGTCATGTGAGAAATAAATCCAGAATCTAGAAAGAAAAAGAGTATTGATACTTTTTAACCTCCCATAAAGTATTCCAGTTAAACCGTTATCTCCTGCTAAATGAAAGCAATAAGTGGTAGCAGGTTTTTTAAGGGAGTGGTAAATAAACATTTTACATGAAGCATACAAATTCATGTAGGTGAATAATGATCAGATTGCAATGTACCAAAACAGTAGGAAAGCTCACACTTTTTTTCAAAAATTTTTTTAGCGCAAAATCACTTTGACTTCATGCCTTCTAATCAAAGAAAATAAATAATATATTCAAAAGGGCCCAGATTTGGAGCCGTGAAGTAGCAATATTTTGCCTAGGGGTGGTGCAGACAAGAGAGGGATGGAAAGGGAGGGCATGGGAAGGAGGGGCGGGGGGCAAGAGAGACCCACGCTCCGAGTAGAGTCAGAGGGGAAAAGTTGCCCCCATCCTGCGCGCGGAGCTGCCCGAGTCGCGCGGCGGCGGTGGCGGGAGGCGGCGGGGGGAGCCGCGTCCGGCCCGGGGTTGCAGCTCGGGCTCGCGGCCCGGAGCCCAACTCCGCCCGGCGCTCCCCGGCCCGCGCGGCCCTCGGCCTCCGCCGCTCGCCGCCCTGCGCAGCGTGGGCTCGTCCCGACAGCGAAACTTTCACTCGGGAAAGCGAGCGGGCGATGAGCGGCGAGGACGCAGGCTCCACCCGGCCGGCGCAGGGGGACGCGCGTCCACGCAGCCCCGCTCCGCCGAGCCCGGGGGCCGGCTCGCCGCCGCCCGCCCGCGTCCGAGGGGCGCTGTCCGGCCGGGCCCGGGACGCCGATACGCGTCCCTCCTGCGGCCGGACCCCAAAGACTGACAAACAATAAACAAAAGTAAGAGTTTGGGGAGGCTGCCGCGGCGCGGGCTCCGCGCGCGGGCCGTGGGCGCAGGGTCGTGAGTTCCCCCGCACCCGGGGGTTTCAGTTGCCCCGAGCGTGCGGGGTGTGCGGTGGGCTCCGTCGGCGGCCCCCTCCCCGGGAGCCGCGGAACTACAGAAACCGGCCTGCCCGCTGCAGAAACGCTGAGTCCTGATTTCAGCGTGTCATGGGCTGCAACCCCGCCGAAACACGTGCGGGGCGTCCGAAAACACCGCGGTTCCGCAGTCAATCGCCCCGATATTAATTAACGCATTAATAAGAGGGCGCCATTAGCCATGTGCCCACACAAATGGCCGTGCAAGAGGAATGCACCCGCATGGAAACAAAGTTACTTTCTTAAAGCTGTATTTCTCTCCCCCCTCCCACGAGCACACGCGCACACACACACCGAAACACGCGCAGACACAGGCACACACCAAGACACATGCCCCCGGCCCGGCCGGCGCGACGCTCCCGGGTACCCCGCGCCCAGCCCCAGGTCTGCCCCCGCAACCCCGGCCCCCCCACCCCACCGCCGCATCCAAACAGCTGCTTACCTGGGTGAGACAGAGCGGAGAATACATAACTGCCGGGCGGTGGGGTGTGCGTGTGCGTCTGGGTGTGCGGTTTGGAGGTGTGCGTGAGTGCGGGTGAGAAAGGAGAAAGAGGGAGAGAGGAAGAGAGAGAGAGAGAAGGGGGGAGAAAAAAAATCAAGCCTGCTTCTTGCGTTCACATTTCCAACTCGGCTCAACTGCAGCCAGCCAGCCAGCGCGATTGCCGCTCCATGAGCTGAACTTTAACCCCGCCTAGAGTTTCCCTACACTCCACTATACATGTCTACTGTACGCGGGCGTTAAAGGCATAGCGCACCCTTTCCCGCTCCCGCGCCCGCCCGGCCGGGTGCCCGCGAGCTGCCCGCGCGCCCGCCTCCACCACCGCTCTGCACCGCACCGCACAGCCGCCGCCCGCTCGCGCCGCCGCCAGGGGGGGGGGGGTGCGTGGGGGAGGGGGCGGCTGCGGCGCCGCGCGGCCAGCCGGGTCCCGAGCCTCCGCGGCCGCTCGCGCTCGCTCGCTCGCTCCCTCTCTCGCTCCCTCGCTCGCAGGCTCTCTCGCTCCCTCTGCCCCCCCCGCCCCCGCTTCCCCGCTCAGCGCATTACTGGGTAACGCAGTGAGGAGCAGTTACAGTCTGTACTCCCGGGCAGCTATAGGCTGCCACAGGATGTGCTTAAGCAAACAAAACTACTTTTCCTCATCCCCATCCCCCAAGCCCCGCCGCAGACCTTCGCGGACCGCGGTGGAGGACTTGGGCAACTTTGCCAGGTTGCCCTGCGCTCCCGGCTCACTGTGTGGGGCAAGGAGAAAACCGAGGAGAAGGCCTGGGGGGGGGGGGGGCAAATTTGCATGTATGCAAATTTTTAAAAAATCAGACCTCCTAGGTAACTTTTTTTTTTCCCCTCTGAAATGCGGTACGGCTCAAAGCATTGTAATCTCTCCAACGGAGCTTTCTGTGGGAATAGATCGTCGGTAGAGGTAATTATGCACAAAATCCTGCAAACTTTGTGCAGCTTCAGTCCTATGGCATTCAGAAGCGGGGGTGGTGGGGAATAATTTCACACAGAAGAGTCACCGGATTTGGGGGGTGAGGGGGGGTGTCTGGAGAAAAGGAGGCGGAGATTAATGAGCGTTCTCCCTCCCAGGACTGTGAAACTAGTGGGTCTGAACAGAGACGCCATAGAAAAAGTTCTATCACGTTCAGAAACAACAGTGGTTTAGCTGTGACATCTTTTTCTTTTTAGGAGAAAAAAAAAAATGTGGAAGGGATGTCCCCTAAGGGAAGGGAGATATTCTGGTCCACAAACGCGTGCCCAAAACTGGACACAGGCTATCATTACCGTCCCTGTTCCTGGGACACCTCTGGAAGAGTGCCTTTTAAGAATCCCCTCTTTTTTTCCTCCCCCAGGTAATCGTTCTTAAAATGGAAAAGAGCTTCCTGCAATTATTTTAGGTTTGGTAAAGTATTGTTTTGGCAGAAAAGGGGGGTGGTTTTTAGGGTTTGGCAAGTTGCCAATAAGCCTGCTTTTCCAGTTTTTTTAACCTCATATTTTTTCTCCAGGCTTTCCTCCCTGGTGGAAAAAAAAAAAGAAGAAAAAGAAAAAAAGAAAGGAAGAAAGAAAAAAGTAAAAAGAAAGAAACCAACCAAACAAAAAAAAAACCTTTTTCCTCCTGACCCCATCCCATCCCCTCCTCCTCATTTTCCTAACTGTAGTTTGCAAGCCTGCTGCATCTGAGAATCCTCTCAAAATTCCAAAAGGAAAGATCACGCTGAAAGGCACTGGCACACAGACAGGAGAATCTGCACCTAGGGAGAGGTTGCATAGCCAGAGAGCCTCTGAAGAGAGGAAACTCCTGTAGAAATGCCCACTCTGCAGGTGAGTGTGAGGTAAGGTGCTAAGACCACATTCTCATCCAGACTGTGCTTCCCCACCGCACTCCCTCCCCTTTTTTAAGTAAGGGGCAAGAAATACGTTACCGGAGAAAACAAAACACAATCCTCTGAAATATTCTGCCATCTGTCTAAAATCATTTGATGCTTCTTCAGTTACTTTATGGCTAAAATAATTTCTGAATACTTCAGACCCTTCTTCACACACCTTGCTCCTAAATATCCTTAGAAGTCTCTCAGATTATTTAGTAAGGGTCGAGGGGAGAGAATGACTTAAATCTTTAATGAGAGAGTCCCATTTTCCCCAACTAAACAACTGCTTTCCCTAGGTTCCTCTTTAATTTCAGTAGAAGAGAAACATCCTAAAAGCTAAGCCCAGTTACAGAGACAACCTCCCTGGCCACGAAAACCTTTGCTGGGATCTATAACTTCAACTCGCTCCAAGTTTCCTCGATAGAAGTTTCTGGCTGACGGTCCCAACATGTAACTGAGGCACAGTGAGAAGTTATTGTTCCGTGTGTACTCTTGGGAAGCTCTCTTCCAGAGCAGATTAAAATCTTTCTTTTGCTGTATTAAAAGATAGACTTCACATCTGCCTCTTTCCAAAACAAGAAAGATTCTTACTTTTAACTGAATCTCAAGAAAAAGAAAATGAATTTTTTAAAAAGGACTGGCACATCGCCCTGGTTTTTAAAAATAGGGAAAAGTAATTTAATGCTGATATTTCTAGTTTAAAAACTTCTTTTGTTGCAGCAGTGAATATGCCCGCGATTTCCAGCTTTCTGCGGTTAGCAATATTATCTTAAGTAACTTTTGGCGCCCTCCGTAAGACTTTTGGATGTGGGACGATTGTTTGCGCCCTCTAGGCAAGGGCTGGATCCAAGTTCAGCACCAAAGCCCTTCACATCCGCTCCTGCTTTCTCTCCTATCTCCGCCAGCTCCCTCTCCCTCCCCCGCGGGTTGGCGGGGGAGGGGGGGCGGGAGGAGGCGGGGGAAACACTACAAAGCACAGTTCCAGCTACAGCCTTTGGAAACAAGACTGAGAAAAATACAGTAGAAGAGTTACAGTTACAGAAAGGCTTCTGGTAACTTTCTCTCCAACAGGCATAAATTTAAACACACACACAAAGAAACAGATGTTCCTCAAAGGGCAGTCTGGGGGTAAAAAACATTTCCAACTCTTTCCCCTCTTCCCAAGTTGCAAAAGTAAATCCTTGTCCGGAGTTCACAAAGATACTAAGGGACTTGAGAGAGAGCAGGGGTGGAAGGAGGAGAGGAGAAAGGAGAGTAGAGAGAACAGTTGTAGGAAACAGGTGAAGTACAAAAACTAGTTTACTGCAATCATATAAATGACCCATTGTTAGGAAGGATAAACCCCTTATTGGAAATAACCGCTCCAATCATTTATTTTGCAAGTGCTAGGAGGCTGCCTTGAAATGGGATTGTCTTTGCGCAAAGGAGGCTCCTGTCATGCTCTCTGCTATCCATATTCTTCCTGGCACAGAGCCCAGCCTTGCATTTACTGTGTTTTATTTGCAGAAATGTTACCTTGCCAGCTTTAGTGAAATCCTCTTAGATATATAAATTACGTCAATAAGGTTTCACTTATATGTATAGCTCAAATACCTCTCATTTGGGGGGTTACTTGATAGGAAGAGCTTATTAATATGATTTAGATTTTAATGCCCCAAGGAGTGAAGATAAAATTGGGGTTCATAAGTGACAATGCCATTAACTCTGGAGTTCTTACCAGGACTAACTTTATCACTAACATTTTCCATGATTTTTTTTTCTAGTTTTTTGACCTACGGGTCACTTGTGTGCAGATTTTTCTTAGATGCATATAATACTAAATTGAATAATGTCGCTGAACTGAGCATCCATGTGGATTTTAAGGTCAAATTTCCAAACCATATTTGATTAGAAGGCCGAAAGCCTTGGGAAATAGCTCGATGGGAATTTAATCCAAAAATGAGAAAGAGCCCATATTATTTTCCATTCACTTCCCAACAGAATTAGGTGTCTACAATGCTCAGAGGGAAGGAAGACATGGATGTACTTTCGTCAGAGGCTGCCAGTTACTGTCTCCAAGACAAGCTACTGTAGTTGGTTTCCACTGGATTGGTGTCAAAGACTCATCCAGAAGGCCAGACTCCAACTAATAAGAGTTAGCAAGTCAGCAATCTTCCACACACACCCTCCACAGGGGTTGTTGTGGTAACAAGAACAAATGTGAACTTGGCCAGTCTTAATATCCTCTTTGCTACTGACCATATATTTAAACAGCAGAATTCAAGAAAAGTGGGAAAAACACACACTCTCTCCCCCCTCTTCCTTTCATATGTATAAAACAGCTGTCAGTCCACCTGTGAAACATTCTAGCTCTTAAAAAACTATTGTTTAGAGTTCAAGAAGAGAGGCATGCCTATTCCTTCAAAGTACTTGAAAAGTCAAAGCTTCTAAGATAACCAGGCAAGTTTTGCAACGCTGTATATTCAATATGTTACTTCCCAGAGTTCAATACCGTCCTGTAGTTCAGGCAAGTTTTTAAGCCACGCATTTTTAAAAGTTGACCCTCCCCTTCCACAAGAATTAACAGCTTCCCTGAATTTAAAAATAATAAGACAAAGTTAAAATTTCTCTAGAAGAATTTTTCTAACTTTTTCTGAAAGGCAATTAAGAAGGCATTATAATTCATGCAAAAATTCCCCAGTTTTTTTTTTTCTTAAACTCAAAAACTCTTTCCTATTGTGCTTGCTAAATCCGGAAGAGCTTGTAGCTTTGACAGCTTGAACCACACGATCCCCTTCAGAGCCGCAGAGAACTTCAGATCTTTTCTGCCCCGCCCCCTCTGGCTACGGAGAACCATTGTACACCCAAGCCTCCTCGTGATTGGATAAAGCTTTTGTCAATCTCCCATGTTGTCCCATTGATTAGAGGATCGAATCGTCAATTATTCTCCGGGTCCAGACATTTCTTTTCGAGTTAGGTTGACTGCTGAGGCCAGACGTCTTTTTACAGAACAGAGCACGTACAGGATTTTTTTCCCCCCTTCTGGAACCGAGCAAGCGCTAGGAGGAAAAAAATCTGTCAGGCTCAGCAATTTTTTCAAATCTCGGAGGAAAAAAAAAAAAAGGAAACCCGGTCTTTGATGCACATAGCGAAAAAAAAAAAAGAAAGAAAGAAAAAGAAAGAAAAAAAAGCCATCCACAAAGCTACGTCTTTAAAACAAAACCATCACAATAGACATTCACCCAGCAATCACTTAAATGCATATGCAAGCCCGAGAAATTTTAAAGTCTTAGCCATTAAACAAAATCATTCTACCGTTATTGTTGTTTATAAAACACACATCGTATAAACGCAAAATAGAAAGTTTAAGATGTACCACGTACCATTGCAATGTAAAAAGAGTACGTGAGAAACTTTAAAATGTTCAGACGAATTGCTTCATTTGTTGTCCCCCTTTTTTTGCATTAAAAAATTCTAAATAAACTTGGAACCGTTGAAAACCCGGAAGAGATTTTTTTTAAAGCTGTTGGCCAATTGCAGGCTTCTTGGAGATTTTTTTTTTTTTAACTCCAAATTAGAAGGCTTTTGCAATTGCAATGCGCGCTCTCTGCCTCTCTCACTGTCTCTCTCTCTCTTTTGATAGCAATCCAACCCGGGTTGGCTGGTTCTCAGATTCTCTCTGGTTTTGCCTTGTGTGCTTTAGATTGTACGAGACTTTGCAGAAGTTGCAATCGATTCGTAGTCCCTCTCTCCTCTCCCTACCCCCTTGTTTATTTCCGCAATCGCTGCAATTTGCATAGTAACCACGCACTAGGCGCGGGCGGCTGCCTGCGGTGGGGGCCAGGAGGGGGCAGGGAAAAGGCCTTGCCCCCTTCTCCCCTCCTCCCGTCTCTCTCCCCGCCAGTCTCCTCCTCCCCCACGGTGCGTGGCCAATAGGAGCCCCGGCATTCAGCGCAAGCTCCGGTCGGGACACCGTTCGGAAGAAAAGCCCCTGTGTTACTAGGCCCTGCTCGCAGGATCGTGTTTTTGGCGCGGTAGAAGTTCCCCTGCTTGCGGACCTCGCAGCCGGTACTAGGGATATGTGAGGATAAAGTACATTTGCCTGCGGTTGTGCGGGTTTTGCACGTTTTAATCAAGTCTGCACACCTGCTTTCTCGGTTTCTTTTTCCATAGCCTCTCGTGAGTTATTAGGCTAGTTCATGATGGTTAGTGAGAGATTTAACCTTTATTTGCACTGGTGTAGACCAAGAGTTAAAGATCCTCTTTGGTGCATTAAATCACGAGAGTGCAAAATGTCACAGAGAACTTGCAGTGAAATAAAGCTTCTACTCTAGATTCTGAAAGGAAAAGACTGGTTCTGCTCTCTGCAGATGACTGAACATAAAATTGTTAGGTGGGCTCCCTCAAGAATAAAGTTGTTCCTTTAAAGGAGATGCAGTGAAATGCTAGCTTCATTGCCAAGCATCCATTATGTCGATATCCTTGCAAAACCAGGATTCACAAAGTTTGACGCCCCCTTCCACCTCCTATCGCCCAAGAGAAGGGTTGTGTTTGGACACTTGAAATGGGGCGGAGGGTGGGGGGTGGGGTGGGGGAGGCTGTTGATGTAGCTATTGGAACATTTAGTCCCTTCATCTAACTGATTGATCTTATTTCATTAACCCGAGCTCTTTAAGACCATTTCAATGTCAACCTTTGATGTGTTTGTTTTAAACAACAGACTGGCCCTTGGTGCAGTGGTGGTGCGGGGAAGACGGCTCTAAAGGAAGGGAGTGTCCCTTTAAATGGAAAGCATCACACCAGGGCTCTTGCGTTTGTTTGCTTTGCGTCAGTTAAGTAGCTTTAGACGTTTTGCTGAATAACTGAGTTACAGGAAAATGTGTGCTTAGCTCACTTGATAAAAATTATCCAATAAGAAGTCAAGAGGAATAGGAAGCAACCTGGCAGTTGTCTGATTTTCTTAACTGTCCTTGGTGAAGGGACCTATTAATTAATAACAGGACCTTGCACAGTTAAATTAGAGGTTAAAGAAACCTCTATTTTGTTTTGAACCACATTTTTGGCTTTAGGCTTACACTTTAAGACAACCTTACTGAAAGGTACCATTGGCCACCAGCGGTGGTAGACAAAGCTTTGCTGTCCTGGTCTGCCTCTTACAGATTCAGACACCGTCTTTTTTTTAATTTTTTTTTTAAGATTTTATTTATTTATTTGACACAGAGAGAGAGAGAGAGATCACCAGTAGGCAGAGAGGCAGGCAGAGAGAGAGAGGGAAGCAGGCTCCCTCTGAGCAGAGAGCCCTATATGGGGCTCAATCCCAGGACCCTGAGCTCATGACTGAGCTGAAGGCAGAGGCTTTAACCCACTGAGCCACCCAGGTGCCCCGGATTCAGATACCATCTTGCCCTAGAAAGTTGGTGGCATTAATCTTGGCCCCTCGACTAAGCATCCATTTCAGCTTGGCATACTACTTTCACTCTAGAAGTACACTTAATGGGATATAGTAGCTTAAGTAAAAAGGAAAAAAAAAAAATGTTTTTAAGTAACCCAAAAAACTTCTAGGCCTTGTTCAACTGGTGCTAGGCTGTGTGACCTTGAGATGGTTACATAACACCTGTAAAATAGGACATCAACCTATTGTGAGAATGGAGGATTGTTTTGTCAAGAGCTGAGAGCCTTTCAAATGCAAAGAGCTATCACTTTGTGCTGGATTGCTCTGTAGATGCCATGGTCTGAATATTCTCCAAGGCTAAGCAAACCAGGCCTCGTTCCCAGGTGGTAACAGTGAGTTTTGTGTCCTTGTCTGTAGTTCATTAACTCAGTTTAATGTGGTAGGTTAGCACCATTTCCAAAGTGACCTTTTATATCTCCATCTAGGCAACAACATCGTAGTATAGGCTTTGGAGTCCAACTTAGGTATTAATGTTGGTCCTACTATGTGACTCCAGACAAATTATTTAACCTCTGTAAGATTTAGATTTCTCATGTGAAACATGGGAGATACTCAGATAATGTAGGTAATTTACCTAGTACACTAGGTGTGCTCAATATATTGTAGCTATAGTAGTACCACTATTACTGTTAATATGGACCATATTCCAGGCACAATGAATGTGCTAAGAGCTGGAGACACAGAGAAGATGACATTGTCCCTGCCTTCAAGAAGGTTTCAGTCCCATGGAAGAGACAAGACCCCCAAATAAATAATAAAGTAATGTGATAACTGCCGTGTCTGACTTAGATATACATAAAGGCCAAAAGAAATACAGATGATGGAATAACTGATTTTGCCTGGATATATAGATAGGGAGAGCCACAGCAGGCTAAAAAAGAGGAAATGACATTGCCTTGGGCCAGAAGTATGCATTTGTCCGAAAAAGGAGAGGCAGAGCATTCTTGTCCAGAAAAGCACAGTGATGTCAGTGTATGCAGAGAATGGGGGCTCAGAGAATGGGGATATATTCAAACGTGGCTCATTGCTCTAGCTGGTATTAGCTTGTATCACAGTAACTAGAGATGAAATTAGAAAATCAGGCTGAGCCAAGATAGTGGAGAACCTTGTGAGCTGTTTAAACTTTCACTCCACGGACTGGGGACACATCAAAGGTATTTAACTAAAAGATATACAAAGTAAACTTTGCAGATTAGAAAGATCATTCCAGCAAAGGAGGCAAAGAGACCAATTAGAGGTGAGAGAAGATGAAATGCTGAACTATGTAGTGCAGGGATGAATGAGCAAGAGAGAGAAAGGGAGAGAAGAGCAAAGGGTGGGAGAAAGGAGAAAAAGCAAGAGAGACCCACCATTAATATTAGTTTCTAGAGACTTTGCTTAACAGGGACAATTTAGGTAGGAGTGCAGTTTTTCCAGAATCTCCCAAATCCAAATACCCACAGGATATATAATAAGACCTATTAGTGAAAGAGGTTTCCTTACCCCACTTCTATATCCTTAATCCTATGAATATTAAATAATTTTCAAATAATACCTATAATAATAACAATAGCACCCATGGATTGTGTGTTTATATTGGCTTTTCTGACACCATGAATTTGCGTGCCAGGAACATCAGCCCCGTCATGCCACCAAAAATCAGCTGCACATCCAATAGGATGACTATGGGTTGCCAACCCCATTGAGAGCCTCATGTTTCGACGTAGGCTGGCTTTATGCCTTGAAAATAGTAGACTCTTCCAAGAATTTTGCTTTGTTGACCCAAATAAAAACTTAATCCTCTTGCGGGGCATTGATATGAAGACTACAACATCGGAGTCTTACAGACTTAGCAACATGATTCGAAATTGCAGTCTTTTTCTAATAACGTATTTTTTAATTTGTGAACTAAGTTGAATGTTGACCACAGGGATATGTTTCACATTTTCTTGATTTGACTGGGTAAATCCTAGATCATCCAAAGCACTTTTTAGGCTCAGTACTCAAAACTGCCACTTAGAGGACCAACATGACAATATAAATATGCTATAAATATAAATGATAAATACTAGAAGCAAATGTAAATGTAGGAATTGATGAGGCTCCCTAATCAGCAAGTTGTGGCAGACTATTGTCCCCCCAAATCTGTCTTTCTCTATTCTCAGATGCATAAATGAGCAGTTTAGAGCCTATATCTACTAACCATCCTTGCAGACAGGCATGACCCATGATTAAGATCACAATAGAATGGAGAGTTATTGAGTCAACCTTCCATGTCGTTTGCTTAAAATAAATTTGTCCTAAACTTGTAGCATTTCCAAAGGCTGCAATGAGGTCATGTTAGAGGTTCAACTTTAATTACAGAGACCAGGAACAATGACTTGGGAGACAAGGGAGCAGCAAGGTGGAGGGAACCTGGGCCCCTAAGTGACCTTATGGAGCAGAGCTACTTCTCTAGCCTAGACCATATTTAAGCCACTATGTTGTTTTTTTGTTTTTTGTTTTTTTAAGATTTTATTTATTTATTTGTCAGTGAGTGAGCACACACAGGGGGAGCGACAGGCAGAGGGAGAAGCAAGCTCCCAGCTGAGCAAAGAGCCTGATGTGGGACTTGATTGCAGGACTGTGGTATTATGACTTGAGCCAAAGGCCAACACTTAACCGACTGAGCCACAGGCGTCCTTAAGCCGCTGTGTTTTGAGATCTCTGATTCAGCAGCTCAGCCTTGACTATAGTCACTATCATCATCATCATCATCATCATCAAGATTATAAAACAATTTCATGATACCTTTGGATTGTTTCCTCTCTGAAAGCTTATGGCTTTTCCCAGCTTAATACAAAATACATCTGGGTTTTGGGTTTTTCTTTCTTAAAATGTTTTAAAGATTTTATTTATTTGATAGAGAGAGGTACAGAGATAGAGGAAACAGGCAAGGGGAGTGGGAAAGGGAGAAGCAGATTCCCCGCCGAGCAGGGAGCCAGATGCTGGGCTCAATCCCAGGACCTCGGGATCATGACCTGAGCTGAAGGCAGATGCCTAATGACTGAGCCACCCAGGCACCCCTTCTTGTTTAATTTTTAAAAATTCAATTTATTTAAACTAAAAAAAAAAAAAAGTTCATCCATTCCTCCTATTGATTTTATTATCAGCCTCCTTTTCCAGACTTTCCTCCTACCTAATCTCTCTCTACTACCTCTCACCCAGACACACTAAATGGGTCACTTTTCTATTTTCTGTTTTCACCATTTTATGAACACAGCATACATGTCCATCCCTCTTTCTTGGTTTTGTGATTTTTTTTTTTTTTCTGCCCAGAAGTCCCTAATTTTTCTCCCTGTTCCATCCTTCCTTCCTTTCTTTCTTTCTTTCTTCCTTCCTTCCTTCCTTTCTTTTTTTTTTTTTCAAGAACCAGTTTAATGCTCCCAACTCCCCCAGGCAGAATTGGCCAATCCCTCCTGGGTGTTCTTTAACAGCTTATACTCATCTCTAGGAGGTTATCTTCACACTGGAGATCAGTTATTTCTTTGCATGTTTGTCTGCTGGACTATGAGCTCCATGAAAGTGCAGGGCCTTTATTTATCCTTGTGTCCTTACAAGCCAACTGCTATAAATCTCAATAGTTTGGTCAATTAATGGGTAAATGGAGAGATGAACAAATGCTTACCTTTTCCTGCCTTGCACTCTCATGTAATACAGGCTCACGAGGGTGGCTGATGCAAGGCATGGCATTATCACTAAGGGGAATTTTTTTTAAGTATAAATAGTAGGACATAGAGCTTGCTTTCTATAGACCTTCCACATCTGTTATCACTGTTAGCCTTCCTTCTGGAAAGGTGAGTCAGGCACTGTCTCACCACACAAATGAGGAAACTAAGGTTCAGGAAACTATAGGGAGTCCACTCATCATTCACTTAATGAGTGGTTGACTAGAATTCAACTTATTTCACATTCCTCCCCAAAGCTCTGGCTATGTCTGGCTTGGGAAAGAGTTCAGGCTTCATATTTTTTTAAGTACCATTTTAATGTTTAGCTGGCTCTTATCATAATCAAAGGTAAACAAATGGGCCCATTTCTTTTCAACAGCTTTATTGAGGTACAATGGATAAACAAAACACTGCACATACTTAATATATACAATTTGATAAGTTGGGACATATACAAGCAACCATGGTACCATAACCACAATCAAGACAAGAGACATATCCAACACCTCCCAGAGTTTCCTTGCCCCCACACCACCATGTTGGGGGTATGAATATTTAAGTCTACCATCTCAATACTGTATTGTTCACTATAGGCATTTTGCTCCTACAGCAAATCTCTAGAACTTACTCATCTGGCCTAGCTGAATGAGAGCTCCCTGTTCCCTCTGCTCCACACATCCATCTTTCTTATCTTGGACACATCCCCTAATCCACTACAGAGGTACCTGAAGACCATGGATGACGTCATGCACCTGAGCTGCTAGGATAATCAGAGAGAGGATGTTTGTATCTTGACTGAAGCCACGAGTGCCAGGTATGAGTTCACAATTCACAGAAGGAACGCTAAAAGGGAGCTCAGAAGTCTCCAACCACCATGTTTTATAGATGACAAAACTGAGCCAGCAGAGTGAAGTCGCGAGCTCATGGCCACATGGCTGGTAAAGAATGAATCCCTAGTCCAGCGCCAGTCTCATTCCATCACGCCGAGGGTGTCGTGCAGGAATGGGAAAAGAGGGAGTAACTATCTCTGGTATCAAAGTTGAAAAGAGTCCTGAGCAAGTGAAGAAATTGTGAATCTGACCAGGGGAGAGAAAACGGTTAATCATCTACACCAAAGGGATGGCTTTAAAATCCAGGCTGGTACCCGAAAGATTGACCCAAACATGTTCAGACAGTTAAAGGGTAATTTCCAGGAAAAAAGAAAGGAGGGTGGCGTTGAGAGCAATGGTCTAGAACTGTAACCTGGTGTTAAGAGCTGTGAGCTGAACTGGTTCCCTATTTTCTGCTGTCTGTGGCCTGGGGCAGTTCCATCTCTCCCTCTGGTTTCCTTCTCAGTAAAATGTAAATATCATCAGTCCCACTTCTTGGGGTTTTGATAGGATTGAATGAAATCATGAATGTGAAACTGTGATAAATGGAGGTTTCGCTCCCATGAAGGCCTATACCAACAACAATTGTCTCCAATACAGCACAAAATGAAGAATATAGATAGTTGTGTTTATCCAAAAGTTTTAATTTTTTAATTTTTAAAGAGATTTTATGTATTTATTTATTTGAGAGTGAGATCAAACAAGGGAGAGCATGAGCAAGGAGGAGGGGTAGAGGGAGAGGGAGAAACAGGCTCCCTGCTGAGTGGACAGAGCCTGACTAGGCTGGGTCCCTGGACCCTGGGATCATGACTTGAACCTGATGGCAGATACTACTGAGTGACCTAGGTACCCCAAAAGGTTTTAGAGTAGACTCTGTGTGTGTGTATTTGTGTATGTGTTTATCTATTTCTATGTCCATATCTAGAATGCATACATATATAAGTATACACACAAAATCTTCGCTCCAAAACCTCTTTGAATAGGATAAATATAACTAACTAACTAACTAACTAACTAACTATACAATAATGGATTGTAGAGGTTCAAGATAAGCTCTCAAGAGAAGCCATATATATATATATATGAATGAGAGAGAGAGAGAAATACCATTAAGATAGAAATAAGATGAAATCAAGGCCCAAATTAGTATCCAAAATGCATGCAATGAAATTCTTTGTACTTTTTCAAGGTTGACTTGCAATTTGGCTTTCCTAGTAATGAGTTTTAAAAAGAAATGGTTAAAACTTATGAAATATATGATATTCATATGATTATAAAATTTGGATTCAAGAAGCATTGTTCAAAAGCAACACGGACGTTCTGAGGTCTGAGAAAACCGAACCATAACCTCCTGCCACCACTATTACCACCACTGCATACATACAGACGGACCATGGTGTCATGAAGAGAGACTAATCTTCACTGTGATGCATTGAACAGGTACTCCGTCCCTGGATGAAATTCCGGCCAGCATAAGGACAGAGGGGGTGGGAAGGATGGAAGCTTCTAAAATTACTATTTTAGGAACTCCTCAACTATAGCTTTAGTGCCCTGAGCTAGTGGTACTAGTACTTGGTACCTGGCAAATTAGATATGTGCCTAGTTTGACCTCAGTGTCTATAGACCCAGAAAAAGAAAAGAACCAGTTGAGGTTGACTCCTCTGACCCTAAGATTTTTCACACTCATCGTAATATTCCTAAGATCACATCCCTCCCCCCAAAAATAGCATGGAAAGGAAGGAAAGGAAGGAACTAGAAAACCCAGTTGGCATGGACACTGAGTTCAGACTCCCTTTTCCAGCCCAATTCCTTTAGTTCTCCAGTTTCTCTTGACCTCTCTCTTTCATAAGGTGACTCAAAATGGGATCAGGAAAGGGAACTCCAGCAAGGGAAGTTATAGAATTGGGATTGTTGTTGTGTTGGACACACAAGCAAAAACAAGGAGGTAGCTTGCCTCAAAGCCCAGTTGGTAGACTAAGAATCAGGATTACAAGTTAAAAAAAAAAAAAAGATTAAAGTCAACCAAAAACATTACAGATGAAAAAGAAAACAAAAGAAAAAGAAAAGAAAAAGCCTGTGTGGGTCAGGGTAGGGGATAGGGAACTATACTGGTGAATCCCTTTGGAAATGGTAATCTTTTATTTTTTTTGAATTGTGATTAAAAATATGTAACATTTACATTTTAAGCATTTTTAATATACAACTCAGTGCCATTAACGATATTCACATTGTTGTGCAGCCATTATCCCTGTCCGTCTCCAGAACCTTTTCATCATCCCGGACTGAAACTCTATGTCTATTAAATAATAACTTCCCATTCCCTTCTCTCCCCTAGCCCCTAGCAACCATCATTTTACTTCCTGCCTCTATGAATTTGACTAGGTACTTTATATGAGTGGAATCGTTCAGTGTTTGTCCTTTTGTGAGTGGTTTATTTCATTTAGCATAATGTCTTCAAGGTTCATGCATGGTGTAGCATGTGCCAGAATTTCCTTCTGTTTTAAGTTGAGAAATATTCCATGGTATGTATATACCACATTTTGTTTATCCATTCATCCACTGATAGATACTTGGGTTGCTTTCACCTTTTGGCTATTGTGAATGTTTCTATGAACATGGTATATAAATACCTGTTCAGATCCCTGCTTCAATGTTTTGGTATGTACATCAGAAGTGGAATTGCTTAAGCATATGGTAATTCTATTTTTAATTTTTTAAGAGAATATAGCTATCTTAGTTTATCTTTGGAAAAAAAATTGAACAAATTCTCTAATGACTTGTTTTATTTGTGGAGTTGATTTTGAGAACATCAGGAATCTTGGATTCTAATCCCAGTTCTCCAATTAACTGTGTGCTCTTTGAAAGTCACTTGAATTATCAGGAGCACTCTCAGTTTCCTCATCTGAAAAATGCCATCCTTGAAATAGTTGGTATCCAAGGTCTTTGAAATTCTAAAGTTCTATAATTCTGCATATTTCCTTTGGTGTGTGGGTTCCTCCATTTATGTGTTCATTCATTCATTTTGAAAAAGCTTTTTGAATGCCAGAGCAGATTTATTCCCCCTTCAAAGATAAACAAGAGTAATGGGGGGGAGGAGTCAGAATGGGAGGATGGCTGGGGTGATGGTTGAAAGAAGAAATAAAGTGTATTGCAAGCCAGTAGGAGAACAGTACTAAGATGAAGATGAAGGTGTAAATATGGCTTGGGAACATTCTGGGCCTGGTGACCAACTTTCAGACTTTCGACTTTATCCTGACACTAACGGGGAGCCATTGAAAGGCTTAAAGAAGGCAGTAACAAGATCAGTTCGATTTAGAAAAAAAGATCACTCTGACAAGAGTGTGGAGAATAGATTGTAGAGGTTCAAGATAAGCTCTCTATCTTTTTCTCTACTCCATTGTCTCATTTTTCCCTTTTGCTTTGGAAGTGGGAAAATTAGTCCAGATGTCCCAGAACCTAACCCAGAAGAAAAGATACTTAGATCTACATTATTTCATCTTGGAAAATAATACTATACTATACTTCTCCTTACAATAAAAAATATTCAGTCACCATTTTCCCTAAACTGGGAAAACTACTCACCATGGTTGGTGGTATATTAATACTTCCAGGTCATTAGTTTGCCAATTAATATTTTAAGACCATGAAATTATAGCAATTTTAAACAGTTTTGAAAGGAGGTTATTATCCCTTTATCTACAATGTTAAAAATTAAATATCACATATTAATATACTATCTTATATGAGAAAACCTAAAAATTCGTATTTGATTAAGTGAAGTTTTTCCTTAATTGGGATCCAAATAATCTAATTCTGGCTTAATGTAACATTATTTATATAAATAATGTAGGATTATAAAATCAAAATAACACATTCCTTTTTTATATACCTCTTATTTTCTTTACTATGAAAGTTATGAGTTGTGCTGTGTCAGCAGATTGTATACCTATGAAAACAATAAATGATCCCTGAAGGACATTATTTTTAATGGGCGAAGAAAAGAATTTAGTTTCTATCTTAGATCGTATGAGTACAGAAATGAGTTGTTTAGAAAAATTTTCCCAAGTTTTAATATGCAAGAATAATACCTTGATTGCTGATATTAAGATTCATTCAACTACTAATGCCCAATTCAGTAAAACAATGTGGGAAAGAATGACTTTATCTTGAATAGTTTTGGCAGTTTGGCATAGTTTTTACTTTGTGTTTACCAAGGAGAGAAAACCAAAATGAGAGCAAGGAGAACCAATTATAAAGAGTGGTTTAGTTGTCGAGGGTGCTTGAAATGGCCAGTTGGCTACAAACAGGGGTAGGCTGAGAGCTGAAAAACTAAAGTTTGTAAGGTGCTTGGTATGTTTTTGGTAGATTGAAAAAGTCAGTGCTTTTTTAAGAAAGAAGCCAAAGGGGGCGCCTGGGTGGCTCAGCTGTTGGGCGTCTGCCTTTGGCTCAGGTCATGGTCCCATGGTGCTGGGATCGAGCCCCACATCGAGCCCCACATCGAGCCCCACATCGAGCCCCACATCAAGCCCTACATCCCTACATCGGGCTTTGCTGCTCAGGGGGAAGCCTGCTTCTCCTTTCTCCCACTCCCCCAGCTTGTGTTCCCTCTCTCGCTTTCTCTCTCTGTGTTAAATAAATAAAAATATTAAAAAAGAAAGAAAGAAAGAAAGAAAGAAGCCAAAGAATGGTAAGTGTTGTTGGTTTTAACATTATTCCTCTAAGTTTGCCAGTCCTCCCAGGAGCTATAAAGTAGACAATAAATCAAACATATTTTAATTTGTCATGAGATAGCAGATAGAAACAAAATTTTTCCAACTGGTCCTCTGCCAAAGTATTTCTACTAGCCCTATTCACTTCCAAAATTTACACTCACTATTAAAAATTAAGGAAAAAAATTGAACTATCAAATAAACTCAAGTCTGGAAAACATTTACTGAATGCCCTCATAGCCAAGCACTGTATCGGCTTCTGGGGTTGCAGGAAAAGTAAGTGGTGATGTGGTCTTGAAAGAGGCAAGTGACTCTAGGGAAGGTGGGGTTACCTTATATGCCAGAGGCCAGAGCAGAATAGCTTTCTCCAGGTCAGTAAAACATGTGACATATTATATTATACCAAATATTGAGGCACATCCTACTTCACTGCTCTCCTTCCAAATCCAATGCCTTACATTAGTAGGACTATCTTTGGAAAGTGTCTCTATTTGAACATCAGATGCAAGAAATCCTATATCCTTATGTGACAGTATAATATTTGAGTTAATTTTGAAAATATAATATATATGATACTTGCTTCAAAGTGTGTTTAAAAAATATAGCCATTAGGGCTCAATTTTGTTTCTCAAAGTCAAAATTTGAGAAGAGAATTGAATTTTATATTACAGAAAATTGAAAAGTCTCATCACAATATCAGTATCAGATGCCATATAAAATGCTTAAAAAAATTTTTTTGGTAGTATGTCCAGGTGAGAATTTTTCTCAGTAAATAGCAATAATACAGACATCCATATTTCCCAAGTGAAATGTTCCTAATTGGAAAGCTACTGAAAAGCTTATAAAAAAAACCTCATCCCTTTTCTTCTTTTTCTTTTGTAAATTTGAATCTAAATAATGACTCAAATCCACAGTTTTAAAAGTGTCTATATTGTTTTGACATTGTTACTTGATCACTCTAGTTGTTTCAATGGGCTCAAGTCCATTGCTTTAATAAAAAAAAAAAATGTGTAACATTACTTACTATTTGTCTTAAAGAGTATGCTTGGTTCAATAATAATAGGCTTCCATGGACTGTAGATAAAAGAATTGGATTAACTTTGAAGCCAAAAAGAAAAAAAAATACCTCTCCATTTTCACAGGTTATGATATGAAAGTTTAACATCACAATCTTGAATTGAAAATTAAAAAACATTTCCTGGACAGAACAATCCCAACATGAGAAAAGCTGAAGTGTTCTACTATCATAATGTTATGTTACTTAAAAAATAAAAACATGATCAGTTAAGAAAACACCATAACTATTGTTCAGATATTTGTTAGTATCGTCAAATGAAATGCCTGTTCACTTTAGTTCTAAAGAAACAACACGTGAACAGTTTTACTAAACATTTCCCATAATAAGAAAGCTTAGTTGGTAATTTTTCCCCTTAAAAAAAAACTTTGATACCACAAAAGTTTTAAAAAGCTAACTCTCCTGCCTGAATAGGGTCTCTCTACGGGGCAATTCATAGTTATACAGAAAATATTACATGAAGTATTAATTCGGATAACCTTAGGGGAGCATTTCCAAGACTGTCTAATGGCCAACAGTCTTTGTTAGTTTTAATATGTTCATATGTGAACTAATACATTTTGGTATATCACTTTTATAGTTGTAAATCAGATTTATGCCCAATTGTGAGGCCCTGGGATCTGGGTCTTTTTTTTTTTTTTTTTTAAGATTATTTGACAGAGAGAGAGAGAGAGTGAGAGAAAGAGAGAGATCACAAGTAGGCAGAGAGGCAGGCAGAGAGAGAGGGGGAAGCAGGCTCCCTGCTGAGCAGAGAGCCCAATGCGGGGCTCGATCCCAGGACCCTGAGATCATGACCTGAGCTGAAGGCAGAGGCTTTAACCCACTGAGCCACCCAGGCGCCCCTGGGTCTTTAAGAAAAACAGACAGTGGAGGTGTTGCTGCCAGTGAAAGTGTGGGTTTCCTTTGAGTTGATAGGCCTCTCTTCTGTGGAGCTGGATGTTAACATACTTTCATTTGTCTCTACTCTAATGACTGAATTAAAATACCCCTCTATCTCTCAAGTCATTATAATGTGGAAATTGTACACTGTGTACCCATCGTGGGCTGTGAAACGGCAACCCAAACACATGACCAGCTTAAACATTGGAGCAAATGGGGTGGTTGGTTTTGAATTCATTTGCACTCATTTTTACTACTTCAGACATGCTCGTTAAAGAGCTGTATTTCAACTACGTTATATGTTCACATTGAACTAAGCTGGATTTTCACTGCATTGCTGCATCTGGCTTTTTAATTTGCCTTGAACAGGAATATTCTTTCATATCATGGGCAATTCAGGCAGGCACTATCAGGTAAAGTCAAGTCATGGGCTTGGCCTCTTTCTTCTCAATGTCTCCAAGGAAAATGGGGTCCTTTTCCACCACACCCCTGGTACCTACAGGTTGGGATTGCAGATAAAGATAGAAGTGCAGAACTCCCACCCACACCTCCCAGAGGAGGGGTGCTGTATTAAGCTCACTTTCTTCAGGGCAGCTACTCATTTGCAATCAGCTCTGCACTTGAACCCTTTAAGGTTACAACCAAACTTTGGGAAAGTTACATCACCATAGACAAAGTTGCTTAAATTTTTATTATGCAACACTGTGTCATTACTCACGCAGGGACATTGCAATTATCTTCCCAATTTGGCAAATACCACTACAGCTTTGAGGGCAGCTTCTGAAGAAGTAAAAATCTAGGATAAATATGTCAGTGCCTCTTTTACACATGGAAAAGGTTTCCCACCCCCTCAGACAAACTCTCAGGTTTTATCCTGCAAATAAAGTGAGACCGCCAAAGTTGTCTCCTAAGTCTTTGGAATCCCCTATTTTAAATGTAAATTATCAGTCTAGTATGATCCATATGCCTGGCTATAGAGGAGCTATACAATAATAAGTAGGAGAAAGTGAAATTCTGGGTCCGCTTTTGTAAAACTCGAAGGCATCAATACACATCTGGTAATCAATTTGATAATTAGCTGTATCCCTCAAAAAAAAAAAAATGTATAACCACTGGGTTGTGTCTGCCCCAGGTGATCTCTACAGATCTGGTAACGAAATTGTCCCTACTCCCACCCCACGCTGCTGTTCAGCGGCTGCATCCCTTGGTATCTAAGCAGAAGACAGATCAAACATATTCTGGATACATTTTTTTTTTTTTAATTTGAATGCAGATGAAAACGATCAGGTTGTAAAAAGAAAAAAAAAATTGGTAACTAGTTGTCCAAGAAAAAAGCGAGAGTGAGGACAAATGATCCGCAGAAGAGCCTATGACCATTTTTCTCCCTTGCTGTCGCAGAGCTGACAGGAGGAGGATGGGGGTGAGGGAGGAAAGGATAGAGGGGAAAAAGACAATTTAAAGCACCATCTCCCTAACTGCAAAAGTCTGGCCTCCCCAGTGCTGAGGAAGCGGTGGTAGCCATTTTCATTTTTTTTTTTTAAGAGCGTAAAAGGAAAATAAAACAGAATAGGTATATTTCCCTTCCTGAACCAACAGCTCGGCTCCTCCCTCCAAAGAAAAAGTATTTACAAAATCTCAGGTACAAAACCCAATCCACATGCATCCAGTGAGGCTTCTGCAGTCAACTCGATTCGATTTGGCGAGTTGCACCGAAGGAGACGTGATCTTGAAAAATCAATCCGTGCTCGCGCCCCCGCGCCGCCGCCGCAGCCGCCGCAGTGGCCACAAAATTAGCGGCTCCGAGGACATTTTTGCCGCAGTGCACGTCCGCCGTAACCACCGAGTACTCGGGTGAATAATGGAAGTACAGTGTGGAGACAATCAAGTTGATTTATCACGCAAAATAATTCACTGCTCTAGTCCAGCTCTTGGTCCTGTCACTTTAAATCACAAACGCGCGTATACACAGATCCATAGGCCCCACACATGCAAGGTACACGTGTGTGTGCGCGTGTGTGTGTGTGCGCGCGCGCGCAGAGCCAAGTGGAATGATTCCAGATTGCTTCGGTATGGGGGGGAAGGGGGGTGAGGGGAGAAGAGCAAAAGGGCCCGTCACCCCAACCCTCTACCCCCACCTTTTGCAGCGTGGACAAGTGGCTTGTAATGCAGCTTGGAGCAAAATAAAGTCTGAACAAAACTAGACTGTGAGACTAGCACGTCCCAGAGTGAAAGTGAGTGACGTTAACGCAGACTCTGTAAAGACTCGGAGCACTTGCAGGCAAAACTAAAATTCCCTTTTTTATAAAAGAAAGAAAGGAAAATCATTAACTGGGTTCAGATCTAAAATGCTGCTTTTAAAATGCACGCACATGTTGAAGACTCAGCGACTGTAATTTCTTGGGTAAACATCTGGTGAAGACATTCCAGGAACACATCTGAAAGGAAGAAAGGCGTAAGACAGCCCCTTCTTTATATATCTTGGGTCAAAAAAGGGTTGTTAAAACTTTTTTTTTTTTTTTTAAGTGTGCTCTTGATCTAAATACCTTTATGAGCTCTAGGGGTCAGTTTGGTTTGGGAGAAGAGGACGGAGTGGGGAGCTAGGAGTCCTGGGTCCCAGACACAATGCTGTGTGAGGTTGGGCAAGTCTCTTTTCCTATGGCCTTCTTTTTTCTCTTGTAAAATCACTGGCGGCAAATCATATGCTTTCTAAGTTTTGTGTTTTGTGTTTTATGTCCCCCTACCCCATGGACAGCCCAGGATTCTACCTAGGAAGGAATGACAATGGGGTGGGGACCTATTAATGTAGAGAGAAAAAGAGGTCACCTTCTTCAGGTGGCATCTGTTAAAATCGGTGGTGATGAAAGTGATGAGTCTAGTATGCCTGAGTCCTTAACAATAAAGATTGTGTCTATATTAAGAGCTGCTATTATCCCAGCTCTGAAGTATATATAGCATATAATGAATGCTCTTTAAGAATGACAATGTAATCTGTAATTATATTTTTTTGGGGGGAGAGAGGAAAGGGTCAGCCAAAAGGATTTTGAGATTGGGACAATTTTCAATATTCTTGTTTATTTGTAGTCTGTATATGAAATGTGTTAAATCACTTGGATAATTCAGAGAACATAACGTTTTAGGGGCTAAGAGTTCTTCTGTGCCAGATTGTCTGTCTAGATGCACTGAATTAAGAGGATTAATTACTCCCTATCTATTTTTTCAGAAAACAGTTCCAAGCAGGAACAGGTAGGGGCCACTGTTTGACACCCCCCCTTATCTCTATAGTGAGTGGTCAAGAGTGTGGGAACTAGAACCAAACCCAAGCTCCTTTTGACACGCACTAGCTGAGTCATCATAGACAAATTGTTTGCTTTAGTTGTGCCTCAGTTTCCCACATTTCTAAAATGGGGATTATACCGGCAACAAATTCATAGGGCTGTTGTCAGAATTAAATGAGTTATCATTTTAAAGTGCTTGGAACAGAGCATGGCACATGTAACAAACAACTCAATAAATGTTACAGGTTATTATTACTCCAATGTAAACACAGGGAAAGCAAGATCAGATATAATAGAGGAATCTTTGAGCTGCTCCTGGATTTCAACTAAGGCCTCTAAGCACTTTATTTTATCTGGCTTTTATGTCAGCTTAAAGCAAGGAGCTCAGCAGTCTTTATTAAGAATAGGCCAGAACATTCCCTACCAAAACTCCATTCCCATACATACAGTAGTTGTGAAACTGGAGAATTCTCCACTGGACCCGAACAAGGCAAACATGTAATATTGGCTCTATATGTTAAGTGCATACTTACTGGTGTGTGTTTTGACTATGAAAGTGGGAGGAAGCCAAGTTTTGTTTTTGTTTTTGTTTTTTCTTTTTCTTTCCCCCTTTGGAGAGAAGTTTCTAAGGCTCCAGTTCCTGACTGTTATTTGTTGTGATACTCTTTTTGTACACAACTTGTTACCCTAGGCCTAGCCTCTGTCATTGAATTATGAAATCAAAACACCCCCAAATCTCGGGTGTGCTCCCTTTGTGTCATTATTAGTTTAAAGAGGAAAAGTGACATCCTGAATTTCTCTCCTCTCTTAATGACCCCCAGAGTGCAGACTTGAATGAGACTTTAGGAAGGGTCATGGGCATGGAATGCTTAAGGGAGCAATTCCACTCAGTGTTTGCAATTTGGGATTGGAGGCGAGCTGCAGTTAAGCTTTATAGAGGAAGTGGAGATTAGGTGTTTTTCCAGAACAAGATAGGTGCTGGCAGTCTTAGTTCTCTGCTTGTTGGAAAGCAATGTCCCACTTCTTTCCTCCAGTGGCACCTGAAGCCCAGGTGCACTAACCGTTCTATGGGGGGGCCAGCGAAGAGATCAGGCGGGCGGGCCTGGGACGCCCGGGGTGGGGTTGGATACCAAGTTTAGAGGGCTGCAGGCGCCGGGGTTAAGTTCAATTTGGGACAGAAACCATCTGAGAGCTACGAGAGAAAAGTTGATTCGTTCCAAGCGCTAGCCTGAATGCTCGAGATACACTTGCTCAATTTGATTAATACAACATCTTAAATAAATACATCAGTAAAAGAGGGTGCGCTGCCTTCTACTCCACCTGCTTGCCTTCTTCCTTCTCTTGGTGGGGGCACAATGAGACTTTAGCAGGTGAAGACTCCCTGCCCCCCTCCGTCGCTATCACCCTTCTACAGATTCTCTGTAAGGTGCGCGAGAGGAAACCCAAAGTACCTATACTTTCAAAAATTTCGAGGGCCAAAGGTGAGAAATCTGGAGAGTTTCTTTCCTCCCCGCCCGCAACAATTTAGCATCCAGAAGCCGTGGGCGCCTGGCCTCGCAGACTTTCCGAGACGTCTGGCATCCGGGGGACGACTGCACTGATCGCAGTCAGTCCCTACTGGAACGCGGACTTTGCCAGTTTTACAGGTAATGGGGAAATTCAGAGTAAATAAATCAGAGTAAATAAATGGAGTACCCTCCATCACCACCAACCAGGACGACGGGGATCCCCCACTCCAGGCCTGGAGAGGGATTGGGGCGAGCGCAGGTGGAGGGACTAAGCGGGAGGCGAGGAACTGCCAGGCAAGGTCATGACCGTGAGGCCGCCGGAGGAGGCCGCGGCGCGCAGCGGCCGGGCGCCGCCCTCTGGCCCGGGAGCTGACCCCCGCGGCGCGCCCCCTTCGCCGCAGCCCGCCGGGCACATCCCTAGGGGAAGGAGGGGGCGACGCGGCAGAAGCAACCCTTACTTTCGTGGTGGAAGCCGAAACCCGCGGGGCTCCCGGGCGAGATGTCCTGGAAGGAAGATCAGATACCCAGCACAACTGAACTTTAGAAGGGGTTCTCTGCACTGGTCCTCCTCCCTAGTGTCGACCTGCGAGAAACTTTTGTCCCCTCCCCAGTGTCTTCTTGTTCTGGGAACTTAGCCCTGACGGCCTAGTTCTCCACATTAATTCGTGGTTCCACCAACTCAGCAGCCCCTTCTTTCAGACGGCCGTCTAGGGTGTCTTGTAATGAAGGGAACAAGTTCAATTTTTTTTTTCCCTTTCAGGGGGAGTATTGTGTGATTTAAAAATCTCCTAGGCGTTAAAAAACTAAGCCCAGACCAAACAACAAAACCAAAAACAAAAACCACTGCTTTCACGCGAGTGTATAGTGGAGTCAATCCAAACCTTCGTTGGGCCAGTCTGAGCCCTTGGTCAGATAGTTGAGTTTCTGCATCTTTCAGGAAAACAGAGCCCCTTTCACACAGTTCTGGAGGGGACTTAATAAGACTGCAATATATTACCACCAAGTTTAAAAGGTTTTGCAGAGGCAAGGTTTCCTAAAAGCGACTTGCCAGCGATGCATGGAAAAGCAAATCCGCTTACAGAGAGGAACCGCTGAAGAGGAAGGGGGGAAAGGCAAGACCCAGCCCCAATTAAAAACCGCAGTTTCCAACTTTTGAACCACAGCCCTGATCACTGTGGGGCTGTGGGGCTGCGGGGCTGGTGGAATGTAGTGACTGCCTCTGAAGCGGACAGGTTGTAGACCTCCAAGGCTTTTTTCACTGCTTTCTGAAAGTCCCCAGACTTTCTTTTCCGGGAGCCTTTCCCCTCAAACAGTCAAACTTTTGGTCTCCCCTTTTGTCTTTTGTGGGTGTGTCTGGACCATGTTTTGTGCATGTGGGAAAAGCCTTGCTCCTTACACACTTGAAGTGCATCAGGTCTCCTTCTTTAGCTAGCAGCCTGTGGATGGGGGAGGAGGGGAAGGAGTGTGGGCACCCGCGCAGGTGAAGTTGTGTGTTTGTGCCAAATTGTTGTCTGAACCCTTCCCCCACTGCTAAGGAATGGGCCAAACAGGGCTCTCATCTCCAGAAACTTTTGTTGGAGTTCCTGAGAAATCACCACCTTAATTATTTTAAGCTGAAGGTTTTTTGTGTTTTGTATAATGAACTCAAGAGAAAAACTGCAGTATGTTAGTTTTGTGATTTCTTAGAGCTTATAAAAAGGTCTTGGACCCCAAAACTCTGGGGGGGGGGGAATCATGGAGTCTTTTGCTGGGAAAGTATAGCCTTCCAGCTTCTTGAGGGTAAGGATAAGGACTGCTTTCTATAAACTTTAAAACCTCTAAAAACAGTGGACCAAGTCTCAACTACGGCGCCTTTGGGAACACACATGCATCCCCCAAGTATTTCTTTCTGGTCCTCTCTCTGGTCGCCAGGCTGTTTTGTAGCACCTTCTCAAACTATGTCTTTGAGTGGCCATTCTAACTTCTACAAAGTTTCTTGCTGTTTAAAGTTGCACTTGCTTTGTGTGCAACCAAGCTTGCCTTTGAGCCCTTGACGTGCTTTCAACCCTGTATTGGGAGTGTTCTAAAGGCTACATTTTAGCCTTAAGGGGGAAAAAAATGTTGCTTTCGTCCTGTCTAGGGAGAGTGCTGGGGGCAAAGTGGCCAAGTTTGTAGGAGACCAGATCTCTTAGCTTTGCTAACATCAGGAGGATAGTTTCGACATGCCAGTCCTTGCCTGCTAAAATGCCAGGGCAGGACACGGGACACTCAGGACACACTGCACGCGGGTCTTCTGTTTCCCTCGACCAGCAGGTCCTGCCTCCAGCGCTGGGAATGCTGAGCATTGGGGAAGTTGTGCACACCTGCAGATTTTAAAGCAGCCCACCGAGAGTGGGAGGACCTCCTTTCCGGGTAGGGCTACCTAATGAAGCAAAGTGCTAGACCTTCCCAAGAGGGAAAACATCTTGTTTACGTCTGCCCTTTCTTAAGAAGTGCTTAGGGAGGAGGCCCACCAATATTCTGGATAAAGTTAGCGCTACCAGAAATGTGCGGTGCATTAGAGCTCCGACTGGGGACTCACTGAACACCAGACTGTTACAGTTAATCTCGCCTCCCTCTTTTTGTTTCCATTGCTCTATTTTTCCTTTGGTCTCTTTCCTTCTCAGTGTTCCCTGCGTCCTGAAGTGAGTTGATAAAAACCTCATCCTATTTTTTTTTTTTTTAAACAAAGTAGACACTAAATTTGAGAGTTAATTTTGCAACCAAACTCTTCGGGAATTTACCGCTACATCTTTGCTGCCCGTAATGACAGCCGCTATTGTTCTTAAAATTCACCAAACTAATTCTTTCAAGTTCTTTGAAAAAGTATAATAAACGCTAATTGGAAAACCACCACCACCATCCAATTCTCCTGTATTTTATTTTCGCAGATCAAGGAAGACGACTCCAAGGAAAAGAATAAACTTGATGTAGATTATTTTTTAGCTACTCTATCTTCGGTAGCTATTCTTCTAACGTAACTAAATCGTGCAGCTTCGTGCGATTCCACGTCTACCTCTCCCCTCGTGTCCTCACTAACCCCCTTGGCAGTTCTCTCCAGATGAGTCTGCAGGTAGTGGGAAAACCCTCCTAGAGGGACCTAGGACCTACAGCGCTCAGTTTCAAAAGTTCTAAGAAAATGTCTTCCTCAGAAGCTACAAATGGAGCAAATCATTTACCTAATTCATTCAAGAGCCTCTATAGGAAGGACTTTGGAGGGTGATGATCCCCATAATGCGGTACTAATGAAAATCCCCTTAGCCCGTCTCTCTTGGCGGCGTCCGCTCCCTGTCCGCGGTGGAGGGCCCTGGCCAGCAGCGGTCTGGCGGCGCCTCCTCATCTGCCCCCAGATGGCACAACCAGCTCGCAAAGCGACCGCGGCGACTCCCGACTCCGCCGGGGCCACTGTCCGAGCCGCCGCTGTCACGCGACCCTTGCCACCCCCTCCTGGCCTCGCCGCCCCCACCAACCCTCCTCCCCCCAGCGCGGGCCACTCCTCCTGCTCTCCCTTCCTTCTCACCCTCCCCAGTGATTTTTATGGGGGGTGGGGGTGGGATGTAAAATAGGAACGCTCCTTCCCTCGCGTCGCCCTCTCGCACAGCCTTCTCGGACCCGGATTGGAATTAAAATCCGGGAATTCAATTTTGCGGCGAAATCTCGGTTTCCTAGGGAGGGGCTGGAGGGAAGGAAGACCCTGCGGAGTATGCGGGATAAAGAAGCCCCCCCACTCCGCTGTCTTGCCTTCCCGTAGGGAGGATGAAAGCGAAGAGTCCCGGGCGGGGCTCCCGGGCTCCCCCCACCGAGGGGGCGTGAACTTTGGGGGAGGAGGAGGCCGAGGCCAGGCGGCGAGGGAGGGGCGGGGACTTCAGGGCTAGCGGGTAACCGGACCCCCCCTTCCCAGGCAGGGGCGCTCATGGCCCTGCAGGTGCACCCCCGCCCCCTTTTAGGCCCCTCCGTGGAAACCGCCTTCCGGCCCAAGTTCTGTTCTTTGAGGCTTTGAACGAGGCCTTTCAGAAGTTTTTAAAGCTGCCCCGCCCCGCCCAGCACTCACGGGGTCACACTCCCCCATCCCTCCACCCTTGCTCCAGCTGCCGGCCTAAGAGGGTGCAGGAAGGGAGCGGAGGGGGCAGGCCCAAGGCCCCCGGATTCCTAGCACCAACCGAGGGCGGCTGGCTCGGCCTAGAGTGCTTGGAGATCCGGAGCCTGAGCCCTACCTCGGAGGAAGCGCAAGCTAACTGCTCGCCTGGCGCGCCAGCCCCGAGTGGGGGAGGGCGGAGAGGTGGGGAGAAGAGGAGGGACCAGGCAGGGGGGGCACGGCCACATTGCCAAGGTTCCTTTGCAGAGCTCTAGCCAAGGGACTATTTTAATTGGCCTTTAGGGGAGGCAGCTGGTGACCCGTGTCCACGTTCTCCAAGTTCCCCTGAGCGAATCAGGGCGCCACCTACAGGCGAGCTCCAGGTAGCAGGAGGGAGAAGGGAGCTGCCTGCCAAAGACTGGGGCCCCTCCAAGGTTGGCCTGTTTAATCCAGAGCCATCTTTCAACTCCAGAGTCAGAGGTCTGCGCTCCAGAGTTGTGGGTCAGTTGGCAACAACAAGCGTCCGGAGGGCACTGAGAATGAACTTTTGGGGAGTGGGGAATGGGGGGGGGTAGTAAATACAGGAACTGGGTTATTCTAGTACCAACGAAGTTTCTCCTCCAGGCTAGTCTCATGGATTGCAGCATGCTTCTTTGGGAAGAGTAGCTGTGTGGCCTTGGGCAAGCTACTTAATCTTTCTGAGCCTCAGAATCCTCATCCTTTAAAAGGGGAATAGTGGTAGAGGCAACCCCCGCTTTTTGGAAGTTTGAGTCAGTCCCTTCACCTTTATGAAAGACCTAGCTTGGTACCTGTTTTCGAAAATAGAAATGGAAGAGGACTCTGGCTTTTAGGAAAAAACAAAAACAGCAATCAATGTTTGTGTTGCCGCTGGCCGTTATAGAGGCAGCCCCCCACCCCCAAGCTCCTGTCCCCAGAATTACATTCAGCTCTCAGCATCAAGCCCTCAAAGCTTTGAACTGTGTAGGAGCATCTACGCTCTATTTTGATTTTTTTGGTGCATCCTATATCTAGATGTGCAGTAAGGTATCAGAAGAGCCTAGGAGAGCTTATTTTCAGGTTTGGGAGCACTAAAATTTTTCCATAGAATATAATGATAATTGCCTCTACAAAAGCTTTCATAGAAATGCTCTACATTCAACAGTGCGGGGGAGGATGTATCTTTCCGAGGGGGGGTTCCTTGTGAGAATTAAATGTGATATGGTAGGTGAGAAACTATAGGTTCCTTGTAGGGGGTTTTCATCTATTTCTAATATGAAAACGGTTTTTATCCTAAGAAATCTAACATACAAGACTTTGGCTAGCTGCTTTCTGTTCCTCAAAGATTAGGGCCTTAGAAGAAGATAAAGAGAGCCAGAGAGGCTTGAGTGTCTGATTAGGAGAGAAGGATGGGTTAGTGGAGGTTTTAATAACTACTCTCTAGCTAATCCCCTTCTCACAGATAATAACCTATTTGTGGATCACTATTACCATTTACTAGTTCCTCATTTAATTAAAAATTTTTACCACCATATATTATACATTATCCCCATTTGTTTTATTTATTTTTTAAAGATTTTATTTATTTTTTTTCGAGAGAGAGGGTGTGCAAGCACGAGGGTGGGGGGGCAAAAGGGAGGGGTAGAGGGAGAAGCAGACTCCCTGCTGAGCAGGGAGCCTCTCGAAGGCAGGACCCTGGGATCATGACCTGAGCCCAAGGCAGATGCCCAACGACAAGGTGCCCCAGGTTGATTTTATTTTTTCAACTTAAAAAAATTTCCTATTCCAGGGGCACCTGGAGCATGTGACTCTCGATCTCTGGGTCATGAGTTCAAACCCCATGATAGCCATAGAGATTACTTTAAAAAAATTCCTGGGGTGCTTGGGTGGCTCAGTGGGTTAAGCCTCTGCCTTCGGCTCAGGTCATGGTCTCAGGGTCCTGGGATCGAGTCCCTGCATCACACTGTCTCCTCGGCAGAGAGCCTATTTCCCCCTCTCTCTCTGCCTGCCTCTCTGCCTACTTGTGATGTCTCTCTCTGTCAAATAAATAAATCTCTAAAAAAAAATTCCTATTTCAGACATTTCAGAATCTACCTTTAACATCAATTTACTAAGCAGCTCCTATGTGCTTGGTTATCATATTAAATAATCTTACATGTGAGGTCTCATGTAATTCTCACAACATCTGTGAAGACTTTAAGTTCTCTCATCACAGGATAGGAAACATTGATTCAGGGACTTCACAAAGAAGTGATGGAGTCAATGTCATGGAGAGCCCAGATCTTCTGACTATACTTCCAAATACCCTCTGCTGTACCATGACTTAGAATGGTCCCAAGTAGGGGCGCCTGGGTGGTTCAGTGGGTTAAAGCCTCTGCCTTTGGCTCAGGTCATGATGATCTCAGGGTCCTGGGATCAAGCCCCACATCGGGCTCTCTTCTCTGCTGGGAGCCTGCTTCCTCCTCTCTCTTTCCCTGCCTTTCTGCCTACTTGTGATCTCTCTCTCTGTCAAATAAATAAATAAAATCTTAAAAAAAAAAAAAAAAGGGAATGGTCCCAAGTAGCTTAAGGGCACTTTAAAAATTATTTAGGAAGATCAGGCCAGAGGAGTGGACACCTTGGTGTTTTTGTTGTATTGCAGGTATAGTAAATGATGGAGTTTATAGCCTTAGTAATGGTAAAGTATGATAATGTTTCCTAAGGAAATATTGATGGTTGGAGAAGGGGGCAGGGATGTGACAGGAGAAGCTAAAGAATGAGCTGATTTATACTTTTATAAATATGAATTTTATAAATTTTATATTTATAAATTTTATAAATATGAATAATATTAAATAAGTAAATATGACTGAATCAACCAAATCTCATTATAACAAACACCATTACACTGAGAAGTTTGGTATAATGTGGCTATTGCCAAATCCTGGCATTTGAACTTGCGAGATAGTGCTTTGTTTAGTTATAAAATTTATTTACAGTAAGTAATATGTACATTATATATTTTTGCTGGTTTGTGTCCATGTAATAGCAACATTTTATGATGAAAGGACTGGACTCTTTAGGGAGGAGAATTATACTCCTTTCATTGCTTTTGTTTTTCCATTGTGTAGTGATTACTTATTAGTCCCCTTTTTTCTTACCTACCTAAGTACCAAAACAAACCATCATTCCTCCCCAGAACAACTCCCTTTCACACCTGAAAATAACTAAACATACAAAAGCCTGAGAGTTTAATGATAAAATGCTTTGGGTTGGGCGATTGGATGTAAATGTGTGCATCCTACTTTCTTCTCTTTCCTACCGGGCCCAGCCATGATGCCCTGCTTGCCAATGCGTTATCAGGACCTCGGAATTTAACTGCATTTCACCTTCAGCTTCTATACATTGTTTCTAATAATATAATAGATTTTCATTTTGAAACAGATGCCGTAGGAGATTCTTCAGCAGGAAAGCCCCACTGTGTAACTAACAGCATAAAGTTACCAAATTTAAGGTCAGTTGGCTTTGGACTGTCAGTTTCTGGGGACCGGTTGGTAATTAGGTAAGAAGAAAAACCTGTTGAAACAAATACATATTTGTGGAATGTATTTTACATGTTCCATAGCGTTCTAGGTGCTAACAGAAATATAACAGAGTTTATATTTTAAGCTTTAGGGTAGAAACTCCTCTTTTCCACTCCCTAGAGCCATGCCTTCATGCTGTTATAATAAAGTGATGGGCTTAAAGTTCAAAGAACATATACACTAGCTCAAATGTTGAGCTGAAATATTTCCTTCTGAAATTACTATCTTCATCCTAGAATTTTTAAAAAATATTTTATTTGAGAGAGAAAGAGAGAGAGGAAGTGGGCACAAATGTGGGGTAGGGAGAGAGAGAGAATATCACAGGCAGATTCCCTGCTGGGCACAAAGCCTGACATGGGGCTCAATCTCATGCCCCTGAGATCATGACCTGAGCTGAAATCAAGAGTCCACGCTTAACCAACTGAGCCACCCAGGTGCCCCATCCTAGAATTTTAGGGTTACTCATTTCCTCATCCCAGGTAGAGTTTTATAAATGAATGAATTGAGAAAAGGTTTTAGGAAAGGTGAGAACTATGGCTTATGGCCTCATTTTGCATAATCACACCTACACACATTTATAAGAGACCACATTGTACTTGAGACACCCATTTTATTCTCTGAGGTGGAGTTGTGCTGCTATGTCATGAAAACACATATTGGTCCGCCCCAGTGTGTGTATGGGTGTGTATCTGGAGATCTTAGCTACTTCTTTTTGGTATCCTTCTCCCAACAGAGCAACCCAGGGCTCTTTTTAGTAATGAAAGGGCAGAGTCGATCTCTCAGCCATTGGGAAACTCATTAGTGTTGACCTTCCCCAGTCCCAGTCTTATTAGGACTTCTGAATAGGGGTATCTCACCAAGTCAGTTGCAGGTCAGAGGTTGTTCTGTGTAAGCTCAGCTCTGGGAAAGCATATATTTAATAAAACTGAGTGGCTTTTTACAACAGACAGTGTAGGGGCTTGTTTAGAAAGTTGAAGTGCTGCTCCTGATCATGGGGGATTGAGTTTTCTGTGAAAGCCATTGGTGAGAGTCTAATAAGCCGATGTCACATATTATTGGCATTAGAGGGCCCAATCTGATGGGATAGTTGCTCAGAAAGTCGATTACTAGAAGCCTGGAGTAAAAAAAGTAGTATTTTCAAAGAACTTAGATGCTACAAAAGACAGTAGTATGACACAGACTCCTGGGTGTTTCGAGGCAACAGGTCTGAATTTAAACAAGAGGGGCACAAGCCACATGTTTATTTGAAGAAACTTTGAAGATTCCCTGAAGAAGCCCAGAGATCATGGGAGCCACTCTGAAATATTTGAACGAGAAGAAGGGGTTACATTAACACTGAATGTATTTAGGCCAAGGACATTGCCTTATTTGACCCCATCCTCATAAGCCATTGCAGCACAATTCTCCCATTTCACAGAAGGGAACCCAGACTCATAATTACAGATAGTAAGAAGGACAGATGAGATTTAGACCTAGTCCAGGCTGGTTTGAAAGCACGTTTTCCTACTTTATTCACTCAACTTCCAGCCCTTCAGCCTTCTCAATCTGGCCTCAATTTACTTGTCCAACTTTCTTTTCCAACAGGAACGATTGGCTCTTTTTCTTGGCACCATCATCTCAAACTTTATTAAGTATCTGTTTCCTGTCCTGAACCTACACACAAAAATCCTCTGATCCACAATTCACTTGCAGGGACACCCAGGTACAGAAATTCTGAGACTCCAATAGGCAAGTCTAGTTTTTCTCGCCCTTTATTTGTACACCCAGCCTGGCTGCGCCATTTGAATATTTAATCAGACCAACTTACCCCTTTTTTGAATTCTGCTCTTTCTAATCACCTTTTAAATGCCCATTTTCATTCTCAGTAACTGCTGGTGCCTGGTTCAGTGTTTTACACGTTGTTGTCTATCAGGAAATATCTCTTGTTGCTTATAAAGCGTCCAACCGCCCTCACGGCTTTCTCCCTCCGGTCCCCCACAGCAAAGGCCGGTGCAGAAATAGGGCAAAAAGAGCAGGTTTAGCCAGATTCTCCTCCCTCTGTTCCCTGCCTGTCACCTTCAGGCCCCAAATATAAAAGGAGAAAGATACCTCTGCAATCAGAGTCCCCAAACAAAAGGCTGAAGGAGGCTGCCTTCTTGCCTCAGCTCTAACAAACGCACACTTCCCCGCGGCCAGAAGCTTCTTTCCCTCCACACCCCCTGGAGCTGAACCTAGGCTCTCTTACTGGTACAGGGGCTGGGAGAGGGGAAACACGGGCGCGCTCTGGGTGTGTGCTGGGGGGGGGGGGTTAGGAGATGGCAGCAATGGTGGGGGGCACAACGTGGGGGAGGGTGGGGAAGAACGTTTCTCAGGGATCCCGAGAGCCTCATTACTTGCCATTGGCGATTCCCAAAGGCAGCAGCAGGCCTAGCTCGTCCGTCAGTGCCCGCCTTTCAATGGCAGCGCGGGCCCTCTGGGCTTAGGTGCCCGCGCGGGGTCGGCCCCTGGGCGATTCGGATGCAACCAGCCAGCAAAGCCTCGACGGCAGGCGCAGGGCAAGGAGAGGCTGAGAACTGCCTCCACGCCTCTCCCCCGCTCGCAGGCCCCCTACTTGCCGGAGCTCCGCCGCCGCCGCCGGCCCGAGGGGCAGGTGCGGGGCAGAGTCGGGCGGTCCTCATCCGCTGCCATCCCGCTGTGGGGTTTCTCTCTTTCCTGCCTCCGGGGACAGGGTCCCTCTCACCCTCCACGCTGGGCCGGCGGTGGGTGCCTCAGGGGGCAGCCCGGGACCCCGGCCTGGGCGGCGAGCTCGCTTCGAGTTCTCCGCGCGCCCCGGGACGCTGTCCTGGTGTCCCGGGAGGGGACTGATCCCTATCCCCACCCCCGCTTCGTTCAGCTGCGGGGTTCGCGCGCAGAACGTCTGATGCAGGACACTTTTTCGGGTTGGGCTTTCAGCGTGTGAATGGGGTGAAAAGTTGATCCGGCCCCTAAACGCATCTCTTTTTACCCAGAGGCTGCTAGCGGACACCAGAGGGCGCCGTTTTAATGCGCTTGGGTCGGGAACCCGCGCTCGGGGAGAGCGGCAGCCGCAGGCCGCGACGGGACGCCGTCTCCCCGGGGGTAGAGCTACGATCTCGGGGACACGCCGCGGCGGCCCCTTTCCCGGCGCGCCCCCCTTTTGGGGGAAAGCGCAAGCGCGCGCGTGTGTGTATGTGGTGGTGGTGGGGTGTGCTGACCCCGCAAGGCTCAGAAGACCCTACAGTGTGCCTCCCGTTCCCTCTTGGGCAGAGGCGGGCCACCGCAGTGGTTCACGCCATGGCTCCTGTCACTGAACGAGGGTTCCTTGCAACCATCCTTTTGAGGAGAGAGAGTGGCCCCCAACTGAAGCCGTGCCCCCCTCTAACTGCGAAGGAACATGTCTGCAGGCGTTGTTCAATTGCAAACGACTAATTAATTTTCCAGCACTTGTGCAGAATACTTTAAAATGGAAAAATGAAGGTCTTCAATGAAAATGAAGCTTGATAGTGTGCACCTGCCACTAATGTACGGTGCACGGTAACTTCCCCTCATTAGAGAGATGACTTGGGTTGAGAACAAGTCATATAGTGAAAATCACTTCAACACGTGCCTGTTCATATGCATAAACTCCTGTGTACCAGATGGCAAAATATAATGACATCTTAAACAGCTAATTGCATAAACCTTGTAATGCAGATAATTGCTGTACCAAAGTAGGAGTTAATAATTTCCCACTGTATTGCCTGGCTTCAGAGTAATCCTTAAGGAAAGTTGTGACAATTCTAACACACTAAAGTTCACCAAGCGGTAATTAAAACTAGCACTTAAATCATTTGACTTTCAAACCCTTAATTATGATGCGAAAGAACTGCTTTGTGGAAAGCCAGAATTTATGGATAGTTACGTGATAACATTTAAATGTCTGTATTTCATCAAATTTTCTTTCGTGGGCCTCATGTGGCGTAATATCATAGGGAGTCAATGGGAGATATATTATATTTTTCAAAATTATTTCAGTAGCAGGAGCTTTGCATTTTGGAGCATGAGTGGTTAACTTCCAGATGGGTCCTTTGATTACTTTTAACTCACATTTATTTATAGATCCCCCACTACCATAACTAGCTCCAAGCCATAGCACCTGCCTTGCATTGTTCTAAGCACTTTACAAAGTATTATCTCATTTAATCCTTAACACAGCCAAATGAAACATGTATTGACATCTCCATTGTCCAGATGAAAAGACCCAGGCACAGAGATGCTAAGCATTTTGTTCAAAGTTAGCTGGAAGCCGCTGATCCAAACTCAAGGCAGTCTGGCTCCAGAGCCCATCTTGTTTACCACTATACTCTACTGTCCCCTGGGTCAAGCTGGGACTCTAGTAACACAATATTTCTTTTTTTTTTTTTAAGATATTTATTTATTTATTTATTTATTTATTTATTTATTTATTTGATACACAGAGAAAGGACAAGAGAGCACACAAGCAGGGGGAGCAGCAGAGGGAGAAGCAGGCTCCCTACTGAGTGGGGAGCCCAATGTGGGGCTCGATCCCAGGACCCTAGGATCATGACCTGAGCTGAAGGCAGACGCTTAACTGACTGAGCCACATAGGAGCCCCAGTAATACAATATTTCTTGCCTCCCACATTAATAATATTTAGAAAAAACCCTAAAATAACATAATTGGAGTTACAGAGAGAGTTGGCAGGTAGATATCTTTGTTGACTTGAACTTATCACCTTATGTCATGATACATTTCAGAAACAGATTATCTGCTCTTTTCCATAGGGCAGTTCTTCAACAGTACATAAGCCAAGAAAAGTAACTTAGTTTTGAAACACAGTTTTGATCACATCGACACCTAGTTTAAAAAGCATGTGTAGCTTAGTGTTTCTACTTCTCCATCTTCAAAAAGACTAAGATTAGGTTTCCGCACCTTAATAAGGATGTACAATATGAACAAAAATTCTATTTACAGAATATGCAATGAACCATAGTCTTTTTTCTCCGTGTTAATATTGCAGAGTTTCCCTTTCCTCAGTTTGGGTAGACATACACAGCATAGAATAAGAGATGCCAACCACTTCCCTATTATGGGGGCCATAGCATTTGAGCATCCCACCAGTAGAGATTCCTTTCTGTGAGTTAAGCATTCTGGGCTACTGCTCCTAAGATCCTTAATTTAGTGGGAAGCATATTGGTCTAGACATCAGAAGACTGGTATTCTCATTCTAGTTTGGCCATGAAGTTGCAGTATGACCTTGAACAAGTCACTTCAACGCCTTGAAATTCAGTTCCTTTGCTGTATAAGTAAAGGACTTGGCTTAAGATTATTTACATCCCTCTGAATTTTATCATTTTAGAATGTTATATAACTACATCCTACTATTATCTTAATAGGAACAAGATTTTTAGGTTGATTTTCTCTCTTTCTTTTTTTAGAGTATATTTATTTGAGAGAGAGAGAGAGAGAGAGAATGAGCAGGGGGGAGGGGCAGAGAGAGAGAGGGACAGTCTCCCCTCTGAGTGGGGAGCTGGACATGGTTCTCCATCCCCGAGCTCATGACCTGAGCCAAAGTCAGAGGCTTAGCCGACTGAGCTTCCCAGGTGCTCCTGATTTTCTTTAATAAAGAAAATGAAAGTCCTGGACTTGGGGAATGAATGGAAGAATGTCTTTGGGGGAAGAAAATAATTTAATGAGCATTTTCCCAGGTGCAGTTCTCAGGGCCTTATTAGGTGAAATAAGACAGAGTCCCTCACATCATGAGTTCTTAATGTAGCAGGTGACACTGACAAGTAAGCAGAGGAGTGCCATGTAGAGTGGTGGAGATGAATTATAGAGAGTACTAGAAGACAGGAGTTACTCCTATGCCAGGCTGTGGGAGTCATGGGAAATTTCCTACTGGAGGTGACTGACTCCTGAGCTGAATTTTGAAGGTTAAGTTGAGTTGAGAGTGAATAGTAAGAAGGGCATTCCATGCAAAGGACACTCTATCCATGTATGGGGGGGAAGAAGAGAGAAAGCATGGGTCTCTCTGGGAACTGAAAGGAGGTATTACTACTGTCTGTTAACATGTGAGGTGAAGGAGAAAGTCTAATCAGGAGAGGTGGGCACAGGTCAGATCTCAAAAGGCTTTGTTAAGCAATTTGGACTTTGCTCTACTGGTACAGGGGAGTTCAAACAAAAGTCTTGTCTATTTTAGAGGGTTGTTTAGGTATTATATTAATTTCTGAGTTACTGAAAAGATTTTACTCACTTAGTCTGCTTTTTAATAGAGAGAATGTGAGTATCCACCAGAAGGAGGAGCCCTACTTTGGCCACGGACGGGCTGGCAGTCAGTTGTCATCCCTGGTGATCCTCACTAAACCAGCTTTCGTGCAGCCCTTCCACCCCCCTAAAAATAGTTGGTATCCAATGTTAAGCCCCTAAGTCCCTCCAATCCCCAAGCCGGTGGCTTATTTTACGTACCAAAGAAGAAATCAAAGTCACAATGATAGCGAAAGGCAGGACAGAGAACACTTAGAATCCTTTTAAAAATGCTTTAAAATGGCAAATCTCACCAATGTTGGTAAGAAAATAATTTCTCAGTTCTAATCTGATTTTAGGAGTTGAACAATATCGATTTCAAACACTGTTGATAGAAGTGTACATTGATAATGCGCTTCTGGAGGACAACTTAGTGATATATATAATGCTTTCTATTTTTGAACAGTAACTCCACTTGTAGGAATTTTTCCTATGGAAATAATCATGAACTGTTCAAATGCCTGGCAAAGTAAGGTTTGTGACCATGGTTTTATAACGAATAATTAGAAAAATTTTGATACATACTTTTAGAGAATTGTTCAAATGAATTATGCTATATTATAAATCTATCAAGATGTGATATATTAAATGAATAAATTTTATTACAAAATAACAGTGTGATCTTATTTTTGTTAAAAATGTATATGTGTACAGGAAGAAAATAAGAAGGAAATATATTTCAGAATGGTGAACTTATAAGTGATTTTTGTTTTCTTCCTTTTTATGTTTTTATTTTCTAAATTTTTGCCAGTGGGAATGTACAACTTTTATAATAAGAAAGCAATCATAATAAGAAAGCATAACAAGAAAATATGTAATTTATTATGAGGCCATGTGTATATGTATGTAATATAAATTATGATTGCTTATATCCTCCCAGCTTTATCAAAACAAGTGGAACAGACTTGTACGTCTCTCTAGTAATGGTGGACAAGGTAATTTGAACTGATTATCTTTCTGAGGACAATATCTGCTTTAAGGCACTAGAGAACTGACTGGGTAGTGAAGAATCCTGGGTAGGATCTAGAGGAAAGTGAGGCCCAAAAAGTAAGCTCAACATTTGGGCCTACTTTCCCACTAGAGAACTTTGCCATTTTAGAGAGGGTAGCTAAGGGGTGGGACCAGGCAAGGAGAGACTGGCGATCAGAAGAATGAGTGAACCAGAAATAGAGAGACCCAGCAGGGACAAAGACTAGTTTTGAATCATCTTTAAATTGGATTGAAGTGATTATGCCTTGAAGGCAGAGATAAATGTAAATCCGCTGTGGGGAAGATAATGTCATCCTAGGCCACAGATTAATTCTATAAACAAATGCTGAATTACAATGATATTAATTCTATAAACAAATGCTGAATTACAATGATATTATGTAATAAAAGAAAATAAGTAGGCATGTGAGGAGATAAGATGACAAGAATGGAAACTAACAAAACCAATAGGCAACAGAAACAGACCCACAGAAATTCCAGATATAGGAATTACAAGACACAAACTTTAAAATTACCATGTTTAACATATTTTGTAAAAGATATACCTAAGCATAAAAACACAGAAAAGTTGAAAGAAAGGAGAAAAAAAATTATACATAAGTCCTAGCCAAACATAAAATGTTATAGGTATATATTTTATAATGCTTATAAAAATTACTAGACATGAAGACACTTCACCTTGATAAAAGATTTAATTCACAGAAAATGCCTATGTTCCTAACAATAGGCATAAAAATATATAAAGCAAGAATTGACAAAACTAAAAGATGAAATAGACTAAGTCATAATAACGGAAAATTTTATGTATTATATACATATATATAATAAAACAACAAATAATGGCAAAATGTAATTCTTCCCAAACACAGGCAAAATTCTAGACCATAAAGAAAATATCAAAAACTTAAAAAAATTTCCCCATGCAATTAATCTATAAATCGATAACAAAAAGATAACTAGAAAGCTACATATATCTGGAAATCAATAAATACAGTTTTATAGTCTCCTAGTTCAAAGAAGAAATGACAATGGGAATTAGAAAATAATTTAAACTAAATATTAATGAAAAATATGTATCAAGACTTGTGGGATACAGCTAATGCCATGTTGAGAGGGAAACCTCTAGTTTCATATGAATGTATCAGAAAAGAAGAAAGACTGAAAATCAATGAGCTGATTATCTATTGCAATAATTTAGAGTAAAGCAGAAAATTAGACTCAAAGAGAAGGTAGGAAATAATAAAGACAAGAGCAGAAACAAATGAAATAAGAAAGACACATAGAATAGAAAGGATCAACAAATCCAAAAGTTAATTTGGAAAGTTTAATAAAATTGATAAATCCTTCATGAAGCTGATCGAGGAAAAAAAGGAGATGGAAAACACAAATATTAAGTGTCGCAAATGAAAAAGAGACATGTTTACAGACAATACATACTTTGAAAAATTGAATGAAAGGAGTATGAATAACTTCATGAAAATACATTTGAGAGTTTAGATGAAATAGACAAATTTCCTAAAAAAACACAACTTAACCAAAATGGAGAGGAAGTGTGAATTGTTTGATAATAATTATTAGAAAAATTGAATCCATACTTAAAAAAACCTTTTTTTTCAAGAAAATCTAGAGTGAGATGACTTTCCTAGCAAATTCTACCTATCCCTTGAAGAAGAAATATTGCTGATCTTCCAAAAACTCTTCCAGAGAATAGAAAAAGGGGATTATTACTCTTTGATTTATAAAGACATTACCTTAATACCAAAATTTGATGAGGACAGTTTAAGAGAAAAAAATGATATACCAATCTCTCTTATGAACATAGATATAAAAATTCTAACCAAAATATTAGTAAAGAAATTTCAGCAATACATAAAATTATAATACATCATTATCAATTTGGGTTTATTTCAGGGATTCAGGCTTGATTTGCTATTTGAAACTCAACAATTATACTGCATTCACTGAATAAAAGAGACAAAATATGTGATCATCTAAATACATGCAGAAAAAGTGTCTAATAAAATTCAACATCCATCTATGATTTATGAAAAAAAACCTAGCAAACTAGGAATACAAAGAAATTTCCTTAATCAGGAAAAGAGTAGCTACCTAAACCCAACAGCATAGGTTGGGTTTACTATACTATACTTAATGATAAAATATTAAAAGCTTTGTGATTGGGCACAGCGTAGGATGACTACTGTCACTACTCTTCTATTCCATTCAATATTGTGCTGATCCTAGCTAGTGTAGCAGGGCAACAAAAGAAATAAAATGTATGAGGATTAGAAGGGAGGAAATCAACTATTACTTGTATGTGATGCCATTAGGTATGTAAATTCCAAAAGAAATAACAAATGAGCCTAGCAGATCAAGATCAATATACAATATACAATAGATATCTATTATACAATAGATAATATCTGTTATAATATAATATCTATATACAATATCTATTATATAATATCTGTATATCTAATATATAATAGATACAAGATCAATATATAAAAACATGGCATTCCTATATACCAGCTTCAATTGTAAAATGAAATTGAAAAATATGTTCTTTTTAATAATACTAAATGCTTCAAATACTCAGAAATAAACCTCAAGAAAATAAGAATATTGTGTAAAAGTGCCTCAACAAAAGGAGGGTGGTGCCATGTATGTAACTGGACAATTCACTTTTTATAAATACATTCTCTCCAAAATGATCTATAGAATGTGTAGATGTATTCTCATTTAAAATCCCAACAGAATTTTTAAAATGGAACTTGAAAAGATTATTTTAAATGCACATGTTCATGGAAGTGGCCCAGAATAGCCAAGACCCTCGATGAAGAGGAAGAGTGGGAGGATTTGCTCCACTGATGGGAAGACTGAAAAAATCACTGTGGCATCGCCAGCTGAATAAAAAGATTAAACAGGGATCCCAGGAACCCGTACATACATGTCCATCTGATTCAAGAGAAAGACATTGCTTCAGAGGAGTCTTTTTCAATACTTGGTCAGTTGGGTATCCTTTTAGAAACAATGAGATGACTTATTGTGTCACAGCAGACTCCAAACAAAGAAACACATGAATAAATTCCAGGTAGCTGCGGCTCTAAAAGTGAGAGATAAAACAACGAAGCCTCTAGAAAATAATATAGCATATCTTTACAACCTTAGGTGTGGGAAATGTTTCTCAGAGTGAACAAAATGAAGCACAGCCTTTAAAGAGAAATATTGACAATGACGTGGATGGAACTAGAGGGTATTATGCTAAGTGAAATAAGTCAGTCAGAGAAAGACAATTATCACGTGATCTCTCTGATATGAAGAATTTGAGAGGCAGGGTGGGGGGTCATGGGGGGTAGGGGAGGGAAATGTAACAAGATGGGATCGGGAAGGAGACAGACCTTAAGAGACTCCTAAACTCACGAAACAAACTGAGGGTTGCTGGGGGGTGGGGAGGTAGGGAGAGGGTGGCTGGGTTATGGACACTGGAGAGGGTATATGCTATGGTAAGTGCTGTGAAATGTGTAAGCCTGATGATTTACAGACATGTACCCTGGGGCAAATAATACATTATATGTTAATTTAAAAAATAAATAAATAATAAAGAGAAATAGTGATATAAAAGGTGACATAAAATTAAGAATTTCTTTTCCTCTGAGTATACCATTGGGAGAGTGGAAAGGAAGATCCCACTAGAAGATGTTTGTAAAAGAAAATCTTTATAACTCATAAAGGCTTGTGTCTAGAATAGATAAAAATAGCTCTTATAGGGGTGCCTGGGTGAGTCAGTTGGTTAAGCATCAGACTCTTGATTTTGGTTCAGGTCATGATCTCAGGGTCCTGAGATTGAGCCCTGTGTGCATCTCTGTGCTCAGTGGGGGGTCTGCTTGGGATTCTCTCTCTCTCACTCTTCCTCTGCCCCTCCCCCCCCACACGCGCGCTCTCTCTCTCTCTCTCTCTCAAATAAATAAATAAAATCTTAAAACAACAACAACAACAAAACCCCAACTACTGTAATTTAAAAAAGAAAATGGCAAATCTGACACATGCACCTGAACTGGCACTTCACTATCACAGAAGAGGATATTAAAAAATTATATAAAAGATGCATAGTACTCATTAGGAAATAAAAATTAAAACCACAAGAAAGTATCATACACATTCTAGAGGGCCTAAAATCAACAGACTTCTCATTCATTGCTGGTGGCAGGGAAATGCAACTACTATGGAAAACAGTTTGGCATTATCTACTAAGGTGGAATGTAAGAATACCTAATGACCTTACGAACAATTACTCTCTAGGCATGGATCCAACAGAAAAGTGTGCTCCAAGAAATGTGTATAAGAAAGTTCACAGCAACATTATTTAAACCAGTTAAAAATGGATAACAATCTAAAAATGTCTCTCAACCGTGGATTGGGTAAATAAAATTGTCAAATATTCACACTTTTTAATACAACGGTGAAGAATGAATGAGCTAGAGCTACTTACAGCAAAATCGACCAAACTCACGAACATATTGATCAAAAGAAGCCAACACAAAAGAATGCATAGTATGTGATTCACCTCATATAAATACTGAAAAGAGAAAGAAACAAAGCAAAGCCAATCTCTGGTGCTTAGGGATACAAACTTAGGTGAGGAAACTGTGAAAGAGAGTAAGGAAGTGATATCCTTAAAAATCAGGATAGTGGTGGACAGGCGGGAAAAAAAAGAGAGGAGTCTGTAAGAAACTGATCATGTTCTATTTCTTGACCTGGGTGGTAGTATCACACGCATTCACTTTGGACAAATCGTTGAACTATTTATGTATATCTTACATATTTTTTTAGTAATATGCTTCAGATATATATGTTTGATAGTAAGAAAGTTAAAGGATGTACACAGTTCATAAGGTGAAGGATGATGCTGAGCATTTAGACTGTGCCAATAATCTTTAAGATACCCACATTAAAGACAATGTCTATCAGGGATGGTGGATGTATGGCCCCTTGTGTCTTCCAATTACCACATCCTTCACCTGTGACCAATAGACATCATCAATAGATTGTGTCTCATTTTCCCACAAAGCCCAGACAGCCATTCGCAACCAACCTGACTGACTTATCATGGAAGTTCCAATCTATTCTCTATCTCTTGTCTATGTATCCTGACTTATTAGATAAAGTAGAATAATCAGACCAGTTTGTGTTTGAACGCAGCTTGGCATATCATCCAAAGTATATATTGGCATGTATAAAGACGTTGTGCATAAAACCAACACCAGCTCACAACTCAGGAACCTAAACAGAGGGCTCCAAAGGCATGTTCTGTCCTTGGAAAGTAGGACTACACATATAAATAATAAGTATGACTTACAGTTCTTTTGAAAAAATGGAAGCACATTTTATTCATTGATTTTATCAACAGATAAGATGGGGACTCAGCTGATCACTTGGCAACTAGAGGAAGCCTCACAAATATGATCCCTGCCCTCATGGAGTTTCCCTCTCGGTCTCCCGTTCTCCTCCCCATGTGTACCATTTTTCCTGGTTATCAGCCTCCCCACTGATCACCCACTTCTATTGTTTGTCATTCATGGCCATTGCTCCTGTTCAATTCATTGAGAATTTGTGTACTGCCATCTCGGTGCTTAGAATTATGCAAGATGGTATGAAGGCACATGGTGGGAACGAAAGCCATAGCTTCAGTCTTCAATGCCCTTTTGTGAACTGAGGGCCAAAAAGATGCACGTGCATGTCAGTGAGGTAAAAATCTGAGTATGTGGTCAGGGGCAACCTGCCCTAGGAGGGAGAAAAGTGCTGTAGGATTTTCAAGGCAAGAGGGATTGGTGAAAGTTGAGGTGGGCAGGAAAGATTTCAGTGATAGAACCTATAATGAATATATTCAACATGATTAATATAAAATCCTGTCTTCTAACATGGCTTCTAACATGGCCTAAGGGCTTTGTGACCTCAGCTCATGACAACTTCTCCACCTTCAACTCTATGTGTGGCCATTCACACTTGACCTTTAAATTTAAGCCAGGCACACCTCCTTCAGGAAGCCTTTTCCGACCTCTTATCCAGTAAGGCTGATCCTTACTGTGATCCTCTTTTTCTTCCGTATCGCTTCTTAAATCGCAGTTACTGCATCAGGGTGATTTAGTTTAATTGTTTATTTTCCTCACTTTCTATAACCCTAGCACATATGTTCAGTGATTTTTATTGAATAAGTAATCAATAAATGTTTGTTGACTATTGAGGCAATTAATTATATAGGAGGTAAGGAAGTATATGAAAGGGTACACCAATAGTGGTGATAAGGACACCATGTAGCTGCCTGAATATGGCAGCTGAGGGACATCAGGAGAAGGATGGGACAACACTCTTTTCGAAAGCACATCTGGGGTTAATCTAGTGACTAAATTCACATCCTCACGCTCAGTCAGGGGTCTGTTCCTTTTTAGAAAATCCATCCTAAAGGGCACCTGGCTGGCTCCGTTGGTAGATTATGTGACTTTTGATCTCGGGGTTGTGAGTTCAAGCCCCATGTGGGGCGTAGAGTTTACTTAAGATTAAAAAAATCCCTCCTGTCATGTTATCTGTACTTGGCTTTGTGTAGTTCAACATTTTTATCAGTTTTTTGTATGAGGAATGGATGTTTCATTTAATAAAACCTACGGATGACAGAAAGCTGGGAGGAATAGCTAATACTGCAGATGATAGAGCCAAGATTTAACGTGAATCTTGACAAGCTCCAACATTGGTTGTAAACCACAAGATGAAATCCCACAGGGATATATGCAAAGTTTTAAATTTACATTAAAAACAAAACAAAACCAAACCATAGGAGCACCTGGGTGGCTTAGTTGGTTAAGCATTTGCCTTTAGCTCAGGTCATGATCCCAGAGACCTGGGATCAAGCCCCATGTCAGGTTCCCTGCTCAGCGCTTTTCCCTCTCCCTCTGCCTCTCCGCCGCTCATGCTCTCTCTCTCTCTCTCTCTTTCTCGTAAATAAATAAAATCTTAAACAAACAAACAACGGCACAAGTCTACCAGCCTAGCTTTCTATCCGCAGACTAGAAAAGTAATCGGGAGTTTTAGTCGATACTTAAAGGAAGTTAAAGACATTAGCAAGGGACTGTCCCTCTGCCACAATCTAAAGACCTCAGTTACAGAATCAACACCTAGTGGATGGGATTAGATATATGCAAACGTACTTTCAAGAGGAAACACTGGGAAAGCAAATGGAATTTGTTTGTGCCATGGTCTAGAAAGAGAATCTAGAGTATCTAAAAAGAGAAGGTGTGTGTGTGATGAGGGGAACTGGTGGGTCAGCGTGAAACATAGGAAATGAAGACCCAGTGCAGACAGACTGGTCTGGTGTCAGAGGGTAAGGGCCTTTCACGATGGTGTAGTCAGTGGCTAAGTACGCAGGCCCTGGGGTCGCCAGCTGCCTGTGTTTAAAACCAAGTTTGCAAAGTATCAACTACGACGATTTGGGCAAGTTACTAATGCTTTGGCAATTCTCATTTGTAAAATAGGGAGGATCGTGATTCCCACTTTTGGGGTTGTGGGAATTAAATGAGATAGTGTGTGATGGACAATACATGTTAGTCATTTTATCATTATCTTTATTGTAGATCAATACACTGACTTTTTTAGTTTCTACATCAGTCTTTTGTGGGATTCTACAGATGATTCTGCCCAAAAAATCTACCTCATCTTGGTGAGCTGAGAAAAGAAAAATCATATTCCTGAACGGTTGACCCCAGAGCTACAGTCAGAGTTATTTTTATTATTTTAAAAATGCATTCATTCATTCATTCATTTATAAAATATTTTATTTATTTGACTGAGAGAGACACAGCGAGAGAAGGAACACAAGCAGGGGGAGTGGGAGAGGGAGAATCAGGCCTCCCTCCGAGCAGATAGCCCAATGTGGGGCTTGATCGGAGGACGACGGGATCATGACCTGAACCAAAGGCAGACACTTAAGGGACTGAGCCACCCAGGCGCCCCTATTTTAAATATTTAAAAAAATTTAAAATATTCGTGGGGTGCCTGGCTCGGTGGGTTAAGCGGCTGCCTTTGGCTTAGGTCATGATCTTGGGATCCTGGGATGGAGCCCCTGCCCCCCCTCACACCCCACCCCACCCTACCCCACCCTACTCCACCCTACCCCACCCCACCATACTGTACCTACCCCCTACACTGGACTCCCTGCTCAGAGGGAGTCTGCTTCTCTCTCTGCCCCTCCTCCCCATGCTCTCTCTCAAATAAATAAATAAATAAATAAACACAATCTTTAAAAAATAATATTCATATCATGCTGAACAGACCACAGAGGAATATTTCATTAATTTATAGAAACTCATCCTTAAGGGGCGCCTGGGTGGCTTCTCTCTCTCCCACTCTCCCTGCTTGTGTTTCCTCTCTCGTTGCGTCTCTCTCTGTCAAATAAATAAATAAACAACTTAAAAAAAAATATCCATCCTCTAAAAATGGCGTCGCCATGGTCTAAGAAGGGTTAAAAAGTTAGCATGCTGGAGGGAGCCATGCAGCTGTCTTTAATCCTTGAAGGACTGAAGGCTGCAAGAGGGGCTCTGCGTTGGACGGAGCCTGCGCCTGCGCAGGCTGCAGGGAGCTTCCGGGGCCTGAGTGCACGCGTTGCAAGCTCCAGACGGGTCGGCGCGGCAGAACCGCTCTGTATTTCTGTAAGTCTGGGCGTAAGCAAATAACTGGACCAGCCATTGTCGCTTTAGAGTCCTCATGAAAACCCTGGGAAATGAATGGGATCTAGAACTTGGTCTTTGGCCTCTAAATCCAGTATTTTTTCAAAAAGAGATTTATTTATTTGAGAGAGAGCACAAGCAAGGGGAGCCGCAGGCAGAGGGAGAGGGAGAGGGCCCAGGAAACCACATTGGCCCAGTCCAGAGGCTTTCTTCTACTAAACCCTCTACTCTAATTCTAATTTTAAGACTTTATCCCTTTGATGGATGTTTATCATTCCAGCTATGTACTAGACCTGTTTCAGAGGCTGGTGGATACACTAGTGAGTAAGACTCTCGAGGTCCCTTCTCATTGAGCCTCTCTCAAGTAGTAGGAGGACACATTTGTTCTATAAGCAAGCCAGTAAAAATCCAGAACCCTGCCGGACAGTCAGAAGGGCTATGCCAACGACTATATACGGTGTGGTTGCTGAGAGTGATCAGTGGCTCCCCTGGATTGGGGCGCCTCTTCCAGAAGGTGAGGTTAAGCTGAGAGCTGCACGAAGAGACAGCCTGCAGGTCAAGGACAGCGCGTTCCAGCCCAGGGTTGCGTAGGTCCCAAGAGGAGAGAGCGCCTCTTGCGGTTAAAGGATTGAAACAATCTCGAGGGGGCTAGAGCGTCCTGAAGAGGGGAAAGTCCGCTCTGCCACATGGGTGTTTCCCAGATCTCACACAGCTTTGGTCTTATTTTAAGTAGGATGGGAAGCCACGTGAGAGTGTAAGCCAGGGAGGAAATAATCTGATTTTCATTTTAAAAAGCCCCCTCCTGCTGTTGCACAGTCTATAGGTGTGTGACACGAGGCTCTTCAATACGGCATCACGACCCCGGGAGAGAACTTGTTCTTTATGGGTTTCTCTGTTAACACCTGTTAACACCAGCACTTTACAGCTTACGAAGCATTTTTATATACCTCTTTCTTTTGTTCTGAAAAACCCTAGGAGACTTATCTTCCTATAATCATGTTGCTGATGGGGAAACTGAGGCTTGTAAAGGATGAGATTCTTAGGCTGCATGTTTTCTGAGGCAGACATTTGAAAAGGGGAGATTTTACATAAAGATCTGGATTCTTTTGCTTTTAAAAAATGCAGATGTGTCCTCACCTCATGGTGATGGTGAGCTGCTGAGGGGTGGTCCCATCGGGTGACAGCTGCCCCCTCCCTTCCTGTGAAGCCAGATCCGCTTCAGTCCTTTCCTTCTCTGCTGACCCAGGCTGTGTCTGAACTCTAGACTCCTGCTCTCCTGTGTCCTCAGCCTGCTCTTTTGGCACCTCTTTAAAAGCCATTTTTTGGGCACCTGGGTGGCTCAGTCGGTTAAGCTGCTGCCTTCAGCCCAGGTCATGATCCCAGAGCCCTGGGATTGAGCCCTGCATCGGGCTCCCTGCTCAGCAGGGAGCCTGCTTCTCCCTCTCCTCCCCACTCGTGCTCTCTCTTTCTCTCTCACAAATAAATAAATAAAATCTTAAAAAAAAAGCCATTTTCCTCTTCCCCTATCAAAATCTATTTGCAGAGAGAAGGGCACACGAGTGCAGCCTCATTATCTGCAGCTGGGACTGTGAGCTTATTCTCGTGGGGGTTTAGCCCAGTACAACCTGTGTAACATTGAGGTTGTTTGGCGTATGTGCTTTAGCTTAGAAATTCATGCGAAAGTTGCCTTGACTCTCCGATATGGCTACTTGAGATCCCGATAACAGGGAGAAAAATCCATGTTTATTCTATGCTTCCACATTACTTTATACTCTAGATGGCTGGGAGGCCCCCTAAAATTATATATAAATTTTTGTGTTTGTATGTATTTTTTTAGGGAGCTTTATTCAGACTTTCAAAGACATCCTCGTCTAAAAAAATGGGTTTATTGGGGCATCTGGGTGGCTCAGTTGGTTAAGCAACTGACTTTTTTTTTTTTTTTTTGCAACTGACTTTGGATTTTGGCTCGGGTTGTGATCTCAGGGTTGTGGGATCAAGCCCCATGTCGGGCTCCCTGCTCAGCGGGGAGTTGGCTTCTCATCCTCTCCCTCTGCTCCTCTTGCTGCTCTCTCTCTAATAAATAAATGAATCTTAAAATAACCAGGTTTATTAATACTGAGCTTGCAGAGCGTTGGGTGAATGAGATGATACGCGTGGAGTGCTTAGCTCAGTGTTTGGGAGACAGTAGGCATTCACTAAAGGGTAGGAATACTATTGTCACTGCTGATGTTGGATCATCGTTGTTCCCATTACATCTAAATGCCTGCCGTGGACTGAATTGTGTCTGATGTTGAAGCTTTGACTCATCTAGGCCCCAATATGATGACTCTGTTTGGACATAGGGCTTTTAGGAGGTTAAGGTTACATGAGGTCTTAAGGGTGGGGTCCTCGCCTGATAGGACTGGTGGTCTTCTAAGAAGAGGAGGAAACAGCAATCTCTCTCTTAGTGCAGGGCATGGAGGAAAGGCCATGGGAGTGCGCAAAGAGAAAGGGTCCATCTACAAGCCAGAAGGGAGCTCTTACCACAGCCCAGCCATACTGGCACCCTGATCTCAGACTTTTTACCTCCAGAACCGTGAGAAAATAAGTTTCTGTTGTTGAAGCCGCCTGGTCTATGGCATTTTGTTGTGACAGCCTGAGCTAAGACAATGCCCAACCCCCTTCCTTCCTGAGCCAGAACCTTCTAGAGCAGGGACAATGGGGGACCCTATACTCCATCCCTGGGGGTGAGGTCGGTTTGGAATTGGTCTTGCTGCTGTAGGGTTTAGATTCATTGAGCCTCAAGTGTCCTGCTTGTTCACCAAGATGTAGTGTTTTTTTTTTTTTTTTTTTTTAATGACGTAGGCTGGCCTGCCATTCATCTGAACTTCCGGCTGTTTTTCTCATTGAGGGCTACACTTCCCCTGCTGACTGGAGCATCGCCCTTATCATCAGCCTTCTGAGGAAGCAATGTGATTTAATGATTAAAGATGTGGATTCTAGAATCACTCTACCTGGTTGGGAATCTTAGTCAGCCACTCACTGTCTATGTGACCTTGGGCAAGTTACTTAACCCCTCTGGGCCTTGGTTTCCTTGTTTGTAAAATGATGTTAATAATAGTGCCTATGTGAAAGGGCCACTGTCAGGATTAAAAAATGATTTAGGGGCACCTGGGTGGCTCAGTGGGTTAAAGCCTCTGCCTTCGGATCAGGTCACGATCTCAGGGTCCTGGGATCAAGCCCCGCATCGGGCTCTCTGCTCAGTGGGGAGCCTGCTTCCCCCGCTCTCTCTGCCTGCCTCTCTGCCTACTTGTGATCTCTCTCTCTCTGTCAAGTAAATAAATAAAATCTTTAAAGAAAATGATTTAATACATGGAAAGTGCTTGGAACAGTGCTTGGCACATATGAAACCCTGTATATGCTAGCTGTTACAATTATTCGTCTTGGGCTCTCACCCAGGTTTGGTTGGCCCCTTCCCCTGATGGTCTCAGACTTGTTTCCTATTAGAGCAGCTACTTGCTGGAGTTCTCCTCCAACTGGATGTATCAGGTGCTTCATACTGAATATTTCCTTGCCTAGAACCTCCAGCCACTATAACCCACTCACTGGATCTGAACCCTTTGTGTACTGACTTGAATGTTGAATTACTCTTCCTTTTAATGTAATGCCCGACTTAGATCGGAGGGTGAAGATGTGAAATTAATGTTGATAACTTTAGCTCTTTCTCTGTTCCTAAATAATAATAATAATTAAAAAGGGGGCCACTATTTATTATATCTATAGGGGCTCTTCTACTGAGAGGACTTATGTATCATCCTGACTTGGGGGGGGGTGAGGGATGGAACAGAATTCAGCGGTTCTCAACTGTGATGGTTAAGGATCAAAATCACTGGAGAAACTTATTATTAACATGGATTCCTAGGTTCTACAACCAAGGCTCTTATTTTAGTAGGTCTTGGGGTAGGGTCTAGAAAACTGTGTTTTTTAAAAAGATTTTATTTATTTATTTGAAAGAGAAAGAGAGAGAGTGCACACAAGTAGGCGGAGGGGCAGAAGCAGAGGGAGAAGCAGATTCACCACTGAGCAGGGAGCCTGGATGTGGGGCTCAATCCCAGGACCCCGGGATCATGACCTGAGCTGCAGGCAGATGCTTAACTGACTGAGCCACCCAGGCACCCAGGAAAATTGTATTTTTAATAAGCACCTCGGGTAATTCTAATGCAGCTGTTTGGCTGACTCGTATTTGAGAATTACTTGGCCAGATGTTCTCTCGAGGTCTCTCTGAGCCTTTGGCATGGGAGGTTCCAGAATGAATATAAGGACTGGGGAAGATAAGGCAGTAACTTAGAATCGGGTCCTACTACTTCCTTAAAGCATTTCCCAGGTCAACTCCTGGCGGGTGAGACCACAGCTAGCCATGCTTCTGTCAGGTTTTGTCTAGATTTTAATCTAAACGGGGAGCTAGACAGTGATCATTTCAGAAAATGGAATCTCACAGTAAGTTCTCATAGCTCAATTTACAAATAGCCATTCTCCAAAGGCTTTTAGCCAGGCATTTGGGGAAGAGTTTCTGGAATGGCGGTCCCATTTAATTTACTATAAATTAACCTTCTGGGCACAACGGATAGCTGACGGCTATGGCAACATTTATTTGCAGGAATATCTGTGGTGGCTAAGATCTTCTATGTACTAACTAGAATTTCAGAGTAGTTCACATAAGAAACATCCTTTTAGGGAAAATTTAAATCTTAGAAACGACCGCCTAGGAGATAAACGCCATCCTCATGTACTCAGTGAAGACAGTTTGGGATTTGTTGAGAAAGCTAGCTGGTGTCGAGGAGGCTGCAGGCACCGCGCACGAAAAGCCGCCTCCCCTTTGACGAGCCTTTAATTTGGCCTTGTAAAGTGTCTGAAGTGCAGGCATTTAATTTGTTTGACAGAAGCAAGCCCAAAGCACCTCCTGTAATTCCGTGCCACAGGGTTTCACGAGTCTTACCACATGGCAGGCATAGTCTGCGAGGCTGTATTAAATAAGTTTCAAGTCAAAACACTAGTATGACAAAGGTCTGTTTTAATTAAAAGACATCAAGCTCTCTCTTCGGAGCCAGGTGGAGGGCCATAAAAGAGCGCACCGTCCACCATCCTATCCGACGGAGCACTTGGCTCTTGCCCGGAAGAGGACAAAGATGCTCTGGGGCGGCCAGCTAGGAATCCGTCAGGGGGTCCTGCAATGTCTGGGGTGGCCGGCCACCTGTAACGGTCCCTTTCCTCCAACAATGCTGGCTCACTGCCACAATATCAATTATCTCTAGCTGAGACAGTAATGATCTAGGATACCACTTTTTAAATATTACGTCTTAACAAACCAGAATTAGGAAACTCTGCGCAATTCACACACTTTGACATCCCCATGCATTAATATCCAGCTGCTCATAAATCAACCATAGTCATCAAGCTTTTCTGCCTCAAGTGCGTGAAGTGACCGTATTTTAACAGTATATGAAATATTCCCCTCATCTGGGTATTCTGCTGCTCCCTGTCCTCTGCAAGCTTGGCTATTTTTCCTATGAGGAGAGAGTAGCTCTGTATTCTTGGGGAAGTGTAAGAGATAGCAAAATCGGCTAGCTCTAACGTGAAATGCACGTATGCTTTCTCTTTGGGGGATTATATACTCTGACTTCCCATTTCCTCATGATATGACCCAATCTTCCCTTTCCACCTCTTCTTCTGCCACTTCCCCCCTTATTCTGCTCTCTACGTTCCAGGCAGCCTTCTTGAGTTTCTTCAAAATGTGATACATTCTTCTGCTCAGGACCTCTGAAAGAGGGATCTCTCTGCTGAGAAATTCACCCCACCCCCTTATCACTGATATATGATATACCCCCTATATACCCCTAGTTCCTTCGTTCGTTCATTCCTTCATTCATTCAACAAGTATTTACTGAGTGTCTGTAAGTGCCAAACACTTGAGTTAATGAAACTAATTTAAGAACCCCACAGACCTTACATTCTAGTTTAGAGGGGGTTATTCAGACCAAACTAGACCTAATAAATGAGTAAATTGTATGTTAGAAGATGATAATTGATATGGAAGAGTAGAAGGGAGTATGGAAAGTGCTTACAATTTTAAATAGGGTGGAAGAGAACTCCTTATTGATATGGTGAAATTTAAATTAATCTTCAATTATTCTTAAAATTTAGCTTAAACTAACTTCTTTAGGGATGCCTTCCAGACCAGATCAATCAGTGAGATTTCGAATGTGTAACTAGGTTATGCTCTGTTATGTGCTCTCATGATGCCCTATAGCTCTTAGCATCATTTGTCATTACATACTCATGTGATTATTTACTGAAGAATTTCCGGTCCACTATATTGTAAGCTCCATGAAAGCAAGGATCCTTTCTGATTACTTCTCAATCTTGAAAAGTAGCTCAAGACAAGTGCTCAATACAAATTTGTTAAAATGAATGCAAGGCTCTGTGCAGTATGGATAAAAATGCACATATAGACTATGTTATGAGAATCAACTGAGATAATGAGTAACGAATGAATGATATGAACAATAATGAACAAGTCCTTTTTTGTAAATTGCAAAGTTCTGGAAACATGCAGGCATCCTTATTTCTGTGGATGAAAGACTCTTGTATCAGCGTGGTTCTGTGTTCGTTGATATTGTAGGACCTGGGATCCCCTTTACAGAGGCAGTGTGGGTGAGTGGATAGGAGCCTGGGAGCTGAAACCAGACTGCCTGTGTTGATTCTTAGCTCTGCCACTTATGTTGTGACTTCATTGTGCTTCTATTTCCTCATCAATAAAATGGGATAACAATGGTACCAACCTTACAGGGATGTTGCAAGATTAAAAGAATTAATATCTCTAAGGTGCTTAGAAGAAGGCCTAGCATATGGGAAATAATAAACATTACCATGATTATGGTTGTTATTCTGATCTGCTTTCAACTGCAGTGCAGAGTTTTATCTATTGGCTGAAATCTCTCTTGGTTTCATCTTAGAGATAAACTAGTAATTCCTAGTTCAGTGATGTTTTCTGTAACATAAGTCAAAGAGTAAGGGGGACTCTTAGACCCCATCCTGTAGATTTTAGTATGTGTTCGGGTTCACCAATGACTTGTTTTATCTTCATGCTCCTTTTCCAGTGGTCTTGGCAGATGAAATTGAAACTAGAGCCCCCGATGGCAGAGAAAACCTGGTCCAAATCTGATTCTGTCACTTATGGAAAGACCACTGGCAAGATATTAAATGATTTGAGGTTCATCTATGAAATGGGACTCATCATTGCTCCCGTGCGGGGCTGCTGTGAGGACCGAGTGAGATAATGTCCATGAAAGGCCAGCTCAGAAAGCAGTCACACAAATTTCAGTTCTGTCTCCTTTTCCCTTTGCTCACGAACAAATGTACATTTTAGGTTCTTTGTTTGTTTGTTGTTTAAGTAAGCTCTACACCCAACGTGGGACCTGAACTGACAACTTTTGCGATCGAGAGTCATATGCTCTAGTGGCTGAGCCAGCCAGGCGCCCATAAATGTACATTTTAAAAGGAACCTTCTGGAGACACAACGACACTGTGGTCTGTGTTGAAGGCTCTGACAAGCGTTCTAAATCAGGAAGCCAAAATCAACACATGTGGAACTCACTACCCATGAATGTAAAATGATTCACATCACTGGCAGAGAACATCAGTGCAATAAGCACAGTGTTTGTGTGTTATCCTGTAATGAGGAGGAAATAGTTATTTAAAAAGCATTATTTTTTAAATGTCAAAAATGTATGAATTTATGTAGAACTAACCAGCTAACTAGAAATGCCATACCAAAGGTACTTGGTGGATTGCGGAAAATTTTACAAAACAACTTATTATTGATTAGCAGATATGAGTTAGGAATATATTTGTGCTGTAACAGTCATAGGAATGAAGGAGACTTTTTCTGAATGTTCAAAGTTATTGCTTGATGACTGTAATCATATATGACTGCAGGTTGTGTGTGTGTGTGTGGGTGCTTGTGGTTGTGTGGTTGTGACAAAAAAAAAATAAGTCCAAAATGTTCCCTTCACATGTGCAAAGATTTTAGATTTTCTTTGTTTCTCTCCTGGGTGTTTTTGCTAGCCTTAACTGATGATTTTCACTGATTGTTCAGTTGCAAAATACGATTTTCAATAGGGTCACAGTTAAACTCTTCAAATTACGTTCCACTTCAAAAGACCTTGTTTAGCTTCCAAATCTTCTTTTTCCCCAGGTTTGGGATTTTTGATCAACTCATGTTTATTGAGGCACCACTGTGTCAGTGACAGGCTCCAAGAATGGCTTTTCTAATGCCCTTGGTGTTCCAGATGTTGGATAAATTGGAAATCTATGAATCTGAAGTTAAAGCAGAGTTAAAATTATGTGTGAACATGCACTGAACGCTTAGAAGGCAACATGCTGTTCGCCACTGGCAGCAGCAGAATTGGGGGATTTATTTCTACTTCTTGGCTTAAAATGTGAAATCTAGATATGAGGATGCCTAGCATTCCTGTCCTTAGGGAATCGTCATGCCAAAGCTACTCATTCTAATTCTTCGGACATTCTTGCTTGCTTGGTGAATGTGCAAGCCATTCACTACTGTTCCATTCCGTGTCTTTGATAGCACTTCATGGACTATAAAATAAAACTTGGCATTCAAGGCTCTTTGAACCATGGATTCTGCTTATCTTTCTGGCCCTGTTTCCTTCAGCTCCTCTGCTAGCTCAATGGTGCAGCTGAAACCAACTTTTTGCTCTTCTTCATTCACTGAGTACCTAGTCTTGGCCAACTACTGCTTTATTAATTTAAAGGAATATTTTATTGTCTTGATTTTTCTGGGAGGTAGTTATTGTTATCCTACTACAGAAGAAGATCCTGAGGCTCAGTGACATCAAATGATTTGTTCAAATTCATGGACAATCATGTGGACAGGTTGTTGTTTGCTCCCAGGTCTCTAATTTCAAAACCACAGGAGAAAGAGCTCTTTCCATCACACTATAATGCTTTCCTCCTCAAAATGCCTAACGCTGGCTCATTCTGCACCCTTCTCCCATGTGGTGGTAGGATAATGGGCCCCCCAACGATGTCCATGTCACAATCCCTGCAACCTGTAAATATGTTGCCTTCATGGCAAAGGGGAGTTCAGGTTCAAGCTGACTTGAAGATAGGGAAACGACTCTGGATTAACCAAGTGGATCCAATGTAATCATGAAGGTCCTTAAAAGTAGAAGGGGGTGGGTGGGGAGCCGAGGAGAAGACTCAGGGGAAGAGATCTGAGGATGGGAGAACAGTCAGAGACAAGCAGTGTGGCCGACTTGGAAGATAGAGAGGGGCCAGGAACTGAAGACTGGACACAGCCTCTAGACACAGGAAACACAAGGCATGGGTTCCCATCTAGAGCCTCTCCTCTAGGGGACACAGCTCTGCAAACGCCTTGATTTTTAGCCTGGGGAGACCCAGGTTGGACTTCTAACCTACAGAACAGTGAGATAATAAGTTGATGTGATTTTAACCCACCCTAGTTTTGGTAATCTATTATAGCAACAGTAGGGAACAAGTCCACTCCAAGCAGTATTCCTTTCCCGCGTACTTCAGCGGCTGCATGTCATGCCCAAGGCTGAAATCCACCATCCCCTCCCACCCCCCTCACTATCAAAGCCTGCTCTTGGGGAAGATATGAAGCTGACCTCGATGAACTGTACTGTCCTAGACAGAACTGATAGAAACTGTCTAAACCAAGCTCGTCATCTCAGAGAGGTGAAAAGACTTGTCCAAGGTCACATAGGTAGCAGTGTTAGGGCAAGAGCTCCAATCTACAACTCCTGATTTCCACTTCTGACGGCTTACAAAGGAAACTTAATTTAAAAGCATTGGCACTTTGCTAGGGATCAGTGCTCTGAGATTTAGTTATTAATCATCTATGTCAGAATTTCCAGATCTAGCAAACAGATTGGATCCTTGCAAATCACACTAAATAGGTATATGAAAAAAACTGTGACTTTTGGAATTAACCTACCCACCACCATCCTGTCCACTCATTCATTCAACCAGTAGGATATATTTGCCAGGTACTGAGCTAAGTCCTGAGAATTGAAAATGAGCAGAACACAACCTGCTCCCATTAGGAACTCCTGGTTTCGTGGGACTGGGGGAAGGTCAGGGATGGTGAGAACAGAAAGAGAAACTACAATGTCTTGTGATAAGTGATACGATGAAGTAAAGAAGCAGAGACTCTAGGCAGCCTAAAAAAAGGGTCTTCAGTCAAGTTTGAGACTTCTGGAGAAAGCAGTGTTTTGGACTTGGCTGGGTTTTGAAGCAGGTGCAGGAATTACAGAGAAGCAGAAGCATTTCATCGTGGAGGGACAGTAGGACTGGACTGGTTAGATTAGATAAATAAACCGTAGAGGCTTCCTATTCTCTACTGAAGTCCCAAAGTCAGCTCAAAGAGTCGTCTGAGAATCCATTCAATTCCAGAATGGTTCAGCCCAGCCTTGGATGGGCACCGTGTAGGAGTGGAAGGAACTACTAGCCAGGGGCATGAATTTTGACTCTACTCCTTCCCACTGTGTCGACACAGGGTGTCCCTTTGTGCCTCAGTTTTCTTGTCTCTGAAATGGGAAGGCAAATTCCTTCTTTGCATGGTGGATGTGAAGACTAGAGGTGATGCATGCGACAGCCCTTGGATAGGGCTTCTAACCTACAGAAGGATAGCCCTATCCCTGAGGATAGGGCTCAGATACTCTCCCCTCTGTCTTCGTCCAATTTTTTTTACTAAGCATTGTGTTGCTCCATCCTTCTTTCCAGTCTGTAGGTAATTCTGGGTCCAGGGGATTCTCACTGCTGGTCCATAGAAGGTTGGGGAAGGAGGTGCTAGGGTGGTCTGGCTTCAGCCAGAAGTATGAAGTCTACCCACCGTCCTGTAGCCATTTCCCTTGCAGCAGCTGGGGTCTTTGTTCTAATAGGTAAGGCTAGCTGTGCCTATTGCACATAGAAGGCCTTTCCTTCTTGGTGACCAGCTCCGTCTCTAGCATGACCTGCTCCTGCTCCATCTTGGAGACACAGTGCTTTAGCTGCTCTGGTGCATGGATCTACTCTGGCGGTTATAATGCCTGGAATGCCCTTAGCCCACCTTATTGGGCTGACACATTCCTATAGCCTTTAAAACTCAGCTCACACATCATTCTGCGAAAAGCTTCCCTTACTTCTTCATGAATCAGCTCTGTCCTCCTCTGGGTTATTGTGGTGTTTTGTCCAAATCTTTCAATTCATTGTGCACATTACACTAAATAAACTATTCATCTGCCTTCCCCGTCAGACTGGATGTTCCTAGAGAACAGGTGTGTGTATTCTTTATCTCTTTATTTCTAGCACATAATAGGGACTCAACAAATATTTGTCGAATGACTGATTGACTAAATAAATGAAAGGCAGAAAGCTTTTCAGAATTTTCAGAAACTAATGCTTATGAAAGGGTGGATTGGGAGTCCTATAAATAATTACACTATCACATTCTGTAATAGATTGGTGCTAGCTGGGGAATGACAGTATGTCCAAAAGGTAATGAATTAAAACCTCGCTTTGGTGTGTTCTCTTTCAGAAATGAGAGCAGTCTTTCAACTGACTTAAAACATAAGCTTTAGTAAAAGTGTAAGAAAATATAGGCAATTAGACTCAATCAATAATGTTGTCCCTGACTAATGTCTACATTTAAAGTAGCTTAAACTATGAAAAAGACCTTTCTGGTTTAACTGTCAGTCTGGTTTATCATGTTTGTACACACGTTGTTTACAGGGTTTTCTGTCAAGATTTCCAGACTCTCAACCAACACAGATACACAGAGAAGTAGCAACATACTGCTTAAGACAGGAGAGGCTGGTAGAGTTCAAGTAAAGCAAGGAAGCCAAAACTACCTAGGTAGGCCAACAGAAACAGAAATTCTGCAAAAGGCTTTTTCCCTCCTCATTCATTCATTCATTCATTCAGAAAATATTAATTCGGCACACACCATATGCCAGGGACTGCAGTAGGTGCCGGCAATTCACTGGAGTGGAAAAACAGACATCAAACACAAATATTATATATATATATGTATATATATATATATAATTATGCATTATGTTTATTATGTTTATGTTCCCCCACACCCAAGCTCAGAATGCCCTATCTTTTTTAAAATTTTGTTTATATAAATTCAACATCCTTGCAATAAGCAAGAAGTAAGGAATAATATAAAAAATGTGTTGAGTCTACTCCGTGTCAGACAGTGTGCTAGGTACTGGGGACACAAAAGTACCTTCAAAGAGCTTCTGGCTTTTTTTTTTTTTTTTAAGATTTTTTTTTTTTATTTATTTGTCAGAGAGAGAGAGATGAAGAGAGAGCACAAGCAGGGAGAGTGGCAGGCAGAGGGAGAAGCAGGCTCCCCATTGAGCAGGGAGCCACCATGAGGCTCGATCCCAGGACCCTGAGATCATCACCTGAACCAAAGGCAGATGCTTAACCGACTGAGCCCCCCGGGTGCCCAGGGAGAGAGAGTCTTAAGCTGAGTTCATGCTGAGTGCAGAGCCCAGTGTGGGGCTCGATCTCATGACCCTAAGATCACAATCTGAGCCACAACTACGAATCAGCAGCTTAACTGACTGAGACACCCAGGCGTCCCAGAGCTTCTAGCTTTAGCAGGAGAAACAAACACAGGAACATATTGCAGTATGGAAAGTAGCAGTAGAGGTAAGCATATAGCTGCTGCCAGAAGAAGGGGGAGTAGGGGGGCTTCCTTCCTCTCTCCCCTCCCACAGGCAAAAAGGCTGGTCAGGGGACTGGTGGAAATTGAATAATACTAACAACTTTTCTTATGGAGAGCCAGCTTTGAATGGAATCTGCATCTCTGCCTACCTTTGGTCCGGGGCAAGCAGAGGAAGAGTGAGGCCTGCAGCCTGCAGGCCCGGACATCCCTCCTGGGCAGATGGGAGAGAAGTAAAAACTTGCAGGGAGGAGCTCCTGGACAGGGCGGAGATGCTGCCCAGAGCCTGCGGTCCTGAAAGCTGCCCTGGGGGGCTAAACCCTATGAGAGCATTTAGAGCCCACCTGCCCCGACTGCGTCACACACGGTCAGTCCCAGGTGCCCCCGGGCAGAAGGGACTGATGTCCAAGGCAGCCACCGAACCACTACCAGGCAAGGGATGCTCAGCTAAAACTTCACATTTGAAGTATATTTAATTTCACCAATTTGATTTAAAACACTCTCAATCCTTCTGAAATAAAGGGCTCCTTAAATAAAGTCAGCACTGAAATTCTAATAGTACCCTTTTGCTCTGGGGCTGTCATCGATAGCCAGAGTTTGCAACTAGCAGTCACAGAATGGATTTAGACCACAGACACAGGTGCTGTCCAAGCGCATTTTTAAATTTTAGAATAAAAATGCCTCTGTAGGTGGGGCTAACTTTCTCTGTTCTTTATAGGGGCAAACACTCCCTGACGGCTGCTCTTGTGCCTGGTCTCAGAGGGCGGCTGAGGTTGCCCTCTCTCAGCGAGGCTGACCCCTCCATCTTGCAGACAAGGAAGCTAAGGCTCGGAGGAAGAAGGGCCCAGAATGCATCACAGGTAGGACTAGAATCCTGGGTCCCCGACCTCGCTAGGCTCTTCTTGTGCCAGGGGCTGCCTCTCAGAGAAGCACTTTGGGAATGGAGTGTGCCCCAGGCTGTAGGAAGCCACCATACTGAACTGCCCTTTGCAAGGGAAAAAATCCTCCTTAGTACCACCCATTAACACAGGCGGTCGGCTTTAGGGGGAAGGCCTGCAGAGACTTAATGTCAAGGTCTCTGCAATCTACGCAACTGTTTGGCCTTGCACCCCGAGATAAGTGACAGGCTCCTCTGCACGGGGTGGGTGCATACCGTGTCTCCCCTTAGGGGGCCGGTGCAGGTGAGAGATAGCAGGGTAGCCCAGCAGGAGACTCAGGGTAGGGTTTGGAGGGAACCCCCTCTGAGCCAGGGTCACTTTAGAATGCCTCTTTGCAAACTCAGATGTGGATGGGTGGGGAAGATTATGCATTAGGGCTTATCTCTCCCTCTCAGCCGGGTTTCTGTTATTCCCAGGCATGGAGGGGGCTGGCAAAGGTCCTGACCTATTCACTTGGCAGGTTAGAGCTGCACGCGTGCGTCTTTGCTGCTCTCAAGGAGCGTGCCTGAGGACGGCGGAGGGGTGGGGGAGGCGGGCTGAATTTGATCAGAAGCCAGATAGGAAAAAGAAGTCAAATCCACGAATCCAAACATGCATTTACAAAATACAGAAAGACTGGCTCGCTTTAACTGTTCACGTAAGCCCGGCCAACCAGTTTAGGAAGAATGTGCTTCTGGGAGGCAGGCTGCTAAATGGCACTTTCCCCAGTGCCAAAGCCGGCCATCACCCTGCAGAATTTTTCATTCAACTGATACACACTTCCCTCAATTGGTCCATTCACAGCCACCACCCATGGGCGTGTGCGGGTGGTGTCCCTGGCTGGGCTTTATAAGTCTGTGAGTCCCTAAAACTGGGTGCAAAAATCTAGAGATTTCTCACCTCCGTGGGCACCCTGGAAGGTGACGGGGAACGAGCTGATCCGCTGTCATTTTTTTTTTCTCCGAGGGTCCCAGGCAGGCTGTCACCTACTTGACAGCCTTGTAAAAGAGACCTTGTAGGTCTGGAGACCCGGGTTCTACTCCAGCAACACCTTGCTTTCTCTGCAGAGAAGTCCCAGAGTGTTCCCCTGAGCAGAGGAACACAGGACCTTGTCCTAGACTAGGACATCCTTAAGGGAAGAAAGAACGACTCATATAAATAGTCGTTTTATGGGACCCAGGCAGCATTTACCACGTGGTTGGTGCCTGGCAAGGAATTCTTCAATCAGTCGAGAGTGCTAACTATAGAGTGTGATATTATTACATGGGATGATAGGAAAAATAAGGTGTATGCCTCACCCATCGACAGCTTACAGTTTCATGGGGGGAAAAGATGCAAAGGAGGATTTCCACGCATGGAAGAGAACAGGGGGAGCTCACCCTCTATTGAGTGGGAGAGCTCAAGCAAAGGGATGGAGATGGACGACTTCTCCTGATGCTGCCCCACAGCAGGGGACCTCTCTTTGACTTACTTGGAAAGAACCAGCACAAATCTTGCCCTCGAGTTTCCCATTTCCCAGCAGAACCCCTGCTGGGTCAGTTCTTAGGTAGTATGTCTCCTAGACTTGGGCTCGGGCCCCTTCGCTCGGCCACCTGACCGGCTCCTGGCGACCACGTTCACTTTGAGAAAAAGTTTTTCAGATGCCTTTCAGAGCTCATTTTGGAAAGATGGTCCACCTGGTGCTTGCTCCTCGGCGCTGGATGGGGGCCAGAGGGTGACAGCAGCATGAACTCGCTGTGGATAACAAGTCCTCTGTTATGACTGGGAGCGTTTGCAATGCTATAAATAACTCTATCAATATTGTGATAATGGCACTTTAAAGAGGTCTATTTTACAAGTGCTGAATGTAAGAGAGACCGCAGCTGTGCTCATTAATTCTGAAGTATGCCTCCCTCCATGTACGACTCGCAGGTGTAACAATAGTCGTGTTGACTCAGTGGAAGTCTAGATAATGTTTAGATTAAGAAAAAGGTTAGAGTAACGTTGTTAGTTTTTCCATTGTGTTTGGCATAATGAAAACAAATTATACTAGCTTAATTGGAAGTGGGAAAAAAAAGGGCAAAACATAACTTTGATACAGATTTCAGATGTTCACAGATAGCTCCTCCCCTCTCCCCCCTAAGAGCAAGTATCATAATTGACAGCAGTAGATCTTTTGATAATTAATTGCAGTAAATTATCACTTGGCACAAAGAAGGCATAATTGTAATTAATTTGCAACCTTCCCAGCGTAACACTGAATTAGAAATGGCACCGCCGTCATTTTTCCAACGGAGGAAGTTGAGGGTAAGAACAGGGTACCCTCTCTCTTTGATGTGCATTCAGAGTTTTGAGGCGAGCCCCGGTTGTAATTTTTCTGGTGTGATTGTGACATCTCTGTGACTCTCTTGGGCTCGGGGTGTTTAATTTAGATTGTGACTGTTGGCTCTGGGCTATGATAGTTAGCAAGAGGGGTCCCCTGCTGAATTCTGCCAGGGCTTCCCATCACTTCAGCCTCCACTTCCTCACTTAACCTCTGCATCTTCCTGTATCCGTCCCATTTGCCAGGGTGCTTGCTGAAAGACCTAATTGATTCAGATAATAGGCATTGTTTCAGTGCAAAAATACTGCATTTGTAATTGAATGAGTTAAGAAAGATTTGCCCTCCAAGTGTTTCCCTCTTTCTCCAGCGCATCTTACTCTTCAGGGGCGATGCAAGATCATTATTAAGAATCTTTTGTCACAGTGAAGTTTTATAGTGATTGCTGTAGATCAAGTTTCAATCTAATTGCTCAACAATTAATTAGAAACAGAAATGAGGAATTAAAAACTAGTTGCACTGGGTTCTAGAGAACTGTTTCTATTTCATCAGACTGCCTGGGAGAGCAAATGATTAAGCTATAAAAGAGTACATCTGGGTTAGAATTAAAGTCAAGTGGATTCATTCAGCCAAGTGGTGGCCCACAGATTCCTGCCATGGTATGCCACACTGGTGACCAAAGGTTTCAAGGGGTCATGGAACTTTCCTTCTCTTGCTACAGATGTCCGTGTGAGAGAACCAGGAGAATCATACTTCTGACAATAAGGGCAAGAAATAGCTCTGCCTAGTTGTTGGGTCATAAAAAATGAAAAAAAAAAAAAAAGAGATAAAGATCATAGCCCTATTTTGAGCAGACCCATATAACAAAAATAAGCTTTATTAAATTATTGTGGACACTCTTCAAAGTTCTTCTGAGCCCCATTGTTAAGAATGCTGAAATAAGGTGAATTTATAGCCCGGAGCCCTTCACCACCACTGCCCTGCTCATGAACTCGGGTTTGACCTATATGTAACCACCTTCTCTGGGGGTTAACAAATCATTCAATCTTCATGCAACTTTACTTTCTCAAAAAGCAATGCTTTAAGTTACCCCTGCTACCTTGCACCCTGCCAATAACTTCCTCCAGTTGGGTTGAATTAGTCATGATAGTTTTACTGTGTGAGCTAATATTCACAAGTGTCGGAGTTCAAACCACCCAACATATTTCACAGGAGACTTCACATTGAACTCAAACCTTAGCCCTAGCTGCCAAAGGTCCAAATGTTTATTTTACTGAACTCCCCATATAAAGACCTAGAGCACATAACAAGGACATATAGACACCCCCTATGAGCGCTGTGTTTTGTGCCCATGAACCTGGGATGCCGGAATCTTCACTGGGGATAGAACTCCAGGTTTCCAATCTGAAACTGAAACAGGATTTCCATGGAGCGAAGGGAGGGAGAACGTTTCTGACAGGCTCTTACTTGAAAGAGGAAGTAGCCTTAATCTGTATATCCTCAGAGGAATAGAACGAAGGCTCATGAATGGATGCTTTGGAGAGGTAGGTTTTGGCTTAAGGAGGAATCATGTTAACGTTTAGGGTTGTCTGAGAGGCAGAAAGACACGGGTCGCAGGAGGAGCTGGGGGTCGAGAGTGGAGATCAGAGGGCAGGGAGGGTAGAAAGAGTTTGAGGTATGGGGCTTGAGAGAGGCAGTTGAAGGCTTTCGACGACATGCTTTTAAAAACCTCTTCTCATTTAGAAACTGCGTATGGGGATTTGAGTTCATGACGTATGAAAGCAAGTTGAAATGAAAGGCAAGACCCGCAGCCCAGCAGTCCCCTCTCTGCTGTGGAAGGTGGGGTGGCTCCCAGTGGCGGAAGCTCTAGTCCAATGCCGAGGGCCTTCTGAGTTCGTTTCCAGCTCTTTGGGCGGAATCACTGATAAACGAGTGGTTAACCTGAAGGTCCTTCATTTATTCTTTCAGCCATTTATCTATGCAGACTAGACCACAGACCTGCCGTTCTGGAATTACTCAGGTGTCACTCCCGCCCTGCAGCTTCTCTTGGTCAGGTTGGCCTGGGGGCCTTAATATTTTGGTATTTTTAATTTCTCATTCTGACTAGTGGCCAAAGGAAGGAAAATACATTAGCTATTGAGAAAAAAAATGAGAAGTAAATTTTCTGAGTCCTTCGTAAGGTTTTGCTTGGTCCTGAGAGCTTGGCCTGGTGCCCGCCTGCCTCCCTCGCTAACTTCATCTCATGATCCTTGCTGTTGCTCTTTCCCTCCAGCCACGCTGGCTTCTCGTGCTGTTCCCTTGGCCTTCCCTGCACCCGCATATCCCTTAGCTCTCAGTGATAACGTCCTCAAGCAAGTCTTCCCTGCTCCGTGAATCCAAAGCAGCCCCTCCCACCACCACAATGTTCTTCTATAGGCATCCTGTAGTCTTTCTGTTTTTTTCCTTCAAGGTTTTATTTATTTACTTGAGACAGAGAGAGAGGGAGAAAGAGCACAACCAGGGAGGAGGATCGGAGGGAGAGGCAGAAGCAAACTCCCTGCTGAGCAGGGAGTCGGACGTGGGGCTTGATCTCAGGACCCTGGGATCATGACCTGAGCCAAAGGCAGACAATTATCTGGCCGAGCCACCCAGGCGCCCCCTTTAGTTGTCTTTCATAGCACTTAATAATAGTTTAAAAATATTAGCATTTCTTAAAAATCAAAACATGATTTCATTGTTTACAGGACTCCTGAAACATTAATTGAATCACGGTTTGAGATTCAGTGGCATGAAAAGATTGTACTAAAATCCACAGCACGTCTAAAAAGACGTCGAATTTAAAGATAATAATAATGCAGTAATAATAGTATCTTAAACGATATACCTGTCATGGTTGACATATTTTTTTTTTAAAGATTTTATTTATTCATTCATCAGGAAAGAGAGAGAGTGAGAGAGAGCAGGTCAGAGTGAGAAGCGGACTCCCCATGGAGCCGGGAGCCCGATGTGGGACTCGATCCCGGGACTCCGGGATCATGACCTGAGCCGAAGGCAGTCGCCCAAACAACTGCGCCACCCAGGGGCCCCGGTTGACATATGTTTTAACACAAACTTCTCTTCTGTTCCTCAAAACAGACAAGTCCAGCAGCCATTTATTCCGCTCCCATTTCACAGGTGAGCTGCCAGAGGCTCCACAGCTGGTGTGTGGTGGAAGGGGCCTGGGAAATCAGACCTCACTCCGTACACAGTGGCAATCTCCTCCTTCAGGGTGTTTACATTTCTTTGTTTGTTTATTTAGAGAGCGAGAGAACACATGAATGCACAAGGGTGGGGAAAGGGGTAAAGGGAAAGGGAGAGAGAGAATCCTAAGCAGGCTCCACGTCCGGAAATGGGGGGCGAGGCAGGGTCATTCCCTGCACCCTGAGATCGTGACCTGAGCTGAAATCAAGAGTCAGATGCTCGGGGCACATGGGTGGCTCAGTTGGTAAGTGTCTGACTCATGGTTTCGGCTTAGGTCATGATCTCACGGGTCGTGGCATCGAGCCCCACATCAGGCTCCCTGCTTAATGTGGAGTCTGCTTGGGATTCTCTCTCTCCCTCTGCCTCTCCCCCTCTTACAGTACTCTCCCTCTCTCTCTGTCTGTCTCTCTCTCAAAAAAAGAGATGCTTAACTTACTGACACCCTAGTGTGTTTTACCTTTGAATCAAGGTCCCCACAGCCAAGCACTTAGATGGGCCCTGTTTTTCTTTCTTTTCTTTTCTTTTTTTTTTTTTTAGTATTTGTTTATTTGACAGAGACAGAGTGAGCACAAGCAGGGGGAGCGGCAAGCAGAGGGAGGGGGAGAAGCAGGCTCCCCACTGAGTAGAGAGCCCAACTTGGGGCTCAGTGCCAGGACTCTGGGATCATGACCTGAGCCACCCAGGTGCCCTTTCTTCTCTCCTTTCATCCACAGTTGCCCAGACTCCAGTCTCCTGGGGGTGCAACGAGGCCAAGCTGGAGCGAAGGAGACCCGGGATGAGGCCTGTGGTTGGTCTGTTTCGGAATAAGCATATCCCCAGAGTCTGCTGGAACTGGAGGGCAAGTCTGTTGTCCAGTGATGTTTCGAGCTGTGCTGGGTGGAGCTTCGGAGCTAGGACTGCTGCACTGCACAGCTCCGGGGGCGGGGAGGGGGTACCTCCCACGCGCCGTTCTAGGGAACGGTGCCCTGCAGCACTGTGTGTCTGTGGGTGACTCAGGGAAGGCCACGGTCACCTTCACTTTCTTCCAACCACTTCCGTTCTGATCTCTTTTGTATATTGGAGCTTCTGAATCCGATTTTACTTGAAAGGATTCTGCTCCTTAAAAAAGAAAGTACTCTAAACCTCATTAGCAAATAATACACCAGCTGAGGTTTGGGGAGCTGAATAACCTTTTCATGGTCCTACAACCAGAGGGGGCCAGAGTCGAGGCTGGAATCCAAAACCCTGGATTCGAGGCTACCCCTGTGGCTTCTACCCAGGGCTGCCTGCCTAGGGATGGGGTAGATTGGAGAGATGTTTTTTGGGGGAATGAGATGGGGTTGCCTGTTGGAAGGAGCCTTGGACAGTAGAGGGACAAAGGTTACGATGCTTTCAACCAACCCCACCCTGGGGCTTTTCCTGCCTTGGTTAGACATGCTCATTTCTGGGGTGCCTGGGTGGCTCAGTCGTTAAGCGCCTGCCTTCGGCGGCTCGGGTCATGATCCCAGGGTTCTGGGATCGAGCACCGCATTGGGCTCCCTGCTCAGCGAGAAGTCTGCTTCTCCCTCTCCTGCTCCCCCTGCTTGTGTTCCCTCTCTCACTGTGTCTCTCTCTGTCAGATAAATAAATAAAATCTTTTAAAAAATAAAAAATAAAAATAGCACATTCTTAAAAAAGACACGCTCATTCCTTTGATCTTCCTTGAAAATAGGTAGCTCTCCTACCCTCATCCCATAAACCTGCTCACCCCTCTCCACCTATACCCTGATGTCTTCTTCTCAGGGAAGGCTTTTCTGTCTCAACTTTGAGAACAGTGGGGAGGAACACGAAGGTCCTTCCTCTGTTTCTCCAAATTGCTAGGGGGTGCCAATTCTCCCTTATCCTCTGGATAGATCTGACTTAGACCTCACCCTCCGCAGTGGCCTGCATCTGTGTGTAATTGCGGTTGTTCTTGATCACGAGTAATAGGAAAAAGGCGAAATATTCTGGCAGCCTGTTTTATGCTTTTTTGCTTTGGAGCGAGACAATCCGTCTCCCACGATCTCATGACCTCACTAGTCACACGTGGCCCTGTCAGCACTTGGGGGGGCGGTGGACTGAAGAAGGATTTCTGGTAGTGTTCAGACTCAGGCAAACACAAATACACCACACAGAAAGGAAGACCCTTCCTGTGAATGCATCTCGCTTGCAGTGAGAGTCAGCAAATGTGGCCAACTTGAATGAACGACTGTTACTTGTCCTACAACTCGCCAAGTCCTCGGACCGGTGCTGGCAAGATCTGTGTTTCTACGGTGTTGTTATATTCTGTGGCTAGAGGAGATATGAACTAGACGTCAGACGGTTTGTCCCCACCCACTAAACGGGAAATCAGACAGACTCGAACACCCATTTCGTGGAGGCTGCAAGGGCCGAGCCCTACCGAGGACAGGGCGGACTGGCCGGAGTCTCGTTCTTGTGGTCAGCTCTGGCGTCGAGCTCCAGCTTTCCTTCAGTTCAGTTCCCTCCCTTGATGGATTGTCTCGCTACCCTGCTCACGTGTCTGGTTCCCCGCCGTACCCACTGAGATGTGAACTCAGCAATTTCTTCTGATTTCTGCCAGGAAAGCCACCCGCGGCAAGGCTTTTGGGTGGATGGAAAGCCTTCCTGTTCGTGGGGGAAATGGGAGGGGTTTGAGTTGTAGCAACATAGATAACTTAAACATTTCCTGTCAGGGACTTTTGTTTTTTGAAATCCCTGTAGTCAGTTCGACACACGGGACGCCTGCCTTCTGCCAGGTGCAGCGCCTCCATACCCGCAACCCTCCCTCCCTTGTCCCTCTCCTGACCACTCCCTCACCTCTAGCAAACAAAACCCCGAACTCATCCCATTGCCTCAGGCAGTGAGGTTGAGGTCTCTCAAGCCTTGACCCCAAGATTTAGACCTAACTTCCTTAAGGCCCTTAGCAGAATGAAAGACCTTTGCTGTAATAAGACGCCACTCTCCTTAGAAATAAAAAGCATAAAAATAAACAAAAATTGCCCTTGGTTCACCACAGAATCAGTGTAGGGTAGTGGACACAAGAAAAGGCCTCTAGTGGGTGCTGGCCGGCATGGGGTACCCTCATTCCAGGAAAAAGGCCTGGGCTTCCGGGCCTGGTGAGGAGGGACAGAGGCTGTGGGGTCCCTGCAGGGCCTGTGCAGGCGAAGTGGCTTCTCTTTTGCTGATTCAGCATTCTGGGCGGCCGTCACCATTTGCTCCTTGGAAAGGGGACCGCAGAAAAACGTGCCCTGCTTAGAAATGGAAAACTGCCCAAGGCGTGCTGGAGACGGAGGCCGGCATGTCTGGGGCTGCCCCTGCCCAGAGCCTGTGGCCCCCGTCAGCCATGAGTATCCCCACTGACACAGGTGAGTGCAAAGCTGTGCTATGTTCCTGAGGAAGGCTGACCCCTCACAGTCCCCTCAGGAGATGGGGACGTGAGGGAGGCTGTGTCGCAATGGCAAAACCAAGGGCAAGAGGCAGCTAGAGCTCGTGGGATTTAGGCAGGTGGCGTCAGGAAACCCGGTTTGAATCCTGGTTCTGCCTCACATTTGACGAGCAGCGTTCCTCAACCTCTGCTCTCCATTCTCGTACCCTGAAATGAGGGGGTCTTGGTTTTCAAAGTGTGTTCCGTGGGGGTTCTGTGAGGCTTGGCATGAGGGTAGAGAGCTGAGGCCAGGAAGAAGCTCCAACGAGAGTAGCCCTTGTTTTCCCGTTTTATTGCTACTGGGGCGGGGATTTTCTTTGCATAAAGGATTTGCCCATAGAAGAAATCGACAAACCTGGGCTCTAACGGATGGCTGTCTACGGGCCCTTCCCGCACTGACATTCCACGATTCTAGACAGAGGCAGGAAAGAAGAATGGATGCCGGGAAAGATGCAAGCGTAAGAAAGAGAAGTTCCTGCTACAAATAAATCCCCAGGCCATCTCTCTTAATCTCTGCAAGTTTAAAGATTTAAAATCTACTTTTTTTTTTTTTTTAAACTGCAGTTCTCAGCAAATAAAGACTCCTCTAAATTATTCAGGTTTGTTATACCCACAAATCACCCATACAGTACATTCTAAATAAAAAACTAATAATTCTCTTTGCGAGAAGTGTCCCTTCCAGAGGCCATGTAGAAGGCACTAACCTGCACTGGGAGAAAATAATACTAGTGATTTCTAAATTACACTCATTTTAGGAAATAACCTAAATAAATGAATTTGGGCCAAGTGCAGCCTGCTTATTTCCCCTGCACTGAGATGCAGAGGTAATATTTTTCTGCCAGCAAATATTGGAAACAAAATCACTTACAGCCATACTTAAAGAACATTTCAGAATCTTCCACACAATTAGTTTAGTTACATTTCCAGAGCCTTTGCTTTTTTCCAGTGCTCAGAAGAGTGTGTGGGGGGGCATCAAGGGCAGGAAAAAGAGGGTCCCTAGAGCTACGGGGGGTAAGCTTCAAAGTTAATGACCTTAGCAGATACCTGACCACCCCCATCAAATGCTTCTGTGTCTGCTTATAACATTCCTCCCAGGCGCTCACCCTGCTTCTAGAGGACACCCCTCTAGGCATGGCGCAGTCTGTTCTCTTTTCTGATAGGTGTAGTTATTGGGAAATGCTTGGCAGAGTAAACAGTCAACGTTTTGTCAATTGATGAAGATACTCTATCCTCTGGTTTTCACGGATTGTCCTGGTCAGCCCACTGAGGAAGCGCACAGAACAACAGTCCTCCCGAGGTGACCCACTGCGTCCTTTCCTGGGAGATGGTGGAAGACTGCTGAGTGGAGGGAGTGGGAAGCCAGGGACATACTCTTTCTCCCTTCTGCCTTGGGTGGCACTGAGTAGAGGGAGCGAATTCAGTGTCTAGCTCAGGTTGGAAAAGCAGGAGTCAGATGACACATCCAAGGGTGAGTGAGGCAATGGGGAAGGGATGTGGGGGACAGGGGGTTGCAGTATGGAAGTTGGGAATTGAGTTCTAGTCCAAGCTGGGGACCCTCCTGAAGGACCAATGGTGACAGTAACTCAGGGCATATGAGCCTCCATTTCCTCATTTTTAAAAAGATTTATTTTACTTATTAGAGAGAGAGAGAGAGAGAGAGAGAGAGGGAGAAAGGGAAAGCATAAGTGGGGGAAGGGGCAGGAGGAGAGGGGAGAGGAAGAGAATCTCAAGCAGACTCCATGTCAAGTGTAGAGCCTGACCCGGAGCTCGATCTCACGACCCTGTGATCATGACTTGAGCCGAACTCCAGCATCGGATGCTCAGCTGACTGAACCCCCCAGGCTCCCCTCCATTTCCTAATTTGTAAAATGAGGATAACAATGCTCACTTCATAGGATGGTAGTGAGGATTCAGTCCAGGAACATTTACTGTGCATCTACTTGTTTTACCCGAGGCTATGCGATACTCCTGCCTTTAAGGAGTTCAAGGGCGGAGAGGAGACAGGTAAAGAACGGCAGGAATGTCCTGTGGAGGGACAGGTGCTGCGGAATGCTGAGGCGGCGCCTTACCCAGCAGGGGGTGGGGATGTGTCAGAGCTGACCTCCCAGAGGCTTGTCACCTGTGCTGGGGGGAGATGATGCCAAATCGATAGGCAGTGCCAAGATCATTGTGTCTGACGCTAAGAGCCTGGGTTTCATTCTGGGTGATGGTGAACCACAGAAAGGTTTGGTGTCACTGCACAATTTGCTGATACGTTGGAAAACACCTGGCACGTGGCAGAGTCTCAATCAACGTTCATTTCAAAATTTGGAGCTGAGATTACTTTTTTTTTCCCCCTCAGGAGAGTTTCTGCACTGCTTTACTTTATGCATATGAAAAAATTCATGATAAGAGAGACTGAACACTGCCAAAAGAGCCCTGGAACGGGAGGGAGGAGACGCGAGCTAGCCCAGGTTGCCCTGCTTCCTGTCGGTGCGATCTCGGGAAATTCACTCAATATCTTTGAGACTCAGTTTCGTGATCTGTAAGCTGGGATTCGAGGCACCCACCCTACCAACTGAGAGAGCCGCCACGGGTCCCTCAATCTCAGGGGCTCACCTTGGACCGTCTGTGGCTCTGCAGAGGAGGCTGGGGACCTCGGATCCTGGGACAAGGAAGGAGCGTGAAGGCAGGGTTGTGAGAACCGAGTTTTGGGAGGGGTTAATACACATCTTCCTTTGCTTTGTCAACCCACACCTCCCAAGTGAGTAAAATGTATGCTGTGTGCATCTCGAGACGGCTGAGCGGAGTGGCTGGGGACAGAAATAGCCCTGCTGATTTATGAGCGGGAGGCAGATTTGCTTTAATATCGCAACACAAGAAAGTCAGGTCTCTTAAATAATACGGCTCGCAGATTTACAGCTGTGTTGCGGGCTCGCTTCAGTGCTGTCTCTGACCATGGACGGTGCTTTACTCTGGAAAGGCTGAAGTCAGCAACTTCTAAGACGCTGGGAAATAGATCCAGTGGCAGGAGCCTGTCCACCAGGTCAGCTGTTTTCAGCGGGGGCCCCGCTCCCTCCTGCCCCTTCGATATATGTTGTCAGGACTCGACCTGTGTTCCTGGCAGGCTCGGGGCTGGTCTGGGTCTTGTGAAGCCAGAGGTGCAGCACAGAGAAGGGGCTGGTGCTTACAGGGTCTGGGGGGTGGGGGTGGGGGATACCAGGAGGCTCTAATCTGACCTCCAATGTCACCCATGTCCGTGGGTTTAGGTCGCAAGGGTAAGGACTGGTGTCCCTTTGGGCCTTTTGAAAAAAAAAAAAAAAAAAGAATGACGTATTTACCCCACAAATATTTAGGCAGCATTGATTATAACCCAGGCACTCTTCTCAGTGTTTTATAATGATTGACTCATTTTGCTAACAACCCTCTCAGGTAAGTCTGTTATCATCTCCATTGCACAGATAAGGAAACTGAGGAAACCAGCTGAGGTGGGTGAGTTGTCCAGGGTCTCGGGGCTAGTGACAGGTGGGGACAGAATTTGAATCTGCCGGTCCAGCTCCATGTTCACGACCATTATGGCGGAAACAATAGCGCAACACCAATCACAATAGCCGCGTCGTACTCCAGTCATGCTCCTAAACGCGTTTTACGAAGCTCAGGGCGTCGTCACAGAGCCCGGTGTGGTAGGTGCTGTTACGGTCATCCCTTCTTTGTAGAGGAGAAAGCTGAGCACGCAACTTGCCAAAGATCACACGGGTAGCAAGTGGCACCGTTGGGATTTAAACGCAAGCTATCTGACTCAGGAACCGGTCGGCGAATGTCAATGTGGTGACTGAAGTTCATGCTTGCACATTTTGGAAAGGAAGTGATAAAAAGAGGGAGAAAGCTGTGAGGGTATCTATGGGACTAGAACCGTACCTGTTTTATTTTTGCCAAGGGACGGCCGCCCGTTGAACCCACCACTAGTGAGCCCACCCGAGTTTTGGTGGAAGAAGGCTGGCACGCAATGCCCCCGCACAATGTAACGAGAAGCCAGGCTCCCTGAGCACCTTTGTTCTCGGCAATAGGGGCAGTTTCGGTCCCTTTCCATTGCCCACCTCCTCTCCTAGCTCCGTCAGCTGTCAGAAATCGTCCCCATCTTGGGGGTCTTCTGTCCTGCTTTTGAGACCAAGCCCACCTCTCTTCCCCCAGTGGTGGCACCCGAGTTTCTGACCTCTTCCTTGTGCCTCAGCATCCACTTCGATGACCTGGGCACAGTCCACTTCTTGTCGCACCAGCCCCTGCTCTGCTTTCTCCAGCCTCGCGAATGCCGGACTTTGGCTCCAGGCCTGGGAACGGGGTTTGCCCTGTAACTGCTGTCAAATCAGCACCGGGTTGGCAGAGCGCCGGCTTTCATTCCTTCCTTCATCCGGTGTGCGTATGGAGCTGAGAGAGCACCTACTGTGCCAGGCACTGTTTTAGACTCGAGGGACACAGACGTGCACAAGATCAGCCCCTGCCAATGAGGACCTCACGGTCTGGCCGGGATAAGCGAGTCCGTCACTACGATACGGGGGTGAAGTGGGGGGATAGTCGTGAGGACGCAATGTTAGAGGAGCAGAGAGGAAGAGTATCTTGAATCGCATGGGGTGTGTGTTATGTGGGTGTTGCATGTGTGCGGGCAGGGGGCGAGGGAGGTATGGGGGCGAGGATGGAGCTCTGGCTTTGCTGGAAGCTGATTTTTAAATATCGAGGGCGGGATGAAGAAGGAGAGGGATCGGTGTTTTGTGAAATAGTGAATGTGAAGGTTCTTCAGTATGAAACAGCATGACCGGTTTGGGGGGCTCTTAGCAGCCTGGGATGGGTGGCCTTAGGGGGACCCAGGAGGGGACCCAGGAGCATAGAGGGGCCTGAACGGGAAGGCAGGTGAAAGCAGGATGGGCGTTGGGTACTGAACACATGGACATGAGCTCGTCTCTGTCACTAGAGAGCCAGTTGGAGACCGGCCTGCGCAGTCTCACGTCTCAGTGCTGCCCGCTCAGCTGGCCATGGCTGGCTTGCTCGACAGCCCTGCCCCCGCCAGAGGCACCATAGTCCCATTCTCCATTCACCGTAAGCACACCGTCTCCCACCCACTAGACCGGACTTCCCGAAGGTGGATACCCTGCCCGTTCACAGCCCTGGTGGGCTCTGCTTCTGTGTCCCCCTACTTCTGGGTCATCTGAGGAACGACAAGAAACCAAGGGGGCAGGTCCAGAGAGAGTGGGGAGGCGGGGAGAAGAGCTGGGGTTCGCGGTAAGGCAGGTAACAGGGGCCCACCGTAACAGCACTGAGAGCCGCTGCAAGGAGACCTGGAGCTTCCATTGAGGGACAGCTGTCTGAAGGAGTCCTTGAGCAAAGACAAGACATAGTCTGATTCACATCTTCATAGGATCGTGCCAGCTGCAGTATTGAGAAAAGACTGTAGAGTGGCAGGGACGAAACCAGGGAGACGAGTTAGGAGGTTGTTGTTTAATTCAGATGAGAGAGGCTCGAAGCTTGGCTGAGGGTGACAGTGATGGAAATGGCTGGGCATCTTTAGGAGGCAGAGGTAGTAGAATTTCCTGCTGCCCTGGGGGCGGGGGGTGGTAAAGAAAGCGAGGAGCCAAGATGGCTCCCACGTTTATGGCCGGTGCAAGGGGAACCGTGGCCAGTAATGGGTGGGACAGCTGGGTGTACAGCCTTTCAGTGGCCTTGGCATAAGTGTCGGGGGACCAGGAATGATGAGGGTGTGGAAGGGGTGGCATCATGGTCTGTGGTTCCCACTGCAGGGGGCTAATTTGTGGAAGTTGATTACAAGAAACTTTCATTTCAGGAAAATACACGTAATGCAGTCACTTCAGTCTCTTCTCTATATTTAGCTATTTCTGGGCACCTGCATGCTGCATCTGCAGCCCCATTTTATCTCTGAGAAGGTGCTGTCTTCTCTCGCCTTTTGCTAAGTAAAAGGATTTACTGTGGCCTCTTGTGTTGGGCTTTAATCAGGCCTGGGGATGTGGACATTTTGCTAAGCAGGAACTTGGGTGCAGGGACTCAGTAATGAATGGGTCTTTCCACAAGCCCAGTGCATTTAATAACTTCCAGGGTATCCCCAAGTGATTTCCATGGGAGTGGACCCAAAATTGCCCATCAGTCCAAATGAAGTATGCCACCATTTCCCCCGCTCTCCGGTTACTGTTTAATTTCAGCACCACCTGCTCCTAGCTCTACCAGGGCTGACGCTGCCAGTGTTGTCATTACGGGTTTTGTCTTTCTGGGATGTGTAACTCATCATGTCCCAGGCCTGTTCCTGCTCAGTGGCTAAAAGAAGTATTTGCCAGTGTATCAGCATCTCTGTCGAGAGAGACAGAAAATGGGCTGCCCTCATTATATCCGGATGAGACTTTGAACCCATTTGCAAAAGCGTACCACATCATCACGTTTGTGTGTGTGTGAATTATTCTTGGCATCAGGGTAAATTCTACCCCAGGCTGGTATGTGGAAAGAGCAGGGATTTTAGTGTCAGAAAGAACTGGGCTCAAATCCTAGCTTTATGACTTATTCAGCTGGTGACTTGGGGTGGGTTAATTATGTTCCTTGGGTTTTCCCACCAGTGACACAGATATGGCACCTGCCTCACGGGATTGCCATGGGCAGTAAGGCAGCATATGAGAAACAACTTGGCACATGGTGGGCTCCCGGTCCATGTTTGTTGCCTTCAGCTGCCTTGCACATGTGGTCTCATGAGTTTCCTCATCTGTAAAATGGGGATACACTGAACATCACTAGAAGTTACAAGTGCCGGCCTTGGTGTTAGGGTACTTGGGGCTGAGTCTCTTACCAAGGGGCTGAGTCTCTTACTAGTTGGGTGACGTTAAGAAATTACTTAATCTCCTTACACTCAGTTCTTCACTTGAAAAGTAGAGATAAAAATAACACAGAAGAATGTTGTAGGTTTTAAGCCAGTGAATTCCTGGAAAAGCACTTAGAACAATGCTGGGCACAGAGCAGGCCCTCTGTGGAATGTTAGCTTTCATTCTCCAGGGTTCCCTTTCCATCAAGGGGCTATTTAGCTTGCGGTGAGTAAGCTCCTGTATCAACTTTGCAAAATCAGTATAGATACTTGATTTCACTTGATTCTCATAATACTTGGGAGGTAGGAGAAAAGTTGTTGTTGTTGTTTTTAAACTCTCATTTAAGACATGGGAAACTAAAATAGAACAAAGAGGTAAATTGCACAAGGGCACAGACTAACAGCTGAAAAGCCTGCGTCAGACCGCATCTCCTTAAGCCCTATTCCCCTTTCTCCCCACTCTGTGATCCTGACTCCCAGCACCTGCGGGGTGAAATCCCTGGACTGCTGTTCAGTCGGTGGCCTGTGTTACTCTTAAACCTGTGACTCCAGTCTCATCTGGAATGGTAGAATCACTGCACATTTACTGTGAGGGTGTTTTACATATATTTTGTTAAATAACCCCACATTCCTTATATCCTTGCCAATGATACATGAAAAAGACTGCACACAGGGATACGGTTAACAACCCTAATCTATTTTTTTTTTAAGATTTATTTATTCCAGAGAGAGAGAGAGAGCAGGGGGTGGGGTAGACAGAGAGGGAGAGAATCCTCAAGCCGACTCCCTGCTGAGTGAGGAGCCTGATGCACGGCTTGATCTCACAACTCTGAGATCTTAACCTGAGCCGAAATCAAGACCTGGATGCTTCACTGACTGTGCCAGCCAGGCGTCCCCTTGATCCGTTTTTTGTTTTTTGTTTGTTTTTTTTGAGAATTACCTCACATACTGTAAAATCCAACCTTTTGAACTGTGTAATTCTGTGGCACTTGGTATATTCACAAGGTTGCGGAACTATGATCATTGTCTAATTCCAGAACATTTTCACCAGCCCCAAAAGAAACCCTGTAAACATTAGGAGTCACTCATTCCCTCTTTCTACCCCCTGACAGTGACTCACCTACCTTCCATCTCTGTGGGTTTGTCTATTCTAGATTTTTCATATAAATGGAATCTTACAAGATGTGGCCTCTCGTGACTAGTTTTGTTCATTTAGCATAGTGTTTTCAAGGTTCCCCGAGGTTCACCAAGGACGTATTAGTATCTTGTTTCCTTTTTATGGCTAAATAGCATTCCATTGTGTGGATCAAACCACCTTTTGTTTATCCATTCACCAGCTGGTGGACATTTGTCTTGTTACCACTTTGGGGCTATTATGAATAACACTGCAATAACATGCATGCATACGTTTTTATGTGAATGGATGCTTCCTTTGTTTTTTCTCTGTTTTTGTTTTTGAATATATGTTTTATTTATTTATTTATTTATAAGATTTTATTTCTTTATTTTAGAGAGAGAGAGAGAGGGCACAGGAGCATGAGTTGGGGGGAGGGGCAGAGGGACAAGCAGACTCCCCGCTGAGCGTTGAGCCTGACGCTGACTCAAACACACCATCCTGAGATGAGGACCTGAGCCCAAATCAAGAGTTGGATGCTTACCTGACTGAGCCACCCAGGCACCTCTGAATATATGTTTTAAATTCTCTTGGATTATATACCTAGAAGTGGAATTGCCGGGTCATATGGTTAACTGTATTTTCACTTTTAGAGGAGCTGCCCAACTGTTTTCCAAAGCAGCTATGCTGTTGTACATTCAGCAGTGTTCGAGGGCTCCCATTTTTCCACATCTTCACCAATATTTGGTATTGTCTGTAAGGTATTCATTTTGTAAGGCCATATTTTTATTCTGAAAACTTTTATCCATCTTGGATACCATTAAAAAGATCACACTGCTTGGGGCGCTTGGGTGGCTCAGTTGGTTAAGTGTCCCACTCTGGATTTTGGCTCGGGTCATGATCTCAGGGTCGTGAGGTCCAGTCCTGTGTCAGGCTCTGTGCCGGGCGTGGAGCCTGCTTAAGATTCTCTCTCTCCCCCTCCCTCGGTCCCTCTCCGTGCCATGCTCTCCCCCCCAAAAAAGATTACATTGCTCAGTTAAATAGAAAAGAGAGAATCTTCAAATTTCATGGGTACAAGAGGAAAAAGTATGTTTGCTACTTTGGATTTTAAAACCAGTTTAAGTGGAAAAGAATACTTAGTTATTGGCTTATATGATATATGACCATTTACCATTTATTTTAACATTTCTCTTTTGTACCTTCTTGTTTTAAGACATCATTTTCAAGAATGTGCATCTTGGAATAGATTAAACTCCATGACCCTTAGGTCCTATAGACTGCCTATTGTAGTAGCCGTATACCTCTACGATGTGCCTGGCATTACCCTATGTGGTTTAGGTATATTAACACAGGTTTTACAACAAGTTTATGAGGTGGTTACTATCGAAATCCCCATTACGCGGATGAGGAAATTGAAGTACAGAAGTTGAGTAACTTGCCCAAAGACACACAGCAAGCAAGTGGTAGAGAAGAGACTTAGACTGTGAAGTCCATGTAGCCCTGGCTACCGTGGTCCTAATTTTTACAAATATTGTGGTCTTGACTCATTCTAGACCGATAGACTCTCATATTCCAAGGTCTTTGGGTAGAACCTTTATTTGTTGAAGTAGGTTCTTCATAGTCCCAAGATCATAATATTACTGTACATTTGAGTAATCCTATGAATTGAAACAATAAACCTAAAGCATATGCCAAGGTAAGGCTTTAAGTCCTCTTCCAAGAATTCGTTGATCCCTCATTCAGAATCAGCTCTCATTCCTTAGTCATACTTTGTATGACAGTTCAGTCCAACAAATATTCTTGTGCCAGACATCGAAATAGGTATTGGGATGCAGAGATGAATAAGATAAGGTTCCTTCTAGCACTTACAATAGTTCGGGGTATATTATTTACATGGTTCTGTCTTTTCCCGTTCCTTCTCTCTACTCCTTTTTCCAGGTGAATTAAACTGAAAATAAAATCTAAATTTTAGGGTGAGTCTTTATACAACCTTTTTCTTACATGTCCATGATGAAATTTATCCTTATCTCTCAGAGCAGAAAATATGGGATCCACATTTCTTGTCCTTCTTCTTAAAGAATGACTTACTTGAGTGGAGATATCAAGGGAAGGAAGGGAGCAGGCAGGTTTCACTCAGCTCCCTTGTCTCCACCAAATGTAACACATTGCCCTCCAGATCCTGGGCTTCTGCTAGTTTCCCATCTGAGGAAATGGAATCACTATCCACCCAGCTGTTCAGGCCCCAGATCTAATAGTGTCCTCAATTCTTCTCTCTTCCTCATCATCCACTCTGAATCAGAAACAAGTTTGTGACCTCTTTCTCCAAAAATGACTCCATATCTATCCACGTCCCTACACCCGCTCTGTCCCGGAGTCTGTCTCCCATGCCACTGTCCCCCCTTTCTTAGCTCCTCCTTGTGCTCCACAAGCCATTCACCACACAGAAGCCAGGATGATATTTTTAAAACATTCATGCTACTGCATTCATGCTACTACCCTTCCTCAAAAGCAGGCAATGGATTTTCCTGGCACAAAATAAAATCCAAACTCCTGACAAGGCATAAGGTTCTTTGTGATCTTGCTCCTGGCAATACCTTCCCTTTTTTCCCCTGTTCTCAGGATGGACACAGTTTTTGCTCCTACACATGATAAGCTTTCAGGTAGCTATTCGTTATCTCTATCCTGACAAGGTCCTTTGCCAGGGGGCGAATGGGCATCCATCTGGTCTCAGCTTAAACATGAACTCTTGAGTGGTACCCTCCCTGGTTACCCTATCCAAAATAGATTACTTTTACTGAAGATGCTCTCTTCCCAACATCCTTTTGGTTTCTTTCTTCACAGGGCCTATATTTGCTCAGTTATTTGTTGACTTCATACCACAGCCTCTCCTATGACTGCACAATTCCCTTGTGCCAAGAAACAGTCCTCAGCAATCTGACGTGGTCACTGCATTCATATAACCTTCCCTTTAATTGAGGGGCAGAGAAAGGAGGACAGACAGATGTCACTGTAGCAGAATTGTGAAGCCTGGACCAGAGAGGGAACACTGGTTGTTGATGTTCATGCCAGCTAAACTCACAACTGCAAGAAAGTGTAAGACACAGCCCTGCCGAGGACTCACTCCATAATCTGCTTCCTTGTCTATAAAGACAATAATCATGCTTTCCCTGCTGGGGCTAAGGTGAAATGAAACTGTATGTGGAAGAACACTACAAAGTGCTGCAATTAGGTAAGACATGTGTTCACTTACAGTGCTTGTCACTGGACACAGAAGTACTTGTGACCTCAAGTAGAATTTGATTCCTTTGCTTTCTGCTATTGGTGCTGCGAATTTCCTATTCACTTGCTGCTGATACTTGTGGGGAGCAAGCCAGGCTCCTGAGGAAGGCACAGTGGTGCAAAATTCCTCTCCTTCCCCGCCAAGACCCATTCACCCTCAGCCTGCCCTGACTTCTTGGAAAGATGGCCCAGATATGTCCCTTGTCAGAACCAGATGGGCAGAACCTGCTCCAAGCTCTGACCAAACTGGGAAGAGCCACTAGAATAACAAAACTGGGGCACCTGGGTGGCTCAGTGGGTTAAAGCCTCTGCCTTTGGCTCAGGTTATGATCTCAGGGTCCTGGGATTGAGCCCCGCATCAGGCTCTCTGCTCAGCTCTCTGCTCCCCCCCCCCCCCGTCGCCTACTTGTGGCCTCTCTCTCTGTCAAATAAATAAAATCTTAAAAAAAAAAAA
>CM052798.1:43648224-43704679 GCA_028533885.1 Nasua narica | reverse complement strand
TAATCAACGTAAACAATGCAATGTCTCAGGTATCTGTGACACTTTCCAGAAAACTCCTCACTCTTTCCTGACCTGTTTGTTCTCTTTCTGACCATGACTTGGCCTCAAATCAACTCTGCTCTACACCTTCTTTGTGGTCTGCTGTTAGTACTTTGTCTCATCTGTGTTTGGCTTCCAGTTCCCCTTAAATATTGGCTAGGCCCGCACCTCTGGCTCTTGCTTCCAGTAAGCTCTCAGCTTACATCTGGGCTCTTGAATCCCCACCCTGTCGCTGGTGCCCTGGCCAGCCCTCTGTCCAAGTGACTTCCATCTAGAAGTGCGCTAAAGTGGCTTGAAACCACTGGTCAAGGTCAATTGTTAAAAGCTGCAGGAATTTTGTGAATTGGTTGTTAAACACAGCCACTGCTAACACTTCAGTGATACCAATTCACAATCAAATAAATGATATTTAAAACAGAGTTAATAAGTACTCAAAATTTGTTACCTCCAAGGCATTTTATTAACTTTCACTCTGATCCATTCTTAGGACTCTTCTGTCTATTGTAACTATACGGCAGAAGTGCTGGGTAATGGTGTATTATTGCACACCTTTTCCCAGCTTCCCGTTCTGTGACGTCATGTTGCTAGCTTCAAATTGGTCATAGTGGGATGATTTACACCATGGAAATTGGCATGAACAACATATTAGGACTTCCTTTCCTGCAGAGAACTGGTTGTTATGCACTGACCTGCACCCCCTTGGGTCCAGCTCTCCCAGCGTGGCACACTGAGGCTGCCCAGGCTTCTGCCCCAGCAGTGACCACACCGTTCGCCATTGCTGGGCTATCATTGTATCCTTTCCTGCTCTGTGACCAGGTGGAGGGTAGGGACCAGCCTCTATTCATCTTTGGAACATGGTCTCCCTTTCTCTATGCCGCCCTAACCCTAGCTTATTTGTAGAATGAAAACTTGAATGTGGGCTTATGCAAAGGGGGTTTCTGGTAACATCTGCCAATCTTTCCCAGCCCTTCCCTTGATTGGAGCTCATAGTGTGACAAATGGAGAAAGGGTGAATGGCATCAAGGACTGTAACCCCATTCATTCTTGTAACTGGAAGAGTTGGGTTCCAGTTGGGGGTAGAGTTCTTGAGGACACCTTGTGGCTAATCTTCTGGACTCCAATACGTTTTGTGCCAGGCTGTTTCTATTCATAGTAATTGTGTTTTCAAAATGGGGTAGTGTGTGTGTGTGTGGTATAGATAGCAGGAAGATTCATATCATTTGGCTGTAGGAAGGAGAAGGTAAGAAGATGGCTATTTAAACATAATTTATAGATGCTCAACATGTTCCAAAGTTAGAAGAATTTTCGGTGATCAAACTATTGATATAAACATTTGCATTCAAGGCTTTTGCCTTGAATTTGGTGCCTGCATTGAAATGTCTAAATAGTGAATACCAGGTCCTTGTAATTGGGAATTATTGAGGAACCTAGGAAATAATATATAGCCCTGGGCTTGGTACATTCATAAATTACATATAATGATAACTAGTTATCACTTTTCAAAGAGTCCTAGGAAACAGCCCATATGAACCTTCACATTTAAAACTTAGCCTCACACATTTTATAATTAAACAGCCTTCCAAGTGACTTATAATCAGAGGTTTTTCTTTTGCCCTAATAGACTACCTTGGCACCTTTTAGCATTGACTGTTAACTTGGGTGCTTGCCTTGTGGGAATAATCCTGAGTTTTGGAGAAAAAAAACCATTGCTTAAGCTTATGCAAAAGGATAATCTCACAAGGGAGACCTAGGGGACCTCCCTCCCCAGTAACCTGAAACATGGTGTTAGGTAAGTCTGTTAGCAATGTCACCTGCTCAGATTTCTGACTCTGGACAGTAAGACACAGCCAGAGATGAAATTGCCCTTCAGTTGAAAAGTTGTCTCCTCACATGCATTTTGGGACCATCTGTAGGGAAAAATGATCAGAATTTGCTTTAAAAATCACCTCACACAACATGTTGCTGGTTTTCTTTCTAAAATAGTCATCTGAATCTCATAGCTCCAAGACTGTGGACACCCTTCTGAGGTCTGAGGTCTTTGCACTAAATCAGAGCCAGGCATTAAAGGACTTAGTGAAAATTAATGTACATTTATTGTTATTTCTATTCAAAATATTCATAATGCTAGCTAACATTTCTTGGAGTGTTGATGGAAGTCGGGTGTACTCTAGGAATTGAATATGTACAATCTCATTCAGTTCTATATGAGTATGAGCTGGGTGTTACCATTACTGTCTTTTTTTTACTGGGAAGAAAATTGAGCCCTTCATCCCTACAGGAAGGGAAGTTGCTTCTTCTGAAACTTTTGTTTCAGTTCTATGTATATGTATTTGTAAGTACTGGGTTACCATGTAAAATGTATTTGTTACAGTAGATCAGTAGAAAAAGAAAGCCTTGAAGAACATTTTAAAGAGAACAGGGACTCCTGGGTGTTTCACCAGGGAATGGGCCAGATAACTCGATCAGATCTGTCACTTAGGGTGATCAGCCCTGGATGCTTTGTGCCAATGGGGTGGACCAAGGCCAGCCAGGTGAGTTCGGTGACTACAATCGTCCAAGTGCTGACTGATTTCCTCCTACTTGTGGGAAGAGTGTCCACTGTGCATTTGAAAAATATGGGCTATTCTATTCTCTTGAGAGGCAGGATGGCATGGGCCCTATGAACATGAACTTTGGCTCATTGGTCCTGAGCAAGGTCTCTAACTTTTGTCTGCCTGTTTCCTCATCTATATCATGGGGTAATAATAGCACTGGCCCTTTGCATTTGTTGTGAGTATTAACTGAGTCTGAGCATTTAAGCCCCTAGACCAGGGCTCAATCCATGTTGGCTGACATAATTTTGAGACTGACACAAATATGGTGATGTTACAGTTATGGATTCATCTAGCCATTGTCCATGTAAGTGCTGTTGACTGAAGAGCCATTGTGTGCCTGGCACTTTACCAGGCCTGGAGATACAGGTCAGGAGGCGAGATGATAGGTGATGCTATAAACTAATTATGAAGACCAATGGTAGATATTTAGGGCAATGTCCCCACTCGGCTATTAGCCACATGAGGACGTGGACTTTTGTGTGTATTGTTTTTATCTGCTGCTGTTTTTAAGCAATTAGAGCAGTGCCTGACACACGGTATTACTTGCTGTTAGATAAATACACCAGCCACTAAATAGATTTACATGCAACAAAGCTCTTAATTTCACAACAGCTCTAGGAAGTACAAACTCTTCATATCCCTATTCTAGCAATGAGATGGGTGAACCCACAGTCACTCAGCTAGTAAGAGGTAAAGCTGGAATCTGAACCACAAGCAGCCTGATACCTATGGTCCCTGCTCTTAACAACTTTGCTATACAGAAGAGATAGTGCACTAAAGACCTGCAGATATCCCAGTGGGATCCCATATGGGCACATCTGATGCACAGACAAGGTCCACCATGTGTCGCCATGTTTAGATCTGAGCTACCATGATCAGGGGATCCTAACAGGACCCCACTCTGGATTGTCTGCCTTCTAGGAGTCATCCAGAGAGAACATTCTCAGGACCGTATTTTGGATACGCCTCCTTTCCAAAGCACTCTAATCCTTAAAGTAATTTCTTCACCATGTACCAGTTCTGTGCAAGGAGGTATGAGATGAAGTTTGTGCTTTCAAACTCTGTAGACTTCATCTGAGAACAATCTCTGCATGTGGGAAGGTCACTAACGACACAGGTATTTGTGAGGAGTTGTCGGCGCTCTGAGTGGAGGTGTTACTGCCATCTAGGGGGTAGGTAAGGCCTGAGATGGAGCTTGTGTCAAAAACAAGACAATAGGCCTGAAATGAAGTCACTTATGCTAAGCCCCATGTCACCAAACTGAGACTTAACTTAATTACAGTTTTGGCTTTCCTAGAGATGGAATCATAAATCAGTCGATCAGGAAGCACCTGACCAGCACGAGTTAGGTAATCTGCCTGATAGACCCCTGCCAGCCCCTAAGGAAAGTAGCCTTGTCATAACCAATCTAACTTTCCTTTGCCAATATTTCCTTGTTCCTGCTGCCTTCTGCCTATGAAAGCCTTTCATGCTGTCTGATGCGTGAATCATTGAATAAAGCCAAGAAGATCTGTCAAGTTTACTCAGTTGAATTTTATTTTTTTTAAACTTGGAATCACAAATCTCCCAAAGCGCCATGAGATATGTGAAGCCCCTTCTCCATAACTCAATTAAGCTGTTGCCCACTCTTCTTGGCCATTGGTTTCTACTCCTCAAAGGGCCCCCTGTCATTTCTGGGCAGCTTGGCTTCTTGCAAGTTCTTTTCTACTAGCTGGAATCCACCTCCTGCTGGTAGGTTTTGGTTAAGACTAAGAATTGGAAGAGTGGTTGGGGCACCTCGAGGGAGGAGATGGCTTGAAGAGTGGACAGCATGTGGTACCTGGCAGGGAATACTTCTTGACTGAGAAGTGAGTTTCCCGGATGGTAATAAATGTGAGCTAACGTCTCTGCTTAGCCGTGTGCCTTTGAAAAAGAACTATTACGGATGTTTTCCCTTCTCATTACACACATTAATTTCTACACCAAAATAACAAGTCCTGAAGGCTGACATCTGCTGGAAACTATATCCTCTGGGACCATTTTCTGTGTATAAGTTCATTTGGAGTTTTCCCTGTGTTGTGGAAAGGGCCGGGTAACTCAGTCTCTCCTGATTCCTTGTGATTGCCTGCACAAAGACTAGAGCTATCTTTGCTCCTTTATAAGTTTGCAAAGCCCCTCATGTTTCTGGCCCTGGCTCTGTGCTCCCCTGGGTGAGACTCACTGAGATGTCTTCTCCCCTCATGAACCCCGGGAAGCCCCAGCTGAGTTGAGAACAAGCTGCTGAGTGGCTTGTTTTGGTTCGTGGGGCCGACCCACCAGTCATCGGGCCCCATGATTGATGCAGGGCCTGTGCTCTGGGTTATGTGAACTCAGGCTGTTTTCAAGGGAAAATTTTGGTCATAAGGCAAAGCCTAGCCAGATTTGAGATAAGTGTGAAAAACACATTGCAAAAGGAAACAGACTCGAAGTTTCCTGACAAGGGAAACATTTAACCCTCTGTTTAAGGAGTGTGAGAGACACTCACACAGAAACCATGCGTCTCTGTGTGTGCACATGTCCCCGCTGGAGAGCATGACTGAGTGTGTGTGTGACAGGAAGTGTGTGTGTGAGGATGTGAGTGTGTGGTGTGGCTGTGTCCATGTTTGGGGGAGGTTGGGGGGAGAGAGAGAGAGAGAGAGAGAGAGAGAGAGAGAGAGAGAGAGAGAAACGAACGTGCCTCAGGGAAGGCAGGGATATTAATCATGCTAAAAGCAATCTGGCCCCACGGGAATTTATAAGGATCCAACTAAAATCGATGGGAAGTTTTATGAGACAATTTTCTTCTCGCTGGCTCTGGGGATTGTTTGAACTCTCATCGAGCTTAGGGCGGCGCTGGCTTAGAGCTCCCCCAGTTCTCACACCTGTGCATGAGACAATGCGCATTTTCCACGTTAGCAGCTCTGAGCTGACTCATCTCAAAGGGCTGCCGTGGAGGGGGCCTTGGCCTCCCAAATGCCTGGCTCTCTAGCTCAGGGCTGCAGCATCTGCTAGAGGTCAGGAGATGTGTGAGGAGGAGATCCGCAAGGGTAGGGGGGTGGTCAGTGCACTTAGTGGTGTCCAGAGAGTGGAAGAGGCCAGTAAGCAACACACAAGCCCAGAGGCTTCAAAGACCACCAGCAGTTTCCCATTGGTTTCAGAAGGTAGACCAGATACCTTCACGGCTGGTCCCCATTTATCTTTTCCACCCTGGCATCCTTCACTCTTATCAAAGCCATGCTATGTGCCCCAACCAGACCAGGCTGTGCTTTCATTATTCTATGCTCCGGCCATGCTGCCCTCAGCTAGGAAGGCCAACTTCTGCCCATTTCTCAGCCTGATTTGGGTCTTCTAATTTAAAACAGGATTGATTATGAGCTAGATCACATTTCATCTGGAGAAGAACAGAAATTGTTTGCCAGAAACTCATGCCTATCACCCAGCTTGAAGAGATGTTGATAATAGCTAAAGTCCTTATCCTTCCCCTCTCCAGAGGTAAGCTCCATGGTGAAGTCAGACGTAATCGTTCCCAATGTGCTCTTACTATATTTAAGTGCATCTACAAATAAGACATAACATTGTTTATGTGATTTTATATTTTGCATCATTGTATTAATCTGCCCATGTCCTTCAGGGAGCTATTTAGCAATACCTAGTAGTTTTATTCGCAACTGTCCCTGATAGGGAAAGATCTCACATGTGTCCAAAGCACGTGATAGTCAATCAAAAAGTGCATAAGTAGTAACAGCTTAATTGTTCCTTTGTAGGCAAATAAAAATAGGCTGTGGTTAAAAAAAAAACAAAACCCAAATACTAGATTGTAGTTAAAATATGGAAAATCTGGAACATTATAAATAAAATGTTAGGTTAAAAAAAAGACAAGTTGCAAAATTGCTCATTCTTCATGGCTGGTTTAAAAATGTAATCCTTCTCTTTAGTGAAGCATTCTCTGGCAAATCCCATCTAAATGAAATTAATTGTTTTTTTTTCCCCATAGAACTTTCTTTCTAACTTTTTTGGTTTAAGGATTACTTGTTGCCCTCCACTCTCCATTAATGTACATCGTGAACTTCTTAAAGGCAGAAATAAAATTCCAGCCATCTTTCTGTTCCTGATGCCCCGGCCCAATAGCTTATTTATCGTTGGTGCTCAGTAAAGAGTGGTGCAGAGAGACAAACGCACATGTATGGAGTTTCTGGATACTTCCACATATTTCATGACCTTCTCGAGTCATGAGCTGTTTATTATCTCTGTGTTTCTGATGAGGAAACCGACTGCAGTACATTTTATCAAGTATCTTGCCCTTGGCCATTGAGGGCAGAGACTGACAAGATTCCAGCTGCCCTATCTCTTATGTCGTCTCTCTTGCACTGAACTGCTTTGCATTAGACTTCAATTAAGTGGGATAATTTAAAATTTCTGTCATTTGCCTGATGTGTTTGGAAGAGAGGTTGGAAGAGTTCCTTGGAATCAGGAGAGCAATACACAAAGACCCCTAGAGATTGGGTGAGAAAATATTCCAGAGAGGGAGAATGATTGCATTTCAACTCAGCATCATTGACTAAATAGAACGGCATCTTTTAATTTTTGGCAAGTGATTTTTTTTTTTTTAAAGTAACCTCAACACTCAACATGTGGCTCAAACTCATGACCCTGAGATCGGGAGTCATATGCTCTATAGACTGAGCCATGGAGGCACCCTGAATAAATAGAATTGAATATGCGTTATGTGCCAAGCAATCGCCTGAGCTTAGCCAGGTAGAACAAATGGAGAAGTCGCTGGGGAAGACCCGAGCAGAGCACGGACACAGAGTAGGTTTCAATACTGGTCAATTCCGTTTCTTTCTTTAAGGGCAGAGTCAGGACCAGACCCCAGATCTCCCGATTCTAAGGTCAGCATCCTTTCAAGCGTGTCAGGGTCGTGTAGACATGCAACCAGGAAAACGAATCTGTAGGGAGATCATGCCTGAAATGCTCTTTCTGGTAAAAAATGATACCACACTTTTTCGACAGCTCTTTCACGCTGTCATCCAGCCCCTGTCTCATTTTATGCTCGCATAGCCATTACTCTCTATTAGCATACTAATAAATGTTTATGAGATTATACTGTATAAACTATAAACTTTTACATATTATTAATTAACCTCATACATTGGATTGGGAGCTCTTGAACATTTACTGACTTGTAAAACAGGAGAGTGGCGTAGGGGGAGACATGTCTGCAAAACTGGTCCTATCTGCCCTATCTGGAGGCAGGCGTACATTTCATTTGTGTGTCGCTGAAGTACAAGCTGCAGACAGCACTGTCTTTTTTAAGCAGCAGACCTGGTCTAACCTCTTGGGTAAGTTTTCTAACCTCTCAAAGGCCCAGTTCTTTTGTTTGCAAAACGGGCATAGTAATAGTACCTATCTACAGGGGGCTTGGTGCATGCCAGGTACCCAATAAACATGAACAGAAGTTGGGCCAATGCAGAACCAATGAGTGGACATGGCGGGGAGTCAGAATTCTATTTGCTAATGACAGAAAGATCAATGCCAGGGATTTCCAAGAGTGGATGGCCTATATTCCGATGTGGCGAGTGGTGCGTTCTTGCTGGAGAAGCTGGATGAAGGGATGTCTGTGTGGCACGGGCAGGTACACTACATAAGGTTTCTTCTATTCCTACCATCCGAGGATTCTATGAGTCTATGATTCTGGATTTTTCAAGGCCAGAAAGAGGGCAAAATGGGGAGTGGTAGGTAATTCGGGAGTCTTAGATTCTAGTTTTAATCTAGTTGTTGACTAGTTTTACAATTTAGCCTAGATTCAGGACACATAAATGATGTCTGTTCTTTTATCTGTAATAATAAAGTGTAGTGATCTGTAAAATCACTACACAAATTCAGTGTGACAATTAAAATATAGTATAACTAAGAAAGCACTTAAAATAATATAAGGTTGCTCTTTAACAATTAAGTCAGTTCCGCCGTCTTTGATAGGGAGAGTTGAACATCCTCTGCGTTCAGCCTGCGAAGGCGTCATAAGAAAAGCCCAGGCATGGGACTCAGAGCCAGTCAAAACTCTGTCACTAGTAAGTCCTCTGACTTGGGTTGATCATTACTGCCCCTCACATCTCAAGTAACTTATTATGATGTAAAATGAGGCTAATGAATCTGCTATGTCAACATTATTAGAGTGTCCGGAGACTCAGAGAGGGAAATGGATGTGGTTTAGTGCTTTGGAAGCAGAAAAGGGCCATGGATGTGCACGGTGCACACAGTATACCTTCCCTTATTTCAAATCCGTTATGTTCTCATTTTCTACCCCACCAGGTTATGGGCCCTTTAGGCACAGAGCTGTCTTTTAGATCTTTATATTTGCCAGTGCTTAGCGAAGTGAATTCATCGATTCAACACACATTTGTGAAACACCTTCTGTGGGTCAGGCATAGTGGTTAAGTGTTCGAGATGAAAAAGATAGCGCCTCTGTCTTCGAGGAGCTTGCTTTCTAATAGAGGAGTGAACTACACACATATCCAGGAATAAAGTTAAAGGAAACCAAGTCTGAGACTTAGCCCTCAAGGAGGCATTCTGTTTGTCTACATTGGCACCTCCTAGGCAGGAAAAGCTTCATCCCCTCTTTCCTCTCCTGTGGTCCAAGAAGTGATGGCAACCACCTTCTAAGTTGTTGCTGGTCACCTTTCTTGATGGCCAGGCAATTATTCGTTTTGTGTGTTTCCCTGCCGTTGGACATGTTCTGATGGGATACATAATGGCAACTCACTCTTGAGGTCCACTCACAAGGTGGCTGCGTGCAAAAGAATAGAAATGGGTAAGTCTCCAGGGGCTAGACGGTACTTTCCAACGAGGAAGAGGATGCCTTTATAAATACAATTACTATTGATTATGGTTAGATTCTTTTATCTGATTTCTGCCCATTAGGCTAGGCCCTCTCTTGTTGCTAGAAGTTCTCTCTTGCCCTCTGCCTCACATTACCTCTGGAAGTGCCTCTTAAATGAGTCCTGTGGAATCCTGGTGATCTCTGAATAGCTTGTAGGTGTTATGAGAGCATTTGGAAGACTACTTGAAAGCTTGGCAATAAATAACTGTTTTATGATTATGACGTAAGTGGAAGGAAGGGCCACATCTCTCTAGTGCTCTGTCTCAGAATGGTGGCAACCACAGCAAGGTCGGTTAATCTCTACACAGCTGCTTAGCAACCAGAGGCTTTGCGTGGTGCCTCACTATGAAGTGTGTGTAAGGAACACTTGGAGTTAGCCTGCTGCATATCTTCCCTTTACTTTGCTTATAGACCCCACTTTTGCTTTAGGGGAACTGTCCCTCACATTTTCATCCTGTACAGCTGAGTGATCCAGGGGTGCAGCACTTGATGTAGGCGTAAGTCAATATATCAGTTCCATTTTATAGTCATAGGGATGGACATATGATGCAGTTTGGTCCAATGAGGGAGTGCTAGGCTTCTAAAGAACATACCAGAAGAGACAGGGTTGTGGGGTATGCTCTGTGTCTGAAGTTGCTAGTGGTCAAGAAGGAGACTACAATGGGAACCTGAGGATGGAGCCCTTGCAGGAGGAACAAAGCCTAAGATTCAGACCCTGGTCTTGACACAGCATCCTAAGTCAAGCTGTGCCTGAAGCCTGATCTGTTCACATTCTTTTCCTAGCTTGAGCCTGTTTAGGTTGGCTTTTCTGTCACTTGCATCCAAAATATTCCTAATCCAGGACATTGCATGATGATTTATGGCATTTTTGCAACATATTTGCTTAAACAATTCTATATTAAATTATTTTATTTAATTTTTATGCAAGGTTGGAAGACAAGCTTTACAATCTTGTTTTATCAATAGGGAGACTGAGTCTCAGAGACAATAAATGATTCACCCGAAGGAATAAGCTAGTAAGTGATTGGATAGGCCAAGAACTAAGACTGGCTTCTGATCACAGGAATGGCAAAGACACATCACTCCCCAAACCAGATACTGGTGGAAAGCACATATAAAAGGAATGCAAAGGAAACTAGAGTTAAGGCTGATGATACGATATGTGATTTGCTGGGAAGTTTCATTCAAAAATACAGGATTCCATCCCAAATTGAAAGACTCTCAACCATTTTTTCCCCCTCTGGCTATTACTTTGGTCTATGAGGCCTTCATTCTTTCTCACCAAGCTTACTCCTGTACTTTTCTAGGTGGTCTTTCTGCCTCTGAATTCATCCCCTACTGTCCATCCTCCACCCTATGATGGATCATTCTTCCAAATGCAAATCACATCACAGGATTGCTTGCTTATAGTCCTCTGGCAGCTCTCATAGCTCTTAAGATAAAGTACAGTTCAGTTTTGCATGTGAGATATTTTATAATTTGGGGGTGCCTGCGTCAAGCGGGGGGCTCCCTGCTCAGCGGGGAGTCTGCTTGAGATTCTCTCTTTCCTTCTCCCTCTGTACCATGCCTCCCCACCCCCCTGCTCTCTTTCTCTCAAATAAACACATCTAAGAAAAAGATGTGACTCATGATTTGACTCCTTGTCTCTCTCTTCGTTTTGCCTACCCCATTCCTGTAGTTATGACGAGGAACCCATGGTTCTTCGAATGCTGGTTCATTGCTCTGCTGTTGTGTGCTATTCTTGCTGTGTGTAACCTGCATCCTTTTTGCCTGGCAAACAAACCCCTTCTTATCCTTAAGATCACCTTCACCCTCCAGAGGTTGTTTCCCTGGAGGAGACCTCCGTGACCCATCAGACTGATTTGGGTGTTTCTTCTCTGTGCCCCCATTGTGCTCTGGACGTCATTGTCCTCATGCCTTACACGATACAGTAACTGTGTATTACCTGTCACTGTCCCCCATTGAATGTGGGAAACAGTTTTGCCACATTCAGTTTACATCAAGGGGCCTACCACACTGCCTGGCACACGACAGTCAATAAATGTGTGGATATCAAGCAGGAAAGAACCAAGGGAGGAAATATGGGAGAAGAGATCAGTTAAGTTCTCATTTGTGTGTAACACCTTATGCACGCATGGTCTACATTTTCTTTTATTAAATTCAGATAGTATATTCTTCATGGCTTTAACATTTGAATGAATTATTGTGTTTTATTTTTGTTCTATGATTTTTTTAAAAGAAAAATGTAATGGCGTTTCAAATGAAATAAGCCATGTTTATTTTTCTGTGATCTCAAAATGGGACACATTGTATAATGAGGTGGGGCGGGGGGGGCAGGGGTTTTGTGTAGGGTGAGAGAGAAAGTAGGCACTAGGAAGCTGAGAGCAGGGGTTCTCCTGGTCCCCTTGGCAGCAGAAAGCTTTGGCAGGATGAAAATGATTTATGCCAGGGATCTCAGCGCCACTAACTTCAGTCTCCGTGGACAGAAACGTTTCCTTCCCAAACATTTCAAGTTTGGGGTCTTGTGCTTACTGAGTCTGACAGTTGGTAAAGAATCTTGTCTCCATGGACCTTGTCTTAAGATTGCCCCTGGACACTTCCAGAGGGGAATGGTATTTGTTCCTCGGGTTTATGCATCTCCTTCTAATTATGTTGCTTACCTGCTGTTTCCTGTGAGTATTAAGTGAACAACGTGCTGTGCAGGAATTTTCCATGGCAGCCCTCTTATTCTATGAGACTGAGACTTAATCATTTACTCCCCCCTATTCATAGAAAGTTTGGCCTCCATCTCTGATTTGAGAAATGTATGCCTCAGAAGAGACAATTTATACTGGCCCAAAGGTGTAAAAGGATATTTTGGCAGATTGATATTTTTTTTAAGGAGGCTCTGTGCCCAGTGTGGAGCTCACCATGGGGCTCAAACTCACAGTCCTGAGAGCAAGACCTGAGCTGAGATCAAGAATCAGATGCCAGGGGCACCTGGGTGGCTCGGTGGATTAAGTCTCTGCCTTCGGCTCAGGTCATGATCTCAGGGTCCTGGGATCGAGTCCCGCATCGGGCTCTCTGCTCAGCAGGGAGCCTGCTTCCCCCTTTCTCTCTGCCTGCCTCTCTGCCTGCTTGTGATCTCTCTCTCTGTCAAATAAATAAATAAAATCTTAAAAAAAAAAAAAAAGGATCACATGCTTAAGTGACTGAGCCACCCAGGCACCCCAGCAGATTGATTTCCGATTGGGATAGTTCAACTAACCATCCATCCAACCATCCTTCCTTCCACCCTTCCATAACCATTTTCTGAAATCTTATGCTATTCCATGTACTATTATAGGAGCAATAGGAGCGATACCTAAACCAGAGTGGGGATAGGTGGGAGGTAGGGGCAGGGAAGTCTTCCTGGACGAGTAGTTGCCAAAGATGACTGCTAATTAGCTGGTTAGTTAGGTTGGTGGATGGGATATGGGGATGGCAGATGGAGTAATGTGGGTGAGTTGCTCAGAGATATGAGTTAGCATGATGAGTTTCAGGAACTGCTAGCAGAAAGATATTTCCTGGGCACTTTTATTGTGTCCCAGTGCTATACTGGGATCTCCTGGAATGAGCTTTGCTGTACAAATGCTACAGCAAAGGCCTAGTGCTGGGATATTTACTAAGTATCCCATACAACATTTAATAAATAACTTATATGTGGAAGGCAGAGGCAATGGAGAAGCATGAAAGAGAAAGAGTAAATTTTATTTATTGTCTACTATGTGCCAGCAATGTTACATTCAAATCCTCTGTGATGTTCTATGTACTGCTATGAAAACAAACCCTATGAGAGATAAAGATAAAAGAATGAAGTCTTGGAGAAGAAAAGCAAATATTGCCAAATATATTGGCAAATATATTGCCAGCTTTTGTGACTAAAAATATCCCAAATCTTTCCACTATATGATTCTATCACCAGGAAAGAGCTCTCCTTTGACTAATGACTGAGGATTAGGATCTTACGTCTTTTCCCCCTATAGCATTGGAAGCAGAGCCTAATCATGCAAACTGACTATAGGGAGACCCTTCTGAAAGAAGGACCTCTAGAAAGGGAGACTGGATAGAAAGAGTATGTCAGGGAGTCATGTCACTTTGGTGCTTTGTGCCAACTAACCGTCTTCTCAGACCCATCTTAAATCCTCCCTCCTCTGGTAAGCCTTCCCTGATGACTTCAGACACGCCCCCTTTCTGTCTCAGAACTTAATGCCTGTATATTATATTTAGCAACTAATCATGTCCGGACTTGTCACAACTCCTCTACTCTGGCCTTATAATTCATCTTTGAGTGTGCATGTTTTTTCTCCCAGTTAGATTATGAGCACCTCGAAGGCAGAGACATTGCCATAAACATGTTTTAAATCCTCCCTTCCTCTCCAGTATTCGGCACAGGGCTGAAGAGCAAAGGCTCAACGAACGTTTCTTAAGTTTTATATAAAAGGCACTTCAGGGGCTCCTGGGTGGCTCAATCTGTTAAGCATCTGCCTTCGGCTCAGGTCGTGATCCCAGGGTTCTGGGATCGAGCCCCTTGTTGGACTCCTTGCTCAGTGGGGAGCCTGCTTTTCCCTCTCCCCCTCCCCCTGCTTGTGCTTTCACTCTTTCTCTCTCAAATAAATAAATAAATAAATAAATACAATCTTAAAAAAAGTCACTGCAAGAATATCTGAACCAAAAATATGATAGAAATATATTCACTTAGTCTGAGGATCAGGTGTGTTGTATTTATCGCCTATGGCAGAATTAAAAAGTTATCACAATAACTTTAAGCAACTCCCTCAGGAGGCAGAGTGTGTTTCCTCACGCCTTGAATATGGACCAGCCTTGTGGTTTGTTTTGACTAGTCGAATGTGGTGTGGATGCTGTTTGAGTTCTAAGCCTCCAGAGCCCAGCTGAGCCTCTCGGGACTGCTCAGCTAAGTCCAGCCCAAATAACACACCCATACACTTGTGAGCTGAATACATGCCTATTATTATAAATCACTAAATTTGGGGTGGTTTATTAGGCAGCAAAAGCTAACGGATACATAATCTTCCTTACTTATCACAATAAGCCCATGAGATACATGTTACCATCCCTCTGTTACCGATAAGAAACCAAGGGCTCCGGTCACACAGCTGCTTATGGGACAGAAATCTCTCCGGTGAGAAAACCTGTTCTTTTTTCCTTCTACATTGTACTGTTGCCTTTCTCTAATGTGTGAGGGTTTTACATTGTGCTGTGGTTCCAATGGCTGAGGATTCCTGAGAAGAGTTTTTAGGACCTTAGGAGTAGTAGGGAATGCTCTCTGAGGAAGAGCTGAAGGGATATATATGATTGAAAATGATTGTAATTGGGGTCTTTAAGGGCCGCCCTGAGCTTTTAGCAAGAGTTACCTGGATGGGGGACACATTCAGGAGACACATCTCTCAGCAGGAACTGGTCTATCTGGTGGGAGGGGGACAAGGGAGGGTTTGTTGGCAGAAGTCAGGAAATAGACCATGGAGAGTTGCCTAGAGCAGGTTGAAGGAACAGGAAGGCAGAACTTGAGGGCTCTTGTGTCCCTGGGTTTGGGCTGAAACAATTAACCTGAGAGTCTCTAACGAGGGAAATGGTAACAACAACGACTACTCAGTCCACAGGGCATCTCTCCAGAGTCTGTGTGAGGTCTCACATCCTTGCAACTGTCCCACGCGAGGTGGCGGTGATTAGAGAGGTCACGTAGCCTGTCAATTGAGCGGGCGCTGAAACTCAGATGTGTCCAACTCTAAAGGGAAAGGGCAACTAAAATAAATGCCTCCTTCATAATATTGTCTGGTCTATAACATCAGGTTCTGCCTAACTTCCATCAAACGGAAGGGGCACCTATGTGTCATTGCTAGCAGAATGTCTCGAATGTTCTCGAGCGCAGCTATTTAGAGCAGCAAACTCATGACTCGTGCCATATTGGACACGAAGGAGTGGTTCCTCCAGTTGGATAAGATCAGAGGCCTCTCTGCAACATGCTTTCCTGATAACCTTACCTGGCTTCGCAGGATTTCCCCCAACAGATGGTTAGAGGTAACCATCTCTTCTGCTTTTGCCTTAAGGTGCGAATGACCCTCTAGCAGAGGCCTTTGGAGGCCTTCAGGAGGTGCTTTCATCAAACCTCAACTAATTATGCTCTTTTCTTTTATCTAATAGTTCATGCGCTGTGTACACCCACATCTTGTTGACTTGAGGTGGCTCAATAATTCTGTGGCATTCATGGGGCAGCGTGTATGGTCCCCATTGTACCAACTGAGAAAACGGAGACTCCAGAAGAAGTTATCGGATGTGCTCCAGGTCACAGGGTGCGTTTGGTTGAGCTGGGATGAACCGGGTCAATCTGACCCCTCGGCACATGTTCTTGAGCTGGTCAGTCAAATCAACTGGGTCGACACACGAGCACTTACTATGTGTGAGGCACCGGGAGTATGGAGACGTTTGGGCTGGGCTCCCGCGCACAGTGAGGGCGCACACCTCCGCAGTACTGGCTGTGGGCCAGACTTCGCTCGACAGCCTTTACTTAGAGTAACTGACTTAATTCTTATAATAACTCTGTGAGGGAGTATGCTCATCAGCCTCATTTTATGTGTGGCAGCAGGAGGCTCAAAAGTCATTAGATGGAGCTGGCCTTCGAACACAGGCAGGCCAGGCCAGAGACCTTCTCCTTAGTCACCACACCAGCCTGCCTCTACACTCAGGGAGGCTCCCGGGAGAGAAGAGCGATGCCAACTGACAAGGAAAACCGTCACTGCCTCCTGACAGCTGACCCTCACTGTTTGGGTTCACATACTTAATCCCAGCATTGTTTGACCTTAGATAAGTTACTTTTTAATTTTTTGTGCTTCAGCATTTTATCTGTGAAGTGAAATTGTGATCTTAGCTACCTCATAGTTAGAGAGTTGTGAAAATTAAATGGTGTGTGTGTGTGTGTGTGTGTGTGGCTTGGAACACATCCTGGACCCGTGGCTAGTATGATTTGAGTGTATGTTATCATCAGCATTACAAGAGGGCCGTGACGTGGACTAATTTCCAGATGTTTAGCACAGACAAGTGTTACAAGTTCTCAGAGTTTATTTCCAGTGGGAATGGTCAGGCCCAGCTTCCTTGGAGATGTGAAAAGATATTAACTGGATAGAATCACAGAATGGGGGGGCGGTTGAAGGGACTTCAGCATTTAGGCAATCCAACGGCTTTATCTCAGGAAAAAATGAGGCGACCTCTCCATGTGATTCCAGTTAGCTGGGGACAGGGCTTTGACTAGAACCCAGGTCTCCTTACTTCTAGATCTGTTCATTTTACTGTTGTGTCTCCTCACAAAGCCCGTCCAAATTGTTCTAGGCTAGCTGAATTAGTCTATCGTTCCCCAGCGCATGCTAGTCCCACTCTGCCACCAAGGGAGTCTGAATTCATGTACTGCCTTTTCTCTGTCACCCACTGGGGAGAGATGCAACTGAGTGATAACCTTAACAGTGAGGGAAAATAACCTTCCACACAAATGAGGGACCTGATAATCCATAAACAGTTTCTTGGTTAAAAACAACTCATGATTATTGAGCACCTACTATGTCAGGTCCTGACTAAACTTTCCTGTTAATCTCCACAGGAACCTTATGAATTCAGTTCTTTATCTTCCTTTACACAGATTAAAAAAAAAAAAAAAAAAAAGCTTAGTTTTGGGATATCTTACTTTCAGTAGCTTTCTCCAGGTCTCATAGTAAGAAAATGATTGAATCAGGATCCAACAATGGTCTCAGACCCCAAAGTCAATATTCTAACCCCAGGACAGAAATTTGCCTCCATCCTGCCTGGACCACTAGTGAGGAAAATTGAGACAAAAGGTCTCAAAGCTGCTGGCAAGAATACCGTGGTCTGCTAGCGATGTCTGCCGTGGGTGAGAGAATGAGGATTAGTAGCACTCCAAGGGCATTGCTGGCTCGGCTAACTCCAGCCTGTACTACCTCTCTGGAGATTGAGGCCGTCAGTGAGAGGACTCTGTTCTTTCAGAGAGGGGTAATAGCATCTTGGCTTGCTTTATCCTTCCACCCATGCATGCATGCATCCATCCACCATCCATCCATCCCACCCTCCCTCCCTCCTTCCATTCAACAGACCTTTATCGAAACAGACCTACTTTCAGTAGAGGCACTTACATAGTGCCTCTGTGTAAGGCACTGGGCTTGGTGGTATGGACTAAGGAGATACATGTCTTCTGGTTTCATAGCGTTTAGTGGAGCCTTCTCGAAGGACACCATTGGCACAGTGTTCGGAAGGAGAGTAATGAGGAAATGGTTTATGCAGAGATAGGGCATGAGGGGAGGGCATGCAGAGAGAATCAGCGGTTTGCTCCCTCACTCCTGCTCCTATGGCTGCAGATGAGTGCCCAGCTGGCCACTGGCACAGTCTGCCTCTTTGTGTGAAAACCAGTGGAATCACATATGTGCTGCTCCCAGATGCGTCCTCGGCACCAGCATTTTCCAAGCGGGAGGTTCTGTCATGGTATTGCCTGCCAAGTCTTGTCCAGAGGACTGAGGCCACTTGGCCGGGTGAACCAGGCTCTGCGCCTGTGCGGAGTGCTGTCTCACCACAAAGAAGATCAGGCTGGGGTGGTGGGGAAGAGCAAGAGCCGCGCGCACATGCAAGTGCGCGTGCACGCGTGTGTGTGTGTGTGTACACGCGCGCTGCTGTGTGTGTGTATGGGGGTGGGTGTGTATGTGGGGCGTTTAAGCTGAATCGAAGCCCTTTCTCGCCGCACTCTGTACTTAAGATACTTCACTGGGTGGGAGACAAAGAGGCTTTGTGTGCTCTTCAAAGTGCTCTGTGCCGACTGTGATATACATCCGGGGAAGACCCAGCCCAAAGCCAAGACATTGCCCCAAGTTCAAACCCCAAAGGCAATCTGCGGTAGTTAGGAATGACAAAGGGTGGGTGGCAGGACCCAGAGGAAAATCCCCTTCCATCGCCAGTGGACCTTACACAGACGTGAGGGTAACGATTTGATTTTTCAGGTAAGGTCTTTAGGAAAATATGATCGGATTCTTCATATCTGCACCTACGGAAAAACGAGCAGTCTACATTCTGTCTCTCTGGTAAAGATTAGGTCCACTTCCAATTTTCTTTGAAGATTATTGTTGTTGGCCTATGTAGAGTATGTGTCAGGGTGAGGGCCAGGGAAATAGGCCATCAGATGCTTTTCTTTCTCTCTCAAGCCTCACCTGCTTTTAAGAGCAACTTGCACTTTGTCAGCCGCAGAATAATGCCTGGGATTCAGGCTGGCGTCTTAGAGATCATTGAATTGCTGGGGTGCATTAAACATTGCAGGGTTTTAAGCTGAGAAATAATTTAATATGTGGCCTTTAGGATTGTTAATTAGCACTGTCTGTATGAACATGTAACAATAACACCACCTACCGTAAAAGCGAATGTTCTACACTCCAGAACACTCATTTCTTTAGGGTTTCCCGCAGAGAAGCAGTCATTAACTCTTTTTTTGACAAACCCTTTTAGACGTGCTCTTTAGGGCCATGAATTTGTGCTGATTTCTTCCCTACATTTTGCCATGAGGCGAGCTGGCAGACCGGGAAGCGTGGAGGAACCATGGGCTCAGCCCTCCACGGTGGCACTGAGTCAGTGAGGGGGGATGGTCTTTCCTTGAGACCCTCCTGAGACACCAGTCACTCCAGAGCCGGGAAAGAGATTCAAACGAGGAGGTGGGGAAATTGGAACCCTCAGGCCCCGGGGGTGGGAATGCCAAGTGGTGCAGTTGCTACAGAGGCTCCTCCAGAAGTTAAAAATAGAACAATTGTATGATTCAGCAATTCTATCTCTGGGTACTTATCCAGAAAAATCGCCATCAGCATCTCAAAGAGATATTTACACTCCCGTGCTTACCGCAGCATTCGTTACAAGAACCAAGATGCGAAAACAACCAAAGTGTCCTCCAGGCTGAAAGGATGAAACAAGCAAGGTATCTACATGCCTTGGGATATTATTCAGCCTTAAAAAAGAAGGCAGTTCTGCAGTATGTGATAACATGGAGGAACCTTGACGACAGACATTAAGCTAAGTGAAAAAAGCCAGGCACAGAAAGACAAACACTGCATGCTCCCACTTACAGGAGGTTTCTAAAGGAGCCAAATTCATGGAGTCAAAGAGTGCCTTTGCCGGGGACTGGGGGAGGCAGGAGGAAGAAGAGGCTCATGGATCAGAGGCCCTGAGTTTCAGTTAACGAAGGTGGAAAAGTTCTAGAGATCTGGTATAGGACATTATACCTGCAGTCAATAATACTGTTGTTTTACACTGAAACATTTGTTAAGAGAGTAAATCTCATATTAAGTGTTCTCACTATGATTTAAAAAAAAAAAGTCATGGCCTCTGGTCATTGGAGGAGAGGTCTTTGGCTCATGGCTCACTCCCCCCTCCCCCGCCCTGCTGTAGGAGATGGTCAGCAGCTCATTTCCCCGCAGAGCGCAGATGGGTCAGTGTGAGCCCTGAGTGTGGAGGCCCACACACGTGGCGTGCCCTGCTTTCTTTGGCTTATTCAAAGTGGAGGCTGATGATGTAGGAATGAGACTTTTCCATGCGTTCCTCCATTTCCACTGTAAGGGCCAAGCTCTCTCTTAGTCATCCATCCTTCTCTTAAGGCATAATGTCTTTTATTTTTTTTTACCCCTGAAGATACTTCTCCTTTCTGGTGAGACAAAAACAGCAGTACTCAGGTCTTTGAACTCTAGACTGTGCCTTATCCTCTATTCAGCCAAACCTTCCCATGGCCAAGGGTGTAGGCCCTGAAAGCTCCAGGGAGAATTTCACCTTGGCAACCTCAGGTCCCCATATCTCCCTCTCTGACCTCCCCTCCTCCCAGCTCTCTGACCCCTTTTCTCTCCCGGCCTCATCTGGTCTCCAGTCCGGAGTTGGTGAACACTTGACATGGGGCATTGTCCTTTCTGGGCCCATGGGCAACATTCCTGTCCAATCATGTGCTCTTTCCTATTGAGCACAGAGGTAACTTTGGAATCCTTCTCCGTGCAGGATTCTATCCATTGGAGTTGACAACTGAGATGGAAGCCATCTACCATTCCTCCTCCAATGACTTGACTTTTTTTTTTCAGCCCCTCTGGCTGGACCCTGTGGTTGGCCGTTTGAGGTCTTCCTAACAGCCTGTTCCCTTGTACATGCACTTGGTGTGTGTGTCCAGCGAGGTGTTCCCGGCACTCTTACACCCAGACTACTACGTACTGTTAGAGTATTTTGCGTTACTATGTGCAATTTATGCCATGTTTGTGGTTTCTACTTTAGAGCTGCCTTTGGCTTGTTCTTTAATAGTATCTTCTTACATTCTCGATGTAGTTTTCCAGAGCATAACCTGCCATTTCAGTCTCCCTAGACCACTGTGCCTCCCCCCTCAGCTGATAACCTCCCTTCCCATTTCTTGGGGAGCACTAACCGCGACTCCCTTGGCCTCCTCCCTCGGCCTCCCCCTCTGCCTCCCACAGGCACCCCGAACTCCCTCTGCATCTCCCACTGGAGAGTCTTTGTAATGACTGCCCAGAGCCTCGGTCCTCCCTCCTCTTTCTCCTGGAGATGTTCACTTTTCGTTCTCCCCGAGTGACAGCTCGCCTACTAGCTCAAAACTTCCTTTGCTGGGGCGCCTGGGTGGCTCAGTGGGTTAAAGCCTCTGCCTTCAGCTCAGGTCATGATCCCAGGGTCCTGGGATTGAGCCCCGCATTGGGCTCTCTGCTCAGCAGGGAGCCTGTTTCCCCCTCTTTCTCTGTCTGCCTCTCTGCCTGCTTGTGATCTCTCTCTCTGTCAAATAAATAAATAAAATCTTTAAAAAAAAAAACAAAAAAAACTTCCTTTGCTAACTGTCTCTCCCCACAAACCGACTTGGAAGTTCGCTCCTCGGTTTTCCCACTGCATCTTCTCCCCACCTGGATTAAGGTGTTTATCCCTGCGAATGGGCAGATCTCTCCTTTCCAGTCTGATTTTCATTCCAGCCCCAAACAATGTCTGGAATGTGGCAAGAATCCAAGTCCTGTTTGTTGAGTAAATGAATGAAGGAATTGGGAAGTTGAGGCAGAGAATAGATTTTGTCCATCTCCCAGAGTGAGCCATCCCCTCATCCTTCCTGTTCAAGTTCTTTATCTGAACTTCTCTTTTTCAATGCTGTTTATCGTTTTCTAGCATTGGCTTTAGTTATATCTATGTACCTATCTTATCATCCTTCCCACTCTGGGGGCCCCTTGAGGCAGCTGTCTAGATTTTAATAAACTATGTATCTCCCAAAATGTATACATAGTTTATCACACATGTCCTTTTATTAATGTTTGTCGAACGAATAAGTTGTCTTTATATTGCTTTACGCAGAGTAAGAGATCCATATAAGTTCGTCGGATTAAACTGAATTTACTCCTTTGTCCCCAAACTGTCAAAATATCCAAAAAGACCAGAAACCGAACTGGATTATAAATCCATGAGGGCAGGGACGATGTGCCTATCTTGTTTTTGTACTATTCTTAGCAGAGTGATGGACAAGTGATAGGTACTAAATAAACGTTTTTTGATTGATTAAGCGATGAACATCTTTCCTTCTACCCTTAGGAAGAAAGTAAAACCAAATGCCGAAAGTAATTCCACTGTCATTTTTTTATGAAGTTCCCCAGAGCGCACAGCATTTTTTTCTCTGAGTATAATTAACCAACCCCAAATCAGGTCCATCGTCATAGTCCTTTACTCCCTTCCCCGGGTTTGACAAACATGGGTTTTCGATTTAGGCTAGATATATATATTTTTAATCCTGAGGCTCTGACATGGTGTTTGGGTTTCCAGAGCCGCTCGCTCAGGCTGACACACATGTTTTCCTTCCTGTTTAAACACTTTCCTTAAAAGCTGGAGTCTGGTGCCCTTAAACGCAAATGGGCTCCCACATGGGAGGGCGGCCATATTTCAGCTGCCGTGATGGAGTGGGCAGTGCTCTGTCAGATCAATTATGTACAAGGCCCATCTTCTCCAGGGTTCCCTCGATTTCTTTTTTCTCCTGACGGTTCACTTTGTGCCCAACCTTCTGTCTCCTGGAGTCAGACCTGGGGACAATCGCATGTCACTGGCTGGCTTCCCTCCTGAGAACATGACATAAAGGAACACTTCCCTGTCAGATTCTTCACTAGCCTTTGGATGAATTTTCCCTGATTTCTAGAATGGGCACTTCAGCCTGTTGGGGATAGACAGAACTTCCTCATATTTTCACTCTCACACCGTGAGGAATACTACCACTCCGAAGTTGCTTTCAAATATACGAGGTGGCACGTCATGGTGACCTTGGGTCTCCCCTAGTTCACGGCGTTTTCTCTTTCTTCTGAACTAACTGCCACGTTGACTTCAGGGGACAGGACAAACCATCACGGGGCCTGGTTTAGAAAAGCAAGGAATTCTCTGCCAGGGGGTTTTCTCTCCTGGCGGAGCCACAGTGAGCAGTGGTCAGGAGGGGTGTTTGGCTCCCTGGCAGGCCTTGTGTTTTGTGAAACTTCATGAAACCATCCCCTGGGGTGAGCAGAGGAGATGATGGCATCACATTCTGTTAGTTCCGTCAAGTTTTCATAGACTCATTTGGCAGAAACCAGTCAAAACATAATGAGAGCGGCTAGCCGTAGGCACCATTCAGGGTGTCAGAAAAGTAGCAGCTCTTGTCCTTTTATTTATTTTATTTTTAAAAATATTTTATTGATTTATTAGAGAGAGAGCACGAACAAGGGCAGGAGGGGCAGAGAGAGAGAGAGAGAGAGAGAGAAGCAGACTCCCTGCTGAGCAGGGAGCCTGACACAGGGCTCGATCCCAGGACCCCGGGATCATGACCTGAGCTGACGGCAGACGCTTAACTGACTGAGCCATCCGGGTGCCCACTCTCTTGTCTTTTAATAAAAGTGTGAGGTGGCAAGCGAGGTCAGCTCTCCCTCAAAACGGTTTAAGGACGTGCCTACTTCTTTACATCTCCTGCTTGCCCTGACTCCACGCCAGCACCACGGCTCCAGCTCGACTCCTGCAATGGCCTCCCCCTCATCTTGTGGCCCATCCAAGCAGCAGCCCAAATTACGTTTCTAAAACGCAAATCGTTTCAAATGCTTAAAACCCTTTCCTATCTTTCCCTCTTACTGAAAGTCTAATTCCCCACAGTGGCCTGCCAGGCCCAGGGAACCTGCTATCCCTCCTTTCATACCTCGTCTTGAGCTAGTCCTCCCTCCCTCAATATATTCTGATCCCGGTGGACTCCTCTTCTGTGGGTGCACCAGCGTCCTTCCTGCCTTATGTCTTTGCACTCGCCATTTTGCCCACCTGGAATCTTTTCAGCTAGACTCTGGCATCGTTACAACCTTCTTGTCCTCGAAGCCTCAGCTTACAAGCAAGTTTCTCAGGTGACACAGCCCTGACTACCCACTGGAAAGCCAATCCACCCACCATGCCCTGTTTTATTTTCTTGATTGTACGCATGTCTCTCAGGACTTTTCTGGTTTATCTTGTTTGTCCCTCATTTATAATAAGCTGCCCCCAAAAGAATGTTATTTGTATGATCATCACTGTATCCCTCGAGATGAAGTAGGAGCTCAACACATATTTGTTGAATAATCAAAGGAATGGAAGTCCTTTCTTGGTCTACTTAGATTGCCCAGCTATGCTTTTCATTTATCCTTTTCTTCGAGAAGCATCTAGGATGTAGTTGATTAGAGCCGGGGGTCTGGAATCTGATAATGTTGTGTCCAAGGTCTCACTTTGCCACATGCTACCTAACTCTCTCCAAGTCTCAGTTAACTCATCTCTAAAATGGGGATTATAATAGTCCAGCAACCTCCTTAGCTGGTTACAAAGAGCAAATGGCATGGTATTTGATTGGTCCCTGACATACAGTAATTGCTCCATTGAATTAAAATTTGGTCAGTTTATGTGGGGTAGATCAGATTCTACTCGAAACCTTGGTTAGGAAAAATAGATGCCCACCAGGTCCTCTTTCCAGGAGAAAAATTTCAAGCACAGAGGCCTTGCTGCCGGAGAGACGTGGGTTCTAATCCTAGCCCCGGCCCTTCGGAGTCCCTTCATGGGGTTTAGTCTCCTCCTTTGTAACGTGAAGAAAATAATTCATCTCTTGTAGGGTTGAGGGGAGGATGGCAGATAGTGCCAAGCTAGTGGCTGGTTTGGGGCTTTCGAAGCGGCAGCCGCTCCGCCTTTCTCCCAGCTTCCCGGGGGGGCCGGGTTTGCAGCGTGGAGAGGAAGAGGAGAAGCGAAGCAGACAATCTGGCAATCTGTGGAGAGTCTTTTCTAGCGCTTCTGATAAGCATGAGCCCAGAGGCTGTCTCATTTGACTTCCTCTTACTCCCTTTCCTGTCTGGCTGGCAGTCACCAGTCTGGAAGCCATGCCGAGGCCCCTCACGGGTGGGTCAGCGGGTTTTATTTCCCCTTCGTCCTCCCTAATGAAAAGCACTCGCATCCAGTAAATCTTTCCTTTGCTCTTATTAAAGCACTTGATGTTGGTTATTGAGGTCTGTTCTGAGCTAGGTGAGAATCAATAAGGTGATCCGCTTAATCACTCCAGCAATCAACGAGCTATTTTCTTCGCTTGCACTCTGGCCGGTGCCCACAGAGCCCTCGTCACCCCGGAGCAGTGTGGAGGCTTCCCCCTTCATTTCCTCTCTCCCTGATGATCTCAGGGAGTCCCCAGGCCTCTGCACCAGCTCTGCTCCCTGCTTGCTCTCTGCTTGGCTGTATTTAGCAGGATAATGACCGGCTCTGTGCTTCTGGAAAACGCTCCTTGACATGAAGGGCTGTGGACAGTCAATATCTGATTACAGATGACCCTGCTTCGCCACCGTGTCCCTGTCCACTCTGTGCAACCGCTTAGAATGAGCGTTACCCTGTCCCTGCAGAGCAATGCCTTTCTCCCATCTCAAGATTCAAATCCCACCTTTGCTGGGAAGCCTTCCATCCCCCGCAAAGACTCAGTCGGTTGCCCCCTGTCATGTTTTGAACACAGGTCCGCTCCCAGGCATGTTGCCCCATATCTGGCTTCTGCTCTGTGCATTCCAGCCAGTCTGTGGTCTTCTTTAGGGCAGAACCTATGTCTTAGACAACTCTGCGTCGGGACCCACCTGAATGCCTGGCTGTGAGAGCACAGCTGCGTTTGTTGGAAGGAAGGAAGGAAGGAAGGAGGAAGGAAGGAAGGAAGGGAAGGAGGGAGGAAGGAATCAATTACTTCATATAGTCCTGGAAATGAGCATAGGGTCATGTCCTGGCATGGCCAATATTTGCAGGGTGACCTTACTCAAGATATATAATCAATTTCAGCCTCAATTTCCTTATCTGTCAATGAAGTAGATAATCCCTCAAATTCCTTCCAGCTGAAACATTTGGTAATCTTATGCCTCTAAGCCTAGGTTCTCAACTCTTTGATACCCAAAGCCACTTTACGTAACAAGCAGTTTGAAGTCCCCTTTTGCCAACACGCCATGCAATGCTCCCCTAGGACGACCTACCCCCAAACAATTAGAAAAAAACTCATGCTCTGAGTGTAATGTGCAAGGAAAGTAATTTATGATAACATCATATGTGCTCCTTTAGGAAACAGCATGGCTAGGACCCCACTAGAAGACAAAACTGCTCGTATATACGTCCATGAGACCCCCTGAATGATGTGTTGCCATTATCGATGAAACTGTTTTTCATGATAAAGTTTCAAACAGGCAGCGTGCAGTGTTTCCAGAACTGACAGAGTAGTCACATACAGGAAAATCCAGGATGTGTAAAAAAAAATAATAAGCTCAGATAACTGTAAACAGGCTTTTCACCATGTGACTATCAGGTGGGATGTTCAGAAGTTCTCTGGGAAGCAGGAAGATTCTTTGTAGCGCAGGCCTGGCCCTGACATGGAGCATCTCTGGAGTCTTGTGCCCATGCCTGCTACGTACCAGCTGGGCCATTGTGCCAGCCAAGAACCTCCACACCCACCAATGTCCAGAATGCTGTCTAGAGATGGTACATTCCCACCAAGAACCGGTATCCTAAGCTTTGAAACATGCTGTGAAAGGTTGGCTTGTTGGGCGTGGGGTCTGTGTATTTACACAGGGTCTCCTTGTTCTTAAAAGGACTCTGTGCTTGGTTTAAGATCCTGCTGTCACTGCCTTAAAATCCCTAACGAGTGGTGAGAAGGGGGCCCTGCATTTTCATTTTGCACCAGGCCCTGTAAATCGGAAAGCCAGTCCTGGCTCTGTATCCTGATAGGATTCTTGCATTCCTCAGTATCGGAGAGATGTTTGGTATTTGAATGATGGTCTTGCTTGGCCTTCAGGGGCTTTCTTTTAATTAGATAGGTTATCTCTTATTTTATTTATTGACTGGTGATCAATTTTCTCATTCATTAAACCAATACATATTGAACTTCTTTGACATTCCAGATAGACTCTGGAGTCGGAAGACCTGAATTCTAATCCTAAAAGACCTCATAGACCCTTGAGCTCTCTTTCTTTAACCCAGTGTTATTATTAACAACTATCCTTACTGCACAGAATAACTGTAAAGGCAAAAAGATATGGTACATGGGGAAGTAAATAGTTACTATGATACAATTGTCAATTGGTAATTTTGTTCTTTTCTTTTTTGGTAATTTTGTTCTTGTGCCACTTTTCATCTCTGGATGGAAATTTCCTCCTTCTTTTCCAGTTAAATGTCATGGAACATGACACTTATGATGGGGCACCAAATATTAACTTTCCTATGAAAATCAGGAAATGATAGAATAATTGGATTCAGCAAAATCTATCAACTTGAGGTTCACTAAATTGGAATTTATGATGACTTTTAAAAAGAACTTCACCAAAAAAGGGACAGCTGGGTGGTTCCGTCAGTTAAGGGTCTGCCTTTGGCCCAGGTCATGATCCCGGGGTCCTGGGTTTGAGCCTCGCATTGGGCTCCCTGCTCAGCAAGGAGCCTGCTTCTTTCTCTCCCTCAGCCCCTCCCCTGCTCATGCTCTCACTCTGTCTCCCTGTCTCTCTCTCTCAAATCAATCAATAAAAAAATCTTAAAAAAATGTGTTAAATTCATTCAGAGGATTGTGGATGTTTTGGGCTGGAAAATGGACCTCCAAAAATTTTCCAGGGCTTCAATCTGCTATAACACCCTTATTGATTATTCATAGAGCCAGCTTTGGATAACGCCCGTGATGTGTGCTGTGGAAGCATGTGCTTCCTATGCTAAGAACATTTTAAAAAGCAATTTACCAGCCTTCACATGCTAATTACAAATTAGTCTCATCTACTCATTAAAACAGGGCAGGGCAACATGACTTCTACTTGGCAACACTTATTTAATCTAGTTGTATTTTATGGTAACAAAACTGCTCAGGGAAGACATAATTTATAATCCATACCTTTCACTAATTTAGTTCAACCCTAAGTGATTAATTTTTTATTCATAAGGTATTACCGTATTAAGAAGAAATAAAAACTATAAGGACTAACTTTAAAAAGTGTTATGTGGGGCGCCTGGGTGGCTCAGTGGGTTAAAGCCTCTGCCTTCGGCTCAGGTCATGATCTCAGGGTCCTGGGATCGAGCCCCGCATCGGGCTCTCTGCTCAGCAGGGTGCCTGCTTCCCCCCCCCTCCCTTTGCCTATTTGTGATCTCTCTCTGTCAAATAAATAAATAAAATCTTAAAAAAAATAAAAAGTGTTATGCCTACAATCCACGGGGTTACAGTTAACTGGCTCAGAGATGATTCTGAAGCAACAACTTATGCTTCAGAGAAAGATGAAAGTTAGTCTTGCTCTGATTTGTGGGAGTCATGGGCCAAGTCACAGCAGGGGCCAGGCACGGTGTCACATCCAGGGTGATCCTCACACTGCCACTTACGGGAAGAGAAAAGGCCATTGCATTTGGAGACTGGAGTTCTTCACTTTGAGGTGCCTTTATACAAATAGAATCGACCAGAGCCAAATTCTTGTGTGGATTATTAGCTGTATGTAGTTTATAGTTGAGAGTTTGGAAATTAAGACTTTTTGATAACATTAAGGAAATGGCAGCTTTTATTTAGATAGATTTTACTTTTTCTTTTTCTTTTTTTTTTTAAGACTTTATTTGACACAGAGAGAGAGAGAGAGAGGGAGGGAGAGGCAGACTTCCCACTGAGTAGGGAGCCAATGCGCGGCTTGATCCCAGCACCCCAGGATTATGACTTGAGCTGAAGGCAGAGGCTTAACAGACTGAGGCCTCCAGGCACCTCTATTTAGATAGATTTTATATGCAAACCTAATTATATGCACAGGTTTGTGTGTGTGTGTGTGTGAGAGAGAGAGAGAGAGAGAGAGAGAGAGTGTGTATGAGTGATATGAGGCATGAGGAGGTCAAACAGTCATGCCCTTGGATAATCCCGGGTAGGCTGGGGTATTACATAGCATTGGAAACACTCAAGCACTTTTCAAGCAGAATGTCACTATTAGTGCTCAAAGGGGTGTGAAACCTGCCTCCTGCTGCGGAAGCTCACAGAATATAGAAGCGATGCAGGTGCGTCAAAATGGCGGGGGTGGTGGGGAGCGGGCAGCCTGCTCGGGTTAGAGAGACAGGGAGCTGCAGCGAAAACACTGCAGGTATTTTCAGAGTGTGTCGGAGGGACTCAGTTTTCTCTAGCAAGAAATTATTTAACCCTTAGGACCTAGTATTCAAAGGCTAGGCTGGAAGGAAGTGTGTGGCCAAGACTAAGGCTTATCTGTAAGGGGTCTGAAGCAAGAGATGGGCATTGCTGCGTGCAGAGCGTGGGGACTGGGGCGCGGGGACCCAGGGGGCGGGGCTCTTCCAAGCCTGCCAACCACCTGCCTCGGGCTCACTGCGGAGCTTGCGCTCGTTAAAAATGCTAATTCCTCATTCCGCTTCAGGTTTACTGAATCAGGAATATGTATTTTTAACAAGCTTCCTCAGTGATTCTCAGTCACACCTCGATGGGGAATCAGGTCTTCCAGGAGGAACTGAGTAAGTACTGGTTTAATATCTGTCTCCTCTCTAGAATACGTGTTCCATGGGGTTGCAAGCCCATGCCTTGTCCTGGTACCTAGTTTAGTCCATCAACCATGAATGAATGAATGAGTGAATGAATGAATGAATGAAACTACAAAATGATGCCACAACCCACGATATATCATTTATAGAGCCTTTTCGTTTTGGTAGTAGAGCCAACAGATTCCAGTTCTTATTTCAGAAGAGGACTATATATATATAATGGGATATATATGTATATATAATATGTACACACACACACACACACATATTTAAATCTTGCTTTTAAAAACCTTGAAGCATCATCGCACATGGGTATCTCCAGTAGGCGGATTCTTCCAGATTATTACGGTAAAGGTTTTGGCACTGGGGATGGAGAGTGCCAGGTGCGTGTAGCATCCCTTACAGAATTCTTCCTTAATTAAGTTTGTTTCTGTCTCTGCTGTATTTTACACACCTAGTCAGGGAGGTATCGCAAGGAAACAGGTATGGACTTACAGTTAAAACCCGGAGGAAAGAGTTCAAAGACAGAGCACATCACATTGTGCTGGTCTGAACATCTTTCATCTCCCTCCGTGTTGCATAACCTAAGGATACAGTGGGGCTGCAACCTAACCTCAAGCCCTTCTTCCCCAGACAGAGGTTGTTTCATAAAACCCACTCAGGCTTTTCTTCTCAAGTTCTTCATACCCTTTAAACCAGAAAAAAGAAATCATTCATATCTAACAAAGGGTCTTGGATTCTTTAGATAGTTTCCATTATAAGTTTTTGGCACTGCTATTACCCTGGGCTCAAGTTACCTTTCTGATCCCCCTTCTTTCATCTGCTGAAAATGGATTATTTCCTTATTAGCCTGAAACCGTTACTATTCACTGGGAGCAGCCTATGCATGAACAATGCTAAGTCTGGACTATTGTTGGGGATCCACAGTTGCTCAGAAACCTTCCTTTAAAAAACAGAGTTTGCTGAGAGTGGGTTGGCAGTGTGGATTCTGGAAAGGGTTATTATCACCAGGAAACACTCCAGACCTCTGTCTTGAGAAAGCTGAGCCCTGCCGACACTTGTTGGGAAGCCCCAGCAAAGTATTTTCTGGGGAGCCCTGGGATTTTGCGGAGATCCCCTAGGGAACTGCCCTGCTGGGGATGCCCCGGGGAGATGTTGAGGAACCCCAGGGGGTGGGTCTCCAAGTTCTCAATACTCTGCTTTAATCAGATTCCTTCTGTGTTGAGTTCGTTCACCATTGAAATTCTTCTTCTTAGCTCATTTGAAGAAAAGGACCCTATTCTTCAATATTTTGGAAATCACTTTTACAGATTATCTCAAATTTGAAACATTTTCCGGGGTGTTTAGCTGCGGTCTGTGTGTATTATTCAGGGATTTGTGAATCTGGGTGGGAAAAATTACACGTTTATGTTCTCTAATCTATAACTGAAATTTGTTATTTTTAGTAATTATGATTATAGGCAAAACATAGTCATATTAGCAAAACCCATGATTATATCCCTAATAGAAATCACAGCGATTTTCATATGGCATTGCAGTTGCTGAACGTATCTCAAAACATCATTCACATATACTATTATTTAGAAATTCTGGTAGTCATTAGTTTCTGTGATAGAACTTCTGTTTCTTTTCTTAAAAGATTTTACTTATTTATTTGGGAGAGAGAGAGAGAGAGAGCATGAGCATGAGTGGTGGGGAGGGGCAGAAGGAGAGGGAAAAGCAGACTCCCTGCTGAGTGGGGACACCCCACCCCCACACAAGGGGCTTGATTACTGGGACCTGAAAATCATGACTGGAGCTGAAGTCAGATGCTTAACCCACTGAGCCACCCAGGTGCCCCTGGAACTTCCTTCTTGATGCATTAATAAAGAAGCACTTACATTACCCAGAGCACAGTGTTTTAAATATTCTGATAACTACATGTCAGTATTATTAGCGTCTTTGGTAGTTCAATGCATTTTCTTTTATGCATTCAAAAAATTTATTCTGACAAGAGTTTCATAAACTTCACCAGACTGTTTTATTAGGTCCATAGCACAAAAAAGGGTAAGAAACTCTGAAAGCAAGTCGGTATCCGCATTCTGTTTATAGTAGCTAATGCGTTATAGTAATTAGTGGAAAGCATCCTAAACTTGAAATCACAGGGCCCAGGTTTGAGTCCCAGCTCTGACACTTGTCAGCAAAAAAGCAAAGTGTGAGCTCCTTGCCTTTATAGAGAAATAATAGCTCCCCTGTGTGGTTATCTGGAGGGTCAAGTAAATGGCATAGGCTCCCCCAATCTATTGTCTCCCCCACTCACTTCTTTTATCACAAACATGCATGCATTTTCCTTCTGCAACAAAATTCTGATGCTGCTACCCCACCCCTGCCTACTGGATTTCAGGAGCACCTCCACGCTTGGCCTCTGCTCCCTGCTAGACTGTGTTGGCCACAAAGAATTTTTCGCCACTTTGCCTCATCCTCCATTTGCTTCCTTTAGACCTTTGCCCACACGTTGCTTGTGCCTATAATGCCTGCTCCACCTTGTCCATCTAGAAGCCCCCTTACTCAAGTCTTCATGCTTCTGCACAGCTTTCCCTGCTTCTCAAGGCAGACTCGCCCCTCCTCTGTGCTCCCAAGGACTTGCTCTATTCCTCTATGAAAACGTTCACACGTGTTACATTAATTCATTTGTTCCATGTTTGGTTCTGTCCTTCTCCATTATATTATGACTTTTTCCAAGCTTGGGATAGGCAGTTGTGTTAGGGAGGAAGCCTGCGTAACTTGAAAAAAACATATTGATATGATAATTGCATTGCTTTGGTTTTAACCATGATAATTCTTGTATTTTGAAATTCCTACCAGAGAGAACTTGAGAGTTTCACATGAATCCAAAGGTGGCATTTATAAAAAGTGGAGAGCATTTGTCTACTGAAGGAAATGGAGTAAAAAAAAAAAAAAAATCCAGAATGACAATACGTGTGGTGAGAGTTCTGGGGAGGCACAGAGGAGGGAACTTAGCCAGGGATGAGACCAGCCTCCTCGAGAAGTTCCAGTTTGTTTTCGCCTCTTGAAAGACACTTGCAATAAAACCTTTACCTCCCTACTTCCCTTTCAACTCCACAGTTTCCAAGGAAAGGAAAGAATGAGCCTGCCAGGATCAAAAACAAGGTAGTGGAGAGTCTTCTCTCCCGCCCTGTTCTTGGTCTCAGGTTCTTGGCTTGCAGAGGTGGAATTCTGGCTGGCGGGCTGTTCCATCCATCCGCCTGGCTGCGGGTTCTGAAATCCCCACAGCTCGGGGCAGAGGGCCTATGGTGGGGCGAGGGGGATGCTGTTAGGGTGCAAGCAAGCTGTGCTCTGGGGGCAGAAGGTGGGAGAAGCAACCCACATCTGGTGAGCAGCTACGCATACCTTCTGGAACCTAGTAACTAAAGTGTACGTTAGATATTCTTTACATTTTATAGTCGGGGGAACTGAAGCTCAAAAAAATTACATGATTTGCTCAAATTTCAGTGGTTGTGCTGGGGTTTGAAGCCATAATATGGGTCACTATGGCTCCACAACCCACATTCGGTCTCCTCCAGCAAACTGTGTTATAACTTCCCATCCTTGTTCACCCTCCAGACCTCGCTGGTCCCTGTGACCCTGGTTTGCCACAAGGCTAAAAAAGGATATTCGTTCATCTTTAGCTTTATGCTTTGAGTAAATTAAAAAAAAAGGAAATATTTATAGTACATTAATATCTTTTTGGTTTATAAAATGCTGTCACATAATCATCTCCTTGGATGCCACATCTCCCCCTCCTAGCCCCCAGTTTATAAGCGACGAAGTTGAGGCACAAAGTGGTTAAGTGATTTGCCCAAGGGGGAGATTTGTTCAATCATAAAGATGGGCCTGAACTTTTTCTACTTTGCATTCTGACTTGAAAGGCAGAGAACATATGCTCAAGGGGGAGATCTCACTAACTTTCGTGTCAGATCGTCCTCTTGCTAATTTAATCCTGTCATTCCTAGTTACATCCCTTTGGAAAACCACCACCAATCCTTTCTCTTTTGATATTTTCATGCTAAAAATATTCCCTGCGCAGCCACCTCACTCACAAACAAGCAAGTCAGCACTCTCCCCAGAAGTGTATCGTGCACGTCCCACCCGCACCCCAGCCCCCAGGTTGCCCCAGTTCCCCTTCCAGTTGGATTTATTCAGAACCTCCCCCTAGAGGAGGGAGCCGGGCCGGAGGCAGTCATCTTTGTGGACATGGGCTCTCCTCGATTCTTTGTCCGTGTGGCCATGTCCCAATTAGAGTGAAGGGCTCCCCAAAGGGGGAAGGATTATTTAAGTTTGGTAAATGCTGCCCTCCAAAAACCACTCAACATAAATGTTGCATGGCTAGCCTCTCTGAGGCCAGGGCGGGAACATTCAGCTGTGAGGGTGTTTATATTTGTGGAGCTCTCTTGAACATTTGCTGCGGGTTTCAAACAGCTGCTATGCCGAAGCTCTGGGGATAGGAAGATCATGAATATTCAGGTGAAGCCACCAGAATGAACAGCCGTTAATAGAATAAATGCCTAAACAGTTGTGTAAGGCTTATTAAGACCTATTGGGGCTGAGATAATAAATTCCCACTCTGACATGTTGCAACTACTGTCGCTTAAACACTTTGGACCACCTCTTCTGAACTGAAGGAAAAAATGATGTTAGTTCTCTGCGCGAACACAAAGAAACACCTGGAAGCCTTGGCAAGGGGACGAGATTTGGCAGAGATCTTTCCGTGTACCGGCGCATCCTCGGGAAAATGATGTGCCGTTCATTGTTCCTCTTGTCAAGGTTATCTCAATCTGGCGGGAATGGGCGCTGCTCTTGGCCTGGAGAAAATCTGGCCTGACTCCGGCCGGCTGCCTGGACACCGGTGGAGAGGCACCAGGAGGCCCTGCGGCACTGGGCCTGGCCACCGGCCATCTCCCCCCGACCAAGCCCCTGTGGCCTGGAGGCCTCTCCCTCCGTCGGCCCCGCTCTTCGTGATATTGGAAGGACCGAATATACATCACCATGCGGCTCTTCCCCCTTCTGCTCCACAAATCCTAGCGGGAACGCGATGCAAAGATTGCAAATGTAAAAGTGACCTTTCCAAGTGGCAACACCTGGTGTGTTAAAAAGTTCACTGCCGCCTGGGTTTGAAATGCGCACGCTGTAAACATGGGGAATGTGGGAGAGAGCCGAGAGAAGCTGTTTTCTCCTTTGGACGTTAGTTAGCTGTCACATTGCGTTAGACGGACGAAAACTGCTCCCTTCTGGCACCCCGAGTCACAAGGCATTAGCCAGGGGGAAAGAGAAGAACTCACTCGGGTTCCCACCTAGAGGCAGACTCAGTAATATTTGATCAGAAACCTGCTGTCAATTCAGATCAAGGGCATTTGACTTCAAATAAAGGCGACTAAATCGTGGACGCTCATGCACGTAAGGCCACATTTGTTTCTCCGAAACTGTCAGAGAGAGTTCGTAACACACTGGTCCTGTTCGCTTATTTTCCCCACCTGTGAAGACAGGATGGGGTCTTGCCGAAAACTCCGAATCATCAGAATTTTTGGAAAATGCACTGCGAAGAAATGTGTATTTCTCTGTGTGGCTCAGTAGGAGCGGATCTGAGGTCGGGTTAGGGCCTGGGTGACCCCAGGCAGATGATCTCACTTCTCTGATGGATAGATGCTCCATCTGTGACACAGGCATCACTCTAGCTGCTCTTCATGAGTGTATCTGAGGATTAAAAGCACGTAACCTGGTAAAGATATCGGCCCATGGTAGTTGCTCAATTAGTATTATTTATTCTTTCATTCCACCAGCACTCATGAGTTTGTTTACATCCCTCCTACAGATGACTTGAAAAGGGTTGGGGTTAGGAAATCCCCTGGCAAAGCAGAGGTTAGCTTCTTTCTTTCTTAGACAAGTTTCAGATGCCTCTGTGCCTTTAAAATACTGGATCAATCACCACAATGCATAAAAGCCAGGCATGGGGGGGGGGGGGCGAGACAAGCCACGGGCTCCTCTCCTTCAGCCTTCCCCACTCTCCTCTCCAGCAATTGTGGGTGACCTGGTCCTCAACACAAGAACCAAATCTGTTCCGGAACCTTTGGTGTCATGGTCCAAATTTCAGAGGAAGAACAGATGGAATAAATTAATTAGTCCAAACATGCTTAAACTAAAGGGACATTTCTTTTTCAAGAGTGGCCAAAGGGAGGGGGAACATGCAAGGGACAAGGTAGCAGGGATACCTGAGGGCAAGGACTGGACATCAATCTGTATTTTGAATAAAGATGTAGACTGTTTGTATCCATTAACAAAGAAGTCAGGAGGGGATCCGATAGTCATTGTTTTTCCAGAGACAGGTTAGAAAGTGACCCTGCAAATCTGTCCGAATGGCAAAACTCTTGCAGAAGAAGGGGGAGGAAGCCTTTCCTTTCGTGTGTTCTCAGTTCAGTTAGGACAGCCATTTGTCCGTAATGACACCTCCTGGCAGGACTTTGGATGGCGTTGGTACATGAGTTTAGGAAGCCGCTGGCAAAGGCTGCTAGCCTGGCCAACAGCAGGGGCTTGGCTGACTTGAGACCCCAATCATTGGACCATTTCTCTTTCTCCTGCTTTTCCCTCCCCTATCATGGGCTAATGGTCATCTCATCAGTTCCCTGCCTCCCTTGCTTGGCACCCCTCCACATTGACCATCACGCCCCGGGTTCTGATTGGAGAGTTCCACTTGAGGAGGGAGATCTCTGAGAATTCTGTTATTCTTATTACACAACGGGTGTGCTCTCTGGGCAAACCTGTGATGAGTAGGAGACCCTCTGGGTCCCGGGACGGTGGATTTGGCTAGTTAACCCTTCCTGCCCTCCTGACCCAGATCTCCTTGTCACATGAAGCTACTCTACCCTTTCTCTTTCCCTCTGAACCTGAGCAAACAGTAAACAACACATGCTTTTCATTCGAATTCTGGAAAAGATGAGCTGTTTCCAGCGAAAGCCCATGCCACGTGGAGTCCCTCTTTTTCCAAGAGGTTTTGGGAGTGAGTGATTTTATTTTCATCCAACGAATAGGGGCGAAAATGCAAAATGGAGGGTGCTTCATAGATAGTCAATGCAGGACGGGACTGAGAGGTGGTCGAACCCAACCTGCCAGGGCAGGTGAGGAAACCAGGAGCCCAGAGGTTCGTGACCGGCCCAGGGTTTGGGAAGTTGCAGGAGAACTGAAGCAGCCCTTGGAATGAACACTAAGGATATACTACACTTACTGAGGACTTCGCTTTAGGTGTAGGCGTGGGCTCATTACGCCCCAACAGCCTCCTTTACTCAGCTGAGGAAGCAAGGGCTTGGGACAGTTCGGGAGCTCACCCGAGGTCACGTGGACAGTCAGTGGCAGACTGAGGACTCGCACTTGGGTCAGTGTGGTTCCAAAGCTGGTGCTTTGACACCTTAGATGGCTTCCCACGACTCCTGCCCCTGCAAGGGGAGTCCCTGAGGGAGGCCCGAGGAGAACTGGAGTGTCCATGCTCTCCAGCAGCACCGACAGGACCCAGCTTCCCACGTGAAGTTGTTCCGGGCAGAGCCCGTGAGAGTCGAACAAGTGGGGGTGCAGATCGGTGCTGAACTTGAGTGAGTGAGCCTAAGCCACTGGCTTCATCTCTTGCGCTCTTTGACTCAAAAATCCTTGTTTTGCCGTTGTGGTTAGAGGTGCTCTTAAATATGTTCCAGATGTGCCCAGAGGCTGGTGAGCAGGTCTCCGGGCAGGAGGGAGCTGGGCCATGTGTGCTCGAGCACCCAGGGCTGGCTCAGGAAGCGAGTCTATCAGCTGAAAAGGTAATAAGCTTCCTTTTGCCTCTGGCCAGAGGAAACAAGGGGTAGGAGGGGGAGGGCTGCAGCTGGCCTGAGCTGGGCCATTGGGAAGGAGAGGGCGGCTGCCAAAGGAAAGCAGCCCGCTGTTTCTGTTTTTGTCCAATGTGCAGGGGGTGCATGGATTTTGGAGTCAGATAGACCTGGGTCTGTACTTTAGCAGCTGTAGCTGGCAAGTGGCGTAATTCCCCTAAGCCTCGGTATACTCATCTGTAAAATGGGGATCGATACCTGCCTTACAGGGCTGTTTTGAGATGTGGGGGGAACATATGCAAAGAATCTGAGACAGGAATTGTTGGATGTTGTGTGTTTATTTGGGGGCAGGAACAATAATTAAATGAATAGCTTTTAGAATTTTTCTCCAACTCTGTCTCCTTTCCTGCTCAAAATTTCCTGAAATTTTTTTTTAAAGATTTTATTTATTTATTTGACAGAGAAGAGAGAGATCACAAGTAGGCAGAGAGGCAGACAGAGAGAGAGAGAGGGGGAAGCAGACTCCCTGCTGAGCAGAGAGCCCGATGCAGGGCTCGATCCCAGGACCCTGAGATCATGACCTGAGCCGAAGGCAGAGGCTTTAACCCACTGAGCCACCCGGGTGCCCCAATTTCCTGAATTTTTAAAGGGAGTGGATCCCAAGGAATGTTTCCAAGTTTCCTGAATGGGGCTGGTGGATGGGGATGCCAGCTACTCCACAAAGAGAAGAGCTACAGGGTGAGGCGGGAGTGGCCACAGGAAGGGAAGAGTCTAGAGAAGGTGCAGGGAGAAGGGGGAGGGGTAGCCGCAACTACAGGGAAAGGTGCTTCAAGGAACAGGGAGATTTCCAAGGATGAGTGAGAGGAGGTTTTGCTTTGCTATATGAAGCGTAAACCTCCCACTCCATCTCCATTAAAAAGCCTTTGGTAAAAACCCGTGTTTTTGGAGTATGGTTTGTGATAAGAGGCGCCAAGATAAGTGGCTCGAAGTAGCTTAGTTACATTCAAATCACTTTCCAGGCTCTGTACCTGGCAAGGTTATTCTGTATTCTCTGGGTATTGTGTGATGAACTAAGCAGACTCACGGGAGTGGACATCAGCAGGCATACCGGACTGAGTGGCTTTCAGGGGGATGAAATGGGTGATGGCATGGAGGGGTGAAGTTGGATCAGAGGGCTCTTAGATCTGAAGGCTTGGACGCATTTCAAGAAAAGGGGAGCATTTTTTAAGTGTCTTTCTCAGTAGTATATGTACAGTTGGGGAATGTCAAGAAGGAAGAATTCAGGAGACTTTTTTAGTTCTATAGTATGTGACAGATGGAAGTCCCAGTCATCTGATGGTAACAATAATCAATGGACTCTGTTCTCCGGGCGTCTTGGGAGGAGGGCTGCACAGGGTGGGGAGAGGACAGAGAGAGCCCAAGCCAGGACTCCTGGTGCCATGCTGTCTTTCTGCCTCTCAGGTCCCTCTACCCTAGAGGGAAGTCAATAATGGTCAACCAAAGGGCCCCTGAAGATCCACTAAGCTCTCATGACGGTGCCTTGTACACCGTGAAATGCTGTGCGAATATACAGTATGATACAAATGTGACAGAGCTCTAGCCTCTATCTTGGCCCTGATCCTTCTTGCTCAGTGACTTTGGGCACCTCGTATGACCTCTCTGAGTCTCAACTTCTCCAGAAGGAAAGCGGGGGCAGCCACGGTGACTCGGCTGGGTGGTTGTGAGGGTCTGACGTGTAACACTGGCAAGTGTTTCATAAAGGGTACTGTGCTATCAGTGTAAAGGCCTATTGTGACTTCTTTTACTGCTAAGCATTTTAGTATCGCTCACATGTAGATTAAAGAAAAAAAAATGGAACCCTTATATTAAACACCACATAGGACATAGAGCTTTTTAATGCCCTGTAACACTCATTTCCAGTAAGAGGACGAATGTAAGCCTTTCTGAAATGAAACACTCTTCCAAACCATTTTATTTGAACTTAATTTTACTATGCGGCTAGCGTGGGCAGAGTTCTGTGGGTAAGACATGACTCACCCCTCAAGCTTTTCCAACAACAGTGAAAAGTTACAGCTATTTGATTTCCCCAATAAAGAGTTATTAGCAGTAATAATCCCCGAGAATATTAGGTTAGGTGCTCTGGTCCCCTATGCCCAGGGCGGCTTCAGTATGGTAAATACTTCACGATAACTCCCCAGCTAAACCTAACAGATGCAGAGCCTGGGGGCTCCAGGCCCTGACCCCGGCTGCCTCACTGAATCCGCCCACCAGCCTCTGGCTTGGGCATCTCAACTTGGGCTGCGACAGACCCGAACGTATACAGCCTGCTGGCCAGACGGCTTTGCCGGTCCCGAAACACAACCCATCCCAAAACAAACGAAGCTTCTCTTCCTCAGACCTGCTCCTCCCGGTTGATTACCTGTCTGCTTAGTGACACCACCATCTCCCCGGTCCCAGGGATTCAAACACTAGCATCTCAACTGAGGCTACCCTCTCACTTTCCAAGGCCAATCAGGACTGGACCATGGCCAGCCGGGCACATCACCTTGCTGACTTTGGCATTTGTCATGCCCTCTCCGTGATGGCGCTCACTGTCCCATTTCAGGCTCCTACTCTCAGGTGGACCGTGGAAGTTTTCCTTATCTTTACTAAGCCCCTCTGGATCTGGTCGTTCTGCCCACCGTGGCTTTGTCCTTCCCTATGATCCATTCTCCACTCATCTGCCATTCTGCTCTTCTGAAAACACAGGTCTGAACATCCCTACTACCCTGCCCGTAAGCCTTCCCTGGCTTCCTACTGCCTATCATGTTTAAATCCTTGGCCTGGCATTCGAGGCCCTCCACTATCTGGTCTTTCTTGATCATTCCCTGAACGTTGTTCCTCAGCTATGCTCAACTACTTGCTGTTTCTCAGACACACCTTGCTTTCTTTCTTCTGTTCCTTTGTTCATGCCGTTTTCTCCCCATGTCTGATCTCTGTCCATCCTCCCTATCTAAAAGGGGCACCTCTTTCAGGAGTCATCCCTTCGTTGGAGGTAAATGCCCCTTTAACCCGAATGTCTACAGAGCTTTGTGCATTTTTTGTCAGCTCTTAACTACATTCACTCTACCATGAAATACAAGTGTCACAGATAGGGGGCAGCACAAGTGAGACTTTGTCAGAGAGGTCACCTCTGAACTCTCCCTTTAAAGTATATTATCCAAAATTATCCAATCCCTTTCTGCAATCCTCAGTTTGTTTCCCAGAGTCAAGAGGCTCTCATGGTTTGTCTCCCTCTCTGATTTCTTCCCATTCAGCTTTCCCTCCCTTTCCCTGTGGTCCTCTGCATTATTCCTTATATTCCTCATATGAGTGAAACCGTATGATAGTTGTGTCTCTTTGATTGACTTATTTCACTTAGCATAATATGCTCTAGTTCCACCTGTGTCGATATAAATGGTAGGATTCATCCTTTCTGATGGCTGAGTAAAATTCCATTGTATATATGGACCACATATTCTTTATCCATTCGTCTGTTAAAGGACATCTTGGCTTCTTCCACAGTTGGGCTATTGTGGACATTGCTACTATGAATACTGTGGTGCATGTGTCCCTTCTTTTCACTACATCTGTATCTTTGGGATAAATACTCAGCGGTGCTATTGCTCGCTTATAGTGTAGCTCTATTTTTAACTTCTGTGGAACCTACTATGCTCCTTCATAGAATCTCATTCTTTTCCTATGGAACATTTAAAGTTTTATATTTGTGGGTATGCTTATTGCTTAATATCTGCCTTGCCTATTGCACTGCAAACCCCTTCTGGGAGGGGATCATGGCACTAGGTTTATGTCTATCAGCAGGGTTTACTGAATATGCCCAGCTTATAGCACATGTTAAATAAACAATAGGTAAGGAAGTAGACAAATGAATGAAACATCTGCAACCCTAGCTAGATGGTCAACTCCTTGATGATATCTTTGCATTTCACCATTTCATCTATCATTATCTTGTTGGGAGGTGCCCAACAATAACCGAATTGGATTTTAACTTTAGGTCTTCATTTCTTTCTAATGATTGAGGAAACTACTGTGGCTGACTTGTTGGCCTTTGGATTTGCCCATGAAAGAAAAGTGATGGCAAAGTATCCAATTAGATAGTCTGCTTGCATTCTAGCAGATTTCCACATAGGAGGCCCCCAACATGCTGCCTGATAAAAAAGCCTTCTCATGGTAAAGCAGATCAACAAAGTAGATGTAAGCAGCAGAAAGATAATTAACAAATTTCTGACACAAGTCTGTTTATACTGCTACCGTCAAGGGTAATCATGTTGGTTTAAGGGAGACCTTTTGCCTTGATTCTAAGAGTTCACACATGACAATGTCGTTAGGCATGGATTCTGGCTGTGAAATGAACATGTGCAGAAATTAATATATGTGTTCAAATTATGGATGACCTATAGCTTTAATGAGCACAGGACGTAATTTATTTGTGAATTAATTGATTAGACAAATTGTCCAACCATTCACCTATTTGTTTTCTATTTTGTTCCTTTATTTTTCATTCACTCATTTGTTTGCTCACTTGACGAGTATCAGAGCAGTAATTGTGGGCTTAGTAGAGTGAGGACTGTAAGCAAGAAGACAACACCTACAGGTACCAGTCCTTGGTGAGAGCTTAGTATCCCTATAGGGATCACAAAAGGCTTTATGGAGAAGTATGTGTGAAAAACGTGATTTTTTTCCTTTGATGAATAATGGGGAAATGGGATTTTCATTCAGTAATTTTATGTTGCCCCTCTTTGTTGGGTCTACTCGGTCATTAACCTTCTTGTGTGTTTATATGTGTGTACAAGCCATGTATATGAGTATGTTGTACATTTCTGTATGTGTGTATATGTATATGGTGAACTAGGCAGGCCATCTGGTTGTGAAGGAGGAATGGAGGAAATTAAAATTTCCTAGCCTGGATCACTCAACCTTCTCCGCCACCCCAAAGAGTGTCTAGGGCTTTGAGTAAAACCCACTGGCTTCAATCATGATCTCTATTATCTCTTTTCTTTTTCATTTAATTTTCAAAGTTTTATTTACTAGATACATGTGATTAATATACCAAGAAGCAATCAACATACAAACCAGCTGTGGGCACTGCTCTCTATGCATACAATCCCCTCAGATACTCCAAAATCTACCAGCACCCAGGTGAAGAGAGTTAGCACGTGCTAAAGTCTCTAAACTTGCAAGCAGGGTCTTCTGAAACCTTTGGCCCAGATCACAGAGGTCGTGAACAGATCCTGAATGTGATCATAGGTATGTCTGAAATATTCCATTGACTATTGAAACGGAAATATTTCATTGAAGTATTTCAGACATACCTATTTCAGACATTTCATCAAATAGCGTGTAAAATGGCGAACTGAACACCAATGTGCCCATCATAAGCATGAGAATAAAACACCATAACAGAAGGTCTCTGCTTACCCCTTCTTTAACTGCATTCCTCCTGCCCTCACCACACCCCCTGTCTGCACCGCCCCTTCAGGTAATCACTCTTCTGGATTTGGGTGATTACCACCAGCCTGCCATCATTTTCCAAAGGCCATCAGGTGTAATTTGGTTTGTATGAACTTTAGATTCAGTTACTCAGCAAGGAGAATTTCCACTTCTTTCAGATATTCTGCCTTGGATTATCACCAAGTTCCTTTTTTATTAGTTGATCTGACCCTCCGGAGATAATTTAAACTAGGCTGGGGTATTTAAGTAGGTGGTTTCAACTTGAGGATGTTGTTCCACAGAGACCATGGTCAAGCTTCCCATTAATTCAGTTCACTTATTGTGAATAGCAATAAAGATTGGGAGGAACCAGGGTGATTTAAAAGTTGAAAACTGGGTTATTAATCTTGGGGAAAGGCTAATGAAGAGAAATTTGGGGAGTGTAATTGCCATCCCACTATTTTAGGGACTCATTCTCTATACTCCTGACACATAATTGGTCATCAAGTGTTCCCAATTCCACTTCTTAAATATCTCTCAACTCCGTGCCTCCTCCTTCAACACATACACAGTGCCTTTATGTGTTGAGGGTCTGTCTTATCACTCTGGCCTGTTCTATCGTAATAAATGCTTCTTAACTCACTTTATGATTCTGCTCTCCCTGCTCTAATTCCATTCCTTTCACTGAACCCGGAAAGATTTTCCTAAAATACCAATCAGCGTAGTTTACCCCATTTTGGGGGACACATTTCAGTGGCTCCCCATGGCCTTCAGGATAATAATCTAGTCTTCACTGTTGGGGTCCCTGCCTACCTCTCTGTGCTTCATCATCTGCCCCACCCCCCATTGCTTCAGTCATATCGAGTTCCTTTTAGTCTTCTTCTCTCGTGTAGATATACTTGTGCCTGCTGTGAACTCCTACTTGTCCTTTAAGGCTTAGGTCTACTGTCATTTCTTCTAAGATCCTCTCCTTGCTTGCCCCTTTCTAAGTTCTTAGAACATCTGCAGACTGTTCCCTCTTTGCGCTCAGTAAACTGCCTTACAGAGTTTAACTTGTTTGTCTCTCTCACTTTGGACTACAGGCTCCTTTGAAGGGTGGGGGACTAGTGTCTATTCCTACCATGCCTGGTCCAATCCATGTTTGTGAAATGGATGGATATGTGTGTGCATGAAATGAGATGAGGAGAACTGAGGATCATTTCCCCCCTCTAGTGTAAGCTTCTAGTGGGGTTTTGGACTGTTTAATTCTAGATGGAGCCTCTCACTAAGAACCATGCATGGTACATAACTGGTACTCAGTAAACAGCTGATGAGAAAATGAACCAAGATAAGACTTTTTCTGTGTGACTCCAAAAGATAGAAGTTTAACAGTGGGTAGAAATTCCAGAGAGATTATCTGAGAGACCCAATGTAGCCCTGTGTCTAACTAGGAGGAGGCTTAGTCCTGTGCCAGCCTTAAACAGAAGTCAGGTTTGGCAGCATGGTTGGTATTCCCTTTTCACTGGATGAACAGTTTTCAACACACAGTCTGCAGACCACCTGGGAAGCCCCTGAACAAGTCATCCAGGGTGTATAGCAATATTTCAGGTCACTGGCTCAGTGAGAATTTTGGGGGTGGCTCCAAGAATCTGCATTTTCACCTGCTTTCCACTTCCTGTGGACTCCAGGAAGGTTCAACAATGGCATGAGCTACTCTAGAAGGGCAGTGAAGATTCCATCACTGTGGGAGATCTAGAAGAGGTTGGGTCACCTAGGTTGGGTAACACTAGGCATGTTTCTGACTTTCCCACTGCAGCCCCTAAATAGTACTTGCAATAGCACACAGTGTAGGCACTCAGTACAATTTACTGAAAAGAAAATGAATGGGTTCAAAGATTTGTTTAAACAAAATTAAATAATCACATGTAAGTAATGTTAAATGTTCATTCTTTATATACTTAGGAAAGACAGAACAATTTATATGAACCAACAGCTAGATCTGGTTATTTTTTTGGACTTGGGAATGCCTTTAATATTCACAAATAACATTTCTTTTTAAAGTCACATTTTTTTTTTGCATTACAAATTTCCAATAAGGAGGAATCTCTTAAAGTTCACTTGAAGTTGACCTGGAAAAAGGAAAATGGGGCTTGAAATTGAGGAACCACAGTTATAACAACCTTAATCAATTTGCAAAACACTCGCCAGGAAAGAGGAAGTAAAGATACATAAACATGGCGCACACAACATAAACAATTTATTTCATTTGGCAGAAGATACCTTTAGGGAGAGTAATGGAGGGGATTATTCCTCTCTGTTTGTCACGGTTTATCTTAAGCACTTACAAAGCATTGGTATGTTTAAGGCACTGTTCCGATCACCTTGACACTCTCCGGCCTGGGATCTTCCTTTCTAATCAATAGGGATATCAGCAGCAGGAAGCATAAAGAAATCCTTGTCGGGCTGGGAATGCCTTTTCAAAAACTGAGAGAAATTTCTGACTCTCGTGTTTGCAATTTTCAGCAGGTCATGATGGATTTCTCCAAGGATATACTTTTTGACCTAGTAAGCCAATAATCATTTTTACCCTTCTGGCTTCAATCCATTTTAATATCTGTATTTTCTATTGATCTGGGTGCGTAAAGGAGGTGACTAAAATGCTGTCATGGTCATTTGGTCTTCAAGGATATAGCCTGTGGTATCGCTGAATAGTATCTCCTTGCACCCCATCTCTTTCCCTTAACGGGGAAGACTCTGTAGAGCAGGTTGAATGGTGACCCTCCAAAATATATATCTATTTAGAACCTGTGTATGTGATCTTATTCAGGAAAAGGGTCTTTGCGGTTGTAATGAAGTTGAGGATCTCAAGATTAGATGGCCCAGGAAGGCCAATGACAAGTGTCTGTGGAAGAGGAGGAGACAGACACAGGGGAGAAGGTGATGTGGAGATGGAAGATTGGAGAGAAGTGTCTACCAGCCAAGGAAGATCAGGGTTGCTGGCAGCCACCAGAAGCTAGGAGAGAGGCACAGGGCTCTCCCTCAGCCCCTAGACTTGCAGACACATTGATTTGCAGACTTCTGGCCTATGAGAGAGTAGATTTCTGTGGTTTGAAGCCACCCAGTTTGTGGTACTTCGTTATGGCCATCCCAGGAAACACTATGCTTTGGAGCCAGTATCTCCGGCTTACTGCCACCCCAGTCTGCTAGAAGGCTAGACTTCTCCTGAAGTGGAGGGCCTCCTGCTATAGTTCTGAGGGATCTTATTCCACAGTCTGTGCTGGGCAACTAGACTTTGAAGACAACAATGAGCATCCTGGGGTGGAGAAAATGGAGAAATAGCAGGTATTTGTTGGTCATTTATTATTTGTCAGGTGTTGTGCTAAGAGATTTACATGCATTTTTTTTCAATGTTTACAGGAGGTCTCTGAAGTCAGTTCTTTTTTTTTTTTTTTTTCTGAAGTCAGTTCTATTTCTTCTGTTTTGTAAATGAGGAAACAGAGGCTCAGAGGATTCACCTAGAACATGTTCAGACAATTACAGTGTTGAGAGGAGGGCTGAGCTTTGAATCTGGGTCAACCTCACTCCAAAGTTTTTTCTCCAAATTATTCAGAATTTCAGGGAAAACAGAGAGCCCTTCGAGGGCCAGGGCCATGCTAAGAAGAGCTTCAACATTCATGAAAGCATTTCTGGAGATCTGTGCAACTTCTTAAGTCTTAGAAAATCACTCTACTCGAGAAAGGGGTAATGGAGTAACTTGTTCAGGATGAGTGACTCAAATCTGATTTTTAATTAACTAGTTAATTAAGATTTTATTTATTTATTTGAGTGAGAGAGAGTATAAGCAGGAGGAACATCAGGCAGAGGGAGAAGTAGGCTCCCTGCTGAGCAAGGAGACCAATGTGGGACTCGATCCCATGACTATGGGATCATGACCTGAGCTGAAGGCAGATGCTTTACCAACTGAGCCACCCAGGCATCCCTCAAATATGATTTTTTTAAAAAAGATTTATTCATTTTATTTTAGAGACAGAGAGAGAGAGAGAGAGAGAGAGAGAGAGAGAGAAAGAGAAGGAGCCCACAAGCAAGGGTAGGGGCAGCTGAGGGAGAGGGAGAGAGAAAATCTCAAGCAGACTCTATGCAGAGGATGGAGCCTGGAGCCTGCTGCAAGATTCGACGTGCGGCTCGCTCTCACGACCCTGAGATCATGACCTGAGCCGAAACCAAGAGTCAAATGCTTTACTGACTGAGCCACCCAGGCACCCCTCAAATTTGATTTTTATTTAATTCTCCAAACAATGTTATAAAAAAAAATCATTATTAACACTGTTACAAGTTCCTTCAAGTCATGGGATATTGAGATTGCTCATGAGTAGGTGAAACCACCAGCATTAAATTTCAGAATCTAGCTGGATTATGAATCACTTTACATTGAAAAATGTATCCTCACACTACAAAATAGTGTCAGTGAATGACCCTCTCATCTCTGTGTAGGAAGGATTTCTTAAACTTAAAAATAATGGAAGGAATCATAAAGGAATATTTAGACTAAATTTACATAAAAATTAATAACTGTGTGTCAGAAGATCCTTTAAACAAAATTAAAGGGCAAACAAATGTCTAGAAAAAAATTGTGGCAAATAGAAAGAGAGAGATGTAACAGCCTAAATAAAGATGTCGAACATATTGAGAGGAAAGACAATATTATTCCCCAATAGACAAATGAAGCAAGGGAGGAGGGAGATGAATTATTGTATGCCATGTGATAAGACAGTATGTAACCATCTAAATGATGTTTCGAAAGGGTATTCAGCAGCAGGAAGATTCTCACTATAAAATGCTAAATCCACAAAGCAAGCTCTAAAATACATTCTGTATAATAATGAAAGATAGCGTTTATTCGTAATTCCTCATACACCAAGAACAACACTGAGTACTTCCCATGCCTTATCTCTCATGGAGTCCCCAAAACAACCTAACTAGGTATGTGTTATTATCATTTCTATTTTTTAATTTGAGGACATTATGGCTCAGAGGCTCAGAGAGGTCAAGTAACTTGCTCCGTGTCATTCAACAAATTCACAACATAGCAACGATCTACATCCAGGTCTATCTCCAAGTTGTAGCTCTGTTTCTTATGGATCACTGAACTGTAAGTCACTTGGTGCTGGGATCATGCCTTTTTATCCTTGTATTTCTCATTGAACCTTGCAAATAATTAATTTTGCTTTATTGCATGAGGGAGAGTTACTTACTTATTGTTTAAGAGAATAGTTCTTACCATCAGACAGATCTGTGGGGCCCCAGACAAAAAAACTGCTCCCAGCCTCAGTTTCTCCAACACAGTAAGTCCTGGTAGGGATTCAGTGAATTATTCTGAAAATGGCAAGTGACACTGAATTGAATTGTGTCACACCTCTTTGTATAATAAGGCAAAATATGCATGATCTTAACAGTTGGTAGAACGTTTTTCTTAGGGAGGAAACGCTCTTTGCTTGAGAAAATAACCTTGATGATTCACTAAGTGTGTTTGAGATCAAAGGGTGTGAGTGTTGTTGTAAGCCCAATACCTCCTTTCCCCAAGAAAAGAGGAATGGTTCAAACAGCTGCATCGAGAAAATAAGGTTTTTTTTTGGTTTTGTTTTTTCTCCTGAGAAGGAAGAGTACAAAAGGGTAGAGAATCATGAAGGATGAGGCTAAGCTGGTGAGAAGGAAATGAGTGAACTATGAAAAAGGTAAGGGAAATCCCATGTTGAAATCCTTGACTGATGGGATGGTCCAACCTTTTACATTTATTTTTTTTTTAATTTTTATCTATTTATTTGACAGAGAGAGATCACAAGTAGTCAGAGAGACAGGCAGAGAGAGAGGGGGAAGCAGGCTTCCTGCTGAGCAGAAAGCCCAATGCGGGGGCTAGATCCCAGGACCCTGAGATCATGACCTGAGCGAAAGGCAGAGGCTTTAACCCATTGAGCCACCCGGGTGCCCCCAATCTTTTACATTTAATGCTTCACACAACGTTGTGTTGCTTCACCACTCCCTCCTGTTTCTTCCTCAAGCCCAACAACTTCTCCCAAAAACCTACTCACAAAACTCAAAGTAGCTTTGCATCAAGTTTTAAATAAGTAGAAATGACTTCTTTAATGACCTGGTGGGCATGGGCCTGGGTAGAGATGACACTTAACAAAGGGAGCCCGGGTGACTGTAAATACAGACCTCTCTAAGGATTGTCAGAAATCTCTGGACTTAGCAGAGTTGCTGGGATTCACAATGATAAAGCTGACCTTTCTGCAATGTGATGCTTACGGTGCCAAGCCCCACGTAGCCAAAAATCTACACGTAACTTTCAGCTGTCCCCAAACTTAAGTACTAACAGCTTACTGTGAACTGAACAAGTGACCATAGAAATGGTCACTTAGCACATATTTTGGATGCTACGTGTATTACATACTGTATTCTTACAATAAAGTAAGCTGGAGAAAAGAAACTGTTACTAAGATGTTCATAAGAGAAAATACATTTGCAGTACTACACTGTAAAAAAATGTGTGTAATTGGTTGTGCGCCACTCAAGTCCCTTTGTTCAAGGGTCAACTTATGTGGCAATAGACAGGGGGGACCCCGACTGATAATCTGCTTACTCCTGTTGCCTTGTTGGTTTTTGTATACGATAAATGCTCAGCAGACATTTGTTGAATAACTAAGGAGAGCAAGGAAAAGCATATTGATGTGGCTCAGACTCTAATTACATAGGAATTAATGGAATGGAGACACCCATGAGTCAGGGGAAAGTGAGGAAAACTTTGTTCAGAAGCTGTTCCTTCGGACGCCTTGCAGAGCTGACCCAACAGTGAGCTTTGCTGTGGTCACTGGACCAATAGAAGCACAGGAATGGGGGATATTGGTGCAGCCAGCCTGCTCTGTGCCCCCTTAGAATCCGGGATTGTGCTCATGGGCGCCTGTGGAGGATGCCTGCGGATCACTGGAGTGCGGTCTGAAAGGGATCATGCAATTGCCATCACTGAGGAAGGAGGATCAGGGTGTCCATTTTGGTGGGGAGCAGACAGCTTCCAGATCCAGACGTGGGTGGCCTGGGCACGACCGGACAGGGGGCGGATTGCTGAGAGCCTGTGTGTACAGAGAGGGTGGGGGTCAGCCTCAGAATGGTCAACCTGCCCATTGCCTGGGAAAGGGCACCTTGGACGCCTCTCAGTTGGAAGATATTATCTCCAGATGGAGTCCTCTGCCTGCTGGCAAAGTCACCAGCATTATTTGGTAATATTTTGATGTGCTATTTATGTGGAAAGGGGTTTCATTGACATATCTTTCACATCATGCACAAACAGTTCTAGCTTTTCCTTCTGAAAGGGGCTATAGCAATGAAGATGGCAAATCTTGGAAAGGCATTAGGAGGCAGAGAATGGGCCAGGCCTGGGCTTGTGCCCAGCACCATGGGTCCTGGCTGGAGGGTCCAGGCTGAGGCCTGATTTGCATTCAGGCCGCATCCGTGGTTGGTGAAACAGGACTCGCCTGTCACCCTGATGAATCTGGCAAAAGCTCCAGATGAGGGGTGACAATGAGCGGGATAGCACTGTGGAGAGCAGGGCTGGGAGGGGAGGGCTTGGGGGAATTCCCCGGGGGGGCTCATGCCATGCGTTTGCCTGTTCATCATCTCCATTTGGGAAACAACAACTTCAGAGAAGCAAGCAAAGAGGTTCACATTATGTTAGTGACCCCTGAAAAAAACTTGCATATCTCTGCTGGGAAATGTGCATCTTTCCTCTGTGCTGCATTTATTTTAAGCATTTAGCTTCCCCACACAGTGGCAAGCTCATTTACCCATTTTCTTTCTTTCTTTCTCTCTCTCTCCCTCTCTCTCTTTCGCTCGCTCTCTCTCTCTCTCTCATGAAATCACTTTAGTCAGCACAAATTTGGAGGCAGAACCAAAGCCAGTAATAGCATATCTCATGCTGCTATCAATTTTCCGCCAGAAGAACATTTCAGGACACAAAGTCCTTTGTCTATTTCCAGAAGCTCGATTCAATGACATTACATGAATGACTACAACACTATAGCATGTTCTGCACCGTTTCAAATTGTAACCTAAAAAAAAAAAAAAAAAAAAAGGAAGAACTTGGATCATAGCCAGAGCGTAATGATTTCAGTTCTTAAGAAAATCCAGCAACCATTACACCACATTCAATATTTTCTTGCTGTGGAAATTTAAGAATCGACTCTAATCAAATAGCAACCCCACCACCCGATCCTCCATTTTGCTAGGGTTTCTGTTACTAGCAGGCCTCCCACGTCTGTTTTGGCTTAAAAAAATAAATAAGTTTACAATATGTTTTTAAAAAATTGGGCTGAATCAGACAATTGTATATTTTGGAAAATGAATGCAAAATGTAAAACAGACTAATCATGATTCCAAATTCAATCTTCAGGGCCCTAATTGATCCCATCCCAAAGGTAACATTCTATCTTAATTGACATGCGAGATGGTTACAATTATGTAAAATAAAACTGGGCCTGGTGGAAACTACACATTTTCTTATTGAACAGGGGATGGCCAGCTTTTATAATAGTTGATTGCAAAAGGATGCAACCACTTTGCTCATATTTCCTATTTTGGCTTGGCCCTTGTATGTGTGCAGAGGTCCTCCTCCCTTTCAATAAAGTGTGGATATCGAGGGGAATCCGATGCCATTATATTTTCCTTGGGGTTAGGGGAGGCACTATATAAAGGGTCAATATTTTCAACGTCCATTTTGTAAGTCAGTTAAAAAGAGAGAAAAAGAGGGAGAGGATAAAATGGAGCATTTTCGTATTTGTTGGCAGAGTGATTTTTCTGGGTGATTGTGACCACATGCACGAGCCCTTGCTCAGCATCGATGGGAAGCAGATGGTAGCGAGCGGGTGCGGAGCGTGCAAAGATCGCACGGAGCTGGGCTCACAGGAGGGACCACCAGCCCTTCCAGGACTCGGTAGAGTCTAAATCACAATGCCCGTAAGGAGCTCTCTTGGACCCTATCTTGGACCACTGCCCCTCTTTTGCGTCTCTGCCTTGAGCACCCTGGACTGGAGGCCAGGTCTCCCCGGGGATGCTGGATGTGGAGGAGGCAGGAAGGCAGGAGGCCTGTTTATGCAATCAGGAGAGGCAGAGGCCGCCTTGGAACACCTGTGCCTCTTGGCATCTTGCCTCCCTGGATGGGTGAACCAAGCGAGCCTCAAGAGTGATGATTAGAACTAATCACTCTCCTGCCCAGCAGTGCCGACCACAGGGGTGCCTCCCTATCGCATCTCCCCTTGATCACTCTCTACCTCCCAGGAGTGTCGGGCTGTCCGCGCCCCCGGGACTTTATTTAGGGTCTCATCAAGTCTCTCTTGGATTGTCGCAGTGGATTTTCTAACTGGTCTCTGCCTCCCGTCTTGCTGTCTATAACTCAGGTAGAAGCGGGTGTCATACAAATCTGACCATGTGACTTCCCTGTCTAAAGCCTCTGTGGCTCCCCTGGAGACTCAGTGAACGGAACACGCCTGTTGTTACTTACATACATAATTATCTGCCTGGCACTATGTGCAGGGCCTGGGTAACTTTACGTTGACTAAATGAAAATGTCTGTTGGGGCACCTGGGTGGCTCAGTTGGTTAAGCATCTGCCTTCAGCTCAGGTCATGATCCCAGGGTCCTAGGGTCAAGCCCCACATGGGGCTTTCTGCTCAGCAGGGAGCCTGCTTCTCTCTCTCTCCCTCAGCCCCTCCCCCCTGCTCATTCTCTCTCTCTCTCTCAAATAAATACAATCTCTAAGAAAAAAAAAAAGAAAGCAAATGTCTTCCTTGAGCATCAAGTCAGGCTCCCCTACCCGCAGGGCATTATACAGGTTTGCTCACAGAGCTTGTCCTTAGCAAACTATCAGGGCTTTAGCCAGTTTGTACCTGGGCCCATAGAGATAAATAACACAGCGAAAGAAGCGCTCTTTGGGCACACATTGCGGTCTGGAAATACTAATCTCCCCAGGAAGGACTTCAGACAACAATGGTGTGGTAAACGAAAGACATTATTTTTTGCTGTTACTTTTTATAGGCCCGCAAGACCTTAAATCACCTTGTTCCACAGACTACCTTTCCGGAAAAGGAAACAGAAGTCTGACGGCTACGTGACTTCTTAGATGGTGAGTATTAGTGATGGGCTGGGCTGAGATGAGAACCAGGGCTCCTAGCCTGAGGATCTTGTACTGTGTTAGGCAGAAACCCCAAGTTATTTGGGAAATAACTCCATGGCACCTCCTTTAATTCCATTTCACTTTTACCCGCCCTCCCCTCCACCCTCTGTTCCTCTTTTTACATTATTTGTGCTCAGGGCACCCCTGGAGATCCCTGTTCATGAGAAGCAGGCTGGGACAACGGAAGGAGAGTCAACCCTGGAGTCAGAAGGACCGGGGCTCAAAGCCAAGCTCTACCATTTTGCTCCATCAATGTGAGCAATTGACTTATTTCAGCTGATGTGAACACCTACTGTGTGCCAGGCACTGCTATAGACAGTAAGGTTACAGCAGTGATGAGCAAATGAAAGTTCCTTCTCCCAAGAAGCTTTCATTCTAGTAGGGAGATAATGACAGAGAGACGAAACAGGTACAGAGAACAGGAGTGTTTGGGAAACAACATATAATTCAGTGTGGCTAGAACCCAGAGACTAAAGGGGTAGGGAGAAGCAAGGAGAGGGTGGCTTGAAGAAAGAGAAGACCGAGGATAAATTTTCCCTTGAGGACAGTAGGCAGCCGCTAAAGAGTTTTAAGCAAGAGAGTGACATTTCTATTTTATTTTATTTTATTTTATTTTATTTTATTTTATTTTATTTTATTTTATTTTATTTTATTTTATTTTATTTTATGTTTTAAAAAAACTTTTTATCTAAATTCAATTTTGTTAACATATAGTGTATTATTAGTTTCAGGAGTAGAATTTAGTGATTCATCAGTTGCATATAACACCCTTCAAGTCCCTCCTTAATGCCCATCACCTTACCCCATCCCCTCACCCACCTGCCCTCCAGCAACCCTCAGTTTGTCTCCTGAGGCAAACCATAAGAGATTCTTCACTATAGGTGACATTTCCCTTTTAGAAAAATAACTCTGCTCACAGATATGAAAAATCATTTCACCTACAGGAGTGAAAATGAATTGGAAGGAGGAAAACTGTGACTTTGGGAAAATTATTTAACCTCTCTGAGCTCTAGTCTCTTCATCAGTAAAATGGGCGTATTGCCCACCTAATAGGATTGCTGTGACATTAAATATGGCAAAAGAAATCAAATGGCTCTAGCATTACCTGGCCCTGTGTACTCTTCATACATGTTTCAAGATAATTGGTTTTTAAGAATCCCGGGCACCAAGTGGATTTCAGGGCTCCACTGGAGTAGAAGAAGGCAGTGGGGCTGGACTGGGCCGGGTTAAGACTGAGGTCAGGAGCATAGACCTTCAGTCCCTGATTCAGAATAGAACTAACAATAATGGTTGCTGGGTGTCTAAGAATTATTGCTGGGGTAGAAGTGTGGTGCTGGGGCGGAGGGGGAAATTGCTACTTTGAGACAAATTCGATCCTTGTCACAGAGAGACAAGCCTCTGTCTCGGATACACCTTCATGGGTGTGTTGGATCATAAGGAGCCTCTGTGGCCCAGTCAGGGAGCCCTGTGGGGGAGGACGTGAAGAGAAACCTGAATGGATACGAAGGAGACATGAATGTGCAGGGTTGGGAGCAGACAGAGAAGAAAAATGTGAGAGGAATATAGGGAGAGAGTGGAAGCAAACAGTAATAGGAGGCCGGAGATTCTAAGGAGAAGGTAAGCAAGTGAGCAACTCCCTCAGGAAGGGATGGCTTCGAGATCACAGGAGCAGGACCTTCTGATGGCCTGATGGCCTGATAGTGACTCTTACTACACCACCTGCTGTGTGGTTCTCTTTTGTCACCACCCATCGATGTTCTCCAATATTCTTAGTCAACTGTGTAGGAATGGTGCCTGGGGTAAATCAAGGGAAAAGGCAGAACTGTGTATCTGAGTCAGAACAGAGAAAAGAGGATAGACACCGTGCTTTCTAGATGTAGCTGGAACAGAAAATCTGAGTAACAAGATCAAGGACATAAACCTTAGAATCCACAGCAATCTTGGGGAGACTGTGAGATTTGATGAGGAATGGCATGGAGGTAGTGTCTCAGCAATGTTCTTAGACTCCCAAAGGACAGAGTGATCCTGGCGCACACTTGAGTTGGTTTGGCATTTGTCCTGACCATCCCATGAAGCACAAAGACTTTGAGAGACTATGTGTGGCCTTTGGGGGAAAACACCAAGCAAGTGCCCGAGTTAGAACCTTGCCCCCCCACGTTTCCAAAATGTTGCCTTTTCACTCACCCACCCTCTCGTCCATCCACCCGCCCATCCATCCATTTGTCCATCCTTCTGTCTGGCCCCCACATGTCCAGCATTCCATCATTTCTATCTCTTCCACTCATGGCTCTGTGGTTCCCATTGGTTCCCAATGGCTGAGATTTGCATCTGAGCTCCTCTCTTTTTTCTAGATGCCCAGACAGATAAAACAAAACCAAGACAACTGCACTCCCCAAAAAAGCCCCCCAAAACGAAACAGAAAATCCTCTTTTATCCTTTAGACTTTTCATGGAAAATGTAGAACTTTAGACTTTTTAGGCCTCTTTCCAGTGCTTTACTGAAGAGCTTCCTCCCAGGACCCTTGCAGCCAATAAGATCATTCTGAACCAATGTGGTTAGCTTCTCCCTTCACAGTTTGACCTAGATATGCATTTGGGACTTTCAGATTTAATTAGAATCGATTTCCCCCCATTTTTGGAAGCTATTGAATAATATAAACTACATTTCAAATCCTCTTAGCTTGACCTGAATCTTTTGTATTTTTTCCGTAACTATTCTGATTGGTATAGATACTTGAGAGATTTTTGTCTCCAGCCATTAAAAGGAAAAGAACAGATTTTTTTTTTCTTGAAAGAATGCCACTTATATTTATTACCTATCTTCATTTTATCTCAAAACTATTTGGATATGTGGTTTTAATATATTAGTAAGTCACTGAAGCTCCCCACTGGCTTTGGGTATATTGTGGTGAAGAGATCTTTGGATTACCACTCCATGAGTCTGATTCTGGGTTGGAAATTCTAGGGCACAAATGATTTTGAAAGTAGGTTGAAGCCACTTTTCTGGAACGGTGATCTGAATGTAGGAATCTATAGTTGATGTGTGTGTGTGGGGAGGTCTGAGGTTGTAGCATAAAGACGGGGCAAACCTGAGCAAGGCCACGTGGAGAGAAGCACCTGGAAGCCTTAATGATTGGCTTGGCGGCCTTCCCCCTGCAGTCCACTAATCCTCCAGGTGCAGCCGCTTAATCTCCACCTGTGGGCTCAGCCGTGCCTCCGAATCTGGATTCAATCCTCTCCCCATTTAAGGGGAGTTTAAGGAACTCTGGGCTGTTAGTTCAATCAGCCCAGTGACTGGTTCCCAGTGACTGAGATTTGCATCTGAGTTCCTCTGTTTTTTCTAGGGCTTACCCCATTGTGACCTCCTGGTACTTTGTCTGAGGCTCAGTTTCCTGGGAATCTGTTCTCCAA